>OY740808.1:14419385-15619385 GCA_963514005.1 Raja brachyura
AGGCCCGGGAGGGCGAGGGCGACGCCGGCCGCCGTGGTCCCCGTTCCCCGGGCGCTGCTGGTGCTGGTGCCGGCGGTCCCCCGTCCCCCGAGAGCCGCCGCTGGGATCCATTGCAACTTGTCAACAACCTCGCTCTTGCATCAAAACATCTCTCTCTCCGCCCAATCAGGACACAAAGTACAGCAACCAACCAGCAACCTCCGCCCAGCAGCCAATCCAAACCTCTCACCCGGAGATAAACAACCAATCTCGAGTCACAGCAACCAATGGAGCGCCCACGCCGAGCTGATGGACACAAGGTGGGGCGTGCAGTGAATAACAAAGGGCTGGGGAACTCCACGGGCCGGGCAGCGTCTGTGGAGGGATAATGGGCCCGCTGAGTCCGCCCAGCACTTTGATTTTTTAATGTCAAGCCCGGTGACCCGCACCCAGACCCAAATCCAGCCCCAGCCCCCCCCCCCCCCCCCCCCCACACCAAAGATCCTATAGCGGATCTTTGCCCACAACTAATCGGAGAGAGAGGCACACTTGAACAAGACTTGGTCGGTCCCCAAGAACCGTGGCCCACAGGCCGCTACTACTCCCAGTGTCCAAATTTGCCTATGAATCTACGAATGGTTTAGCAGACAAGGAGACCCTCTCAACCGAATGTACCTCTGAGACAGTCATCAGCACCCCTTGAGGCGCAAAGTTTTATGATAAATACTATGCCCGTTTCCTCTCACCGTGTTAAAACCATGCAACCCCCAAGATTAGGTTTCCATTTTGCAATGTGTTCTCAACACACTCCCCACCATCTAGAATGGTTTCTTATCCAGGACTCATTTGCAGGTAGTAAATCATTAATATATAAGCAAGTCGATTGGATTCCACGCCCAGTTTCCAGTTATTATTTATACAAACTTCTAATTTGGAATTCGCCCTGTAATTCAATGTCAGGCAACCTTTCCAAGTCTTCTTCAGCACACTACACTGTCCCAAAATCCCAGGATAAATTACACTCTGTAAATCGTTCCTGAGATATAATTATTCTCTAACGTAAACTCCCAATACATTCATTTCCCTAACACCACCCTCCCTCCCAACACCTGTCATTCTAGATATTAACCCCCCAAAACTGGAGATTTTGATGATATTCGACAAGAACTTGCTGAAGTAGTAATAAGTATCTGTAGATGTCGGTATGACACAAAATGCTGGAGTAACTTATCCTGGAGAACACGGATAGGTGACATTTCAGGTCAGGACCCTTCTTCAGACCTACTTGCTGGAAGGTAGAATCTTCGTAGGTAAAGAGATGTTTTGAGACTGGTCGGGGAAAAAGGGGGCATGGACAGCTATAGGCAGCTGGGATCAAGGTGCATATCTGGAGGAGTGTAGGGGACCGAGGAGCATACTTAACAAAGAAACCAGGAGGGTAAAAAGGGGACCACCTCACAGATAAAATTAAGGAGAATCCAAAGAGATTATGTATATTAAGGAAAAGAGGGTACCTAAAGAGAGAATAGGATCTCACACAAACCAAAGCAGTCAACTATGTGCAGCCTCAGGTGATGGGCAAGGTCCTCAATGAGTACGCCTTTGCTTTTACTGTGGAGAAAAACATGAAAACTTGAGAGAGTTAATGTAGATGTCGAGAGGACAGTCCATATTATAACCGAAGAGGTGCTAGACATCCTAAGGCGTATGAAGGTAGATAAACCTTCTGGGTCTGATAAGATTTATCCAACCTATTGGAAGCTAGAGAAAAAAATTGCAGGAACCCTCTCTGAGCTATACGAATCATTAGAGGCTGGATGACTGGACTGTGCTTCCATTTATGAAGGTCTGCAAGGAAAAACCAGGAAACTATAGACCAGTGAGCTTAAGTTACTGGAGAGGCTTCTGGGGGATAAGATATATGTGCACTGAATATCATCCAAATTCTCACATTAGATTCCAATGTGCACCTCATTCGCAGGAATATGCAAAAATTCAATCCAACTTTAATCCATCCCTCAATACAATGAGCCCTACCATGGTTCAATGCTGGATCCTCAGGTGCCTCCTTAGTCTGTTCCATGAGGCACAGTCTCACTCATAACTCACTTTGAATTTTAGTTAATCTACACACAAATCCCCACCTCCATCTATCCAAAGCCCCTCAGTTACAGTCCATTGCAGCAGAATCTCTGACTTAAGGTCCAATGTGTAACGTTGTGTAATTCTCAATTAAAACCAGCAAACCCAGAACTTATACTCTAGTTAGTAACTGCCAACGGTGGCATAAGTAAACCAACTGCATGCCTCGATATGACAGCAGTGTGCAGAACCATCAACTGGGCTCAGTCCAGGGAGACGGGTGGAGATTCCAACAGTTGTCTCCATGAACGTGGGATAAATGTTGACGGGAAGTGACAGCAAGATATCATGACAAAGCCATCTCCACTTCAGAATTTATTTGGCATTTCATTTTGTTAACAGAAGTACAAGACATTGAATCAGTCCTTACATGATGCAGTGAAAGAACAAGTGAAAAATGGAAAATTCTGAACAAACACACAGACCTAATAATGGTATCAAATTTATTGTCTACTTATTATTCACCGAGTATCAAAATCTTTCCACTGCCACAGAAAGTTCCAATCACAAACTACAAATGTCTGTTAACTGCGGTGTTCGAATAGGTTGTGAGCGCATGTGCACGTCTGTGTTTATTTGACAGTTGAGGAATGAAGGGAGAGACCGTGACCAGCCGATACAAAGACAGTGCAGAATTCCCAAAACCCCATTTGAATGGACTTTATTCCAACAAATTGGCTACCGCAACCAGATCAACAGAAAGCCCAGCAATCACATCAACCAACATTAAAATCATTGATAGGTATCACCAGATCACATCAACATGATTATCAGCCACCACATCAATATACAGCACTAACAGCATTGATTCATATCAATCACATCAATGTAGGTGATCATTAGAGCACGTCAACATTGTTGACATTTCATTATTAACTGCACCATAGCAATGATCAATATCATTAGCAGTGAAAAGCTCCAGGGGAGGGAGCATGGGCAGGGAGCAGAGAATAGAGAAAGTGCTTGCGAGTGCACTCTGTAATACACAGGACCTCCTGCCACTCTGGCCCAGTCAGCAGCCCTTCCACTCTCAGCTTATTAAACATCAGTACTGATACAGTACTGCTAAAAAATACAACTGAGCCAGACCTCCCACTGTGGTACGCTCCCTCTGATTCAGGCCCTTAACCCAATCCACCTACGCGGGAGGCTGTAACGCCCCTGCCATGCATCACAGAGTTGATCACTCACGCTCACCGCGAGTGGAGACCTCTCCCCACCCTCCTGGAGTGAAAGGACGTGCAGCCACCCCACTGACCGAGGCCGTAACCCTTCCCTCTGCGACAGAACTTGTAAACCATCAACCCCGCCATGGAGCGCTGCAGACCCTGTACCCCATCCTAGGGCTTCGCACACCCCCACCCACCTCCCCGTATACCACCCTCCACCAAAGTGCACATAGGACTGCGTTACAACCCCTCCCAGGACTCTACCCTAGCCCCAGAACTACACCATCTGCCCGCCCCAAATGGCATGTGACTCTGCTCCCCTCCCAGTGATGAGTACACCCACCTACCTTTCACCCTTGTATTATATAGGCTGCTCTGAGCCACAGCACCAGCCGGCTTCATCAGTTACACTTCTGTTTGTGTGGAGACTTGCCAAGGACTGGGCCTGGTCCAATCCCAGTCCGAGAACCTTGCTTATCCCACAGGTTGGCGATGCACACAGAACCACCTATCCCTCACGTCTCTTCCAGCCTCTTGATTCTAAGCCCTGTATTTGTATGCAAAGTCTATTTAAAAATAACACCAAAAAAAAAAAACAGCTGCCGTTTAGGGTTCTAAAGTCCTACGATACCCGCGAACTGGGAAACGTGCTGCATTCCATCATCAATATATACACAAATGATCAACTAATTCATCAAAACAGGGTAATCTGCTGGAGACCAGAACCGAAGTTTTGTTAAGTCATCTGACTGGTATTGTCAATATAGCACTGTGCAAACATTTGCCCAAATTCAATAAAACAATGATTAATCACCCTCCCTTCCAATTTATACCACTGTATTTACTGAAGAGTGACTGCTGCGATTCAGCGCACTCTCTGGGTGGATGGGGTGTGGCACCAGTAAGGTACTGCTGCCACCCGAGACCTCCAGGTCCTCCGTTGCGGCCTCCAGAGTGAAGCTGGTCACATTAGTCGGCTCTCCAATGACGGTCTCGGCTACAGGGAACTGGCTGCTCTGTTCCACCACCTGCCCAGGACCACCATCTGAAAACAAAAGACATCTCATTAATTGTATCACACAACAAAATACTGGCCGGAGAGAGACTTTTGCAGGGCTTCTGGTGGTCTCTGGAGCAGCTAGATTGTGCTCTCATTTTTCAGGTTGAGGGCATTGCCCATCGCTACTTGCTTTGAAGGTGAACTTCCACACCGTTGGCATTGGACATTCAGTGTTTAGACCAAGCCATGGGGGAAGTTTGGGCAGGGAGAAAGGCAAAATATTTCCAAATTAGGACAGGAATCTGTAGGATGTGCACCCTTCTTGGTGTTCATAGCAAAGGCCACAGCTTCTGAAGGTGCGGTGAGAGTTAACACAACAATGTTGTAAACAGTCTTAACATTCTTAGAGATACCAATTGTTGACTTGGCCTGGTGTCAACTCTTCCATGCAGTAAAATCAGTTGGGGGGAAAAGCAGTATACGCAGTTCTTCCTAAACTAGCATCAGCTGTTCCTTGTTTCCACAGGCTAGAATTATGCTGGGTTAATACTGATCAGACATGTAACTGTACCAACCTTACCACCAGGTGGCACCACCATCGTGACAGCCTCGCCAACGTGTCCTTTCTATTGTTTTTATTATTGTACATTTGTTCTAAAAGTTTGTTTCAATGTTTCTTGGTTAATTTATATGGGGGGTGAGGGAAAATAAGGGGTAACTGTTTTTCAGTCACCTATCTCGACGGAGATGCGATTTTCTCCATGTGTCACATCTCCGCCCTCCCCCCCCCCCCGCGGTCTAACAACATGGAGTGGTACAGCCATTCCTGGAGACCAGCCCGGAGCTTCAAGCCGCAGGTGCGGCGCAGATTTACCATCGCGGAGCCTGGGATCCTTTGCCGAGGATCGCCTGGAAGAAGAGCTCCGACCACGGGGCCTGTGGACTTTAACACCTTGAAGCCCGCGGTCTCTGAGGCTGACTCGGGAGCTCCATGCCGCGGAGCGTTCCAATCCGTCCTGACGCTGCAGTTTCAATCATCCCGAAGGGGAGGGCTTTGACATTGGACCGTCGTCAGCGGCGAACTGCAGAGGATTCAAGGCCCCGACCACCTTGGGTGAACAAAGGAGGAAGATGACTGAACTTTATTGCCTTTCATTACAGTGAGGAATGTTGTTTCCACTGTGGTGGATGTTTATGTAAAATTTATTTTATGTGTGTACTATGTTCTTTTCACTTAGTATGGCTGTATGGTAACGCATATTTTACTGTACCTTATTTGTTTAAGTGACAATAAACACAAACTTGAGCTTATACATATGGAGCAACAGAGGTTGGGTATCCCATCCAAAACCATCTTCCAAACTCATAACCTTACAACCTAGTAGAGAAAGGGAAGGGAAGACCATTACCTGCAGGTCTCCCTCTTGGTTGCAGAGTATCCTGAAACTTGCCACTTAACAGGAATGTGTGAATACCTTCAAATTCTGCAGCGTTTCACGGGAGAGGCTCATAACCACCTTCCCAAGGGCAACTAGGGATAAACTGTAGGTGCAAGGAATTGCAGATGATGGAATCCTGAGCAAAACATAGTGCTGGATTAACTCAGTGGGTTAGGCAACATCTGTGGAGAGAATGGACAGATGACATTTTGGGTTGGGACCCCTCTTCAGAGTTATTGTACTGGGGTAGGGGGGTATACTGTGCCAGCAGGAACTAGATGAATAAGTAGATCCAGTATTGAAGAAATGTGCCATATCTTTCTAGCATACCATAGTCCAGGAGATTGGACCACCAGATCTTCAAAATCATTGTCACCACACAATTCCCCCACTCGATTTGAGTCGCGCTCTGAACCATGCTTGTCTAATCTCTTCATGGAATCATGGAAACTTTATTGTCATTTAGACCTTTCGGTCTGAACAAAATTTTGTTGCCTTGCAGTCATACATATAGTAAATAACAAAACACACAATAAACACAAGTTTAACATCCACCACAGTGAGTTCACCAGTTACCTCCTCACTGTGATGCGAGGCAAAATCTTAAGTCTTTGTCTCTTCCCTTCTTGTTCTTCCTCTGCGCTGAGGCGATCCAGGCCTCCGATGTTATGACCCCACCGGGGGATGTAAGTATGTCCCGCGGCTGAACCGGGCTCTGCGAACAGGCCGGTTCAACTCCACGGCCCGGTGCGGTCGAAGCTGCCGCTCTCTAGTCCAGCGGACGCAGCTGTTGCCGCGGGAGCTCCGGAAAAACAGGTCACCAACCTGTGACCTGCGAGCTCCCAACGATGTCGTCCACTGGGCCCGCGGCCGGGCCTCTGAAGTTGCTGCTGCCGCCACCGCCACCACAGCTCCGAGTCAGGCCGCCGGAACGCCTGAACCCGCCACAGCCCCGAAGTCGGCCAGCCTCGTGCTGGTAAGTCCTGGCTGGCTCTGCCTCCGGAGCCTCGAGGTCGGTTGCAGTTGGAGGCTGTTAGCTCCGCCATTAGGCCTCAGCGCAGACGGAGACGGGGGATACGACAAGAAAAGTCGCGTCCCCCCGAAGGAAGAGACTAAAACGTTTCTCTCACCCTTCCCACACGCATACACAACATAATAACTCAAATGAACACGCTAAAACAGGACAAGAAAACAACAAAAAAAAGAAAAAAAGACGGACTGCAGGCGAGCCGCAGCTGCCAAGACCGCACTCTTTAGCTACCTTTTACAGATAATGATGCTATGATAGAAGGCTAAGAACAACCTACTCAGAATCATCATGGTTATAATATCATGTTACAGAGAGATGGTGTAAGTTGGACCCACCTGGGCTTACACAAAGCATGCTGTTTGAATTGATGGATGCCTCATACGGAGGGGGTGGATCATCAGGATGCTGAATGTCTGGGTATTTATAAGCCGTGTATGGAGGTGGGGGATCGTGGAAGTGGAATGCTCCTCCGTCACCATCGTCAGAAAGATGCAGAGGAGTTAGGCCTGATCCAAGGCTATCTGGACCATAATCAAAGCCTGGCATTCTGCTTCGGGCAAGGTTAAAATGATGCACTGTGAAAGAAAACCAGAAAAATCAGCTGCAAATACTAGACCAGATTCAGTGCCAGCAAATGGCTACCAACTCCACATAGAACAGTTAACAAACCCCAACCTTTCCCTTTCATGCAGTTTTATGTGAAAATACCTCCCCATTCCCCCATTTCCAATGTTCCCAGCTTAACTCCTCATTCCTCCACCAACTCCACTGTCCCTGGTTCCACTGCCTGTCCCCTTCACCCCTCCACTATCCCAGGTCCCTTTCACCACCCCTCTCACCCAGTTCAAGTTATAACAGGTACAGATTTCAGAGGTCTGACTCAAATAACCTTGTTGGACAAGAGGAAGTTGTATTTACAGTGAAACTTTAATACAAATCTGTCCCAAACCTTCAGGAAATTTAGCAAAGAAATTTTGACAATGACTACATATTGAGGAACCAAAGCCCTGGTGATCAATAGACTGGTCTAATGATAAGTTTCAAGATGCATCCTAAAATAAAATACAGGGAACAGGCCAAGGACTTTGGAGCATTGAAGCCAAGAAAAACACAATGAAGAAGCGTAGCAAAGTCAGGAGCCAAACTTGCTCAGCAAATACAAATCCTGCAGTTTTAACTCGGGACAAATCTCAAGGTGCGTCCAACAAAATATAGGAACAATCCCAATGATAAAGTAAAGCTTAGTTGATAGGATATATACAACAAATGGTTCAAGAATAGTCCCAGAGTGAACAAGCAATGGACTATTGGTCCTCTTGAACCTGCTCTGTCATTCAGTAACACCCCAGCTACCTCACCACCATTTTCCTGCAGCAACTCCACATCCCTCAAATCTCTTAATATTCAAAAATCTACCATTCCCATCTTGAATACACTCAGCAACTACGTTTCCTCTTCCCCCGAGGAGTGAATTTTAAAGATCCTATATTTTCCAGGTGAAAGAATTTCTCCTCATTTCCATCCCGAATGGCTGACCCTGTACTCTAAGACAGACACTGAGCTAGGGGAAATAGCATTACTGCATCTACCCAGCAAGCTTCATAAAAATGCTTCACGTCAACTCTCACTCTTCGAAACTCCAGGGAGTAGAGCCAGACTTCTCAATCTCACCTTTAATGACAAATCTGCCTTCCAGGAATCAATTTGGTGAACTTTGCTGATGTTGTTATCTTTCCTTAAGTAATGAGACCAGAACTACACAAAATATTCCACATGTGATCTCACTAGGGTCTGACATAGCTGGAAGAAAACTTCCACCTTTGAAAATAAATCCTCTAAACGTTAAGGCCAATGTACTGTTTAGCTTCCTAATTATGTGCTGAACTTGAGTGTATAATAACACCCAGGTCCGTGTGAACACCAACAACTTTCAACCTCGAATACTTAAAACCAATATTCTGCCTTTTATGTTTTCTCTATCAAAGTGGGTGATCTCACTTTTTCCCCACACTTTCTCACATCTGCTATGTCTTTCCCCAATTACTTCATCTCTCCATATCCCTCTCATGCCCGTCACCTAGCTTTGCATTGTCAGCAAACAAAGATATATTATTTAATACCTGTGCACAAATCATTTGACATAGATTGTAAAAAGCTGCGTCCGAGCATCAATCCCAACACCACCCCACTGGTCATGGGCTTCCAACCCAAGAACAACCCATTTATACTTTCTCTTGGTTTCTGTCTTTTATCGGTCCTCAATCCATTCCAGCATTTTACCCTCAATGCTAATTTTGCTCAAAAGGGTTCTTTGTGGCAGTTCATTGAAGGCCATTTGAAAGGTCAAATGCATCACACTTTGATGAGGTAACAGATAAAGGCAATGATGGGAAGGCAATACAGATTTTCAGAAGCTACTTGTTAAAGCCCGATTATCCCATGTGCCTCCGTTTAAAAAGACCACTGACAAAACTGGCTTCAGGAAAAGAACCAGTAAACAGTTGTTCTTCAGACAGCGGAGGGTAAAGTGATATTCCCCATTGGCTCAGTGCTGGCACTTCAGATTCTTTTCCTGAATTATAGACAGCACAGCAGTTTAGTTAGTAGAGCTTCTGCCAACCCAGCACCACAGACCCAGGTCCAATTCTGACTTTGGATGCTGTTGTGTGGAGTTTGCATGTTTTCTTTATGGCTGTGTGGATTTCCCCCAGGTGCGCCAGTTTCTTCCCACATTCAAAAATGTGTGTGTTAGTACGTTAATCAGCTGCTGTAACTTGGTGTGTAGTCGAGTCATCGAATCTTGGGGAAATGGATAGGAGTGTGGGGAGAATATAATAGTAGAATTAATGTGGGATTTACTATGGTAAATGGGTGGTTGATGGTTGGCTCAGACACGGTGGACAGAAGGAAATGTTTCTGTGTGGCATCGTACAATCATTTGAACATGGGTTCAAAATGTTACAAAGATCGCCATGATCATGGGAGGATTAAACAGAATAAATAAGAGAGCCGTTTCTACTGACAGATGGTTCAAGGACTAGGGAACACCGCTCCAAAACAATGAGCAAATGACAATGATAGAGTGGTTATATCAAACTTACTGTATGAATGGGTGGTGGCAACATGACTTGGATAGGCACTTCAATGAAGATAACAGGGAAAGACCAGGAAAATGGCACTGAACATATTGTTCTACAATATGTTCACCGACTCATTGGGCCAAACAGCTCCCTTCTATGCTGTAACCACTATGATACCAGGATAGTGCCAACATGCAATACGGGGTCACAGCTGGTAAAGCTGCTGCCTCCCAGCGTCAGGGACCCAGGCTCAATCCCGGCTTCAGGTACTGTCCGTGAGGAGTTTGTGCATTCTACCTGTGACATGTGTTCCCTCCCACCTCGCATGGTAGATTAATTGTCTGCTGTAAATTGCCCCTGGTTTGTGGTGAGTGTAGAATCTGGTAGAGGAGGGGGAGGAGTAATGGAAATGTGGGGAGAATAAAATGGGATTAATATAAGTGTCATGTAAATGGGTAGAATAAGGCTGATGAAGGCTCAATGGGTCAAAGCGCCTGTTTTTGTACTGTACGATGGACCATGAAGAGGAGCAATGATAGGATGAGGACTGTTAATGAGCACATTAGGAGCGTGTCAGCATTCCAGTTCATGAAGGCAAGGAATCTCTACGGATCAAAATTTAGGGGCATGATGGAATGCATAATGGAGAGGGGTTCTGGTAAATGGGTAAACTAAAGCAAAGTCAAATGGTATCAGATGTCAAGTTGCAGTGTTTTTGATAGAAAGGGAGTGGGGTTATAAGTTCAATCAGAGAGTTGTATACCGAAGCTGCAAGATTAGCTTCAAACAAATGTTTGGAGGTAAAGACAGAGCTCACAGTAGGAACCCATAAAAATGTCCTCAGAGAAATGTGCTGGTACAGAGGAACGTGATACAAGACAGAGCTGGATATCATCAACAATAACTGGAGCTTTGAGGTTTTATGATTAACAGTACTGTGTACAGTTGCTCTGTAAAAGAAAACTTACAGTTCCCCCCAATAAGAGACTCGATGCGTTCTCTCCGTCGTTGCCGTAACCGGTGGACCATGAAGAGGAGCAGTGACAGAATGAGGAAAGAGGAGATGCAGCTTACGATCAGACGCATTCCACTCGCCATAGAATCAAAAATGCCGCTGCCATCTGTGGGCATTGGGAAACACAGGGCAGTTACATTCAGCACTATAGCTGCCTAAAATTTTCTTAGCTACTCAAATCGCAACTCCTCTGGAACAGTTTGCTTGGAGACACAGTAGGTTTTGAAGTGCCAGACCTCAAACTAAATGCACAATGTTATCTGAAACCAAAGCCTTTGTGATCTTAAATATTTCTTACTGGAGCGAGTCGAATATGTGAGGGAAAGAACTGCAGATGCTGGTTTAAATTGAAGATAGACACAAAATGCTGGAATACCTCAGTGGGACTGGCAGCATCTCTTGTGAGAACGAATGGATGACGTTTCGGGTCGAGACTGAAGAAGGGTCTCGACCCAAAACATCGACCATTCCTTCTCTCCAGAGATGCTGCCTGGCCCGCTGAGTTATTCCAGCATTTTGTGTCTATCCTCGAATATGTGAAGATTGGGTTGGGAGGTTGTTTCGGTTTCCTCCCTCAACAGAGTATTCACTTGACACAAGGTTGAAACTGAAGTCAAAAGCATTAACTTTGTCGTTGGCCCTGATGTGGTGGTCGCTAGCATTATTGAGGGGGAAGTGATGAGGGATGAGGGGCATCCATTGAGCATGGAAAGTGGTGTTAAATTGGGGTAAGTTTTAGAAATAAAGGAAAGAACTGCATTTACCGCTTTTCCCCAACCTGCTTTAAAGTTAATTACATTGAAGCTATTTCAACTGTTGGAATTTCTGTACAAGCTTCCCGAAACAGCAATGTGATAACAATCTGATAATCTGCTGTTGTGTTGCTTGTTGAGGGAGAATTCAAAGTGGAACAACTCGCTTGTTTTGGGTTTAACAACTCCAGAATGGTAGCATCTTTGATTGTCTAGAGCATGGAAATGACAGAAAATATTCTGGATCTCAAACTTGAATCCATGTTTTCCTGCTTCGGCTCCTTCACCAGGAGGATGCAACAGCAAGAACAAATGGGGAACGGCGAGAAAGGTTTGTCTCACTCGTACCGCCCACAAGAAGCAGCACGCACCGAACCATATCTGAATTTCCAGCATCAACTTTCCTCCACAGATACAATAAACTCAAGTCTGATTTTTCATGGACTTGCTGCTTCAAATCTACAAATAGATTCTGGCATTAGGCGCACTTGTAATGATCGACACTAGTGCTCAAGAGACACTAGCCAGTGATTCCCTGGCTGCAGCCACTCTTTAAACCACATCACATGTTGGGTGGGAGTTGCTTTACCTGGGTCAAGACATGTGAATTTGCAGCATTCCTTTGGATCCTTTTCAAAGTGTTGACACCCTTGTGGCCGCTCACACAAAGCCGCTACACACATTTCAGGCTCGCCGTTGTGGCAGGTGCAGCTCAAGCATGGATCATTACCCTTTGGAGTAAAGTACTTGCCCTCGTCTACCACGTTATCTTTTATATCCACACAGGTTTGGCCTGGAACACAAGCAGAGGGTTTGACATGTTAAGTGAGTAAAGAAGGAGGCAGATGGGCGTATAATAGGGAAAGTGGACAATTATCCAATTCGATGGCAGAATTAAAAAATATATATTTTTGAAGAGATAACAACTATTGGGACCCAAAGTGATTTTCAGTAGCTTGCATATAGACACAAAATGCTGGAGTAACCTAGTGGGACAGGCAGCATCCCTGGAGAAAAGGAATGGGTGACGTTTCGGGTCGAGCCACTTCTTCAGACTGAAAGTCACGGGAAAGGGAAATGAGAGATATAGACGATGATGTAGAAAGATATGCAAAAAAAGTAGTAACGATGATAATAGTAACAGGGCATTGTTGGTTGTTTGCTCGGTGAGAACAAAAAGCTGGTGTGACTTGAGTGGGGGAGGGATGGAGAGAGAGGGAAAGCAGGGGTTTACTTGAAGTTAGAGAAATCCATATTCATACCCTGGGTTGTACGCTGCCCAAGCAAAATAGGAGATGCTGTTCCTCCAATTTGCGTTTAGCCTCACTGACATTGGAGGCCATTTATTTGCCCACTTTCCCAATCTGGTCAAGTACTTCTGCTTCCTCTACACTACCTGCCCTTCCACCTATCTTGGTATCATCTGCAACCTTGTCCACAAAGCCATCAATTCCCTCATCCAAATTATTAATATACATTGTGAATGGAGCGGGCCTAACACCAACCTCTGTGGAACTTCACTAACCAACCAGAGAAATCCACCTTCATTCTCACTGCCATTCAGCCTGTCTTCAATGCATGCTAGTATCTTCCCTCTAATACCATGGGCTCTCATCTTGTTTAGCGGCCTCACATGCGGCACCTTAAAGGCCTTCTGAACATCCAAGTATACAACATCCACTGACCGTCTATCCTGCAAGTTACTTCCCCAAAGCTTTATAGTTCTCTTGTATCTAATGCACTTAAATCTTTGGACTTTGGTATGGTGGATGAACAAAGTGGTTTGAAAAGAAAACAAAAAACTGTTGGAGTTAGAAGCAAAAAACAAACTGCTGAAGGAACTCAGCAGCATCTGTGGAAGTAAAAGGGTCGGCTAACATTATGGGTCGAGATCCTGCATCAAGATGTAGAATATTCTGAAGATTCTGAGGTATAACGTCCAAGAGTCAGAAACAGTTGCACAGCAGATGGAAAGAAACTATGCCGGTTGGAGAGCTTAACACACAAAAAAATAAAAAATGGAGACGGCCAGAATAATACACTGCAGCTCAGAAATGAGAAAGAAGTCAGAAACAAACATTCACTGAGTTGAAGGATCAGTTGAAATAGTTGTCAGGGGCACATGCAGGCTGATCAATCATCAGCTCAGTTACGATGAAAGACACAGCAGCTGGGGCTGGGTGTATTCCAGTGTCAGCCAGTGCATCGTCTCAAGGTTCAGAAGTCAGAATTTGAAACCCAAAACCGTGGGCCTAGCTACTCTCACTTAAAACGTGTGATGGAGGAAAGGGGATACTGCAAAATATTTACCACAGAGCTCTAAAACTGAAAATAGCTTTTGGAAATCCTAATGCCTGAAACTTAGAAGTTGGAATGGTAAATATGGGCAATTTATGTTTAAAAAGAGTTAAAAACAAAGGTTAAACCGATTCAGTGAAACAACAATGGAATAAAAATGAAAAAAGCAGATTAGGCAGCCTCTGTTGAAAGAGAAACAGTTCATCTTACGAGTTGAAGACCCTTTATTAGAACAGTGGACTCTGCACATGTAGCTTGAACTTAGACTAAAATATAGCCAATAACAAACTAATAAGCCTTAAGTAGTGGAAGGAAGACTGGGATAGAAAGGAGAGGAGGATGGTGAAGGATAAAGTAAAAAGAACTCAGGAGTGTCAAAGAAAAGATCTCAGGATAGAGATCTGCCCAAGATCAATTTGGATTGGAATCGTCAAGGAATCCCACAGCCTGCATCACAGGTCCAACCCCTGGTCCACGGAGTGGAAAATCATTTTTACATAAGTAGCCGTCACACACACTAACAAATAAAATGAACAAAACTGATTCAAAGGCCGAGTTCAGGAATACGTGCAGCAATTTCATGGAGCAATGCATCGTGGAATCAAGATATTGTGCATCTCATCAAGCGTAATGAGACAAAATTAATCATCTTATTGAGAGAGATCCTCTGGGGGAAAGTAATCATACCATCAAAACTTAGTATTCAGTTAGAAATTATGAAAGAATATGACCAAGGCATTAAACAAATGTATAATCAAAAATACAGTAAACATACCAAGTCCAGTGGAAAATCAAGCCAATTACTCTGAAGTAATTAACAGAGAAACTTGAAGTAACATTAATACGGGGAATGCATATAGAAATTAAGGGTGCTAAACACAAAATAGCCAATACGTAATAGTTTGTATCTTAGGGTTCTAAAAAAAGTGGCAGTATAGAAAGTACTTCCAGCATTTCCTACTTTACTTCAGATTTCCAGCATCTTTTGACTTCACTGAGACTGATACATGAGTACCACACTAAATGAACAGTACCCCAACCACAGACCAATAAACACTCGAGCAAAGATACAAGGCACAGACCTAAAATGCAATTCCTCAGTAGACAGCTAAACCACAGAAACAAAGAAAATGCAAATACATGGAGTAACTTCCCTCCAAACCCCCATTTTCCAGCCACAGATTCAATTATCCACAAACCACCTGTGAAGAAGTGAGCCACAAAAATCTGGCCTAACCAGCCTATGTTTCTGGCCTATGGCCAACAGGCCTATGTTTCTAACATTCCTCCATTCCTGCAAACAGGTGTGAACTGTGGGCAGATTTTGATAGATTGAACCTGCACTAAGTTGGAACCTCTGTGACCTTTCTTGTGTTTAATATTGGCTGTAACTGGAACATAACAGTGACAATCTCGTGGGCTGGCAGATTCCAATTGCAGGAGAATCACCACTCACTTCTTTTGCAGAGAAACGCCGACTTCTCATTGCAGTTCTCGGCGTACCAGCTGTGTAATCCGTGGTGCCGCAGGCTGGGGAAGTGGGAGCATTGCAGCTGAGCACACAGCACATTTTCTTGCTCCGAGATGGTCATTCCAAACGTTGGCACCTGTTCTGGTGGAAGGAACACCTCCGTGGAACCTGGAGAAGAGAAACACTATTAAGCATGTACAACGCAGCTGAATGTGCATGAAAATAAAGCCACCTCTGCAAAACTGCAGGCCCAGTGAATCCATGCCAAATCTTCCATCACTCTTTCTACTTAGTACCGTCAAGCTATTTTCCATTTCAGAACTGCAACTGAGCCTTTATTTTATCTCTCTTTCTTTCTGCATAGGCAATTCAAAGGAAGGGGAGGAAGGTCTCTCCATTAATTCAGCAAGCTTGCTAATAAGTCCCTTGCCATACACGTTTTTTCTGCAGATCTATGATTTAACCCACTTTTAACCATTATTACCACTACTACCAACCAAGGTCATGATCTTATTGTTGATACAATCTGTACTTACCAAATCCCATTTGCGCAAGGTTTTCCCTGCACTGGATGGACAAACTACACGCGCCTTTGAGACTAGTTTGCATTTCTCACTGATGCCCTTTCATGCCTACGTCTCATTTTGTCTATGATCTGAATTTTTAGTTAATTTCCACTAAATTGGTTCTCTTGATTTGTTTTATTTTGCGTTCTTTCTCATGGTGCCTCTTAAATATATCATCATCAAGCTTCTCATGATACAAAACAACTTTTAACTAGCTCATCCCTTAATTGTCAACCTTCCTTTCCTCCCCAGTCAAATGGCCTCTGTGCTCATTTTCCTGAAACTCCCAGTTTGATTTCTTCTAAAGGTTCATACCACAGCATGAAGCAGCTCTGATCAAAGGAATTAATGATATGCCAATGTGACAACGCTATGACATCCTCCTTGGCATGAATGCAAATTGCACTTCAGTTGACTACACTGGTGGCATGTTCAGCACATGTTCCCAAGAACAACAGATCTTACAAAATCACTGCCAAGATGGGTCAATACAGTATTTTATCTGCATGATATAGAGATGTATTACCACTGTGCTACTGGCAGCACCTTGGGGAGGTTTCAGCTCACCAGCAGTGCTCCTGCACCAATGAAACAGTTATCTTATCACCATCTGGTTCGGTATGGAGAGAACCACCAGGAATGTACATCGGCTGCCTGAGGGCTAGGGTGAGCAGCATGGCCATTTACTCTTGCGAAGGAGCAGCATGGCCATTCACTCTTGAGACACAGGTTGAGGGTTGCATCAGTCAAGTATGGTGTGACCATGATTGAAATTTGTTACATAGAGATTTGGCCTTGTTGGGGAGAGCCAAGAAAATAGAGGGAGAGGCATCAGCTCCATCACATCAGGATGACGAGAAAGACTGCAGGACCCCAGCAGTCTGCTCAGACATGGTGCTGCTGCTGCTGGTTGCCAGCAATGAACCACACTCAGTGTGTCAGTCAGGGTGCAGTCGTGAGCTTCATATCTTAGTTCTGAGAGGCCATCCTGTTCGTCCTAGTCTGCCTAATACCAGCTGGCACAGCAAGCAACTGGACAGTGATGAGATTGCAGTTTCATTGCTGTGGGGAGTGCCAGTGGAGGGCAGGGAATTGCAGCAGGTTCCCTCCACTGCACCAGCCTGCGCAGACGTCCGTTTTAACTTATGGCGGAATACATCTCTAAGTGTTTGGCCAAGAACACTATAATAAATCAGCACTCTGCAGGGTAGCACTAAGCTGGATACTGCTCCCCTCGAAAACTGTCCCTCTCATCTAACTTGGGGGAGATATTGAACAATTTCTTTTCTTCGGTATTCACCAAGGAGAAGGATATTGAATTATGTGAGGTAAGGGAAACTAGTAGAGTAGCTATGGATACTATGAGTTTCAAAGTAAAAGAAGTACTGGCACTTTTGAAAAATATAAAAGTGGATAAGTCTCCAGGTCCTGACAGGATATTCCCTAGGACACTGAGGGAAGTTAGTGTAGAAATAGCCGGGGCTATGACAGAAATATTTCAAATGTCATTAGAAACTGGAATAGTCCCCGAGGATTGGCGTACTGCGCATGTTGTTCCATTGTTTAAAAAGGGTTCTAAAAGTAAACCTAGCAATTATAGACCGGTTAGTTTGACTTCAGTGGTGGGCAAATTAATGGAAAAGATACTTAGAGATAATATATATAAGTATCTGGATAAAGAGGGTCTAATTAGGAACAGTCAACATGGATTTATGCCTGGAAGGTCATATTTGACTAATCTTCTTGAATTTTTTGAAGAGGTTACTAGGGAAATTGACGAGGGTAAAGCAGTGGATGTTGTCTATATGGACTTCAGTAAGGCCTTTGACAAGGTTCCTCATGGAAGGTTGGTTAAGAAGGTTCAACTGTTGGGTGTAAATGCAGGAATAGCAAGATGGATTCAACAGTGGCTGAATGGGAGAAGCCAGCGGGTAATGGTGGATGGCTGTTTGTCGGGTTGGAGGCAGGTGACTAGTGGGGTGCCTCAGGGATCTGTGTTGGGTCCTTTGTTGTTTGTCATGTACATCAATGATCTGGATGAAGGGGTGGTAAATTGGATTAGTAAGTATGCAGATGATACCAAGATAGGGGGTGTTGTGGATAATGAAGAGGATTTCCAAAGTCTACAGAGTGATTTAGGCCAGTTGGAAAAATGGGCTGAAAGATGGCAGATGGAGTTTAATGCTGATAAATGTGAGGTGCTACACCTTGGCAGGACAAATCAAAATAGGACGTACATGGTAAACGGTAGGGAATTGAAGAACACAGTTGAACAGAGGGATCTGGGAATAACCGTGCATAGTTCCTTGAAGGTAGAATCTCATATAGATAGGGTGGTAAAGAAAGCTTTTGGTATGCTAGCCTTTATAAATCAGAGCATTGAGTATAGAAGCTGGGATGTAATGTTAAAATTGTACAAGGCGTTGGTGAGACCAAATCTGGAGTATGGTGTACAATTTTGGTCGCCCAATTATAGGAAGGATGTCAACAAAATAGAGAGGGTACAGAGGAGATTTACTAGAATGTTGCCTGGGTTTCAACAGCTAAGTTACAGAGATAGGTTGAATAAGTTAGGTCTTTATTCTCTGGAGCGCAGAAGGTTAAGGGGTGACTTGATAGAGGTCTTTAAAATGATGAGAGGGATAGACAGAGTTAATGTGGACAAGCTTTTCCCTTTGAGAATAGGGAAGATTCAAACAAGAGGACATGACTTTAGAATTAAGGGACAGAGGTTTAGGGGTAACATGAGGGGGAACTTCTTTACTCAGAGAGTGGTAGCGGTGTGGAATGAGCTTCCAGTGGAAGTGGTGGCGACAGGTTCGTTGGTATCATTTAAAAATAAATTGGATAGGCATATGGATGAGAAGGGTATGGAGGGTTATGGTATGAGTGCAGGCAGGTGGGACTAAGGGAAAAAAGTTGTTCGGCACGGACTTGAAGGGCCGAGATGGCCTGTTTCCGTGCTGTAATTGTTATATGGTTAACCTGACTACATTGTATTGGCTTTTATCCTTATCGAAATTAGACCCAGACTGCCAGAGCTTTGCACCCTCACCATTACCTCTGGCCTCCCTTCCCATTACTTGTTTATATGTCATACTTTGCAATATTTGCTGAAAATCAGGTATCCGTTGCCCACATTTGTTCAGGACAGTTTGCCATCATCCATCTGGACTACCACCCTCCCATGCTCTGTCACTAATTTGTTCTATTCTGTCCAAAGTTTAGGCCTGGATGAGTAGAGTTGTCTTCAAATACATATTAAAAAGATAAAAGCCAGTTTTTCCAGTCCATGACAAAAACTCAATCGTCAATCCGAGGGATCAAATCCTTTGATTTAATCCCTCGGTTGTCACTTGCCTGGTTCCATCTTGGTTCCATTACAAATTCATATTCAGCATACAAGTACTTATCCATCCCCCCTGTAGACACCATTGTTACAGTTCCATCTTTGCCTCTCCTTGGCATTTAAACATGGTTCTGGTCATTTGTCTGAATGAAGCCTTAAGATTCTCAATGATAAATATTATTGATAATGCATCAGTGAAGTTGCATTGGAATGTTTTTCTACATTAAAAGTTCTGCACAATTGCACATTGCTGAGAGGAGCAAGAGCAACCTGGTTATGAGGCTGAGTCACCATTACTGGTACTTACATCAATTTCTCTTTCAGCATACTTACTGCTCTTATAAGCTACTTCCCACTGTCCCTCTAGCGAGGTGTGGCTTCTGTTTGTTATCGTGTACTGATAGCCAACCCAGAACCTGTGAAGAAACAATTTATCAGGTGGATAATAAATACGTAGTTGCCAATAAGAAAGCTGTACCAAACATTGACATCAAAAAGCAAGTTCACACAAAATCTTCTCACTGCTTTTACTCTGTCAACTTCTCTTTTGCCCCACCTATTCTTCTCTCATTGCCTCCACACACACACACACGCTCACTTCCTGGGTTTCCTCATTCCTTCCCTCTACCACCATGCCACCCACCACTCCCACATTCTTACCTGCGTTGGTCCTTGCGACTCAATGGCCGTTCCTCTAGGTCCCATTCTTCAGCTAGTATGAAGCGCAGCTCTTGATCAGTAGTGAATGTAGCCAACGATCCATTCACTCGTTGACATGTTTGGACAGCATTCCAGTAGTCCTCACTATTCAAATACACTCGGTAACAACTCGCTGTCCCCTCATAGTGATGCCAGCCTGTTGGACACTTACCTGCCAACAAGACCAATTGTCAGCATTAATTCTGAAGTATGACTAAATGCAGGCAACTAAATGTAAAAGGTACATCTTATGTATGTCCACAAAATCTTATGTTATTTTGCAAGAGAGAACCCAGAATATAAACCTAATTGGATTGTTAACAAAAAAATAAATGGCGGAAGAAAATCTATTATTTCCCCTCGCCTAGAAGACTCCAGACTAACATTGTGATGTCACTTCAAAGGGATTGACAGGATACTCACTTTGTTAATGAGAGGGAGGTAGCAAATGACAGCCTTGCCAGCAATTGTCACATCCTGGAAATGAACAAGTGAAACAGAATTCGTCTATGACCCTGCATTGGCTCTTCAGAAGAGTATCCCGAGAGTCACACAGCACTGCTCTTTCCTCACACCTCGTGATGGATTCATGTATTTAACCCAACTCCCCGTCAAGCAATTCAAGACCATCTGCTGAATGAAGCATGTTCCCATTTGTTACTTCTCACTCTACAGCCAATCAGCGCAATGCTACGTCCCAGATTATCGATGCTTTGAGTAAATAAAGAAACCTTACTTAATCCAATCATGTGAAAAATCACCACACAACCTTACATAAGGCAAAGCAGATATACTATTGCGTAACACTGGCATAGAATACAAGAGCGTTTTTCTATGAAATTAACACCTATAAAGCAGCTTTGCAAAATGTAAGTGCATAATACTGGTAGAAACAATATAATACAAATAACAAGAAATAACAAGGGACATGTTATTCTTGATCAGAATTACTCAACCTGGGGCAGGACCCAGTTTACCAGTTGGACAGATCAGGAACTGAATCAGAGAACTTATTCTGTAAACCTGCAAGGTTTTTGGAACATATATGAAAGAGTTGGCCCTCTCATTATCTGCACCCCAATGTCCAGCAGCATCTTCAGGAATTCTACTGGTGGTATAATTATTGTCAACACAGAGGAATGATACCTCAAGATATACTTTTGCAGTAAAACTTTGGAACTAAGAATTGTGATTTAACTCTACAATGCTGTCATACTTTGCCAGTGAAGCAACCCCCTTAACACAAACCTTTGCTTGGTAGGATTCTCTTAACAACAAAACTGGTAAAAAGCTGCTGTAATCTGACTTTTGAAGAGCTTGTTCAAACATCAAGATAGTGGAACTGCAACTTACGGGTGAACTGGAAGGGCTGAGCCACATTGATCGGGTAGAAGCGGGTGTCCTCGGCAGTTCTGCCACGCACCTGTTTCAGGTCAGTAGTTTCCTTTGTGTGGTGCCCGCGGTGATCACCAATCACTCCTAGTAGGTAGACAGTAGGTAAGAGTATGACAAGCTGCACTCACTCCCTGCAGCTACATAACCAAACAGCATTTCACTCATGCAATATTTGGAATGATAAAGGGAAAAGGCCATGGGAGGATTTGAAAAGCTGGATGATTACTTTCATGCCACAAATGTTCTCTTCACCTAGCAAAATAGCCAACGGACCACTTGCATCTTAAATGAAGGCCACACAATTTTCCTTCCCACCTGTCTGAGTTTGTCCTTGGGAATAGCTTCTTTAATGTTTCTTTAATTTCCTCCACATGGTTTGCTATGGGTTATTTGTGGAATACAAGAGCATTCTTGGCTTTACGGTCGTTCAGGTGCCCACCATCTCTTTAGCCAGTACACTGTTGACCCTGCCAGCACCCTTTAGTTTCACTATCATGTTGTACTTTATCAATCATCTTCTAAAAGTCACACCATATCAACATCATCTTGCCAGCTCTCCCCAATACATGCAACAACTCTTATCGTTAAACACATGCTTAAAAAAAAATTAATTCTGCATGTTATTGATTACCCCAATATCTCCCCCCACTATAACCGCGTACGGTATTATCATTGTATAGGTAGTAGAAATAGACAACAGCACGTGCTGGTTAATACACAAAAGGACACAACGTGCTGGAGTAACTCAGCAGGTCAAGCAGCATCTCTAGAGAACATGGATAGGTGATGTTTCAAGTCGGGACCCTTCTTCAGAACTGGGCCTTGAATCCAGATGAGTTGACAGCCCCAGCCTGCTGGCGGTCAGGGGTGAGGAGAGGAGCGGCGGACTCAATGGGCGCGAGCTGGAGTGCAGGTAAAGGTCAGTGGTGGTGGTGGCAGGTGTGGCCAGAAAATGGCAAAGGAAGCAGTGTGGGTCAGCAGTGGCGGCAGAAGGTCCGACCTGGAAGCGACGTAGGTTGGCGATGGCGTGAGCAACCAGGGCTGTAAGCGGCCCGGGAGGTGGCACAAGCTGTGGGGTAGTGTGGGCGGCTGGGGAGGTAGCACGAACCAGGGATGGCATTGGCAGCTGTCGGTAGGAGCACCCACTATAACCAGAATTACATAAAAACGAAGGTTTACTGTATTATGAACCAAACAAATTGTATAATATGGGTCTCCTCCATACCCCGCAACACTGCCCTCTCTCCCCATTCCCCCACTCACAACAAGGGCAGAGTCCCCCTGATCCTCACCTTTCACCCCACCAGCCGGCACATACAACACATAGTCCTCCGCCAGTTTCGCCACCTCTTTGCGGAAGGCACCCCGTCTGCCTTCCGCAAAGACCGCTCCCTCCGCAACTCCCTTGTCAATTCTTCCCTTCCCTCCCGCTCCACCCCTTCCCTGGGCACTTTCCCTTGCAACCGCAAGAGATGCTACACTTGTCCCTTCACCTCCCCCATCCACTCCTTTCAGGGACCCAAGCAGTCCTTCCAAGTCCGACGGAGGTTCACCTGCACCTCCTCCAACCTCATCTACTGCATCCGCTGCTCCAGATGCCAGCTGATCTATATCGGTGAGACCAAGCGGTGGCTTGGCGATCGTTTTTAGCCGAACACCTCCGCTCGGTCCGCAATAACCAACCCGACCTCCCGATGGCTCAGCACTTCAACTCCCCTTCCCATTCCGTATCCGACCTCTCGGTCCTGGGCCTCCTCCACGGCCAGAGTGAGCAACACCGCAAGTTGGAGGAACAGCACCTCATATTCCGCTTGGGGAGTCTGCATTCTCTGGGCTTAAACATTGAATTTTCTCAATTCTGCTAACCCTGGCTGTCTCCTCCCCTTCCCACCTCTCCCTCAGCCCTCGGGCCCTGGCATTCCTTCTCTCTCTATCTCTCCCCCACCCAAGTCGCATTAGCTTCTCATTTTCACACTACAAACAGCTTACAATGGCCTGTTTCCTTTATCATCGATACTTTTTTGCATATCTTTCATTCATTGTTCTTTATCTCTCCACATCACCGTCTATATCTCTCGTTTCCCTGATCCCTAACCAGTTTGAAGAAGGGTCTCGACCCGAAACGTCGCCTATCTCCTTCGCTCCTTAGATGCTGCTGTACCTGCTGAGTTTCTCCAGCCTTTTGTGTACCCTCGATTCTCCAGCATCTGCAGTTCCTTCTTTAACAAATTGTATGATAACACTGTTACTGGTTCACAGCTCATGTAAATCAGTTCAATTCTGACCATTAGCTTGTGGAGACTTTAAATTCTCTCTGTAGTTTTCCTCCCACATTTGAAAGACATGCTGGTAGGTTAAACGAACAGTATTAATTGCCCAGGTAGAATGAAAGCGGGGTAATGATGGGAATTGAATGCAAAAGGCATACTTCCACACTGGTAAAGATAATACATTGCATGGATAGGTTCCTGAGATTTACCAGCTGCTTTTACTGGGAATGAAAGATGGAAATTGAGTAACCATACAACTTGATCTCTTTCCCCCGTTTGTCAATTTCCCCATTGATGGGCATGGGAAAGAGTATAACTTGAATGGATACAGGGAAATAAGAGGGGGAAAGTAGATTACTTTGCTGGGATTTACTATGAACTTTCAATAATCGTAAAATCCAGAACAACAAAACAGAGTCAAAATATTAAGCCTCGTCAACTGCAATACCTGACCGGGTCAAAAGGATGATTACAAAACCAAGTTATTTTGATTTATTTTGTGTGGCATTTAAAGAGCAGATTAACATTTTATGGCAAAAGGAGTCCATTAAAGAACTCTTCTATATTTTGAAACAATAATATACAAGTATACATCTCTTTTCAATAACTTGTATAGGCGTATAGTCTTTAATCTATTTAATGTCAGTCTCAAGTTTTTTCCTGAATGTAATGATTCCAAATAATGATTTGCCTCCCTATACCATTTTGCCACTACATCTTCCCTCAGCACCTCTCATGTTGTTCTTACACTGATCCTGGTTAGTCTGGTAAACTACCAAATGCTGCCATACCTTAGTCAGGTATCCTCTGGCCATGAAAAAACTGTTCTTTTCTTTGTTAGAGAAGGATCATAGCAACCACAAGTAGTAGTATAATAAAATATTTTAACATTAAACCTTTCTTCTAACCCAGTCTAATTTAAACGGATTGAATCTTCCTACTATTCAAGCGTTTTTTTTTTAAATACATTAATTTGTCCACATGTTCCTCTGTTTTTACTTGTCACTATGTAATGGATTGTCAGGAATGTTGTCGTTTTCACATTATTCTTTCACTTAATGCACTCATTTTATGTAATTTTATTTGTGATCCAAGCTTCGGTTGCGACAGTCATGGGCCAGTACGGGAAAACACATGCACTTCTGTGCCAAACTTTGATAAATGTCAGGAGGTATAGGACTCCTCTACTAACGTCCCCAATAAGCTGACTGATCCAGCAATAGAGCAGAAAGTTCCTGCAATTTCCCAGCAGTGTTTCTGCAGCGGACTGTTAGATAACAGTCAATTTGATTAAGGCATTTTTCAATGAGGTGAAATTGGAACCATTGGTGGACATGAAAAAAAACTGGAATAAAACAATGTGGGAACTTTGAACAATGTGGGAACAGATGTTTTATTGTGGCATTTTTAGCCTTAAAAATCACTCCATTCTGAGGTTCCTGCATCAAGGCCACCACCAGAGTCATCCTTGAACAAAAGAAAAGCAAGGTCACGTGCCTTAATGACTTGATGGCTCTGTTATCCACCTTTAAGTACTTTGAGAGGCTTCTCATGGAGCACATTAACTCCAATCTCCCAGACAACCTTGATCCACTGAAGTCAGCTTACAGGCGCAAGACGTCCATGGCAGATGCCATTTCCCTGGTCCTGCACTTATCCCTGTAACATCTGGATAACAAGAACACCTATGCCCGATTCCTATTTTTGACTATAGCTCCACCTTCAACACCACAATTCATATTTAATTCCTGGACCTAGGATTCGCTAACCCCCTCTGCATCTGGATCCTACATTTCCTGACTCATGGACTGCAATCAGTAAACGTAGGCGAGAAAACTTTCTCCTCATTAATTCTCAACACCCATGCTCTGCAAGGTTGCGTGCTCTGCCCTTTACCATCTTCCCTAAATACTCTTAACTGTGCGGTCAAATTCAACCATTGTGCATAGTGCACATGCCTTAAGGGCCTGTCCCACCAGTATGCGTTTGCACGCGTCTAGCACGACCAAACGTGGTCGCTTGAGGTATACGGCCTTGCGGGGCCGGTCCAAATTCGAACCGCGGAGGCCTATGAAGTTGTGCGGGGCTGGTCCTGACATTATACTCACCAATCAGCTGGGCGGGAGGCTGGCCGACTGAATTTGGACGTCGCACGCCGTCGGGCGGTGACGCCATCACGCAACGGCACGCCGAGCGGTGACGTCATCCGGCAACACAATGGCGTCAAGACGCTGCGTACGACGTCGAGACGCTGCGTACGTCCTCAATGCGGCTGCAGGCCGACAGGCCGTTGGCGCACAAAATTTTGGACAGTGTCAGTTTTTCGGAGCCAGGACCAGCCCCGCACAACTGTCGGGACCGGCCCCGCACAACTCCATACGCCTCCGGCGATCGGTGGGACCGGCCCCGCGAGGCCGAACGGCTCAAACGACCACGTTGGGTCGCGCTAGCCGCTGAAGTGGAGATGGTCGCGAACTTGGTGTTATTTATG
This sequence comes from Raja brachyura, assembly GCA_963514005.1. The sequence goes on from OY740808.1 coordinate 14,445,531, forward strand.
CCCAGGAACTTGAAGTTCTCGACCATCTCCACTTCAGCACCATTGATGCAGACTAAAGGGCCTGTCCCACCAGCAACTGCAGGAGGTTCGACTAGCCCCGACTAGGGGCAGGCCGGCACGGGGAGCTGAGGTCCCCCCCGATGCGGGAGCTTGATCATCCTCAACCGCCGACTACGGGAGCCAAGATCGCCTCGACAATGGAAGGTTCGAGTGCCCCGACCGTGGGAGAACAAAGAAGGGAAGAAGATTGACCTTCTTTTGCCTTCTATTACAGTGAGAAATATGGGGGAGTCGCTGTGGTGGATGTCCATGTTAAAAATGTATTTGTTGCTCTTTATTGGTATGACTGTATGGCAAATCAAATTCCTCGTATGTTGCAAAACATACTTAGCTAATATATTACTATTATGATTATGAATAGGGCTTGTGGCAGAATCAAGGAAGTGTTAATGGATATTTCTGAGAGAATGGAGGAATAAATAGTGGAATGGGGTGGATCTGAAAACCAGCATACATTTAGTGAGTAACTAACTCCTCTTTTGCAAGGAAATATAGTGCAAATGTAAACTAGCCAAGTATGAAATGTTAACTGCTAGAGAGACTTTCAGGCTTCCACCAGCCTGTAAAGAATGGTTTTCTTACTTTCTTCCTGAAACTTTTAGCTTGAACTGTCTCCTGGTTCTAGATTCCCCAAGCTGCAGACCAAAGCATAGCTGGGGAATTCAGCAAGTGATGAACAGAATTAAGTGTGGACTTAGAAAAGGGTGGGAGATTGCAACCTTCACGTGGTCGCCCTGTTTCGACAAATGCAATCAACCCGGCGTGCATAATCAAATAAGATCAAATAGAACAAGTTGCCCGACAACTTTAGGCTGTGCACGCCATATGCAAGAAGAAGAAGAAATGTTCAAGTTAAAAAGAGGCATTCTTAATGACAGAATGCATGAATGTAACTTTACAGGATCTTGACCCGAAATGTCACCCATTCCTTCTCTCGAGAGATGCTGCTAGTCCTGCTGAGTTACTCCAGCTTATTGTGTCTATCTTTGGTTTAAACCAGCATCTGCAATTCCTTCTTACACAAACGTAACTTATGATTGGTCTTTCAGCTTCAAGCAGCTGAGAGGAAGGGGACTGGAATTGCTGGTTGGGGATGAGTTTGTGGTGTAACTGAAAACACTGAGCTGGAGTGACCGACCAGGCCTCTGTTTGAGATTGTGCTAATCCTCTGCAGCCACCTGCTCTTTGGATACTGCTGGCACTGTCACCTTGGTTGTTACACAAGTTGATCCAGTCTGCAGATGGCAAATAGTGGCCAGGCAGCAGAAAGTAAAGCCTTATTATGAGTGCTCTGATGGCCTTCTGACAGAAGGAACAACAGGAAAAAATGTCAATGAATAACAATTAATGGAGGAAACAAATTTACTTAAGATGCATTTAACATTTATTTAATTAAAAAGTTACATGGCAGAAACCCTATTCAAATGACTAGGTCACACCAAGACATAAAAGCTCTGTCTGATGTAAAATGGATTTCAGATTAAAAACTGTATCCATTGCTTCAACTCTGAACATCACCGATACCATTCAGAACAAATGGAATGAACTGCACTGGCAAAAGACAGGAGCAATAGCGGACAGATACTCAAACTGGCAGGTGGTGATGAAAAGTTCCCATAAAAAACTGTTGGTAGAACAACTGAAGAAAGGTCTCGATCCGAAACGTCACCCATTCCTTCTCCCCAGTGATGCTGCCTGTCCCGCTGAGTTACTCCAGCTTTTTGTGTCTATCTTCGGTTTAAACCAGCATCTGCAATTCCTTCCAACACATACAGCATATTATAAATCTCAGATGATGTGGCAGAAAACAATGCATCTTGGTTTGACATTGTTTACAATTATTTCCTCCCTCCTTTTGTATCACTGCATATAGAAACAGTGATTGAAGGGTTACGTGAATTGGCAAAACTATGTCAAACGAATTTCAATGCAGGCAAATGTGAGCTTGTTTACTTCAGAAACAAAAAGATGAGAAAAATGTTTATGAAAGGATTGGAAAGGAGCCTGTGTGTATGGGCTATTAATATATCACGAATGCTGTAGAAAATAGTCAAAAAGGCTAATGAATCTGTGCCTTAATATTTAGAGAACGATAATGCAAAGGTTTACTAATCACACGAGACCTAAATATGGAATACTGTGTTCAGTTGCAGATATTAACTACCTTTGGAAGGATATAGTATCCTGTGAGCACGGCATGCGTTCACACAATGTCTGAATTGCAAGGATCAAGCGATATCTACGCCGTATTTCTCATAGGCTCTGGCAGCCCCAAACGTTTTTGTACATTTTTCCCCACTGTAATTTACACTAAATGAAATTGTTGATGCCATATAGGAATGGCAGCAATTATTTTTTACTTTAGCAAACTACCAGAAATATTCATTTGATAATGTCCAGATTACAGTGTTGTGGGACAGTTGGGCAGAGGCAGCCGTTCAATCAATAGGCAATGACCACCTCCAGCAAGCAAAATTGTTAAACACAACTCCCTGTCATTCAGTGACATTGCTGTCATCTGATCAATGAACAATTTAGAGGTCATCATTGACCCCAAATATAACCAGAACAGCCATACAAATGCTATGGCTAACAAGAGCAATTCAGAAGCAGGGTAATCTCATGAGAAAATTACATTTCCTGACTACCCCCATTCACACGACAGGAGAATAATGGAAAACCCCTCATGTATGTCAATGTGGGAATCGTGATACTAGACAAGCAGCTCGATGCTACCCAGATCAAAGCTATTTGCTTTATTAGCTTAGCCCCTGTGCACCATGACTACTGTGTGACTCACAATTAATCGCCAAGACTTTAATGTCGTCTGCAAGCCCGAAGAAAGAAGAGGATAACAGGTCAGCTGCAGGTTCTCTTCCAGTCAGAAGCACATCATTCTGATTGAACATCGAGATCTTTAAGAAAGAACTGCAGATGCTAGAAAAATCGAAGGTAGACAAAAATGCTGGAGAAACTCAGTGGGTGAGGGAGCAGCTATGGAGCGAAGGAATAGGCGACATTTCAGGTCGAGACCCTTCTTCAGACTGATGAGAGATCCTGGGCTTTATAAGCAGAGGCAGAGAACGAACATTAATATAGCAGTGACTCGGCTAAAAATAGATGGCAGTGCCTGGTTCTCCTGCTGCTTAAGAAGAAATGTAAATGCTTCAGAGGGGCAAAAGAATTTTACAAAAATTCTAAGATTGAGATTTTACTTACATTAGTTCTCCTTGGAGAAGAAGTCGCAAAGGGACCCGTTAGTTGTCTATAATCGTGATTATAGACAGAAATGATCAAGAAATTTGCTCAACGGTAAAGGCAAAGAATATAAAATAACAAGTTTTTATTTAAATGCATCAAATCCCTACAACACTGCATCCCCTGTTTCTGTACTGGACAACCCCTTGTTTCAAAATGCCATAACAACCATCTTCCAAAATGGTTTATTCATGGGCAGCATTATACCCTTCAGTGGAGAGCCATTCCTCAGTATTCTCATTCTCCTACTAAACCTCAGTCATACCAACCCTGCAATGATGTTGCTCCATTCCGTGGAGTGAATACATCTGGAGGAAACTTCCCCCTTTCCCGTACATGGAGGCTACAATTCAGATTTCAGTGCAATGACTTACAGATGAAGAGTCTAAAGATACAAAATCCTCTACTGACCGCAATACCCAGGATAGATTCAACTTTACATTCCACAGTACAAATACAGAATATTTTTTGCCATGATTTAATTTACATTATTTATAGCTTTTATGTTCATCGGTATGAAACAAAGAAACTTGCACAATAACAATGTACACAATTCTAAATAATGTCTTCAGTTGGCAGGAACCTCTCCAAAAACAGAACATAAGAGGCAGTTTTTCTTTCCACGCTATACCATGACCCAACTCCATTCAATACCTCATTTAGGTCCTCTGACCTTGACCTCCACCCCACAACACAGAACTTTCAATGTGACAATCTCAGTGTGACAATCCACACCACTGCGTGTAAATATTAACCAGCACATTTCTACAGACAATTATATAAAATCTTGATTTTAAGTTGTACCAGGGAAAGGATTAGAGTGTAGACACTTTTTTAAAAAGAAACATGGGTCCCTTAAAATTTACTTTCATGTACATTAATGATTTAAATATAATTAAAGATTGCATATTTGAGATCATAAACCAAATTACATAATCTAGTCACTTACCTGGACAATCGAGTTCATCACTGCCATCTTCGCAGGTCTGCCATCCATCGCAGTACCAGCTCTGAGGAATACACTGAATAGTTCCAGTCTTGCAAGCAAATTCTCCAGTGGTACAGCGCAGCTCTGCAAAAAAAAAAACACAGGCCAATGTCAGCACATCAGCTGCTCATCCAAATGCTGCTTCTATAATATTTCCAATTGTAAAACAATATGCAGCTAGAGACGTGCCTGCACACCCGGGTGTCAAATTAGAGAGAAGAACAGCAGGGAAAAGTCCCATATCTCTCTAGACACAATAACATGCAAAACAGAATTGAAATGTGGATGTGTTGCCACTAAATAATGGTGCCTGTCAATATTTGAAAGAAAGAAAAACGTAATACTTGGGATAAAATCCCTAATAAATGCAATCTGGGAACACCAGTTCACCTGAAGTCCAGCAGGGAAGTGGGAATGATCCATCAGGGGGTCAGTCTGTAATGCTAGTTGTCAGGGCCTACTTGGGTGGCTGTGGATACATTAAAGATGTATAATGAACTTGAAAATTCCCACTAAACACAAATGTAGCTATCTCTCTCCTGCACTGCAAGTCTACCACCATCTGGCGACTTGAGTCAGAAACATGGCTACCGATACTAATGGGATTACCTCCAGAAAGATGCATTTCCTAACTGTTCACACATGCCAGATGTATTTGATTCATTGTATCATCAGTAATAAATAGTATTAAAATGTGTCAAATAAGTTGCATCACCGATATAAACGTGCCATTTATTTTTCACATCATGTCAAAAAACCTACCTGACAGAAGTCTTGCCAGACCGAGCCGTGGGCCTGTAATTGAGAGAATGAGCAGTTTAAAAATGGCTAATGACACCCATAAACATATGTTACAGACATATTCTCCAAGCAAAGGGTCTCAGGTTGGACGGTATCCCAAAACAGCGCCACATTTTTATAACATCAAACGACTCTTTACCAACTCGGTCCAGGCACAGGCGAGAACCATCTTGAAATCCCATGTTAGGACTCAAGGTTTGAAAAGTTCCTCAGCTGAATATGAGACACACAGGAAGCACTGTGCCACCATGAGGCAAGAGATCAATCCAGAGTATGATTGTTCCAAGATATAGTGGACCACATAATCACCAAGGGAATATAGAAACAAGGCATGATTAGTTTTGGCTCTAACATAATCAAATACTGAAAGTTATGAATTAGTTAGGAGTGTAGCTTGAAAGGTCAAGGTATTAAGGTGTATATTGCATAAACATATTAATTGTTAATAATCTACAGTGGTTGGAGAAGAAAGCTATAAAAGGCAAATGGCAGATAGATGTTGAGACAACATTCTTTAATATACAAGCTTCAGAAGATGTTTTTTAGTCGTGTTCCAGAAGTTTGTGCCCATGGTATTCTCTGTGGAAAATGATAAACACACATTGCGATTAGGGAAAGGAATCTCTACCTTTAGACAGATAGAACAATTGCATTATTTGCATATGCTTTTTGAATATCTTTCATTAATTTATTGTGTGTCTATATCTCTCGTTTCCTCTTCCCCTGACTCTCAGTCTGAAGAAGCGTCTCGAAACAAAACGTCACCTATTCGTTTTCTCTAGAGATATTGCCAGACCCAATAAGTTACTCCAGTTTTTTGTGCCTATCTAAGGAAGAAGGTTGGGCTGGGATAGTTGCTTGTTTTGATTCATTAATGAGGGTAATGAGGAAATTAATGGATAAGGAGTATTTGCATATCCTTGAAACAGGCTACTTAAACTTCTGCACAAAGTATAAAAAAGGCAGCTGAGCAAGAGTCCCAAGACAAATCCTTCATGCTAGATTTGGCTTAAAATCTTGATCGCGGCGGATGAACGCCATTAAGACGAAAAACAAGATGACTGTCGGCACCACAACTAATGAGAGAAACCACACTGCTCACTGTTTATAGACAATCAATGCATTGTGAGAAAATCATCACATCTGGCAGACAGACACAAATAGAAACCAAGAAATTGCTCTAATCCTTGATCCTCTGCATAACCTGTGATCTTGGAGAAGTTGAAAATCATATAGCAAGTGGAATAAACAAAGCCTGTTAAGTTTCTATTTATCAATATCAGATTGGATTTTTAAAAAGTGATGTCAAGCAGGGTTACCAACTAACACAGCAAGATTCAGTCCCACAATTCATGCTACACTTCAAAATGACAATTACTTTGGTTGGTGAATATACAGTTACTGAGGTAAAATGGCAATTAGCTTAGTGCTGCAAAAGAACACTGCTGGCAGACCCCACCAAACCATTGCTGTTTGCAGAGCCATCCTGCCCAGAGTTTATTCTGCATTCAATAAGAGAGTAACTAGTCTGAGGTTTGGCCTCAACGCCATGTTCTTAACTTTTGATTCCTCTTTAACCTAAAGGAGTACCTCAGCTTTGAAATACTGTTTTAATACTGCTGCAATTTTTGCTGGCAGCTTGTTAGAGAACCAATACCGACCTGCTCATTGCAAGTCTATGCATGATTGACATGTCTACCTCCTCGTCGTAATGTGATAGTCAGTAATGCACTGAAGGTGGATGCTGCTACAATTTACCTCCAGCCTCACCACTGTCCAGTATTTGAATTTGGTCATGCTTTCAGCGAGGCTGGATTCCCTACACATCCAGTTCCTCACATTTTAGTTTACCTGATGTTCAATTAATTTGTATCATTTCAACATATTAAAAAAAAGTTTAAAAAAAAAATATTTTAACCTTTTCTGTTTTTAAACTTCTGCTCCAAAACAAACACATTTCAATGGCCTTTGACAGGAATCATCACTTTGTAGTGATGGATTTTTTAAATTTGCAAAATATCAGTGACAGTGAAATCTGAACCAAGGGAGCTGCAATAGATTTCTGCAGTCATGGAATTGGGGAGGGGGCAAGAGTGATTAAGCAGTACAATCCCACCCAATGCCTCAACACCATCCACAGGTTCAACGTAAAGAATTGCATCACTTTTCAGCCCTCAAAGGGAATTTCACCTCATTCCCTTCTTAAATGTAATCCCGAACTTGAGAATGCCCCCTCTTGTTCAAGATTCCACCACCAGGAGAAACATCTTCACAGCTTTACATGCAGCAAAGAATCATACATTTTGATTTAAAAATCTGATTATTCTCACTTCTAGGCAGCACAGACCCAATTTACTCAATCTTTCTTCAGAAGTCAACATTTTAATTCCAGGAATCAATCCAGTAAATATTTGCCCCTCTTTTGTACTTATCCCTCACATGTGTGAACTGTGTTTCTTGTGCATGGGCAGCCAGATCTGCTCAAACATCGGCACTTGTTAAACTTGCACTTAATAATCAATGTTCAATTAATAGCAAAAATTCCATGTTATTTGTCATTTACAATCCCCCTCCAAACAGATTTTAATTCAATTTTCTGAGCCATAGTTGGGTGATATTTCTCCCAACATCACTATCAGAGATACTTCATTCTTGCTTTTCCTTCGAAAGGAGCTTGAATTATTGTTTTCAGCTTTGGCCAGTATATAATCACATGTGCCTAATGGCTATTAGAACATTTCCATTCATCTCCATTTGTAACATCAATTAATTTATCTCGTCACCAACTCGTTGAGCATTCAGACATAGAGCCTTTAAGTCTTGCAAAATGTTTCCCTAATTTTGTATCCATTTGCCACTGCACTTTTACCATTGTTATAGAGTCATTGTTACACAACTCAGAAAGATGCGGTTTGGCCCAACTCGTCCATGTCAGCCAAGATGCCTTAATGAGCTGGTCCCGCTGCCTGCATTTGGCCCATATCTTTCTCAACTTTCCTATCCATGAAGCCATCCACATCTCTTAAAAGCAATTGTACCGACCTTTGCACAGTTTCATTACATAACCTCAAACTCACATGAAAATCATGCCCCTCGGGTTCCATTTAAATGTTTCCATGGTCACTTAAAAATATTCCCTCTAATTTTAGACTCACTTAGACAGGGGGGGGGGGGGGGGGGGAAAGAGAAATCTGACTATCCAAGTTATCTATGCCTCTCATGATTCTATATACCTCTCCAACGTAACCCCTCAACCTTCTGCGCTCCAAGGAATGGTCCTAGCCTATCCTATCTCTCCTAATATCTAAAACCCAATGCAGGTAATATCCTTGTGAATCTTTTCTCCACCCTCTCCAGCTTCAATAATATCCTTCCTATAGTTTGACAATCAGAACGTCACACAATATTCCAGATCCAGTCTCATCATCATCTAGAACAACTGTAACATAATGTTTCAACTCTTGTTCTCTATGCCCCATCCGAACAGGACAAGCTTATCCACCTGTGTCGCCACATTCAAGGCACTATGACTTGTACCCTTGGGTCTCTGCTCCGCAATACTCTCAGGGTCCTGTAATTTACTGTGCAAGCCTAGTCCTAGTTAAACAATGTCTAGGATATTGGCCTTTCTAAGCATCATAAAGATTTTAGTATAGCTTCAGCGAAGGAAAAAGTGGAAGGTTTGGAGCAGGCTGGCTAAATATAACTGAAAAAGGGTCATGTCCCAAAACGTCACCCATTCCTTCTCTCCAGAGATGCTGCCAATCCCGCTGAGTTACTCCAGCATCTTGTGTCTATCTTAAGTATAATGTGGAGACAGATTTTAGTGGGGTTTTTTTACTTCAGCTTGCGATAAAGATTCCATTAGCCTTTGAAATTAAGTACAATTCCACATTGTTTGCTATTTATAGAAAATTATAATTCTTGCATTTAAAATGGATGACAACTCTTTCCATACATTAAAGAAAATCTACTATGGTTTTGTCCACCTATACTACGTGCATCCGACGGATACTTTTCCTTGTGCTTACACATTGACTGAAAAATTAATTTATGAATGCAATGTTGACAGTACTTTCCAAATCAAGAACCAGAGATAATAGGTTTATGAGAGGGGAAAGATTTTTAATAGGAACCTGAAGGGGCAACTTTTTCCACACAGAAGGTGGTGTGTATATGGAACAAACTGTCAGGAGTCATTGATGCAGGTACTATAACAACATTTGAATGTCATTTGGACAGCTACATAGATAGAAGAGGTTTAAAGAGATATGGGCCAGACGCGGGCAGATGGGGAATCTTGGCCGGTATGGGAAAGTTGTGCCGAAGAGCCCGTTTCAAATGTTATACGACTCTATGCCTGCTGTACCGACTCTTTGCTCGGTGTAATCTGAAATCCGAGATAAACAACACGATTTTCCTTAATTCGTCACTTGGAAGACGAGGTATCCAAAGAGATTCCAATCAGACACCATTTGTCACATCCTGACAATCGGGAAACATTCTATTTATCCTTAATCTGTGCTCGTTGCTAACCAGTTAATGTTACATTCTGTACACTTTTATTTGCACTAATGGTTGCGGCATCAACTACGATTTACTAGATCCGAGGGCAAAATAGGCACCCGTTTATCTGAAAAATATATATGCGTGAATGCAAGGGTCAGGTGGGTTTTCTGAAGTCAGTGTTGTTGATCTAATGCCGAGGTGAGGGACGGGACAATCCTTGGCGACATGCTGCACTGCATCTTTTAAAGGGTCGGCGGGGAGTCTGGTTGCACTGATCTCTGGTCCGCTCCTAAGGGGAGCGAAACGGTTTGTTGGAACGGTAGCGCAGTGTCTTTGAATCCGTACTGTTCCCACGGTGCTGCCGTGAATACATAATCTGCCCCACGCCCCTTGGTATAACCAATAATGCCAGTGCAACGGGCCCGATGTAACCAACGCTTCCAGCGAGTGATGCGGCCTCTCTAGCGGGGAACAAACCCTCAGCGTTCCCCACGGAGTGAAGGGCCAAGCCCCACCTCGCCCCTCCCCCCTTACCCCGCACCCGCCCGGCCTACCGTCCCCGCCCCCCCATTACCTGGCCGCTCTGGCTTCGCCGCCACCGCGATCAGCAACAACAGCAGAGGGATGTTAGGTTTGGGCCACATTTATCCGCCAGGCATCCTCCAGCCGGCTGCAGCAGCTCCAGCCCCGCCACACGCACCAGCTCTCGGCTCAGGCTTTGGGAAACACATAAGATGGCGACGACGCCGCGCCGAGAATCCCGGGAGCGAGCGGAGCAGTTGTTCAGGGGGCGGAGCCAGTGATGGGGGCGCGGGCCAGGGGCGGGGCCAGTGATGGGGGCATGAGCGCGGGGCGGGGCGGGTCCAATGATGGGGGCATGAGCCCGGGGCGGGGGCGGGGCCAGGGATGGGGGCATGAGCACGGGGCGGGGCCAGTGATGGGGGCATGAGCGCGGGGCGGGGCCAGTGATGGGGGCATGAGCGCGGGGCGGGGCCAGTGATGGGGGCATGAGCGCGGGGCGGGGCGGGGCCAGTGATTGGGGCATGAGCGCGGGGCGGGGCCAGTGATGGGGGCATGAGCGCGGGGCGGGGCTAGTGATGGGGGCATGAGCGCGGGGCGGGGCCAGTGATGGGGGCATGAGCGCGGGGCGGAGCTAGTGATGGGGGCATGAGCAAGCCTCATCCGGGGCGGGGTCTCGCTTGTGATGACCAGGGGAGGGGCCTCCGTCGGGGCGGGGCCACGAAACGATGGCGGATTGGTCCGGGGTCGACAGCGGGCGGAGTCTGTGCCCGGAAGTTCCCGAATGAGGAAAGAGATACCTTTTTGCACTTAGCAGATACGGGCATTCCTTCGCTCCATAGATGCTGCCTCACCCGCTGAGTTTCTCCAACATTTGTGTCTACCTTTGTTGTTAAGATCATGTGTTGATCATGGTTTAAACCGAAGATAGACACGAAAAGCTGGAAGGTACACAAAAATGCTTCCCTTCTTCAGACTCTGCAGTTCCTTCTTAAACACAAAAAGCTGGAATAAGTCAGCGGGTCAGACAGCATCCCTGGAGAAAAGGAATGGGTGACGTTTCGGGTCGAGACTCTTCTTCAAACCGTCTCGACCCGAAACATCACCCATTCCTTTTATCCAGAGATGCTGTCTGACCCGCTGAGTTGCTCCAGCTTTTTGTGTCTATCTTCGTCGTTAAGATCATCGTCTATTGCGCATCCTTGATTGCTCTCTGTACTGATCGAGTTACCTGCAGTTACATGTGAACTCGACTGGACGAGGTAGGATGAAGGACAGCGGTGAACTAGAAATGGGGTTCACCCCACTGACGTTGGCTCTAATTAATAACTCGCACTTCGACTGCAGTGGTAGGAACTGTAATTGTATAATAGAAGGCTTCAGTGAGGTCGAAAAAAACTTCACATTTACTAGTGATGGTGCAGCGCTCTCTTAACAAGGTTGATTATGTCTCCCGTACTTCTTGATAGGACTTGCCCTGACTTTCACAGTGGTGTTTAGCAGATAGATCTCACTGTAATTACCACAGTCGGTGCTGTCTCCTGTGTTGAGGGTCACAATTACAGGATCTCAGATTCAGTTGGCTTGTCCTGCTTTTCTCACCTAAAATGAGGAAGCTGGGATTACAACTCACAACTTGGATCGTTGTTTCAGGATGTTATACTTCTTAGATAACCATCACAAACCTGTTCCATATCTTATCACCTCAATTCTGATAACATTAATACCATTAATGAACAGAACTGTCGCACAGCGCATGTCAACTCTATAATCAGAGACACCCTAACATGTACTCCCACATCAACAACTGGCAATTGCCAACTCCTGACAAATAGCACTGTTATTATTTTCTGCTTGCAACACCTTGCCCCTGCATCATTCAGGTATCCAACCCATGAGAGTGGTCCTCCCTCCATTTCCTGAAACTCCCAGATGCTACATCTGCTTACAACTTAGAGGGCTGAAGAAAGGAAGAGGTGGCGACAGTGGGCTGACGGAGAGCTGGAAAGGGGAGGGGAAAGAGGGAGAAAACAAGGACTAGGAAGCAAGGAAGTCAATGTTCATACCGCTGGGGTGTAAAGTACCCAAGCAAAATATCAAGTGCTGCTCCTCCAATTTATGGTGGGACTCACTCTAGCCATGGAGGAGGCCCAGGACAGAAAGGTCGGATTCGGAATGGGAGGGGGAGTTGAAGTGCTGAGCCACCAGGAGATTAGGTTGGTTGATGCGAACTGAGCGGAGGTGTTGGGCGAAGCGATCGCCAAGCCTACGCTTGGTCTCACCGATGTAGAGCAGCTGACACCTACAGCAGCGGATGCAATAGATGAGGTTGGAGGAGGTGCAGGTGAACCTCTGTCGCACCTGGAAAGACTGATTAGGTCCTTGGATGGAGTCAAGGGGGGAGGTAAAGCAACAAGTGTAGCATTTCCTGCGGTTGCAAGGGAAAGTACCAGGGGAGGGGGTGGTTTGGGTGGGCAGGGACGAATTGACCAGGGAGTTACGGAGGGAGCGGTCTCTGCGGAAAGCCGAAAGGGGAGGAGATGGGAAGATGTGGCCAGTGGTGGGATCCCACTGGACGTGGCGAAAATGGTGGAGGATTATCTGTTGTATGTGATGGTTGGTAGGGTGGAAGGTGAGGACAAGGGGGACTCTGCCCTTGTTACTGGGGGGGATGGGGAGAGCAGAGCTACGGGGTATAGAAGAGACCCTGGTCAGAGCCTCATCTACCGTCGAGGAGGGGAACCCCCGTTCCCAAAAGAATGAATTTCCAAACCAGGGCATTGGAGATGTCCTCATTCTTTAATGCAATGTAAAGCATAAAAACAAAGCATTTGGTATATCATCTCCATGGCGACCTTTGTACTTTTCTGTACTAATCCTATTTACCCACATTTGGTCCAGAGCTTTCTATAGCTTTGTGATTTAAGTGCTTGTTATTCTGTGTGTGGCAATTTTCCCCCACGTTTCCCTGTGAACCTCCTACCTGTTATCTTATTTTTATGCCCTCATGTTTTAGATACCCACACCGTGGGATTCTAATTTTTATTATCTACTCTCTGTATCCCTTCATGATCTCGTCACCTCTATTGGGCCACCTTTGGCCTTGATCTCCAGAGAAAACAAACACAGCAAACAAACTTCAATCTGTCCTCGTAACTGAAATGCTCCAATCCAGGTAACACCCTGGTGAATCTCTTCTGTATCCTCTCCAGAGCTATCACATCCCTATAGTGGGCAACCAGATCTGCACACTATACTCCAGGTTTGTCCTAAGCAATGTTTTATAAAGTTGTAACATGATGTCCCTGCCTCATATCCTGTGCTGCAGCAGATGAATGTAAGCATCTTGTCACCATCTTATTTACCTGTACTGCCACTTTCAGGGATCCATGGACTACCTCAAGGTCTTTAGTTTAGTTTAGAGATATAACATGGAAACAGGCCCTTTGGCCCATTGAGTCCACACTGACCCTCGATCACCCATTGAAACTACTGTAGTTCTATGTTAGGTAGACAGAAATGCTGGAGAAACTCAGCGGGTGTGGCAGCATTTATGGGGCGAAGGAAATAGGCAACGTTTCGGGCCGAAAACCCTTCTTCAGAGTGATGTGAGGGTGGGGGGGGGGACGGGAAGAAGAAAGGAAGAGGAGAAGCCAGTGGGCTGAGGGAGAGCTGATAAGGGGAGGAGAAAGTAAGGACTACCTGAAATTAGAGAAGTCAATGTTCATACCGCTGGGGTGCAAACTGCCCAAGCGAAATATGAGGTGCTGCTCCTCCAATTTACGGTGGTCCTCACGGAGGAGGATGAGGACAGAAAGGTCGGATTCGGAATGGGAGGGGGAGTTGGTGCTGAGCCACAGAGAGATCAGGTTGGTTATTGCGAACCGAGAGGAGGTGTTCGGCGAAGCGATCTCCAAGCCTACGCTTGGTCTCACCAATGTAGAGCAGCTGACATCTAGAGCAGCGGATGCAATAGATGAGGTTGGAGGAGGGGCAGGTGAACCTCTGCCGCATCTGGAAAGCCTGCTTGGGTCCTTGAATGGAGTCAAGGGAGAAATCCCACTTTCTCATCTACTTCCATCGGAGCAAATTTCCTGATGAAATCATATGGCACAGAAACAGGCCCTTTGGCCCAATTCTTCCATGCTAAAAAATAATGTCCATCTAACCTCGTCTCTTTTGCTTGCATTTGGCACATGTCTCTCTAAATATTTTGATGCATGAACCTGTCCAAATAATCCTTTAAATGTTATTACTGCACCTGCCTCAACCACTTCCTCTGGCAGCTTATTTCATACTACCCTCAGTGTGAAAATGTTGCCCCTCACGTTCTTATTAAATCTTTCCTCTCTAATCTTAAACCTATGCCTTTGACTTCTCAATTTCACAAACCTGGGAGCATGACTGTGTGCATTCACTGTATCTATTTCCCTTGTGATTTTAGACATGTTTATAAGATCACCCCTATGCTCCAAGGAATAATGTTCTAGCCTACCCGGCCTCTCCCAGTAACTCAGTCCCTTGAGTCATGGCAACATCCTCATAATTTCTCAAGAAGGAACTGCAGATGCTGGAAAATCGAAGGTAGACAAAAGTGCTGGAGAAATTCAGCAGGTGCGGCAGCATCTATGGAGCGAAGGAAATAGGCAACGTTTTGGGCTGAAGCCCTTCTTCATAATTTTTGCCCTCTTTCCAGCTTAATGGTATCTTTCCTGCAGCACAGAAACCAAAACTGAACACAACATTTCATGTGTGGCCTCACCAACATGTTATACAACTGCAACATAACATCCCAACTTCTATACTCAAAGTACTGATCGATGAAGGTCAACATGCCAAAAGACATTTTCACCACCCTGTCTACCTATGATGTCACTTTCAGGGAACCATGTGCTTGTACTCCCAGTTCCCTCTGTTCTACAAAAATGGGCAGGTTGATGTTTGCATCAATTGAGATAGGTGGTGATAGTGAATCCTAATTAAGTAAAATTGATGATAACTCCAAAACGAATTATTGATATTGATGGGTGGGTGCTGGGGGAGATTAGGACAGTAATCTCTTATCCCATTACTTTTGTTTTTTTCAGGTCAATGATGAGCCAGGCATAGAAACATAGAAAATAGGTGCAGGAGTAGGCCATTCGGCCCTTCGAGCCTGCACCGCCATTCAATACGATCATGGCTGATCATCCAACTCAGTATCCTGTACCTGCCTTCTATCCATACCCCCTGATCTCTTTAGCCACAAGGGCCACATCCAACTCCCTCTTAAATATAGCCAATGAACTGGCCGTAACTACATTCTGTGGCAGAGAATTCCACAGATTCACCACTCTGCAGCCATGCACAGGAAAATCAGTCAAAGTTATTCTTCGGAGTGTGTGTTTGACAGATCTCAACAAATGTAAACATTTCATGAAGACTGCACTTTTGCCTTTATCCTGAGTTTGTATGGTTGAGCACTTATACTTTGCTTTGATCCAATAATTTAAAATCTAGTTTGAAGCACTCGCGTGTTTGACTATCGGAGAACTTTTTTTTGAATGTATGAAGTTCTTTTTCAAATGAGTCAACTTGTAATACAAAGTACATGCTTTATAGTACACACTTAGTTTCAAGTGAATAGTAATACTGTATTGCCTAAAATATTTTATCTGACTATAAAATGTTATTTTGGTAAAGGCACACAAATCTCTTCATGCAATACATCTTATAACCATTGCCAGAAATTCTACCACAAAGCTTATTCTCAATGTACAATGTTGTTTTCATCAAATAAATCAATTTGTGATACGAACATTTGTAAGCTTCTTCCTTTGAACAAAATAATAATACGGCATATCTGTTAAAAAGCCTTATCTCATTACAAGATCTTGCTTTGATTAAACCAATCAAAATCTCATAGGAAGCACCATCCCTTTGGCATGGATTAATCATCATCTTCTATCACGAGGAAAGTTTATTCTCAATATATAAATTAGTTTCCAACAAACAAATCAATTGGTGGAAAGAGAAAAAAAGTGTTACCTTTTTAGATTGAAAGTTCCTGACCTGTTGAGAGTGCCCAGCATTTTATGCTTTTATTTTTAATCAATTTGTGGCACTAGGTCTGTGAGCCATTTCTTGCGAGTAAAGATTAGTACAACAATGGTTAAAATGGCTTCCTTTAATGCAAAATGTAGCTTTGATCAGGTCGTTCAAAATTTGGGTATCTGGTTTTATAAAAAGGAAACCGTATTTGACAAATATATTAGTCTTACTTATGTAACCAGCAGTAAGAGATAGGAGGTGTAGGAAGGATCTGCCAGATGCTGGTTTACACCAAAGACAGACAGAAAATGCTGGAGTAACTCAGTGGGACAGGCAGCATCTCTGGAGAGAAGGAATGGGCGAGGTTTTGGGTCAAGACCCTTTTCCAGTCTGAAGAATGGTCTTGACCAGAAATGTCACCCATAATATATATATAGAACAGGTAGATATGTGTTTGGATTTCCAAAAAGGAATAAGTTACCAATAAGATGAGACTGCTGCATTTGAAAACAGAGCACTGATAAATCAGTTATTTCCATACTCAAGGGTGCCCCAAGATCAGTCCAGGGGTCACAACGTTTTACAATCCAAATTAATGATATAGGTAATAGGCCAATGTATTGTAGCTGCATTTTCTGACACTCTGATAATAGTTGGGTAAATGAGTTATGAGGAGAATGTAAAGAATCTGCAAAATTAGTGGATTGATGAAGCAAATAAGCAAAGATTTGTCAAATGGAGAAAAATGGCAGGAAGAACAGGAAACAAAATGTTGTATAAAAGGAGAGAAACTGCAGGATGGTACAGTGCTGGAGGATCTGACTCTGCTCTTACATGATATACAGAAAGTTACCATCCAGCGACAGTACACAAAATGCTGGAGAAACTCTCCAGCATGTTGTGTACCCTCGATTTTCCAGCATCTGCAGTTCCTTCTTTAATATCAACCAGCGACACCGTGTAAAGGTTCACGAATGTGGGTGTTCATTTGGGAATCTGGAGTTTGTTCACAGCATTTAATGACTATCCCCAAA
The DNA here is from genome assembly GCA_963514005.1 of Raja brachyura. The sequence continues at coordinate 14,462,730 of OY740808.1, forward strand.
TGCCTTCTTAAGTACTGCAGTCCTTCCAATGAAGGTGCTGTTTTAGGGAGGAAGTTTGAGAACACACAAATAAGAACACTCAACCAAAAGTTGCCAATATATTCCCCGATGAGAATGGTATGGGACTTGGAGGAAACCTGCTGCATTATCAGCAAACATCCCCACTTGTACCCTGCAACAGCATACTATTTCACAGTACCAGAGCCTCAGATTTAATCCCGACTACAGCTGCAGTCTGTGAAGAATTTGTACATTTTCTATGTGACTGTGTGGGTTTCCTCTTACATCCCAAAGCTGTGCAACAGGTTAATTAATTGGTAGATTAAGTCGCCACTGTAAATGGTCACAAATGTATGGGTGACTGGGAGAATCTGAGGAAATGTTGATGAGAACATGGGCAGAATAAAAAAAAATTAAGGTGATCATTTTGTGGAGTACCTGTGTTCTGCCCGCAATGGCATCTTGAGCTTCCAGTTGCATGTCAACTCAACTCTCCTCCCCACACCTGTCCCTACATGGCCTTCTCCATTGTCACAGAGAGGCCAAATGCTAACTGTTAGAACATCTTGCGTTCCACTTAGATAGCTTACAACCCAATAATGCAAATATTTAATTTTCCAATTTCAGATAGCCTACACCCCCCGTGTTTTCCACACACACTCACCTATCCACCCAGTCGGAAGAAGGGTCTCGACCCAAAAAGTCGCCTATTTGCTTAGCTCCATAGATGCTGCCTCACCCGCTGAGTTTCTCCAGCATCTTTGTCTACCTTCGATTTTCCAACATCTGTAGTTCCTTCTTAACACCTAGTTTGTATGTTCCTTTGTTCACCTCACTTCTCCCATCTCTTCCTCACCTGCTTCCACACTTAGCACCTACCCCTCTATCCCACTTCTATTGCTGCTAAATATGGAAATCTTTCTTCATGCCTCAGTCTTGATGCAGGGCCACAACCCAAAATGTTAATTTATCGCTTTTAAGTCTGCAGATACTGCTTGACTCACTGAGTTCCTGCCTTCTGTTGTTTATAGTCATAATTCAGTTACATTTAGCAGAGGTGTAGAAAAGATATAGAACCCAGGGAGAAAAAACCCTGGTGGATAGGTATGTAGGTAGGGGAAGATAGGATGGTGGTGGGATCCCAATGTGGCTGGCAGAAACACAAAGGAAAGTAGTGAGGTGAAAGTTGAGGACCAGGTTAATTATCGCGATTCTGCCTGGGGTGGGGTTTGAGAGCAAACATGTGGGAAATGGATATGTGAGCTCAATCAACTATGGCAGGGCAGATTTCATATTTCATGAAGGAGGACGGCACTACAGAAATCATAGAGTGGGAAGCCTCATGTTAAAGGCAGGAGTCAGAGAAACCGAGGAAAGGGGGTGGAGTCCTTGCAGCAGACCTGGTTTGAGGAGGGGCAGTGGAGTAACATTAAGTGAGAAAATAAGAAAAAAATGACTGCCAATTAGGAACTCGCTGCCTGAAAAGATGGTATTTAAAAAGCATTTGAATTTAAGGGCCATGAACTCCAGGGATGTGGACCAAGAGCTGAAATTATGCTAGACCTTTTTTTGAAGAAATGCAGATAGGCTTGCCTGCCAGACGAGGAGAGATTAATTAGATTAAATTTCTATTTTCTGTAGTTTAGCAGAATGAGGTGGCCTCGCTGAGACACACACAAAATACTCACCATGTGGATGCTTCTCCTGGTTGTAGAGTTCAGACCTCGGGAAAGTCTCAAATGAGAAGTAGGCCATTTTGGAACAAAAAAACTAATGTGACAGATCTTTGCAATTCCTTGCACAAGAGGGCTGTGAATGTTTATTCATTTAATGGTTTCAAAACAATAGCTTTAATGATACAGACTAATACCAATCTTGGGTGTTGTCCTTGTGGAGTTTGCATGTTCCAACAGTGACCAAATGGATTCGCTCTTGCACCCACAAGACATACTAATAGGCTAATTAGCAATACAGATTACTCCTTAGCATTGTTAAGTGACAAAAAGCAAATGGAATTGATAAGCATGTTAGAGAATAGGTTACAGGGGGAAAAAAGAGGGGAGACGGTATGGAATGTTTTGGGAAGATAGTAGGGAATCGATGGGCCAAATAACCACCCTGTGTTGTAATGAGTATGTTATTACATTCATGGTTATGTAGGAATCAACGACAATGAGAACAGTCCACAAACATGGAACTGAGGCAAACCAGATAAAAGGACCTAAATGGCCTTCTCCATTTTATATTTTTTTTACAACATTGAAACAGGTCCTTTAGCCCACAGGGTCCGCGTCATCGATCACCCGTTACACTAGCTCTATTTTATCCCAGTTTCTCAACCTCCCTTTACACGTTACTAACTATTTTACTGACATCAATTAACTTACAAGCTCTTTCTGGAGTTCAGCTCACGAAATCGGGTCACATATTTTCTTAAGAATGAAGATATTTCACAAGGAACGCTCGCTTTTCCAATTCACAGCGATTATTGTACCTCTTTTCATCCATTCTCAATGCAGGGCAACAGCCCGGAGTTCACTGCCGCCCACACTGGCCTCAGCCCCCACTCTGGCCATAGAAACATAGAAAATAGGTGCAGGAGTAGGCCTCAACTACCTTCTGTGGCAGAGAATTCCACAGATTCACCACTCTCTGTGTGAAAAATGTTTTTCTCATCTCGTCCCTAAAAGACTTCCCCCTTATCCTTAAACTGTGACCCCTTGTTCTGGACTTTCCCAACATCTTCCTGCATCTAGCCTGTCCAACCCCTTAAGAATTTTGTAAGTTTCTATAAGATCCCCCCTCAATCTTCTAAATTCTAGCGAGTACAAGCTGAGTCTATCCAGTCTTTCTTCATATGAAAGTCCTGTCATCCCAGGAATCAGTCTGGTGAACCTTCTCTGTATTCCTTCTATAGCAAGAATGTCTTTTCTCAGATTAGGAGACCAAAACTGTACACAATACTCCAGGTGTGGTCTCACCAAAGCCCTGTACAACTGCAGTAGAACCTCCCTGCTCCTATACTCAAATCCTTTTGCTATGAATGCTAACATATCATTCGCTTTCTTCACTGCCTGCTGCACCTGCATCAATGACTGGTGTACCATGACACCTAGGTCTCGTTGCATCTTCTTTTCCTAATCAGCCACCATTCAGATAATAGTCTATTTTCCTGTTCTTGCCACCAAAGTGAATAACCTCACATTTATCCACATTATACTGCATCTGCCACACATTTTCCCACTCACCCAGCCTATCCACGTCACCTTGCAGCCTCCAAGCATCCTCCTCACAGCTAACACTGCCCCCCAGCTTCGTGTCACCCGCAAACTTGGAGATGTTGCATTCAATTCCCTCGTCCAAATCATTAATATATATTGTAAATAGTTGGGGTCCCAGCACTGAGCCTTGCGGTACCCCACTAGTCACTGCCTGCCATTCTGAAAACGACCCTTTACTCCTACTCTTTGCAGACAGGATCAGAAAGTGTTGGAGGGTTACTTGCTGCGGGGTTTGCCTGTGTAAACGGCAGTCCCGGGTAACCGGTACATGATGCTCAGCCCAATCCTTCCCTGTGATTATAATCTCCGCCCGTTCCCTAGCAACCACAGATATTAGCTCCTCTGGGTGGCAACCGCTCTCGGGGGTCATTTCGACCTCTGACCCGGCCGAGGGGGGCGCTGGGATACTGGAGGACTCCTCCCGGGAGGCTGCGCAGCCGCAGTGCGAGCGGCTGCTGGCGGTGTGTGGCGGAGACCGTGGGGGGAGAGTTGACGGTTGACGCTGCGATGGGGACGGAGGAGAAGAAGCAGCCGCCGCCGGCGCAGAGCGGCAGCATCAGCAGCATCGACAACGAGAGCCGAGCGCTGGCCAGCGTCAGCTCAGACAGCCCGGGGCAGGGCTGTGGACGGGGCAAGAAACGGATCCTGGACGAGGAATCGTACATCGAGGTAGGGGACAAAAGTCACAGGCCGGACCAACCCCTCGCCCCCGGGCTCGGGATTCTCTACCATAACCCGCCGTCACTCCTCCACATCGGAGCCCACCTTTACTCCTTCCTTCTCTCCCTTCACGCCCTTGCCCCCAACACCAATAGCCTCCCACCACTTCCCCCCTCGCCCGTCTCCCTTTTCCACCTGAAGAAGGATCTCGACCCGAAACGTCACCTATCTCCTTCGCTCCTTAGATGCTGCTGCACCCGCTGAGTTTCTCCAGCCTTTTGTGTACCCTCCCTTTTCCACCCGTCTGACTGCCCCGCCCTCTTCTCCCAATCGTGGTGTTATCTAGTCCAGTAACGTTTTGGTATATCCGGAACCCTTGAGTGTTTCTGGAATCAAATCTTACTGTCTGAAGACTGGCTTATGTGATGGTTGGATCTGAGGAAGAAGCTCAGATGGGCGATTCATTCACTTCTGACTGAACAGTTCTGAACACTTCAGCATTTTCAAAAGGTTTCAAATGCATTTTATTGTCACATGTACCAATTAAGGCACAGTGATATGCAAATTACCATATAGCCATATGAAAAAAAAAGCAACAAGACAACTACATAAAAGTTAACATAAACATCCACCACAGCTGATTCCCCACATTCCTCACTGTTATGGAAGGCAAAAAAGTCCACATTCTTCCTCTTTATTCTCCCGCTGTTGGGGCAGTCAAACCATCCGTCGGGGCGATCGAATCTCCCGCAGCTGGCGGTCGAAGCTCCCGTGTCGGGGTGGTCGAAGCTCCTGCGGGTTGGAGTTCCCAAAGTCGGTCTCTAACCAGACACCGTGAGCCCTATGATGTTAAAGTCTGTAGACACCCACAGTTGGAGCTCCGAGGTCGATCCCTGGCAAAGGGATCGCGGGCTCTGCGATGTTAAAGTCCCGTAGGCTCCCTGTGGTGGAGCACTCAAAAGTCGGTCTCCAGCAAAGGCCGCCAACTCCTCGATGTTAGATCGCAGTGCAGACGGATATACGATATGGAAAAAAAATCGCATCTCCGTCGAGGTATGAGATTAGAAAACGTTTCCCCCACCCCCCACATAAAACAAGCTAAAGAACACTAGAAACATAGAAAATAGGTGTAGGAGAAGGCCATTCGGCCCATCGAGCCTGCACCGCCATTCAATATGATCATGGCTGATCATCCAACTCAGTATCCCGTACCTGCCTTCTCTCCATACCCCCTGATCCCTTTAGCCACAAGGGCCACATCTAACTCCCTCTTAAATATAGCCAATGAACTGGCCTCAACTACCTTCTGTGGCAGAGATTTCCACAGATTCACCACTCTGTGCGAAAAATGATTTTCTCATCTCGGTCCTAAAAGACTTCCCCCTTATCCTTAAACTGTGACCCCCTTGTCCTGGACTTTCCCAACATTGGGAACAATCCTCCTGCATCTAGCTTGTCCAACCCCTTAAGAATTTTGTAAGTCTCTATGAGATCCCCCCTCAATCTTCTAAATTCCAGCGAGTACAAGCCGAGTCTATCCAGTCTTTCTTCATATGGAAGTCCTGCCATCCCAGGAATCAGTCTGGTGAACCTTCTCTGTACTCCCTCTATGGCAAGAATGTCTTTCCTCAGATTAGGAGACCAAAAGTGTACACAATACTCTAGGTGTGGCCTCACCAAGACCCTGTACAACTGCAGTAGAACCTCCCTGCTCCTATACTCAAATCCTTTTGCTATGAATGCCAACATGCCATTCACTTTCTTCACAGCCTGCTGCCCCTGCATGCCTACTTTCAATGACTGGTGTACCATGACACCCAGGTCTCGTTGCATCTCCCCTTTTCCTAATCGGTCACCATTCAAATAATAGTCTGCTTTCCTGTTTTTGCCACCAAAGTGGATAACCTTACATTTATCCACATTATACTGCATCTGCCATGCATTTGCCCACTCACCCAGCCTATCCAAGTCACCTTGCAGCCTCCTAGCATCCTCGTCACAGCTAACACTGCCCCCCAGTTTCGTGTCATTCGCAAACTTGGAGATGTTGCATTCAATTTCCTCGTCCAAATCATTAATATATATTGTAAATAGCTGGGGTCCCAGCACTGAGCCTTGCGGCACCCCACTAGTCACTGCCTGCCATCCTGAAAAGGACCCGTTGACTCCTACTCTTTGCTTCCTGTTTGCCAGCCAGTTCTCTATCCACATCAATACTGAACGCCCAATACCGTGTGCTTTAAGTTTGTATACTAATCTCTTGTGTGGGACCTTGTCGAAAGCCTTCTGAAAGTCCAGATATAACACATCCACTGCTTCTCCCATATCCACTCTACTAGTTACATCCTCAAAAAATTCAATAAGATTCGTCAGACATGATTTACCTTTCGTAAATACATGCTGACTTCGTCCAATGATTTCACCACTTTCCAAATGCACTGCTATCCCATCTTTAATAACTGACTCTAGCAGTTTCCCCACTACTGATGTTAGACTAACTGGTCTGTAATTCCCCGTTTTCTCTCTCCCTCCTTTTTTTAAAAGTAGGGTTACATTAGCTACCCTCCAATCCTCAGGAACTACTCCAGAATCTAAAGAGTTTTGAAAAATGATCACTAAGGCATCCACTATTTCTGGGGCTACTTCCTTAAGTACCCTGGGATGCAGCCTATCTGGCCCTGTGGAGTTATCGGCCTTTAATCCATTCAATTTACCCAACACCACTTTCCGGCTAACCTGGATTTCACTCAGTTCCTCCATCTCATTTGACCCGCGATCCCCTGCTATTTTCGGCAAATTATTTATGTATTCCTTAGTGAAGACAGAACCAAAGTAGTTATTCAATTGGTCCGCCATGTCCTTGTTCCCCATGATCAATTCACCTGTTTCTGACTGCAAGCTACCTACATTTGTTTTAACTAATCTTTTTCGCTTGACATATCGATAAAAACTTTTGCAGTCAGTTTTTATGTTTCCTGCCAGTTTTCTTTCATAATCCATTTTCCCTTTCCTAATTAAGCCCTTTGTCCTCCTCTGTTGGACTCTGAATTTCTCCCAGTCCTCTGGTAGGCTGTTTTCTCTGGCTAATTTGTACGCTTCATCTTTTGCTTTGATTCTATGCCTGATTTCCCTTGTTATCCACGGATGCACTACTTTCCCTGATTTATTCTTTTGCCATACTGGGATGAACAATTGTTGTAGTTCATCCATGCAGTCTTTAAATGCCTTCCATTGCATATCCACCGTCAACCCTTCAAGAATCAATTGCCAGTCTATCTTGGCCAATTCACGTCTCATACCCTCAAAGTTACCTTTCTTTAAGTTCAGGACCCGTGTTTCTGAATTAACAATGTCACTCTCCATCCTAATGAAGAACTCAACCATATTATGGTCACTCTTGCCCAAGGGGCCACGCACACCAAGGCTGCTAACTAATCCTTCCTCATTACTAAAAACATACATTTAACACATACTATTAAAACACAAAGAAGGAACCCTCTTCCCTGAGTACCACTGATGGGAATGCCTTTGGAGCATCGTCCTTCCAGTTGTTTATTGTCCACCCCTGTTTACAATTAGATTTAATGGAATAATCAAGGATTGATGTGATCCCTCAGTTGTAGGATTGCTTGGCTGCTGCATGCTCTTTTTTGTGGCTTAGTGGATGTTGTTTTCTGTTTCAGCAGCTTGGCACCTTACTTTTAGAAACACCTTGTGCTGCACCTTTCATGCCCCACCACAGTCTTTATTGAATTAGGATCAATCTTATGGTTTGATTTTAATAAAGAAGGATGGACTGTGTGGTCAATGAGGCTACAGGATTGTGGTGTCACTTTCCCTCTCTGTGGTGCACAAAGATGTCCAGTTTTCAGCAGCTATATATGCTCAGTATCTATCCCGTTTAATACAACTGTGGCATTGTGTGATACAAGTAGATCCTCAGTGTGAAGAGAAAGCACTGCGTCATGGTCACTTCAATCTATACTATCGTGGACTTTGGTTCAGTTAGTAGTGCTACTACCTCAACCCAGAATCAGTACAGACTCTGGTCCCCTCCGCAACTCCTTGGTTCACTCATCTCTTCCCACCCAAACCACCCGCTCTCCAGGTACTTTCCCCGGCAACCGTACGAGATACAACACCTGCACCTATACATCCTCCCCCTCCTTTATGCAGGGACCCCAGCAGTCTGTCCAGGTGAGACACAGGTACACATGCACCTCATCCAATCCCACCTACTGCATCCAGTGTTCCTGATGAGACCTCCTTTACGTCAGCAAGACAAAGCATAAACTTGGCAACCGTTTTGCCGAGCACTTGTGCTTGGTCTTACTGGATTTCCCAGTTGCCAACCATATTAATACCTTGAGTCATACAGCATGGAAGCAAGCACTTCACCTTAACTTCCCATGCCAACCAAGACCTTGTCATCACACACTTTAAAAGCACACGACCTTCCAGACATTCTTTTACCTGCGATGATCTATTCCTATCAACTTTAGCAAGTTCTTGTCTAACACCAGAGTTGTCTTTGCTCTAATACGGAATTGTATCTTGATGGCCCACCCTGTCTTTATCCATAACTATTGTAAAGCTAATGGAATAGTGGTCATTGGTCCCGAAAGGCTTGCCCGCTTCCATCACTTGCCCTTCCCAATTTCCCAAGAGTAGATCAATCCTTGCCCTCACACTTGTAGGGCTCTCAACATACTGCCTGAGGAAACTTTTTTGAGCACATATGACAGATTCAACCCAGTCTAAACCTTTGGCACTATGAGAGCCCCAGTCTATATTGGGAATGTTTAAATCCCCTACCATTACAACCTTATTGGTCTGTATAGGAAGGAACTGCAGATGCTGGTTTAAACTGAAGATAGACACAAAAAGCTGGAGTAACTGAGCGGGACAGGCAGCATCTCTGGAGAGAAGGAATGGGTGATGTTTCAGGTCGAGATGGAAGAACGATCTCGACCCTAAACGTCACTCATTCCTCGCCAGTGATGCTGCTTGTCTTGCTGAGTTACACCAGCTTTTTGTGCCTATCTTTGGTTTAACCTTATTGGTCTTGCAGCTGCCAGAAATCTCCTGGCATGTTTGCTTTCTAATTCCCGTAAACTGTAGTACACTTCCAACAAGGTGATCATTGCCTTTTTATTTCTCGGCTCCATCCATATAGCTCCACTGAACAAACCATCAGCTGTGACATTCTGCTTCGTAAATAATGCAACACCCCCTCTTTTATCCCCACCTCTATCTTTCTTGTAGCACCATGCCCTGGAACATTAAGCTGCCAGTCCTGTTACTCTCTTGGCCAGGTTTCCGTAATGGCTACAACATCCCAGTCTCACGTAACTATCCAATTCAATCCAACAGTCATTCCTTTCTCCTTGCCATGCTCCTGCCTATTCTGTCCACTGAACTTTTTCTTCACTTTACATACAAACTTTTAGCCTGTCACCTGCCTCAATCCTGCATTGTATCCCGCCCCCCCTGCCAATCTAATTTAAATCCACCACTAGTGACCTTGCCTGCTAGGACATCAGTTCCCCATCAGTTTAGATGCAACCTATCCCTCTTCTACAGGTCACCTCTGCCCAGTTAAGATCCCAATGGTCCAAAAATCGGAATCCCTGCACCAACTCCTCAGCCATGCATCCATTTTCCTATCTTCCTGTTCCTACCCTCACGAGCACATAGCACCATCCCCCTTGGAAATGTTGTGTAGCCAGTCTGACACATCCAGGACCCTGCCACCAGGGAGGCACAAACCATCTAGGAGCCTATTTACTGCCACAGAACCTCCTGTCTATCCCCATAACTAAAGATTCTACCGCTGATCCAGCTTGGCACCAGCCTTCCCCACTGTGCCTCAGAGCCAGGCTTGGTGGCACAACCTGACTGCTATTGCTGCTCTACTCACTCTTGACAAACAATTCCTTCCCCCTCACATCCCCCCCCTCCCCTCAACAGCATCCAAAAGGGTATACCTGTTTGGAAGGGGAATGGCCACAGATGTCACCTGTACTCTCTGTCTACTTCCTTTCCTTGTGGTCACCGACCTACTCTCTTCCTGCATCTTAAATTTGACCACCTTACTATAACTCCCAGCCAAGAAGCTCTTATTCTCCAACACGATCCTGAGGTCATCCAGCTGTAGCTCCAGTTGCCCGACACGGTCTATAAGGAGCGGCTCCTGGGCACAGTACCCACAGGCGTACTTATTGTGGAGACCAGCTGTTTCCCCGACTTCCCACATCCTACAGGAAGAACATTTCACAATTCTACCTGCCATCACTACTGCACTAAAACCAAGGGGGTAAACGCACAACAATCACACAGAAGGTACAGCAGACTGTGCCTTTACCTCGTGTCACCTCGGCTCAACCTCTTGAACCAAAGCCTCACACTTGCCCTCAAAATAGTCTCTTTCCCAACAAGCAGCCCAACCGGGAAAGGGGTATTAAGGAGGTGATTAGTTCAGGAGTCTGATATTAGTAGGGAAGCTGTTCATAAGTCTTGGCATCCAAATCTCAGTCCCAGATCCATTAGCTAGTACAAGCCTTTCCTTGTAAGTGATCCTGCTTCTATATCTTTTCATAAACACTGTCCCAAAATAAATGAAAGATTTACACACTTTTTACATTTATATTTTGCAATCCAATTTCCATGAACACCAAAATGTACTAAATAGGAACTGCAGATGCTGGTTTATACCAAAGATAGACACAAAAGGGTGGTAACAGTGGCGCAGCAGTAGAGTTGCTGCCTTACAGCAAATGCAGCACTGGAGACCCGGATTTGACCCCGACTACAGCTGCTGTCTGTACGGAGTTTGTACGTTTTCCCCATGAGCTGCGTGGGTTTTCTCCGAGATCTTCGGTATCCTCACACACTCCAAAGACGTACAGGTTTGTAGGTTAATTGGCTTGGTAAATGTAAAAATTGTCCCTAGTGGATGTAGGATAGTGTTAATGTGCGGGGATCGCTGGTCGGCGTGGATCCGATGGGCCGAAGGGCCTGTTTCCGCGCTGTATCTCTAAACTAAACTAAACTAAAAAGCTGGAGTAATTCAGAGGGTCAGGCCCCACAATCAGTCTGTTCTCCAGGAATGCTGCCTGACCTGCTGAGTTACCCCAGCATTTTGTGTCTATATTTAGTGAACGGCAGGTAATTTCCATTCCCATGGCTAAGGGAGCACAAGGAAATGACAGTATTTTTTCTTCTCCCTTTTGGCATTGATTTGTCCATTATTTTTCCAGCGATTCATTCTGGTGAAGGTGCCAGGTGATTATCGTTCAAAAGGTGAGAGGGCAGCATTGATACTGGCGTAGTTTCAAGCTCATTGACATTCCAGATATGCGTTAGTGGCTTCCATCCAAGTGACAGCCTTCCCAGAAGACTGATGGATCAATCCACTTCAAAAAGAGACATAAATCATTAGAAGCCAGGCCTCTTGCTGTGTCCACTTGGATCCACTTTGAATTTATTAGGTTTCTAAGTATATTCCGAGCCAACCATTGCCTGAGGCTATTTGGTTGATGAGATTCATCTTCAGAAACATGCCTTGTGAAACTTTTTTCTCATGTTTCTGTAGAAAAATAACCACCATCAAATTACTGGTCCCAATTTACATATTTATACTCATATATTTGGACATGTCATACTTTGTACAATCTCAGTTTTATGATTAATGCATTTAGCCTTTGTATTGGGTGTACCTTGCTTGAGTGCGTCTTGCAGAATGTTCTCCCTGATGTGTTGCTTGTTGGTAAAGTTAGCTCCCTTTTGCCGGAAGGCACCCAGATTGTGAGCAGCTCAGGATGCCACTGAGGCTCTTGCTGACGTCCAGCTTATTTGAGGGGAAGGTGGTGGGGGACGGAGGGGAATAGCGGTTTGGAGGGGTGGTGCTGAAACTGACTTGAGTTTTCCGGCTTGGAACTATGCATCCCAACCTGGGCATTGCTCAGTGGCTTTTGGTCCAACGGATTGTTCGACAGGGACTTCTGCAGCTTGGAAGGGTGAGGATGTAGAAGGAAAGGTGACATGTTCTGCACCTGCTTGGATAGTATATTCAGACCCAGCCTCTTTGGAGTATGGATGCAGTTAGAGCTTCAGCTTGGGTCTCTTCCTGCCTCCTGAGGTGGCCATCAGGATTAGTAGACTATTGGGGTGCTGTTCTCCCACAACCCTCCTTTGGAAGAAGAGATTACATGTCTCTGATGGGTGATTATGGCATTTGTGTTGCACCTCTGCCTTTCTGAGCGGTTGGCTTGGCTGATGAAAATCCCATTAATAGTTTAGCTTTGGGAGTCAGTGAACTAAATGATACTGAGTTTAAATTTTGCAGTGAGGTGACTTTTTTAACTTTAAGAAGCATAATTTGATTTTCCTTTTGTAAATGCCTACTGCAGACAGCTCCACAGCCAAAAGATACATTGTGGGAAAACAGAATATAATTTCCTTGGTTACTAAAATTATATTGTTTCAAAAATGGCACTGCAAGATAATCTGACATTCAACAATACCATTGGGAAATTCCATAGTCATAATGGCATCCAAACACAACCTTGCCTCAGCTCATCTGGGAACATCGGGAAGAAACTGACTTTGGTGCCTTCCCTCACGGTGGGAAATTTTGATCCTGCTGTGAGGGGGTGTTTTATGTTGAAGTTCTGTCTATTCTGTGTTGTGTTCTTTATTTTTGGCTGTATGGTGACTTCATTTCACTGTGCCAGTTGGCACATGTGACAAATAAAATCTATCTGTATCTACTCCTGAAATTCTTATCCTTGCTGGACTATCCACTTCTCTCCTGGCTGGCCTCACCTGTTCTACTCTCAGTAGAGTTGAAGTCATTTAAAACTCTATTGCCTCTTTGCTAACCTGGGCCAGGCTTTGCTCACCTGTGCTCATTTATCTATACAGAGGGTAGCGCCTCAATTTTGAAATCACCTTTCATTTAAAATCCCTCCACAGACTTGCCCCGATCTGTAAACTTCCCCTGCAGATTAACTGGTAATGGCAGACTTGTGTTCTTCCATCTCTGAACATTTCACATTCCTGACCAGTCATTTAACCTATGACATCCGATGCTTTGGTATTCTTTCTCAAAACCCTATTGAAACCTTCTCTCTCCTTCGTAGCTGTTTATAGCCATTATCTTTGATGGGATTTTGTTAGCTGTCCGAATATCTGCTTTATACAGTACAATGTCAATCCTTGTGCATGTTAAAACTTCTGTAAAGTACCATGGAACTCTTTTTGCCGGGTTATAAATGTAAAAGTAATTGTGTTATACACCTCTGATTATCGCACTTTCAACAGAATTTGGGGAAAATTATCCAGCGTGATTTTTTCCCTGATGTCATAAAATTAAATGCTCAGAGAGAGTTTTTGGAGGCTGAAGAGAGTGGCGACATGGAAAAGATGCGGGAAATAACCATAAAATTTGGCTCTTCACTTGGAAAACCAAGTCTGGTGACTCCTGCCTTATGTAAGTACTTCTCTTCATTATTGCTCATTGCACGAAAAAAATCTCCACCTGTATTTTATGTGACTGACTTCTGCTTCTGCTCTGATTCGGGTGGTGCAAGCTCTTTCTCGGCCTCAAGACTGTTTCTACTGCACTTGCACCAAAGCTAGTCTTAGTCAGTGGCCTTGGAATTAGAATAACTGTTTTAAGATTGAAGTTGTGCCCATCTGCTCTTGTCCAGGCGTCCCCTTCTAACAACTGAAGGCAAGGCAGAGTGTAAGAGAGGCTTGGGCAGCGGGAGTATTCAGTATGGGCACTGGCCAGGGCAGGTAGGAGATGCTGGTAGTAAAGTGAGCTGGAGATATTGGATGCCAAGCATGGCCTTGCAAAGTGCAGCTTGGATGAAAATAGAATGGGTTCTGCTGATAGTCCTTATGAGTAAAGGCTTTATGGACCTTGCTCTGAATGTTTACTTACTGGCATAGTTTGCTTGTCCATCTGGGCAATAGTTAGACCAGGACATGGATGTGAGTGGCGAAAGGTAGGTAAAGCTGAAAAGATGCAAAATGTACAAAAATAATTTGTTCTATAAATGGAATGAAAGACTACAGTCTTTTCATTGCTGCATCATTCCAATACTGTGAAGATGTCAGACTTTAATACTGGTCTGGGTAGGAAGGCAGGAGATCTTCATTTAGGAGCAAGTTGAGTATAATCTCGGATTGGGGGAATGATATCAGTCTGAATGATCGAGAGGTTGGGTGTCAGTTTCTGAACGTGTATGTCACACAAGGAGGGGAGGCAGGGGTGCAATGTGAATCTGGGAGGCATGGTCGGAGGGAATCGGGTTGTAAAATACAGTGACGCGGGTAATAATTCACGGAGGGAGAGTGTGTGTGACTTTGGGGTATTAGATGGGAAGGTGTCAATTTGAGGGGTAGGTCTAGTTTTGGTTGGTGAGTGGACATGTTTCATTGAGCGAGGCGCAGGAGAGGAAGATGGAATGCATCAGTCCGAGAGAGAGGGCAGGAGTATAACAGTCATGTGTGTGAACATATCCTGCTCTCCCACACAGACTGAAAAGCATCTTCCTTCTCGCTCAGAATTACAATGACTATGTTAAGATTGAAGTTGTGCTCTATCTGCCCTAGAACAGGCACACAGGACGGTTTTCACTCCGAGAGAGTGTGGGGTGGCACCTGACTCTCTGCGAGGGGCTGAATCAAGTAGCTGTGTGATCATCTGTCTGGCACGGAGAGAGGGAGGATGTCAGTCTGTGAGGGAGGAAGAAATGATGCTGGGGAGTGTCGGGGAAAGTGTGGGAGGGTCAGGGTGTTACGGTAGGATGGAGGGTGGGTGACATTTTGTGGAGGGAGGGGGGTGGATGGGTTTCAGTGTTGGAAGTTCAGCGATCCAGGAAAGATGGCAGTCTGGAGTATGTTTATTGAGGGTGGGAGTTATGGTGCTGGGTAGTTGTGGAATTGAGTGGTTGTGAAAGGGGCTGACGGCAGGTATATATCAGAGGGAAGGGAAGAGTGTATTTTCCAGGTTCTGAGCATTAATCATGCAATGTTCTGAATCTTGCAGTTCTTATTTCAATGTCCTGCAGATCACACACCAGGTTCTTTTGAAACGCCAGAGGGCATCTCAGGTTCTCCTTCACAGAATAAAACCAGAACAGGTGCAAAGTCCACAGGCAATGAAGGTAAATTTGATGTGAAATATGTTTCATTTTAAGAAGTATAAACTGTTCAATGTCTTCTGATGTCGCCTCCGTATCTTGCTTCACTTTATTGAGTTTCTCATTTTGCAGGGGAGAAGAAAGAAGAGGAGTTGCCAACACTGGACACCTACTTGGGGAAAAGTACCAGTGAAGATAATGCCTCCTTCAATCAAATTATGGATCTTGCTGATGAGAAGAATAGGATTAAACATGCTTGGCTCTATGAGGCAGAGGAGTTATCAAACCAGGTGCAGTCTCCTCCCTGACCCTCACCATGCAAATAGTGTTGAATTAGTGTGTGTATCTACAAGTGTCTTTCACAGCGGGGACTCCAGGAGTCCAGCCAAGAATGAGGTGAAAACAAAGTTATGTGAACTTTGATATTTTATCCTCTTTTGGAGTTAAATCGTTGGATAACTTTGAAGGGTTGGGAATGCGGTGAGATATTCAGGGACGCTGCCTCTCTATGAACAGATGCATTGTATTCAGTTACAAAGTAAGTAGCCTGGGGCAGTTGAGGGCAAGTTGCCTTGATCGCCTTTGTTGACCTATTACCAATCATGCAGATCATGCCTCTCCCCTTTTCCAACTTTCTTCTTTCACATGACCAACTCCTTCTCCCCCACAATGTGTGAAGAAGGGTCTTGACGTGAAACATCACCTATCCATGTTCTCCAAGGATGCTGCCTGACCTGTTGAGTTATTCCAGCACTTTGTGTCCTTTTGTGTATTAAACAGCATCTGCAGTTCTTTGTTTAACTGGGAACAGGATAGGTTTGTGGAGAATGAATCCCTTTGATACAAGGTAGTAACGGATCTGAAATATTGCAGTAATCGCCCTGTGAGGGAGGCTGTTTCTCGTTAATATATATGGAAGTTATGAAGCCCTTTGAGGAATGCCATAGATGCTCTCTCACGAAAACCTTAGATGATGGTGGATCTCATTGCAGGGCCATGAAGAAATGTTAGCACTACCATCACCTGACGACCTGGCCATTGAGGATAGAAGAGCAGGAGTAAAAACCTGGAAGTATAAAGCCAAGAACAGTCTGATGTATTACCCAGAAGGTAAGCAGTGGATGAATAATCCTATTTAATGTTCTCTGAGCTGAGCCCAGTCTCTTTATAATTTGGGTATTGATACCAGCTGGATCATATGCTCACTGTCACCTGCAGCCTGTGCCCTGTCACTGCCAACACTGGGGTAAGAAGGAGGGGAGAGGTTATGTCACACATAGGTCTTCAAAGTGATTTTCGACAAATTGTTAAAAATGTAAACATATTTGGAGTGAGTGCCATGGAATGACATGATCATTCTCCACTGATCCAAATCTTTGTATGTCGTCAGTCCTTCTGTGGATTACCTGGAAATGGCTACAAAGTCTCTGTTAATCTTGCTATTAGTCTAGTTTAGAGATATAGCGTGGAAACGGGCCCTTCGGCCCACCGAGTCCGTGCCAACCAGCAATCCCCGGACACTAACACTATACTACACACACTAGGGACAACGTACAATTACACCAAGCCAATTAACCTACAAATCTCTACGTCTTTGGAGTGTGGGAAGAAACTGGAGATCCCAGAGAAAACCCACAGAGGTCACAGGGAGAACGTACAAACACCATCCAAACAAGCACCCATGGTCAGGATCAAGCCCCGGGTCTCTGACGCTGTACGGCAGCAACTTTACCACTGCGCCACCGTTCCGCCCAGATTGGTGACCACCTGCTCCTGCTGGTATGACCACGATCTTTTGATATTGCCAGGTAAAGGATTTTCAAGATGCTAGAATCGTGTCAGTACTTCATTATCCATAGATTGGATGTGCATAGGTTTAATGTGGATATTAGATGTCTATAAAATGCAATGACAATACTGAAAGCTAGGCATTTAGCCTCCAAGTAGAATTTATTGGTGAGGAGTATTGGCAATAGGTTTTCTTAACCATGTCGCCTGATTTTGATAATAGTCCAGAATAATGGAAGGAAAGTTTACGTCAGATGATTTTTAATAAAATTGTTTCTAGAACTGGATTGTCGCTCAATAGGGAGATTTACATTTTTATGGAGGCCAAAATTAGTTGGAACATATCTCATACTACAAACAATAAAAGGTTGTTAAGTGAGAGAACTCTGAGTCTTCCTGCTCACAGGCTTCCAATTATTTCACTGCAACACCCGAGGTATTATCCATAAATTATTTGCTTCAATCTGGGTGTGGGTTCCAGCTCCTACTATCAAAGTTTCAGAAACATAACGTAGAAAAATAGGTGCAAGAGTAGGCCATTCAGCCCTTTGAACTAGCACCGCCATTTAATATGATCATGGGTGACCATCAGTACTTCATTCCTGCTTTTTCCCTTTATCCCTTGATACCTTTAGCCCTAAGAGCTAAATCTAACTCCCTTGAAAACATTCAGTGAATTGGCCTCCACTGCCTACTGTGGCAGAGAATTCCACAGATTCACAACTCTCTGGGTGAAGACATTTTTCCTCATCTGTCCTAAATGGGCCCACCCCTTATTCTTAAACAGTGACCCCTGATTCTGGACTCCCCCAACGTCAGGACCATTTTTCCTGCATGTTGCCTGTCCAATCCTTTAAGAATTTTATATGTTTCTATAAGATCCCCTCGCATCCTTCTAAATTCCAGTGAATACAAGCCCAGTCGACCCATTCTTTCATCATATGTCAGTCCCGCCATCCTGGGAATTAACCTGATGAACATACGCTGTCCTCAATAGCAATAATGTCCTTCCTCAAATTAGGAGACCAAAATTGCACACAATACTCCAGGTGCGGTCTCACCAGGGCCCTGTACAACTGCAGTAGGACCTCCTTACTCCTAAACTCAAATCCTCTCACAATGAAGGCCAACATGCCATTAGCTTACTTCACTGCCTGCTGTACCTGCATGCTTACATTCAGTGACTGATGTACAAGCACACCCAGGTCTCGTTGCACCTCACCTTTTCCTAAACTGACACCATTCAGATAATAATCTGCCTTCCTGTTCTCGCCACCAAAGTGGATAACCTCACATTTATCCACATTATGCTGCATCTTCCATGCATCTGCCCACTCACCCAACCTATCCATGTCACCCTGCAGCCTCATTGCATCCTCATCGCAACTCACACTGCCACCCAACTGTGTGTCATCCGCAAACTTAGAGATGTCACATTTAATTTCCCTCGTCTAAATCGTTAATATATATTATAAATAACTAGGGTCCCAGCACCGAGTCTTGTGGCACACCACTAGTTTTGGGCAAGTTATGTGTGTAGTAGGACTTCTGTCCTGGAGTTTAAGTCCTAACCTTGTGTGGGTTGATCTAAAAACAGGAGCCAGAATTCCATTATGAATGCTGGGGAATTTAACTTGACGCTCTGAAATATCTGGAATAAGTGTGGAGAGGGGTGGTATAAGAATTAATTAGTAAAGATGACTGTGAGATCATTGGGTTATAGTAAAACCCCATCCGGTCTTCTAATTGTTTCTGTGCAGTAAATCTGCCATCCTTACCTGCACTAATTCCATGCCCCTGCAGGCCCAAAAACAATAAAGTTAATATTAACTGCTCTTTGAATCACATTCACTTAACCCTGGCCCTCGCCTTCTCCAACTTCCTGTCAACTGGAACAATTTTTGACTTTGAACACTTATCTAATCTCCTCTCAGGTTTACCAAGCTAACTCCACCTCCACACACTGTCACGTAACTGATGCTCCTTGTTACTGGAACCAGTCCAGTGACTCTTCACTTATCGTGCATTCACATGTTTTCTACAGTGCTTTCCTGAAAGTGCAGACAAATTAGTAGTCGGATCCCAGTTTTATGGAGATTAAAAAAACGTTTTGTTGGTTTTGTACCGTAGGCATAAAGCCCAAGTACTATTTGGCTTATTTTTCTCCCAACCATTGCAATGTTTTCCTTAATTAGTGTCACATCACTTCCATCCATTCTTTTCCAAACTGTCTTAACTTTCCCATCAATTTTACTCCTGAACATGTCCATCAACCCTGCCCTGATTTTCCTACAATCCACCTACACTGGACAAAATTGGCAGTAAGTAATTAATCTACCAGCCAACGCATCTTTGGGAATTGGAAGTAAACTGGAGCACCCGAGTTGCTCGGGCTGTGGAGTGGCGTGGCTTCATTGTGCTTCACCTGCTTTTGCCTCCAGCCTCTCCTTTTGTTCTTCCTCTTGCGTATGGCGTGCACAGCCTAAAGATGTAAGATAACTTGTTCTGTTTGATCTTCTGTTTGTGCACGCCAAGTTGATTGCATTCGTTGAAACAGGGTGGACCATATGAAGGTTGCAATCTCCCACCCCTCTCCTTTTGTTCACCAATTCTAATGGTTTTACTCTTTCTATATTTTATTTGATTACTTTATTAAAGGTATTTGTTAAGTAATATTTGACACCTCTTCACTTAATCCCTATCTGAAGGAGCAAAGAAACAAATGTGTACAGTTGCCAATCAGTTGCCTATTCTGCTTTCCATAGTCATCATTCCAGTCTTTGGTCCCCCAGAACTGCTCCTATATTCCCTCCATTCAACTGGTTCTCTAACTTGCTCTTTTTTTTGTAGGAGTGAAAGATGATGAACTCTTCAAGAAACCCCGTGAGGTGATTCACAAAAATACCCGCTTCCAGTGTGACCCTTTCAGTCGAACCCTGAGCAAATCACAGCTGCAGCAAGCGGCAGCTCTCAATGCACAGGTACGTGAAACTGGATCTCCTTCACACCTCCTCTCTGGGGTTACACAGCTGGCTCAGGTAGATACTTGGCTCCCTCTGTTCTTCTTGCCATCACGTTACATGCATTCAGTGTTCAGGCTTGCTCCTCCTTGCTGTCATCTCTCAGAACCCCTGCATTCCCTATTCTCAAACAGCCTGAACACCAAGACTCCCAGCCTTCTTGTGGTGCTTCTCCAAGCACCTCACATTTCCAGCCTTCAACATTCCCCACTCAATAGCTTTGTGTAGCAGTGCATTGAATCGTCAGCCTCATGGCACAGTGGTCAAGTTATCAGACCCCTGAGCCACACAAAGGGTTTTTGACCTGAATTGTTAACTCTGTTTCTCTTTAAGATGCTTCATAACTTGCTGAATTTCCCCCAATTTTTTAGAAACATAGAAATTAGGTGCAGGAGTAGGCCATTCGGCCCTTCGAGCCTGCACCGCCATTCAATATGATCATGGCTGATCATCCAACCTAGTATCCCGTACCTGCCTTCTCTCCATACCCCCTGATCCCCTTAGCCACAAGGGCCACATCTAACTCCCTCTTAAATATAGCCAATGAACTGGCCTCAACTACCCTATGTGGCGGAGAGTTCCAGAGACCCACCACTCTCTGTGTGAAAAAAGTCCTTCTCATCTTGGTCCAAAAGGATTTCCCCCTTATCCTTAAGCTGTGACCCCTTGTCCTGGACCTCCCCAACATCGGGAACAATCTTCCTGCATCTAGCCTGTCCAACCCCTTAACAATTTTGTAAGTTTCTATAAGATCCCCTCTCAATCTCCTAAATTCTAGAGAGTATAAACCGAGTCTATCCAGTCTTTCTTCATAAGACAGTCCTGACATCCCAGGAATCAGTCTGGTGAACCTTCTCTGCACTCCCTCTATGGAAATAATGTCCTTCCTCAGATATGAAGACCAAAACTGTACTCAATACTCCAGGTGTGGTCTCACCAAGACCCTATACAACTGAAGTAGAACCTCCCTGCTCCTATACTCAAATCCTTGAGTATAGGATTTTTGTTTTTATTTCCAAAGCCCAGAGGCCTTCACTAATAGTTCAGAGATGAGTTGGATGGTAGCTGTGGAATTTTAAATGTGACTAATATTATGGTATCTTTTTACATAAAACAATTAATTTGAATATTGAATAAGCTGGTTTTCTAATGGCTTTCATAGTCTTTCTTCGGTCTTGTCCATTTACAACTTCAGACCACCAATGTGGTGGACTCCCAACTGTATTCTGAAATGACGCAACATGCCATTTGTTCGTATTATAACTGGGCAAAGTTTAAAACCGGTTGCATCACCTTGAATTGACCCAAGCATGGCAAAGTTGCTCTTTTTCCAATTGATCATGCAAAGTCAACAAAACAAAGACAACGGTCTACATTTCTGAGGAGCAGTCCCACAAACTAGTCAAGCTTCATCACAGGAGGGGTAAGATAGTGATTTCTTGCAGGTGGTTATATCACTGGGCACTCTTTCTTAAATCTTTCCCCTCTCACTTTAAATTTATGTCCTTTGGTTCTTGATTCCCATAGTCTGTGGTGAAGGACTCATTCACCCTATTTATTTCCCTCATGATGTTGTACATCTACATAAGATCACTCCTCAGCCTCCTGCGCTCCAAGGAATAAAGTGCTAGCCTACCCACCTGCTGCCTATAGCTCAGCCCTTCAAGTCCTGGCAACATCCTCATAACCTTTTCCAGCTTAATCCTATGGCAGGGTGACCAGAACTGGACGCAGTACTCCAAGTGTGACCTCATTGACATCTTGTATGATTGTAACATGACGTCCCAACTTCTACGCTCAACACTCTGACTGATGAAGGCCAGTGTACCGACAGCCTTCTTTACCACCCTATCTACCTGAGATGGCACTTTCAGGGACCATGTACGTGTGTTCTTAGATCCCTCTGCTCTACAACACACTCCAGGCCCCTATAATTCACCATGAAGGTCCTGCTCTGGTTTGAGTTATCAAAAAGCAACACTGCATTTATCTGCATTAAACCCCATTAGCCATTCCCCAGCCCACTTTGCCCGACAGATTAAGAGCCTGCAGTAATTTTTGATAACTATCTTCGTTATCTACGATACCACCCACTTTAGTGTCATCCACAAACTTTTTATTCATGCCTTGTACATTCTCATCCAAAACATTGATATAAACCACTAAAAGGCCCCAGCGCTAATCCCTCGGGCACACCACCAGTCGCAGGCCTCTGGTCTGAAATACAACCCTCTACCATCCATGAAGCTACTTCTGCATCCAGGATGATTGTATGCACTCATGTTGTCTTTTGTTTTTTTTTCAGTTTAAACAGGGCAAAGTAGGGCCTGATGGGAAGGAGTTGATCCCGCAGGAATCGCCCAAAGTGAATGGCTATGGCTTTGTGAAGACTCCTTCTCCTGCTCCAGGCAAGTGAGACACCGTTTGTTTTAAATCATCTTGTACAGATATCCTTGTGTCACTGTCCAGAAACAGTGACTGGATAGGTAGGAGAGCATGATTGAAAGAGATTCCGATTGTATTGCAGGCCCGAACAACTCAAAAAGCATGTAATTAATTGCCCACTTAACTCACTTTATAGTGTAATTTGAGAAATAAATATTAACACAATACACTGGAAAATCTCCTGGTTCACCTACAGCGCTACAGAACATTCAGTTTCTCAGCAGACTTTTGGAGAGTCGATGCACCCGCGGTATTATGCGATTGAGTCCTTTGATTTACTCACATGAAAGGGCCATTGTAATCAATGGTGGAAAACAGCACCCTTCTAACTTTGCTGTAAGTGTCGGCATCCTAAGGATATACATCCCCAAGGCACCGAACTATACTCACTCAGACGTATACTCATTCAGACGTATACTCACTCAGAAGTATACTCTGGCAGGTTTCCAGTCATTTAGTTTAGAGATACAGGCCCTTCGACCCATGAATCCAGTACCCCCTGCGGGTAAAATCGTAGAAAAGTAAAAAATAGCTTTAAGTCATGAAGAATAGGAATGAAGAATTTGTCATGAAGAATTTTAAGTCATGAAGAATTTGCCTTTTGGAGACCTAAGCGAACTTTTGTAGAAATCAAATGTGTTTGAATGTGTTCCTTTTTTTTCTCAGTGAAGGCAGGGCGGGTGCTTCTAACATCATACCTGAGTGTGAAATATGGGATTTGGTAAACTTTGGAGAGGAAATATTAAGGGATTTGGCACCTTTGAATGAAGATAATCACGAGATTTAAATGGGAATTGTTTTCATTGCTATGGGCAGCTGCAAGGTGAATTAATTGAGTGCCATAGATTTGCAGTAGAATAGAGAGAAATTAAAGAATTACTTTCCCTGTGAGGGTCAGGGGACCCCTTCTGAAAAGAAGGGAGAGGCACAAAATTCTGTTTCAAAAGAAACTGAACCGCTGTAATCTATGGATCAAGAACTGGAATGTGGGATGAGGTTGGGTTAGCTGGATTTCAGCCTGTGCAGAAGCAGTGGCTTCAATAGGCTTGTCATGTCCTGTAGATTTCCATGCTTCTCTAAGCTGGAGATGCATCTCGGTTGGCTGCACTAAACATGTAAATAAAACTGGTTATGTGTCCCACTCAGCTTCTGAAATCTGAGCCCTATTTTGGAAGCAGAACAAACATGCAATTGCTGTCACCTTGTGCATTCAGCACTTTAGACTGAGGATTATCTCCACTGCTTTGATTCTAATACATGTGGAACTTAGGCTGGCTGGCCGGCTGTCGGAAGGGCAGCAGTAGCGTTGCTGCCTTACAACGCCAGACACCTGGGTTCGATCCTGATTACAGGCGCTGTCTGTACGGTGTTTGTACCTTCTCCTTGTGACCGCATGGGTATACTCCGGCTGTTCCGGTTTCCTCCCTCATCCCAAAGACGTGCATGTTTATAGGTTAATTGGCTGCTGTAAATTGTCCCTAGTGTGTAGGATAGTTGTGTACGGGGTGATCGCTGGTCAGCGCGGACTCGGTGGGCTGAAGGGCCTGTTTCCATGCTCTATCTTTAAAGTCTAAAGGGAGGGTAGTGCACTTGTTTCAGAACCTGTCATTGATTGGAGCTTGTGTCCCCACTCCCCAGGTGTGAATGACTCGCCTATGATGACGTGGGGTGAGATTGATGGGACTCCATTACATTTGAGCGGCACAGAAAGCCCCCAAGTGGATAGGACGCCAGGGGGACCTTCATTTAAGGTACAGTAATGACGCACCCAAGAAAGGCAGTCTTTGCATATGTAAACCGTTCTTTACATTTCTGCGGTCAATCGACATTTGAACATGTTCAGATCCTGCTCCCCCTTGTTGCCTGTACATCCTGCTCCATGTTGAGTTGTGGGGTGCACAGCGAATTATAGGATTGTATGAAACTGTCTCTAAAATGCCAGTGACAAGAACAATTATTTATGTAGCCTTACCTGTTCCAAGGTGCTTCACAAAAACTGACTGCAAGACACACAAGAAGATTTTAGAACAAACTGGTCGGTGTGAATGGAACAAGTTTTAAGAGAGGAATCTCCAGAGTTTGAGACATTGGAAACCAAGGGCATGCATGTCAGCGGTGGATGGATTAAATTTAGAAATGATCAGGGATCCAGAATATGAGTATCGCACATTTGTGGAATTAGAAGAAATTACGGAGTCTAATGTGGACTGAGATGCCATGGGGAAAGTTGAAAACTGGAATAAGAATTCAAAAATTGGAAGCAATGGGTAACTTAGAGCATTATCCTTGGTCACTGGTGCTGACAATGCAAAGTAAAAATGGCTGCAAATTTAAGTTGGTTTTGAAATTTGGGAGAGACTTGTGTCATGTGCATAGCATTAGTGACTAAGTTCAGATTTCAACTCGCCTGGTTCTTACACTAATAACTGTAAGACAGCATGTGCAATGGGAATCATAAGAAACCGTCTACTAGTTGGAATCGTATCTCATGCAAAGTGGTAAGATTGGAGATTAATCGCTGCCACCCTGGCTACCATTGCAGGAGTTTCTCAGGAGAGTGTCCCTTTGCCCGACCATTTTAGCTGCTTCAATAATCTTTCTTCCATCATAACATCTGAAAAGGGGATTTTTGCTGATGCTTGCACAATGTTCTGTTCACTTCCTCCAGCAGCTCTCGTGCTTTGTTGTGTAGTCTACTTCTTGCCTATGGCGTGCACAGCCTAAAGTTGCAGGTCAACTTGTTCAATTTGATCTATTTGTTTGTGCGCGTCGGGTTGATTGCAGTAGTAGAAACAGGGTGGACTACATGAAGGTTGCAATCGCCCACCCCGTTGTGTAGTTAAGAAACTTGCTTGTGAATTTCCCACACACCTGATTTATTTCATCTTGCAACAGATTCTGGAACCAGGCAGGAGGGAAAGATTGGGACTGAAAATGGTCACTGAGGTTGCGGCCAAAAACAGAACCAAGAAGCAGGAAGCGTTGAGGAAAGCAACCGAGAGTCTGGTCAGGTGAGTGCAGCCACTTGGGATTGTCCCTCCCTGGAGACGGGGCCGGGCTGCCCGCGCGGCTGGGGCTGCAGCCCAGGCATCGTAGCCAGGAATTACGATGTCAGCTAGGAGCTGCAGTGAGGGTCCTACTTTGCTTTCAATGGGGGAAGAGTGTTGGATGAGGAACTAATATTGGTGAGTTTTATCCCTTCCCTTCACTAGCCTGGTCCCTGATGTGAGGTGATAAAGTGAGGTTGGGCAGACAGCTACTCAAGCCTGGCTGCTGAGGAACGGAAGGTGCAAGCCTTCTGGTGGCAGGGAGTGCAGGTGTTCTGGGGAGTCAGTGCCTATCCCATTGGAGCGAGGGCAGGTGGTCTGGGGATGCTATTGTTTTTTGTTTTTAATTATTTATTAGAGGTAAATACATCAATGTACACATATATACTGTTACAGTCATTGTACCCCATAATTTTATGGCTTTTAAAGAAAAAGAATAGAGAGAAAGAGAGTGAAATGTGAAAAGAATTGTGATAGTGAAAGAGCGTGCCAAAGGGGAGAAGAAACCCTTGGTCAAAGAATTAGAAGAGGGGGTTAAAAGATAGACCCTAAAAAAAGAAAAGGAAAAAGAAAAAAAGCCAGTTATTATGTTATATATATCACGCAAAAGGAATCCACCAACTCGATAGTTTCCCATCGCCCCCTACCAAGGCCCGAGGTACTCCTGCACCCTATCTTTGTAGTAATTCTATAAATGCAGACCACGTCTGATAGAAGCGTTTTGATTTTCCTTCCAGGCAGAGTCTCATATCTTCCAGATATAGTGTTTCAAACATAGTTGAAATCCACATATTTAATGTTGGTATAGGAGCATTTTTCCAAAATTTTAAGATTAGTTTTTTTCCTATTATTAAGCTGTAATCAAATAAATTCTTTTGATACACATTTAATTCCGAACTACCTTCTGCCATTCCGAAAATAATCCATTCTGGCTTTGGTGTCATTTTTATTTTAAACAGTTTTGTGAAAATTTCAAAGGGGATGCTATTGTGCTGCAGATTAATGTATGGAGTGGAATAGTTAGGAGGAATCACTGGCACTCTGATATGACTCCTCGCCCAGAGTTCAGAAGTTGGGTCATCCTATCGCTGTTCCATGAACCCATTTGTTTCTCCTTCACAGTCTCTCTCCACATGGTATCAGCCCTGTGATGTCGCCAGCCCTGCAGCGTCTCGTCAACAGGACCTCCAGCAAATACACGGACAAAGCTCTGCGTGCCAGTTACACGCCCTCCCCGGCACACAAAGGGACCCCGCTGTGCAAAACGCCGAGTGCTGGCGTTACCCCCAACGAGCTCACTGCTACTCGGACACCTGGCAGCCAGGACCCCACCTCCATCACTGACGACCTGCTGCAGCTACCCAAGAGAAAGAAGGCATCAGACTTCTTCTAGTGCTGGACTTGTGCGTCTCCTTGCTCTTCTGCCCCAAAGTGTGGACACGGGAAACATACAGCAGTATTTAACAATGAAGGACGATTTCTCGTTCGTCAATTGCCGAGTGAAACTTTAACCGTACTCTTTGTTTGCAACTTTCCCAGATCCGACATGGCACAATCGACATGGGAGTTTTAGATTCAGGCACAAGCTACCTGTTAAACCTCTTGATCCTTGCGATCTACCCGCGTTAGCCCCGTGAAGTAACCGGGCAATGGTTGACTATCTCAGCGTCTCGCTGCCTGATTCCGTTTAGCCCGCAGCAGCATTCCTCCAGCACTCTTGGAAACATTATTTTTATTTATGAACCTTTTCAGTGCTCGTGTATCATATGCCCACCTCTGTTAACGTGGCGGAGAAGGCAACATCGTTTGGTGGTTTTATTGTGAAGATGTGGTTGGTTTGGGGTTCGGCCTGGCCCCCATGTCAAGGGAACGTCTACCCCTGTTAGTGATCTTCAGCAGCATGAGAGTTACTTTCTCCCCCACCCCTGGCCTCGCTGAACACTAATATGGACTCTTCACCCACTCCTCCTCGTGTTCCTCAAGCAACCATCTGCAGTTAGGCCCAGTGTTCAGTGGCTACTGCTTGTTCTCATTCACTCGCTTGTCTATACTCTCCCTCATCCATCATACCACCTGTGCCCCCTTGTTGTGTACTGGTGCCCTTTGTAGCGCCATGCAGTGTATCTTTTCTCTCATCCCCTCACTGGGCTTTGCCCTTTCCCCATTCCCCAGCCCCCTCCCCTGTATGCTTCCTTGTGTCTTCCCTCAACAGAGAGCAGTGTTTTTTGTTTACACTCACTTCTGGGTTGGGCCCTTTCTCTCGACCATTTCCTCTCTTGCTCTGGCCATTCCCTTCTAATTCCCTCCCATGGGCTGGCCCTTCCACATCACACACACTCACTCACACACACACTCACATTCTCACACACACACACACACGTTCAATAGCCTTCACCACCCATTGGACTCAACTTCCTTCTGACCCCGTTATGCCCCCACTTAGTTTGCCTGGGAAATTCTGCTCTCTCCTCTCTGTCCTTTAATTTGATACATCGCAGTTAAATTATACCTTCACCTCCTCTCTTGAAAGGAAGCAATACCAGTCGAATCGATCATTCTTCACAACTAAAGTTCTCCAGTCCAGACACCTCAGTTTTCCTATCATGTATCTCTGTAAGGTCAGAGCCATCTAGTTCTTTAGCTGGCATAGAGCAGTTCTTTACACTAGCAGATGTAAAGCATGATCCCAGATCTTTCTCGCAATAAAGGCCCGTTTCCCTTTTGCTTCGCATCACTATCTACATGCAGTAGAACTACGATAATCTGTTACCATTGAAACTTTGTTGATGGATATTACTTTTTATATGTTAAAAGTTGTATAATACATTTTCCAATAAGTTCAGAGTTTAAGAGGACAGGAAGCTGAGCCCTGATAGGTTTAAAGGAAGCTTGGGAAGCTCAGCCCGGTGAGTGTAAAGGGACCTCAGGAAATGTTCCAACCCGAAACATCATCTATCCATGTTCTCCAAAAATGCTGCCTGACCCACTGAATTACTCCAGCACATGGTGTTTTTTTCTTGTTAAATTGCAGTTTGTCAAACAAATGTTCAAGCAGCCTGGCACTGGCCCAAGTTCTAGATTCTCCTGATCCTAATCCCCTATCTCCACCAACCCCTGATCCCTGGTGTTCTCAGCTCCGCTCGAACAGTAGTACATGGGTGACCTTGAGTACATAGACCCACAGGCCCATATGTAATGACGTAGTTACTAATGAGTGAGCCAATTGCCAAATTGTACCTGTCTTCCCATCCACTATCTGGAATTACATTCAAGGTCCCTGCATAAGGTGCCATTTATGGCTTCTGCTTGTTCTTTCCTCAATCCATTACCCCACACTAGTGAAAATGAATATGGATATCTTTGTTTGAGATTAAGCATTCTCTTGTCCTGTTCATCTGCCACACGATGATTTCATTTGTACTTCAAATAAAAAAAGAGGGATTGGGGTAGACACAAAATGCTGGAGTAACTCAGCGGGGCAGGCAGCATCTCTGGAAAGAAGGAATGGGCGATGTTTCGGGTCGAGACCCTTCTTCAGACTCGACCCGAAACGTCACCCATTCCTTCTCACTGAAGAAGGGTCTCGACCCGAAACGTCACCCATTCCTTCTCTCCAGAGATGCTGCCTGTCCCGCTGAGTTACTCCAGCATTTTGTTTCTACCTTCGATTTAAACCAGCACCTGCAGTTCTTTCCTGCACAGAGGAATTTGGGGTATTCAGTTCATGCCCTATCATCAGTGAAATAAAAATTGGGAGTACCGATAGCAAGTAAGAAGTAAAGGTCCACACAGATAGGGACACAATGTGGTGCGTTGTTCTACGTCAGTCATGACAAATGATCACAGCAGACAAGTCGTAAAGAAATGTTGAGGTTCAAAAGTCACATCACACTGCTTATTCTTTCTCAATGATGGAAAGTTACACAATGTATTCTCTGGAATTAAGGTGAAGAGGTGTTTGGACAAAGTTGTATTAAAGAAATCTCGAGGTCGGTTGTGAGAAACTGTTTCTCCTCATTGTGGGGCCAGGATCTGAGGGGCACAGTTTCAGTATTTGAGCCTGGTCTCTCAAGAGTGACGTTCAGAAGGAGGTCTACATGCAAAAACGGACTGAAATCTTGATTTTTCTGTAAACCGCAATTCATGCTAGGCCTGTCATTTGTTTAAACTCGGATTAAGAAATGTTGTTAAGCAAATGCATAATGCATGTGGGGTAAGATGTGTTATGAGGAATTATGTCAATGATCTAACAGTTGGCAGAACACAGGCGTAATGGCCAGGAGCCCAACCCCTTGTTTGCATTCCCCTTTTTAATATAAACCAAGTTGGTGTGTATTATTTTTTATATTTGTATGTTGTACATTGTTAAGTATTCTGGGGGTGCTGAGTTCACCCAAGCATAGGCCAGACTGAATAAAGATTTCTCTGAGGGACATTACTATTTCTTCAACTGGTACTGAATCCATGTACACAGCCTTGCCCCAGCAGGTTTTTAAGCCAAGATGTGGCAGAGGAGTTGTGTAGATATTTTATCTATAAAAAATATTATAACACTCTATACAGTAGAAGAAAATACAAAATCTCCTATCAATACTGAACAATGTCAGGGAGGAATTAAATAGCATTACCCTCGCACAAAATATAGTTTTAGGCAGAATAAGGGAACTAAAGGCTCACAAATCTCCTGGCCCAGAAGGCACACATTCTAGGATGCTGCGCGAAATGTCTTGCGGTAATTTTATTCAAAAAGGGAGTAAACCCTATAGATAATTTGCCTAACATCTGCCGTTATGAAAATGTTAGAATCAACTATCAAGAAAGTGACAGTGACACATTTGTAAAAAATCGTGATCTATTCAGGCAGAGTCGATGCAGCTTCACGAAGGCGATATCGTGTGTGACAAATTAATTTGAGGATTTATTTTCTGACGATTTGACCAGAGTGAATAGTGGGCAACTGCAGATGTATTGCAAATAGACTTCCATAGGCATTTGGCACAGTGCCTCACCGATTGTTCAGTGGCAAGTTAGGAGCTGGTAGTCAAGTGTTGCAGTTAACATCTTAACATGGATAGAGGATTGGCTGAGAGGCAGGAGGCATTGAGTTCAGGTAAGAGGGCCATTTTCAGGTGGCAACCTTTAATCAGTGGCCCACAAATGTTGATACATTAATGACTTTGAGGAAATTAATATATGGTAGTCAAATTTATGGACCACCATCTTATGGGGAGAAGGCAGGAGAATGGGGTTGACTGGAAATGTCGTGATTGAATGGCGGAGTAGACTTGTGCCGAATGGCCAAATTCTGCTCCTAGAACTTATGAACTGAGGGAGGAATTGACCCAAGAAGAAATATTAAACAGAAATGGCAGTACTCAGTGGAATTTAGAAAAAATGACACAAAATCACATTGAAACATATTAGATTCTTAGGGGCTAGATAGGGTTAGAAACATAGAAACAGAAAATAGGTGCAGGAGTAGGCCCTTCGAACCTGCACCAGACGTAACTGGGAAGATAAAAAGAAACACATTATCTGCCTGTTGGACATTAAGGAAGCATTTGACAGAATACCATATAAAATGCTGGTTGACAACATCAAGTCTCATGGAGTAGGAGGGTCGGTGTCGACATGGATAAAGTATTGACTGGAAGGCAGAAAACAGCCATTTGTGGTAATTAGTTGTTTTTTTTAGACTGGGGGTGTTAGACTGTGCTGTTCTCCCAAGGTTAGTGGTAGGATCAGTGCTTTCTCTGGTGAATGACTTGGGTACTGGAATAATTCAGAATTAGCCAGTGGTACCAACCTTCAGTGGAAAGGTAAATGGCGCACATGATGGCTATTAACTGTGACTTGCTGGTGGAAAGGACAGGCAAGGTAGATGGAATTTGGTACATAGATATGTTATGCATTTAGGCAGAAACATAGAAAATAGGTGCAGGAGTAGGCCATTCAGCCCTTCGAGCCTGCACCGCCATTCAATATGATCATGGCTGATCATCCAACTCAGTATCCCGTACCTGCCTTCTCTCCATACCCCCTGATCCCTTTAGCCACAAGGGCCACATCTAACTCCCTCTTAAATATAGCCAATGAACTGGCCTCAACTACCTTCTGTGGCAGAAAATTCCAGAAATTCACCACTCTCTGTGTGAAAAATGTTTTTCTCATCTCGGTCCTAAAAGACTTCCCCCTTATCTTTAAACTGTGACCCCTTGTTCTGGACTTTCCCAACATCAGGAACAATCTCCCTGCATCTAGCCTGTCCAACCCCTTAAGAATTTTGTAAGTTTCTACGAGATCCCCCCTCAATCTTCTAATTTCCAGCGAGTACAAGCCAAGTCTACCCAGCCTTTCTTCATATGAAAGTCCTGACATCCCAGGAATCAGTCCGGTGAACCTTCTCTGTACTCCCTCTATAGCAAGAATGTCTTTCCTCAGATTAGGAGACCAAAACTGTACGCAATACTACAGGTGTGGTCTCACCAAGACCCTGTACAACTGCAGTAGAACCTCCCTGCTCCTATACTCAAATCCTTTTGCGATGAATGCTAACATACCATTCGCTTTCTTCACAGCTTGCTGCCTACTGCATGCCTACTTTCAATGACTGGTGTACCATGACAGTAACACCCAGGTTCTGTTGCATCTCCCCTTTTCCTAATCGGCCACCATTCAGAACAACTAGTCTTAGTCAAATTTAAGATTAAAATCGGGATGAATTCTAAGGGCTATTGAATCTTTGTAACTACTTGCCACAGGGAGCTGTGTGGAGGCAGAATCCTTGTGTACATTTAAGGGTGAGATAGAGAGATTTTAATCAGGAGAGAGACAGAAAGGGGAGGAAAGTGGACTTGAGGAATGTTAAATCAACTGTGCTCCTATTAAATGGGAGAGCAGGCTCTTGAGGCTGTATGGCCTCCTGCTGTGACCTCATCTTGTGGTCTGGTTGCCTCTGGGATCCAAGTCCAGGAAAATAAAAACTAGGCGTAGATTATTCCGTGAGGATCACAGGCAAGCCAGAAGTGAAGTGGGAGAAATGGAATGGAGCAAAGCAGGGTAAATGTGAACAAGTATTGCCTTGGACCATTCTGCTCAGGAGAAGGAGATGGTTTAAAAGGCAAGAGAATAGCACGTCTACCTTTGAAAGTGTAAGCTATGTGGGAAGCTGAGTCCAATGTGTAGTGAGAGTAGGAGAGACAGTGCAGTGTTTGAGATCCCACTTGAGATCATTCTGACTCTCACGTTGCTGTGCCCAATCCCATTTTTCAGAATATCATTAAATTATAGGAGCAGAATTAGGCCATTTGGCCCATCCTGCCCATTCAATCCTGGCTGATCTATCTCTCCCACCTAAGGTGGTGGGTGTATGGAACAGGCTGCCAGAGGAGGTAGTTGAGGCCGGGACTATCCCAATGTTTAAGAAACATTTAGACAGGTACATGGATAGGACGGGTTTGGAGGGAATGTGGAGCGGATTTGGAGGGATATGGGCCAAGGTCAGGCAGCTGGGACATGTTGGCCGGAGGGCCTGTTTCCACACCGCATAACTCGATGATGACTCTATAACCCCTGACATCCGTATCACTTTCTTCCTGTTTCTTTATTAGATTTTTATGTAAGCAGAAAAAACAGATTGCCGTGATTCGGGTGGCCTTATCATTTACGCTCTTGTCCTTCGTTACCGTACATTGACATGTTCGAGTCCTTGCATCTAACCCCGGGATTTGCTGGAATGTTTGCCCTTCTTTTCATTAGACTTTGACCTTTTAGAACTAACTTTCTTCAGCTCCGCTTTGCTCTGTGCATCCAAGAAGTTCTCCTGGTCTGGGTAAACCTCGCTGTCGTCGGGGTGATCTTCGTTGTTCAGTCTCAGGCTTCTCGATCTTCTCCGGCTGGCTTTCTTCTCCATTCTCGGCTCCCCCAATTTGCCACTCATTTCGGGTTCTGTTTTAGACTTGTCCTTCTGTAACAGCTGCTTGCTCCCATCCTTGTCGAGTTTCACCCCTCCTTTGGGCTTGTACATCGCTTCTTCCGTCCTCTCCACATCCTTGTTCTCGGGCAGGGCCTGGTCGTCCTGGACCTCCTGCTTGCCGTCCGCCCTGTCCCGCTTCATGTTCATCCACTCGTGCTTGGCCTCGTGTTTCATGTCCACCCACTCGTGCCCCTGCTCGATCTCCCACTGGTACTTCTGCTCCTTCTTCTGGTCACTCTTGGCCTCGTGCTTGTCCTCCTTCTTGTGGTGCTTCTCCGAGGACGTGTCCGCTTTTTTGGAGCCCTCTTTTGATTTGGGGGAGAAGAGCCAGGTGTGCTCCAAGACCTCGTCGATGGTGAGACGCTTGCTGGTGTCCGGGTGGAGCATGCGGTAGATCAGCTCTTTGCAATCTGCGGGGACAACCTTCGACCGAGGGAAGTCCACCCTGTGCTCCTTCTGTATCCTCAGCATCCTCTTGATGTTGGAGTCGTCGTACGGCATGGACCCGCACACCATGATGAAGAGGATGACCCCAAGGCTCCAAATGTCGTAGACTTTGGGTTGGTATGGGATCCCCTGTAGCACCTCGGGGGCCGCGTACGCAGCTGAGCCGCAGAAGGTTTTGCTGAGCAAGGGCCTCCCCTGGTCGTCCGTGCTGCACCTCTTGGCGAAGCCAAAGTCGGAGAGCTTGACGTTGAAGTCCTTATCCAGGAGGAGGTTCTCGCACTTGAGATCGCGGTGGACCACGTCGAGTTCGTGGCAGTGCTTGACGGCGAGCGCGAGCTGCCGGAACATCTTGCGCGACACCTCCTCCGGCAGCGCGCCCCTGGTCTTGATGAACTCCAACAGATCTCCCTGCACGCCCAGCTCCATGATGATGTAGACCTTCCCGTCGGAGGTCTCGAAGATCTCGAAGGTTTTGACGATGTAACGGTGGTTGAGCATGGCCAGAATCTCCAGCTCCCTGGGCAGGAACTTCTCCAGAAAGTCGGCGGGCGCCTTCTTCCTGTCGATGATTTTGACGGCCACGTTGGCCTTGAGGCGTTCCGAGTAGGCAGACTTGACCTTGGCGTACGAGCCCTCTCCCAGGTTGACTCCCAGTGTATAGCCCCGTTTCTTCAAGACCACTCCATCATCCATGGTGCCGTGTCATCAATATGTGTCCGCTCTCTTTTCCGGCCAGCTGACCAGTGCCATGGAGACTCGCGTCCAGAGCAGGCACTTCCACCCAGCACATAAACCTTGTGTGTTCCCCTTTAGCCTCCCACGGGTCGTTTTTTTTTGTCACACACAGTAACTTTAACCAGGCACTGCCCTGGGACTGGCAACCACAGTTGTGAAGCCTCCAAAAGGAACGTTGGCCTGTTATGTCACAAAAGATGAAGGCACAATGGTCCTAAAGTGACCCATGTGAGGAGAACATCACGGCAGAGTGGTTCCCACACTTTACCTCTGCCACGTCCTGTCTGACAGCGGTTTGTATCCATCAGCCACAATCATACTGAATAGTGGGGCAGGCTTGAGTGGCCGAGTGGCCTACGCCCACACCCATTTTCTTGTTTTCTTGTGACAATGTCTTTTTCACAGGCGTTCTCGATCAAATTCTGACATAAAAGCTTATTCTCTGAATCCACAAATTGTCTTCCACCTTCCTTCAAATGATGGCAAATATGTTGTGGTCATTTTGAACCCATCAGAACATGCTGCAAGAGGCATAGCTAGTGGAGCTGCTATCCACCATCTCCAGTAACCTGAGACCTGACCCCCCCCCCCCCTCCCCCCCATTGCTGCCTGTTTGGAGCTTGCATGTTCTCCCTGTGACTGCATGAGTTTCCCTGGAATGGTTGGTTTTCCTCCACCATCCCAACAATGTGCATCTACTGATGCTAACTGGCCACTTTAAGTTGCCCCCCAAGTGTGATAGGTGGTAGAAGCTAGAACCCCAAGGGATTCTGAGAGAAAGAAAACACAATAGAGGAAAGGGAGAGAAGTTATGTTACTGGTAGAACTGTGGACCACACTGCCGCATAAAACAGCCAAGGCTTTGGTGCTTTCAAATGATGATGATGATGATACTTTATTGTCACATGTAGTTATGAACCTAGCCACAGTGAAAATCTTTGTTTTGCATACAATCCTGTAAACTCATACTATAGATAAGCACAATCATAAGTGATAGGAGCAGAGTTAGGCCATTCGGTCCATCAATTCTACTCCTCCAATTAATCATGGCTGACCTATCTCTCCCTTCTATGCTCATTCTCCTGCCTTCTCCCTGTGACCCCTGACACCCGTACTAATGAAGAATATTTATATCTCTCCATTATACATATCCATTGACTTGGCCTCCACAGCCTCCTGTGACAATTAATTCCACAGATTCTCCACCCTCTAACTAAAGAAATTCCTCCTCATCTCCTTCCAAGAGGAACGTCCTTTAATTCTGAGGCAGTGCTCTCTGGTCCTAGTCTCTCACACTAGTGGAAGCATTCTCGCCACAACCACTATCCAGGCCTTTCACCATTCGGTAAGTTTCAATGAGGTCCTTTCTCATCCTTCTAAGCTCCAGCGAGTAGAGAGCCAGTGCCGTCAAACGCTCATCACATGACATAGATAAGTACAAAGTGCAATGATTTGTTCAGCGTCAGTTGCGGTCGCAGTCCTCCTCATTGGTTCCCGGTCTTCAGCGTGGAGCAGGAGACGAGGCTCAGACAACTCCAGGCGGGTTCCCAGTTCGGCGGCGGGTAAGCCAGGCCTGCCGGCGAGGTGTGGCTGCAGCTCACCGGGAGTTTCTGCCACCCCGAGCGGCTGGCCGAGTGGATGAGTGAAGAAGGAATGGAAATGAAAGCAGAAATGGTGGAGATCCTCAACATGTCAGACGGCATCAGAGAGATGGAAATAGAGACAGTGAAAGTGAACAGGCAGTCGGTGGATGGACGTAAACATGTAGCTAATACCTGTAGAGAACAGTATGTGCCGTGTGTTTCTATGCTGTATATTCAGTGTGATATCTCCGCAGAGCAGTGTGGTACAAAAATAGTTAATTTCCCCCTCGCTGGTCCATGGCTCCTTGGCTGGCCGTAGCACACCAGTGTAACCTTGCCTGAGATGAAGTCACTGCAAAACTTTCTGCTTTGCGTGACTTATTTCCACTCAGCACATTTCCCACTGAATAACCCCGGGTTCATAAGATGCCATCCTCACTGAGCTGTGGGCTTGCCTCATCCCCTGCTCCGATTACCCTCGCACTCACACACACCATCTGGTGTCTGGTGCATGCAAGCAATAAATCAGGCTTATTCTTGGATGAACACTAAACAGTCTCCAACCCAGTAAATTATGTGCAACGGGAAGTGGTCGAAGTCATGACATCAGATTTTCTAACTTTACTGTTTTGGATAACAACAAGGCTCCTTACAAAATATCAACAAGTCTCAAATAATTGTACGTGTGAAGTCTATCTGGCCACATTCTGGGAGGTCTATCTCTCCCATACAGTCCTCAGTCATTACCAACTTCCTGCTGCTGTTGAAGGTCGGCCTGGCGCCAGTTTATCCCCGAGAGGTCATGGGTTCAAATCCCACTCCAGATATCTGCATGGTTTCCAGTGCTGGTCATTGGAGAGAAGAAGAGCAGGAGGGCGAAGGAAGGGATAAAGCTATGATAAGTACAAACGAATGCATGGAAGCAAACAATCACATTTTATACGTGTAAGCAGTGCCTTATCTGAGATGTTATAATACTGACAGCAAACGGGAATGGAATACTGAACTAACAGCCCCAGTAAGAGGGGTGCGGAGACAGGTGGGGTGAAAGGTATGGATCAGAGGGTACTCTCTCCTTGTTCCCTCGGGGGGGAGGGGGAGTACGAGCAGGGAGAGCAGGATAAAGGAGCTAGTTATTGACTTCAGGAAGCATGGTGGAGAAGCCACAATCAGCATCAACGGTGCAGAAGTGGAAATGGTTGAGAAGTTCATGTTCTTGCGTTAATACTACCGATGATCTGTTGTGGATCGATCACATGGATGCGACGGCCAAGATGCAACCCAACGCCTCTACTTGCGGAGGAGACTGAGGAAAGGCAGCATGTCTCCAGTGGCTCTTACAAACTTTTACAGATGCACTATGAAATGCATTCTGTCAGGTTGCATCACAACTTGTATTGGGAAGAGCTCTGCCCAAGACCACAAGAAATTGCAGAGGGTAATAGATGTAGCCCAGCCCATCATACGGCCCAGATATCCCATTATTGACTTCATCTACACTTCACACTGCCTTGGTAAAGCAGCCATCATAATCAAAGGCTTGTCCCACCCCAGTCATTAAACTATAATGTTGTATTCTTAATGTTTTAATGTTTTATTCTTAATGGTTTACTGTATGTCGTGTTGTTGCTTGCAAGCGGAACGCCAAGGCAAGTTCCTTGTATGTGTACATACTTGGCCAATAGATTCATTCATTCATTCTCCTTGCTCTGGCCAGGCTGATGCTTGAAGGCTCACGCTACTAGACTCGGGAACTTCTTCTTCCCCTGTGTTATCAGGCTTCTGAACGGTCCTTCCATAAGCTAGAGTAATGTGATTCTATGGAACCAATGCACTGCAACGCTGAGAACTATATTCTACACTCTGTGTCTTTCCCTTTGCTCTATCATACTTGACTTTGTCTTGATTGTATGGTATATCTGATCTGTCTGTATAGCATGCAAAACATCTGTAGCTCGCTGCACATGGCAATAATAAACCTGAACCTAAAACCAAAACTATGGGACACAGAGGAGATGGGGGGGGGGGGGGGGGGGGGAACAGTCAGGGGACTCCACAACTTTTTGGTTTGCTCATCCATTCCCAATAAACCACCCCCTCCCCTGGCACTTTCCTCAGGAGATGTAACACCTGCCGCTGTTCCTCCTTCCGCACATTCGTCCGTGACTACGGCAGTCCTTCCAAGTAAGACAAAGGTTCTCATGCACCTCCTCCAACCTCATCTGATGCACGTGGTGCTCCTGATGCGGCCTCCTTTACATTGGAAAGACAAAGGGTAGACTGGGCGACCATTTCACACTGCCCGGGGTGTGGTGGCAGAATGTGCCACCCTCTAGTTATTCGCAGGTTGTTGTGGAGTGACTGCAGGTTAATGATCAGTGATGTTGTTTACGACGTTCTCCATTGTTCATAATGATTATCCTCTGTGCACCATATGAGGCATGATGTGGGGAATCCTGCAATGCATTCAACCAACTTCCATAAACACAAATAAAACAAGTGGCCAGATCATCTCTGTCCATCTGTCGGCTTCATATCCCTCCTCACACTCTGTGTGACTTTGCCTCGGGTAATGGTCCCAATCATGGCCGGGTCTCTGTAGTCGGTTATGACCCACAGTTTTGCATGTCAGAGGCAAGAGTGGTAACATGTGTAGGAAGGAACTGCAGATGCTGGTTTCAACCGAAGATAGACACAAAAAGCTGGAGTAACTCAGTGGGTCAGACAGCATCTCTGGAGAGATGGAATGGGTGATGCTTCAGGTCGAGTTACTTCAGCTTTTTGTGTCTAACATTGAGGTACAGTTGCCTTTGTTGACAAGATGAGCCTTAATACTGATGATGCACTAGTTAAGTGGCCAGGCCAGAATTCCAGACAAACTGAATTCAAACCCAGCAATAGCAGCTGTGGAATTTAAATTCAGTTATATTTTGGCATTAAAAAAAAATAATAATGAGCAATAATAACTACAAAATGATGGGATCGTCTTAAAAAGCCAGTTGCTTCACAGATGCCCTTCAAGGAAGGAAATCTGCTGTCCTCATCCAATCTGGCCTGTGTGTGTCTCCAGACCCAACATTATGAGAGGCCCAGCATGTCTTTCAGTCCAAGGGCAGTTAGGGATGAGCAATAAATGCCTGCAATGTCAACATTTTAGAAATTAATATATTTACAAATAAGTTTTATAAAGATTGTGATCTATGATAGATCCTACATTAATTACTTCCGGTGCTGCCATGTTATCTTAACAGACGCTGCACATAGCTCCACTCCCTAAAATTCGCGATTTCTTGCGTTAAAACCGGGTCTACAAGTCGGGACGGATTTAAAAAACATACCGGAGCCTCTGGACGTCGTGCTGATGACATCATCAGTAAGCGCTGTGAATTTAACGGAGGCTTAAAGCACTTTAAATCAAAAATTCTTCCCCTGGTGAGAGCCCTCAGACAACAGTTACAAAACATTCCTGGGGAAGTCAGACGAAGCCTGCAGAACTTCTTTTTGAAGCGGCTTCTGAAGAAAAGGTGCTTTTCGATATGACTACAAGATTTGGCCAAGGCAAAGAATTTGAAGAATTAAAGCTTTCGGTAAGTGAACTGAAATTTGTAAAGGTGGATTCTTGGTTCTTGGTTCTTGGTTACTTGGTCCTCCAAAATATTCCAACTGGAATTTAAACTGGAGGTGGTGAAGGGAGGGGTTTAGCCAGAGAGGGTTATTGGGAAGAAAGTGCCACTTTAAATTTAGTTGCATCTGGCTGGGCAACCGTGGTTTGGTGGAGATTATTCCATGCTTTAATAGTGCGTGGAAAGAACAAAATTGCTGTACACATCTGTCTTTGTGGCTGGGACCACAAATTGGATCGAATGCCCTCATCTGCTCCTAATTGGTTTGGGGTTGGTGTAGGTCTTGTGATCTATGTCTAGCTGACCATTTAACATTTTGTAAACACAGGTCAAACGGTGAGCTTCACGTCTGTCTTGGAGAGGGTTCCACCCCAGAGAATTCAGAAGTTTGGTGACACTCGCTTCTCTCTCGTAGGTGTTAGTAACAAATCGAGCGGCCTGTCTTTGGACACATTCGATGGATGAAATGTTTTTATCTGTGTATGGGTCCCAAGCTGCAACTGCGTAGTCCAGATGAGGTCTAACGAGGGTGAAATACAGCTTCTCCTTGACAGAAGCTGAACAATGATGGAAGTTGCGCCTGGAAGTTTGGATGGAAAAAAGATGGAACACATGATGGGAGTGATGATGGAACAGATAGAAAAGCTGACGCTAAATATGGCTTCTTGTAATCAGAATGTTATTGAATCCGTGAAGGATTCGATTGGCACTATTAATAAATGAATTGACGATGTGAGAGATGAACTATCGGAGAGAATTGATACGGGTGAAGAAGACACCACGAAGAGGTTCAGCGCTGTGCTGGACACTGAATCAACCTGTACGTTAACAATGCATGAGATGGAGGATGAGATGGCAAGAATGGTGGAGGAGATGAAGAAGGTGAGGTCAGAACAAGACCTTGCTACACGGCGGATGGCGACTCAGCTGCCTAAAGTTTCAGACAAGTGTCTGGATCTCGAGGCTCGTTCGAGACGTCGTAACCTAAGATTAGTTGGTGTACCAGAGGGAGCCGAGAGAGATAACAATGGCGAGTTCGCTGCGGGATTAATTAAAGAAGTTCTTAAACTCCTCCCTGATCTACCAAAAATTGAAGTAGCACACCGAGTTCCTAGATTCAAACACAAAAGTCAGGATGGCTCAGAACGTGCACGACAGATTATTGTGAAATTCCGGGACATTGCTGACGTGGAAGAGGTTATGAGGAATATCAAATATGGTGTGCCTCTGATGCATGGTGTAACTACTATTAAAATCTTCGGGGATTATCCTTATGAAATCATGCAAAAGCAAAATCAGTTCTCTAAGGCAAAGCAGGCTCTCCAAGGATATAAGGAGGTCAGATATGGTGTTTACTACCCAGCTAGAATGCGCATTTCCTACAAGGAACAGCAAAAATTGTTCACAAATCCCGAGGAGGCGTACAAATATGCTCTAACCATCGTGGAACAGAAGGACTAGCTGGAAAGGTTGGACATTATGGATACTCTCTCTCTTTACTACTGCACCCAGAATGGTGGCGTACTGCCCACAGAAGGAACTTTGTCCAGACGTCTTATCGGCGGAATGTTAACTCAAGGACACGCTCTGTTCCAAGAGAAGCTGGAAAAAGATAACCACCGAAAAGAAGAGCTCATCAACAGTCTGGACTTAGCTGTTACTGTTGTATATGAGATCTAATGAATAACCTAAATGGTATAGCATTAACATCCTTAACAATATTAACATAGAATATTAACATAGAGACAGTAATGAATGCTAATCAGAAATGCAGAAATGGGGATTTTCAAATTAGCATTTTAATTTAACCTAATAATTCTCAAGTAGATTTATAACCGGGGCGTGAGGGGCAGAGGCGGGCTACTGGCTCAGTTCCAGGAGACAGAAATAGGTTAACCCCTTCAACCAACAGTTGATGATTTCTGAGGTTAAAATATACGCTTAACACTTAGTAGATAAAAATGATAGTTATATTCGGAAATACCGAGGAAAAGGACATATATTTTGTAAATGGTACTATACATCGGATTTTTAAACTGGTCCCGTTCCAGTATGTTATGATTAATTGAGGGAGCGGAGCTATTTGTTTTATATCGACACGGAAGGCAATAAAATGCTTTGTCCCACCTACAGCTCGGGCACTGTATTCTCACTTGTATTAGTTTCTTTTAAATCATTTTCACATTTAATCACATGTGTGTTTTTTTTATTCAAGGACAATCGCAAAGGGAATCAACTAACTGAACATTGTAAGGTAAATGATCCCCCTATATCCAAAGACCTGAGGTACGAATGCACCGCAAGACACATAGGTATTAAATCTATTCAAAATGCAAGACGATAACCAAAATAAACTGGGAGGAATCTCATTTTGTAGTTGGAACGTTAGGGGTGTTAACGAACGCATTAATAGGGGTAAGATTCTAGCTCAGCTGAAAGCGTACAACACAGACATTGCTTTTTTACAAGAGACCCATCTTAAACTTCAACACCAAGCTAGACTGAGGGCGAACTGGATAGGACAAACTTTTCACTCGTCATACTTGTCGAAATCTAGAGGAACGTCTATTATTATCCACAAAGGCATTCCATTTAAACCCAAAACTACTTTAACAGATAAGGACAGGAGATATTTGATAGTTACCGGGGAGACCCATGCTGCCACAATTACCTTGGTAAACATATATGCGCCCAACTTTGACAACCCGCACTTTTTCAATAAAATCTTGAATATATTTGCAGAATATACCTACCAAAATGTCATAATCGGCGGAGACTTTAACTGTGTCTTAGACACTTACTTAGATAAATCCAATCAAAAACAAAGAGGTATTACGAAATCCAAAACTAGCGAACTTCTAAACACATACATAAAAAACACAAACATAACAGATGTCTGGAGGATTGCAAATCCGACTGGCAGGGATTACTCGTTCTATTCTGTGGTACGCAAGACATATTCACGAATAGATTATTTCCTGGTGGATACCAAACTAATACCCCACACTTCTAAACCAAAATACCACGCAAATACGATCTCAGATCACTCCCCAATAACTTTTTTTCTAAAAATGGAAGGAATGACTAAGAATAAACCGTTTTGGAGGTACGATCCTCAAATTTTAAAAGACCCGCAAGGGTGTATACATTTAAAAGGGCAAATGGACCTTTTTTTTCGAAATAAACGACACGCCAGACATATCACCTACACTATTATGGGAATCTTTCAAAGCATTTATTTGAGGCGTGATAATTTCATATCAAGCTTTTCAAAATAAGAAAAATAAGAACGAACAAAGACAGTTAGAAGAACAAATTAGACAACTGGACATAGAAAACGCTAAAGACCCCACTACGGATAAACATAATAGAATAATAATACTGAAATTCAAATTAAATAAATTATTATCAGAGAAAGTCATAAGATTATTACAAATTACAAGACAGGAACACTTTGAATTTGGGATAAGCCCCACAAACTTCTGGCACGTCAATTAAAAAAAGGATCACACAATTTTAAAGATTAAATCAGACAAAGGGGAAATATTGACCTTGCCAAGTGATATTAATAAAAGATTTGCACAATGTTACGAGAATCTGTATGCATCTAAAACGATAATGGACACCAACAAAGTTATAGAGTTCTTGGATAGTTGTAACCTTCCTAAATTAGAGTTGCAGGAACAAGAGGAATTGGGAGCACAAATCTCAAATAAGGAAATAGAAGAAACAATAATCTCATTAAAAAATGGAAAAACACCAGGTCCCGACGGATTTAGTAATGAATTCTATAAAAGTTTTTATGACATATTTACTCCTCGCCTATGAAAATGTATACTTATGCCTTCAAAGACAAATACTACCTGAAACACTAGCAGAATCCACGATCACACTAATACTTAAGAAAGATAAAGATGTGGAAGAACCTGGATCATACAGAGCTATTGCGTTGTTAAACACAGATCAAAAAATATTAGCAAAAATGCTAGCTGGAAGACTAAGTAAATATGCTAGCAAATTAATACATCCGGATCAAACGGGATTTTATCCCTAAGAGACAATCATTTAATAATTTGAGACGTCTGCTCAATATAATGCATTCACACCAAACGGAAGATCAAAAACTATCAATCATATCGTTGGATGCAGAGAAAGCGTTTGATCAGGTCGAATGGGAATATATGGTCAGGGTATTGCAAGAATTTCAACTGGGAAAGAATTTTATTCTATGGATTAAATTACTATATATAAAGCCAACGGGCAGAATATTAACTAACAATAATTTATCTACGAAATTTCATTTGTCAAGGGGTAATAGACAAGGATGTTCATTGTCACCGTTGTTATTTACCCTCATAATTGAACCCCTGGCGGAAAGAATTAGAACTCATCCGAATA
Organism: Raja brachyura; assembly: GCA_963514005.1. The sequence continues at coordinate 14,506,885 of OY740808.1, forward strand.
TCCATGGATATAAAACAAAATATTCCAACAATAAAATATCACTATACGCTGACGATGTACTATTGTACATCACAAAACCTCATATTACTATACCAAATATTTTTAAATTAATAGAGGACTTCGGATCATTCTCAGGATATAGAATAAATTGGAATAAAAGTGAAATCATGTCAATAAAACCGAAAGACTCTACCCATCTTTTACAGTTTCCTTTCAAAATAACTTCGGAAAAATTTCAATACTTGGGCATCGAAATTACTAGAAGATATCAAAATATGTTTGACGAAAATTATAACCCTCTACTTAAGAAACGATATAACTTGATTACATTTTGGAAAACGCTTCCGATGTCCTTAATAGGCCGAATAAATGCCATAAAAATGATTTTTCTACCACAAATGTTATACCTGTTCCAATCTATTCCAATATATTTACCCAAAATGTTTTTTTAAAAACTGGACTCAGATATCACAAATTTTATTTGGGATGATAAATCCCACAGAATACAAAGAGCTCATCTGAATCAACCCAAAGTAGTAGGGGGATTAGCACTCCCCAACTTTAGGCATTACTACTGGTCTGTAAAGATCAGAAACATGATCCAATTGCTGGATAACTCTCCCCAGCAACCGGATTATACAATTATGGAGAAAGAGGATTGCTCTCCTTATAATATTGGAGCAATCCTTCTCTCTCCAATATCGATGAATAATATAAATTACAACAATAATCCAATTATATACAGTACAATTAGAATTTGGAAACAAATAAAACACAATTTAAAATTAACAAATTTATCTCTCTTATCTCCTATCGGTAAAAACCCCTCATTTAAACCTTCAACTATAGGTAAAGCATTTATACAATGGGAAAGAGCTGGAATTAAAATCTTCGGAGATGTGTATGAATTGGGAAAACTATTATCATTTAAACAAATACAACTAAAATACAATTTGGGAAACAATCAGTATTTTAAATATTTCCAAATCTGTGACTATCTGAAAAAATACGCACAAGATTATCACAACATGCCTCCAGACTTACTGGAAGAAGTAATGAATACAAAGGCAGAATCAGCTAACCTAATATCATGTAAATATAATATTATTCTAAATGCAGAAATACCAACAACAGATGGTATCAGGAGAGACTGGGAAAAATAATTAAGTATAAAAATTCCCAAAGAAAGGTGGGAAGAATATTTATTAAATGTGCATATATGTTCAATTAATGTAAGACACACCTTAATACAATTTAAAATCTTACACAGATTATACTATTCAAAAACTAAAATAAGTAAACTTTTTCCCAACATCTCACCTACATGTGATAAATGTCAATGTCAAGAAGCCAATATAGCACACTCATTTGTCTTTTGTACAAAAATTCAAACATTTTGGACTGCAATTTTTGAAATTTTCACAAAAATATTTAAAATAAAACTGATTCCAAAAGCAGACTGGATAATCTTTGGGATATCGGAAGATTGCCCTGAAATAAATGTGTTTCAAAAGACTCTATTTGAATATGGCTTAATAACTGGAAAAAAGCTAATCTTAAAATTCTGGAAAAATTCTCCTATACCCACAGTCAATATGTGGATTTCAACTATGTTCGAAACACTACATTTGGAAGATATGAGACTCCGACTAGCAGGAAAATCAGACTGTTTCTATAAAACGTGGTCTGCATTTATAAATCTATTACAAGGATAAGGTGCAAGAATACCTCAAAAAAGTACCAGTGTCGGGTCTTGGTAAAGGGGGAAGAAAATCTGTCGAGTTGGTAGATTCCTTTTGCGAGATGTTTATAATAAAGTTACTGGCTTTTCTTCTTTCTTTCTCTGTCTTTCCCTTTTTCTTTATTTTTTCCTCTCTAGGGTCTATCTCTTAATCTCCGGTCTCTATCTCTTGAAGGGTTTCCTTTCCCTCTGTCACGCTTTTGCACTTTCACATCTCTTTTTCACTTTTCTACTTTCTTTGCTGGTATTTCTCTCTCTTTTCTCTCTTTTCTAAAGCCTTAAAAAAAAAAATTAAGGGGTACAATGACTGTAATACAATATAAGGGATGTACACTGACGTAACTTACGGTACCTCTAATAAATAAAGATATATAAATTTTTTTTTAAATGGAAGCCCAACATATAACCCCACATTTCTCCAGAGGAAAGGACATCTAATCCACTTCCCTTCCTTCATTGGCTTTTATCCAAGTTACCAGTCCCTGCTCTCTCCCCAGAAGCACGTAACAAAATATTTTCACGTGACAACAAACCAAAGTAAACTAAACTAAACTAAGCCGGCAACATTCTCAAGTGTCCAGGCTTCAAGCAAGGTTTTCGAAATCTACCCAATTCCTTCTCTCCTTCTTTGTGTTCTTTGGCTTATGTTATAAACTCAAAATACGATCACTGGCCAACCAACGTGGGCCACTCTTTGTGTGTCTATTAAGTACGTGAGTATATACTTAACCGTGGAGGATGTCACAGCCAAACCTTGACTATTCACCCTCCAGTATCACAGACACCAGTCATGGTAGTGTGAACAGGAAGATGCCCTCTGGAAAATTAAATTGGTTTGAACACATATTTACGATATTAGAATTGATCTCCAATCCTGGTTTTGCAGGGAATTCAGTTTTGTAAGTAATGGGCCAGCACTGTCTGATCGTCTGAATTAGAATATTGGCTGAAAGTCTATCTCGTGTACATTACCAACTGTGACCATAATTTCAGAAGTAACTAATTGCTGTATTGTAAGGGTTAAACAGACAATTGTAGCTTAAATGGAATTAGCAGCTCAATTAGCAGCTCAATATTCCAAACCCTTTGAACACAAGATGTTTCCAAGATTAGAGGGAGATGTTTTTGCACCTGTCCCCACACAATGCCTGGGAACGAATGGGCTTGCTGAGCACACTACGTTGGCGGACCACCTGCAGCTAGTGGTGCAGAAACGCTGCACACAAAGGGGCTTATGATTGGCTCCAAGAGGGGGTATGGCATGGTCTGCTCAGATAAGAAATGCCACAAAGGAAGGTGTCGGGCGTCCTTTCAAAATGAGAGAGAGACCCAGCCTAGGACCGTGTCGCGAATGGTGCTGGCTGATCAACAACAAGATATGATCCGGCAGCTCGCTCTGCCATGTACTTGGGATACGTGAGTCTATGCGCTCTATTTGGTAAGGTAATAAAATACCTTGTTATTCAAACTCTGTTGTCTGAATCCGGTGGTTTATCGAGCACAACAACCGCCTAATGGAAATTACTGAGTTGATCAATTCCATACAAATCTTAAGAAAATGTTGTTTCGGTTAACTAGGGAGAGACAGGGTAGATTTATAAAAGGCAGATCATGTTTGAGTAAACTAGTTAAATGTGTTGCTGAAGTAACTGGGAAGATTAAAAGAAACACATTATCTGCCTGTTGGACATTAAGGAAGCATTTGACAGAATACCATATAAAATGCTGGTTGACAACATCAAGTCTCATGGAGTAGGAGGGTCGGTGTCGACATGGATAAAATATTGACTGGAAGGCAGAAAACAGCCATTTGTGGTAATTAGTTGTTTTTTTTAGACTGGGGGTGTTAGACTGTGCTGTTCTCCCAAGGTTAGTGGTAGGATCAGTGCTTTCTCTGGTGAATGACTTGGGTACTGGAATAATTCAGAATTAGCCAGTGGTACCACCCTTCAGTGGAAAGGTAAATGGCCCACATGATGGCTATTAACTGTGACTTGCTGGTGGAAAGGACAGGCAAGGTAGATGGAATTTGGTACATAGATATGTTATGCATTTAGGCAGAAACATAGAAAATAGGTGCAGGAGTAGGCCATTTGGCCCTTCGAGCCTGCACTGCCATTCAATATAATCATGGCTGATCATCCAACTCAGTATCCTGTACCTGCCTTCTCTCCATACCCCCTGATCTCTTTAGCCACAAGGGCCACATCTAACTCCCTCTTAAATATAGCCAATGAACTGGCCTCAACTACCTTCTGTGGCAGAGATTACCAGAGACTCTGCCACAGAAGGTAGTTGAGGCCAGTTAATTGGCTATATTTAAAATGCGATAAATGTTTTCCTCATCTCGGTCCTAAAGGAATTCCCCCTTATCCTTAGACTGTGACCCTTTGTTCTGGACCTCTCCAACATCGGGAACAATCTTCCTGCATCTAGCCTATCCAACCCCTTAAGACTTTTGTAAGTTTCTATAAGATCCCCCCTGAGTCTTCTAAATTATAGCGAGTACAAGCCAAGTCTATCCAGTCTTTCTTCATATGAAAGTCCTGACATCCCTGGAATCAGTCTGGTGAACCTTCTGTGTATCCCCTGTGTATGGCAAGAATGTCTTTTCTCAGATTTGGAGACCAAAAATGTACGCAATACTCCAGGTGTGGTCTCACCAAAACCCTGTACAACTGCAGTAGAACCTCCCTGCTCCTATACTCAAATCCTTTCACTATGAATGCTAACATACCATTTGCTTTCTTCACTGCCTGCTGCACCTGCATGCCTACTTTCAATGCTCGGTGTACCATGACACCCAGGTCTCGTTGCATCTCCCCTTTTCCTAATTTGCCACCATTCAGATAATAGTCTACCCTCCTGTTTTTGCCACCAAAGTGGATAACCTCACATTTATCCACATTATACTGCATCTGCCATGCATTTGCCCACTCACCCAGCCTATCCAAGTCACCTTGCAGCCTCCTAGCATCCTCCTCACAGCTAACACTGCCCCCCAGCGTCGTGTCATCCGCAAACTTGGAGATGTTACATTCAATTCCCTCATTAATATATTCAAATCATTAATATATATTGTAAATAGCTGGGGTCCCAGCACTGAGCCATGCGGTACCCCACTAGGCACTGCCTGTCATTCTGAAAAGGACCCATTTACTCCTACCCTTTGCTTCCTGTCTGCCAGCCAGTTCTCTATCCACATCAATACTGAACCGCCAATACCGTGTGCTTTAAGTTTGTATACTAATCTCTTATGTGGGACCTTGTCGAAAGCCTTCTGAAAGTCTAGATATAACACATCCACTGGTTCTCCCTTATCCACTCTGCTAGTTACATCCTCAAAAAATTCTATAAGATTCGTCAGACGTGATTTACCTTTCGTAAATCCATGCTGACTTTGTCTAATGATTTCACCACTTTCCAAATGTTCTGCTATCCCATCTTTAATAACTGACTCTAGCAGTTTCCCCACTACCGATGTTAGACTAACTGGTCTGTAATTCCCCGTTTTCTCTCTCCCTCCTTTTTTAAAAAGTGGGGTTACATTAGCTACCCTCCAATCCTCAGGAACTACTCCAGAATCTAAGGAGTTTTGAAAAATTATCACTAATGCATCCACTATTTCTGTGGCTACTTCCTTGAGTACTCTGGGATGCAAACTATCTGGCCCTGGGGATTTGTCGGCCTTTAATTCATTCAATTTACCAAAAACTACTTCTCGGCTAACCTGGATTTCACTCAGTAGAAGAGGTGGGAAGAGGCAGAATGACTATAATGCCAAAGTTGTCGAGTGTGGGTTCATGTTTATGGACCATTGATAATGGCAGAATGTGGGATCTTGCACCTGAGGTGTCACAGAAGCAGAACAGTTATACTGAGTCTTTTTTTTAAACCCTGGTTAGTCCGTAGGTGGATTGTGTTGTGTCCAAAACTGGTCACCATACTCGAGTGGAGGTAAAGGAGAGAGAGCAGTTACCTGAATGGTCCCAGTGATGACAGACTTTAGCTGAATTGTTAGTTTGGAGAAGAATGCGAGGTTTAGATAGCGTAGACAGACTAGTTGCCCCAAGTTGAAAGTACAAGAATGAGGTTTATGGTAAGACTTATGGGAGGGGGGGGGGGGGGGGTTGGGGTGCTGGTGTGAGGAATAACTTTCATGCAGTGGGAAGTAATGATCTGGAACTAAGATAAGGTGGCAGCAGAATAATCTTATCTACCTGTACCTCTGTTAAAGCCAGCAATTAAATACAAATCAGATCCATGGGATGTCCCTTAAGGGAACTTGTTGGGAGGATTTGCGTGGTGGGACCAGGGTAAGGGGCTGACTTGTTTACCCCACCCCTCTAGATCTGGGATCAGACATGAGATCAATGTCTGAAAGGCCTCTCCCTGTGCCATACAGAGACCTTGGCTCATGGATATGTTTCTGCAGAGGAGATTATAATATGAGGCCTGGACAAGGTGGCTGTCTTGGCGACCAACATCTGAAAGACATTCCACACCACCTCAGCCAACTCTATGATTCAGTGTCAGCTGCTACCAAGTGATGTCAATGTTGCCAGGAGGAGGCTTGTCGATGGTAAACAAACCTTCAGCAACGATCTGACATCATGGAGTAAAGCCCACAGAGTTACTCTCAGCACAAGACGGATCGGTACACTACGTAGAACAGATTCTGGCCTTTTGCTCCTGTGCTTACACTCTACGCCACTTTTCCCCTTTTACTCTCCCTGTCCTTCCAATTTAGCTTCTGATTAATGCCAGCCCCGCTCTTGGTTTAATGCGTCGATTAGATAACCAGAACACATTTCTAATTACGTTCCAGGGAAAGAATTCCTGAATTCCGTATTGGATCTTGTGTTGGACTCCTCCATGTGAGGAGTTGAGAGCGGTGTTGTCATTTTATCTTCTGAAGGCGAGGTGGGTAAAACAAAGGATCTAAGATTTCCACTGACAATCCCAATGTTGACATCCACTTCCATCAGTGCCCCAGTGGATGTCAACATTTCCAAAGGTCGGGGGAGTGAGGACACTGTGGAAATGGCACAAGGGAGGAGTTGGGACCGGGTACAAATGTGGCGGGCCAGGCTTGATGGGCCAAGTGGCCTCCTCCCACTCCTATGTTCTCACGCTCACATGTGTTCCAACCCCATCAACTCACTGCAGCTGATCAATTCTACTCATTTTGTCAGGCTCACTCTATCCATCACCTCTCTCTCTCTCAACGGAAACATGTCTAATTATTTCACAGTGAGAACATGGTGTGTTCACCAGTGCTGTGCTGAAGAGTCCATCCTCCAGGTACAAAAACAAGAGTCAGAATGACCACTTCAGGAGGACACAGAGAGCCATAGAGCCGTACAGCATGGAATCAGGCCCTTCAGCCCACTCGTCTATGCCAAGCAAGATGCCATCTGCCGTTCTTCGAACCTTCTATCCATGCTAGTATCTTCCTTCTAACACCATGGGCTCTCCTCTTCTTTAGCAGCCTCATGTGTGGCGCCTTATCAAAGGCCGCCTAAAATCCAGATAAACAACATTTTATTGCGATGAAATACATTAAAATATCCTCCTCCAAAAGAAGCAATGGTAGTCCAAGGGTTCAAGATGCCCCATCTAAGAAAATCTTATTTATCCATGTTTGCCCACATCCTTCTAAAACTTTTCTATCCATCTACCTGTCTAAATATATTCAAAATGTTGATATTTTAACTCTCTGGCTGCTTATTCCATATACCCACCAGCCTCTATGTGAAAAAGTTGCCCCTCTATTAAATCTATTAAATTTTCTATTAAATATTTCCTCTCTCACCGTAAACCTATGCCCTCAAGTTATTCATGTCCCTAATCTGGGAAAAAGACTGTGTTGATTCACTCAATCTACCCCCTTGATGAATTTATACGCATCTCTAAGATCACCGCTCAGCTTCCTTGATTGTATGGAGTGAAGATCTACTGTGTCCAACACAGCTCCTGCTCTACAGCCCTGGTACAACATCTAGAAAAAAGTCTCCCGTGCAGCCTTTACAGTTTAATGGCATCTTTCCTACAGCTGGAAGACCAAAACTGCATGCAACACTCCAAGTGTGGCCTCACTAACATCTTGTGCAACTGTGACATCATGTCCCAACTTCTATACATAAATTCCCTGACTAATGAAGGCCAATGTGCCAACAGCCTTCTTCACCGCCCTGTCTACCCATACATATCCTGGGAACTATGTACTTGTCTCTAAGTCACCTCTGCTCCAACACTTCCCAGGGCCCCACCGTTCACTCTGAAGGTCCTACCTTGGTTTGACTTGAAAAATGCAACACTTCCCACTTATCTGATGGTCTATTTGGAGGTATTGCTCCCCAGAACCCCATCTAATCTTTAGTCTTCAACAAACATCTCTCATGTGGCCAAACATTTTAACTCCCATTCCCACTCCCATACTGACCTTGAAATCTCTGCCCATACTGACCTCCCACTGTCAGAGTGAGGCCACATGCAAATTGGAGGAACGGCACCTCACATTTCGCTTGGGCACCTTACAACCCAGCGGCATGAGTATTGATATCTGTAATTTCAAGTAACCCTTGAAATTCCCTCTCTCTCCGTCCCTCCCCCATCCTAGTTGTCCTGCTGGTTTCACTGTGCATATCTCTTCCTTATCACCTCCTCCGCAGTCAACAATGGAGCTTTGTGGGCTCCACCTTTCCTTGGTCATCAGCTCTTGGTCTTAAGAAGGGTGTAGACCCAAAATGTCACCTTTGAGAACTTAGGTAGACCTGGTGCGGGATACTTTGTAACTTTGTCAGCACACTTTATGTGGGGACTAGTTGCATTCCATGGGTATGCAAGCGAAGAAACATAGAAACATAGAAAATAGGTGCAGGAGGAGCCCTTTGAGCCAGCACCGCCATTCATTGTGATCATGGCTGATCGTCCCCGATCAATAACCCGTGCCAGCCTTCTCCCCATATCCCTTGCATCCACTAGCCCCTAGAGCTCTATCTAACTCTCTCTTAAATCCATCCAGTGACTTGGCCTCCACTGCCCTCTGTGGCAGGGAATTCCACAAATTCACAACTATCTGGGTGAAAAAGTTTTTTCTCACCTCAGTCTTAATTGACCTCCCCTTTATTCTAAGACTGTGGCCCCTGGTTCTGGACTCGCCCAACATTGGGAACATTGTTCCTGCATCCTAGCTGTCACTGAAGAATTTCACTGTGACTCGTCACATGTGACAATAAAGTATCAATTCATTCATTCATTCAAGATCCACACACTGTGTCAGGGGAATTAATTAAAAAAAGCTCACACCTGCTTCGACTGCTGGCGACTGAGAAAGGTGATGATTTATCAAGTGAGATGGTAAGCACTGAAATGACTGAAATTGAGATCTATATTGGGACTTTATACTACGTGGTCCCACGGACTGCCATTGCCTCTTTGGAGGAGTGGGGTCTAAGAAGGGGAGGAATTGTTTTCATGTATTTCATTGCAGTTGCTTTGGGGAAGTTTGTTCCTGTAATATATCAGCCAGATTTGATAGTACTGTACTCAGGGTGGTGAATCTGTGGAATTCTTTGCCACTGAAGGCTGTGGAGGCAAAGTCAGTGGATATATTTAAGGCAGAGATAGATAGATTCTTCATTAGTACAGGTGTCAGAGGTTATGGGGAGAAGACAGGGGAATGGGGTTAGGTGGGAGAGATAGATCAGCCGTAATTGAATGGCGGAGTCAACTTAATGTTTAAGAAAGAACTGCAGACGCTGGAAAAATCAAAGGTAGACAAAAAGCTGGAGAAACTCAGCGGGTGAGGCAGCATCTATGGAGCGAAGGAATGGATGGCGTTTCGGGTCGAGACCCTTCTTCAGACTGAAGAAGGGTCTCGACCCAAAACGTCACCCATTCCTTTGAGGATTGAGGACCTTTGGTGCGTGTATAGTAGTGTACTTCACTGGGTGATCTATAATTCACATTTATAATGACATTTATAGCAGTGATTATGGTTTGAATTAGTTATAACTGGTTGAAAAGTCCCTAGGACGTGCCTCCTTTTGAGTTTTTGTACAGGTTCCTTCTCCTTGCATCCGGCTGCTTTTCATGATTGGATCCATGGGTCTGAGAGAGTTAAAGGCTGTAAACCAGAACACTTGTGAAGTTTTGACAAGTGAATACAAGATTGCCAAATTCCACCCCGTTTAACACCATCTCAACACCGTCTGGTTGCAATAAAAGATGATGGATAATTATTTCCATGTGAAGATTGTTAATTTCAAATCCAGTCACAAGCAGCTTCACCAAGCGCCGTTCCCCGGGAAGGGGTTGGGCACGGTGTCTCCTCGCTTGGACCCAGCCGTTGGTCGAGGCTCACTGGGATGCTGTCTGCGGCTGGTGGCAACGTACGGAGCTCGCACTCTCTGCCCTCGCTGAGTCCGTTGAGATCTGCTACATACAGGAGGACAGAGGAGTTGAGAGGTGGAGGAAAACACTGATGACTCCCGCCATGAGGGGAGGCATAATTTTCATCACTTTCCTGGCTGCAGCTTTGGGTAAGTCAGAGCCCGTGGATCTGTAATGCTCTGGGAGGGTGTGCATGATTTATCATTTACGTCGAGAGTTGTAACAGTGGCGATGTTCGCAAATGCTTGAGCACCTTGAGATATTTGGAAGGACGAGGTGCTACAGACCACCAGCACCCGTGGATTCCCCTCCGTCACATCCTGGCTCGGACAGTTAGGGGGGGGTGGGGGAAGGTTAAAATGGTCAGCAAGTGTTCGGCAAAACAGTCGGCGGGTCTATGCACAAGGACACATCGGGAGCACCGAATGCAGTAGATTAGGTTGGAAGAGGTGACTGAGAACCTCTGTCTCACCTTGAAAGGCTGCTGGGGTGGCGGGATGGAGGTGAGGGAGGAAATGAGGAAGGTGTTACATCTCCTGCTGTTGCAGGGGAATGTTCCAGGAGAGGGGGTGGTTTAGGTGGGGCGGGACCGAGCTGTTGCAGAAAGAGTGGTCTCTGCGGAGAGCAGAAAATGGTGGAGATGGGAAGATGTGACCAACAGTGAGATCATGATGAAGGTGGCAGAAATGTTGGAGAATGATGTGTTGGAATTGGAAGATGGTGATGTGGAAGGTGGGGGGACAGGGGGACTCTCTCCTTGTTCCCTCTGGGGGCAGGGAATTTAACTGCGAGGCTCTCTGAATTAGAGTCAATTGAGTTCGGCCCACCGGCCCTCTCACGCTTCCCTTGCTCTCTCTACCTGCTCTTCACACGGAAGAGGAATTGGAGAACCCCAATCTGATCATGTCTTCCAAGGTCAGGGTGGAAGTGTTGAGTACGAGAAAGAGTAGACTAGGTTATACTGACGAAAATATGAAAAAATGTCCATTTTAAATCAAATCAGAAGCAAAGCTTTTCCTGTTACAATCCTCTTTCTGAAATTGCAGCAAAGTAGTTCAGGTGGTGCAACGTGTCTGCCACAGAAGGCAGTGGAAGCCAAGTGACTGGATGTTTTCAAGAGAGAGTTAGATTTAGCTCTTCGGGCTAATGGAATCAAGGTATATGGGGGAAACAGCAGGAATGGGGTACTGATTTTGGATGACCCGCCATGATCATATTGAATGGCTCAAAGGGCCGAATGGCGCACATATTTTCTATGTTTCTATTGCTCCCATCCAGCAGAAGGTATAGAAACTTGAAAGTGCACACCATCTGAGTCAAGAACAGATTCCTCCCTTTATTATCAGGCTTCAATAAGTGAGAGTACTGTCTGACTCACGTCTAGCCCGCTGTGGACATTGGGCTTAGTTTATTGAAATGACTTGTAACAATGCTGAGAACTATATTCTACACTCTGTGTCTTCCCCTTTGCTCCACCTATTTTACTTAAGTTTGGCGTGATGTATTTGTGTATAGCATATCTGATCTGTTTCAATAATGTTTCAACAATGTTTCTCACTGTACCTCGATGCATGTGATGATGACAAACAAAACATAAACCTATTAGGACACATTTTTACACATGGTGTATGCTCTCCATAAGGGAATGGTGGGGATCTGGTAGGTTTGGCCCATAGCTCCCACACAGCCTTTCAGTGGGAGCTAATTCATACTCATTACTGGGTAATGGGACCTGATGCACAGGTTTGAATATGTTTCAAATACACAGCTCAATGTCTTAAATAAATAATTTATTTGCTCCTATACCAACCAATATGTGGATTTCAACGATGTTTGAAACACTACACCTGGAAGGTATGAGACTCCACCTGGCAGGAAAATCAGATCGCTTTTATAGGACGTGGTCTGCATTTATAGGCTTACTACAAGGATAAGGTGCAATAGTACTTTAAAAAGCACCGGCGGCAGGTCCTGGTAAAGGGGGGTGAAAAATTGTCAAGTTGGTATATTCCTTTTGCGTGATGTTTATAATAAAGCAACTGTCTTGTCCTTTTTTTCTTCTTTCTCTTTCTTCTTTTCTAGGGTCTATTTCTTAATTTCCATTTTCTAATTCCTCGACTAAGGGGTCTTTCATCTTTCCCTTCGTCACGCTTCTTCACTCACAATTCTCTCTCACTTTCTCTATTTTCTCTATTTCTATCCTTTTTTAATAGCTTTCAAAAAACGAAGGGGTACAATAAATGTAATAATATATACGGCACGTGCATTGATGTAATTTACTGTACATCTAATAAATAAAAATTTAAAAAAGAATAAAAAAAGAATGATGGTTGTTCAGAGGATGTATGCGGAATGGAAGCCACAGTATTATTTGGAGCCAGCAAAGGCTCAATGGGTAGAGTGGCCTGGTTATAGCGACGTAAATGTGAAAAGATGTCCATTTTGAATCAAATCAGAAGCAAAGCTTTTCCTGTTACGATCCTCTTTCTGAAATTGCAGCAAAGAAGCTCAGATGGTGCAACGTGTCTGACATGGAGCAGAGGAAGTGTGCTGAACTCTCCAAAACTCTGCAGGCTGTGCTATCACCCAGAGCGCAGGTGCAGTTCATCAAGTTGTCCTGCATTAGAGCGCACAATGTCGAGGACTGCATCAAGAGGATACGGGTAAGGAAGCAACGGGCAACGTCAGAGGCATTCTTTAGGAGAAAGGCACACGTTTACATCTGACACCCCCATCGCACCCCATCCCCATCCAAGGGAAGCGGATTCCTCAGTCACTGTCTCAGGGTGAATGCCTCAGCCACTGGTGGAGTCCCAGCAAAGAGACTTTAGTTTAGTTTAGTCTCCACGAGTGGTACACTGCAAGGGCCAGGAAGCGAACGGGTAAGATCATCTCTGCCCCGGGCCACAAACTCTTTGAACCACTTCCCTCTGGAAGGCGACTCCGGACTGTCAAAGCTGCCACAGCCAGACATAAAAACAGCTTTTTTCCACGAGTAGCAGCTCTAATCAATAACCAAAAATCTGTAGCCTCCTTTTGCTCTGGTATTTTATTTAATTCACTTGTTTAATCAATAATGTTTTATCATTAATGTTTAATGTTTTATGTGTCATTCATAACTGTCACTGTACGTCATGTTGTCACTTGCGGGTGGAGCACCAAGGCAAATTCCTTGTATGTGAATACTTGGCCAATAAACTTATTCATTCATTCATTCTTTTAGTTTAGTTTAGCTAGGTTAAGTTTAGTTTATTGTCACGTGTACTGAGGTACAGTGAAAAGCTTCATGTTGTGGGATATCTACCTCAGCGGAAAGACTGCACCAGATTACAATCAAGCCTTCCAGTGCGTGCAGATTACAGGATAAAGCGAAGAAACTGTCCCTGAATCCAGATGCATGGGAAAGGAGTCACGCTTGGTCCTGCATTTCCTTCCCTGAGCCAGATGCTCAGATCTTAGCACGATTGATCTTAGCGAGAATGATCTGAGCACAATTAGGGAATTGGGAGGGTAGGTTGCAGAGAGGGAGAGAGTGGAGAGAGTTACAGGGATTGTCTGGAGTCATGTCATAGAATTATCATGTCGTACAGCATAGAAATGGGATGTTTGACCCAACTCAACCATGCGACAATGATGCCTATCCACGCTAATCCCATTTATCTGCATTAGTCCCATGTCCCCTTATCCCTTTCCCATCCAAGCAGCTGTTAGTAAGATACTACCTACTAACCAGCAACATGATGTCCTGACTATTATACTCAATGCCTTGACATAGAAACATAGAAACGTAGAAAATAGGTGCAGGAGTAGGCCATTCGGCCCTTCGAGCCTGCACCGCCATTCAATATGATCATGGCTGATCATCCAACTCGGTATCCTGTACCTGCCTTCTCTCCATACCCCCTGATCCCTTTAGCCACAAGGGTCACATCTAACTCCCTCTTAAATATAGCCAATGAACTGGCCTCAACTACCTTCTGTGGCAGAGAATTCCAGAGACTCACCACTCCCTGTGTGAAAATTTTTTTTCTCATCTCGGTCCTAAAAAACTTCCCCCTTATCCTTAAACTGTGACCCCTTGTTCTGGACTTACCCAACATCGGAAACAATCTTTCTGCATCTAGCCTGTCCAACCCCTTAAGAAGTTTGTAAGTTTCTATAAGACCCCCCCCCCTCAATCTTCTAAATTCTAACGAGTACAAGCCAAGTCTATCCAGTCTTTCCTCTTATGAAAGTCCTGACATCCCAGGAATCAGTCTGGTGAACCTTCTCTATACCCCCTCTATGGCAAGAATGCCTTTCCTCAGATTTGGAGACCAAAACTATATGCAATACTCCAGGTGTGGTCTCACCAAAACCCTGTACAACTGCAGTAGAACCTTCCTGCTCCTGTACTCAAATCCTATGATGTTGACGTTGACCTATGATGATGCAGGCATATGATATGACTTCTTCACTACCCTGTCTACTGATGTCACCATTTTCAGGGAGCCACAGTCTTACACCCCAAGGTCCCTCTGTATATTAATGTTCCGAAGGTCCCTGCTATTTTACTCTATATAGTCCTAATAGAATTTGATCTGCCAAAGCTCAATCCCTGATGCTTGGGGTCATTGGGCCAAGGTTAGGAAGTCAGGCTGCTGTATTTGTGGCAACAAATGAGGTGCCCATGGTTGGATGGGGATGGTGGATCAGGCAGTCTGGCTCTCTCCTCAATCCCACAACATCTTGTCACAAGACTGAGAGTCCCATCGACTGACAAAGGTTGATGTTAATAAATAACGCATGGACAGTGGGAGAATCTCAAATGAGGAGGTCATTTTTACAACATGCAGGGCCAGTCATTTAAAACGAGGACTCTCTCCTCTCAGAGGGTGGTCAATCACTGGAAATCTCTAGTGTGATTCCCAGCGAATTGTTGAGGCTGGATCTTTAGTCATAGAATGACACAGCACAGAAACAGGACTTTTAGCCCAACCCATCGATGCCAACCAAGATGCCCCATCTAAGCTCGTCCCAATCGCCCACGTTTGGACCATATCCCTCTAAACCTTTCCTATCCATGTACCTGGATATTGCACCTTCCTCAACTACTTATTCTGACATCTTGCTCCATACGCACGCCGCCCTCTGTGTGAAAACGTTACTTCTTGGGTTCCTATTTAATCTTTCCCTTCACACCTTAAACGTCTCTGGTTCTTGATTCCCCGACCCCGGGAAAAAGACTGGATGCATTCACCCTGTCTATTCCCCTCATGATTTTATGCACCTCTATAAAATCACCACTCAGACCCACGCCCTACAAGGAATAAAGACCTAGCCTGCCAACCTCTCCTTATTGCCCAGGCAAGTACTGGCAATATCTTCCTAGCTATTTAGAGGTACTTAGAGATATTTAAAATAGGGGTTGATACATTTTTAAATGATTGAGGGATTGAAGGTTATGGGGAACGGCAGAACGGAGGAGTTGAAATCAGTCTAGATCAGTCACAATCATACTGATGGTGGGTTTTGTTTGAGGGACAGTTTGAGGGTGGCACAGTGGTGCAGAGGTAGAGCTGCTGCCTTACTGCGCCAGAGACAGGGGTTCAATCCTGACTATGGGTGCTGCCTGTACGGAGTTTGCACGTTCTCCCTGTGACCAGGTGGGTTTTCTCCGTGTGCTTCGGTTTCCTCCCACATTCCAAAGACGTACAGGTTTGTAGGTTAATTGGCTTTGGTAAAATTGTGATTTGTCCCTAGTGTGTAGGATAATGTTAGTGTGTCGGATGATCGCTGGTCGATGGGCCGAAGGGCCTCTCTTGGTGCTGTACCTCTAAAGTCTAAAACTCTAAAGACAGAATGGCAGGATGGCAATGCTGCTATTTCTTTGCGTTCTTTCGATCAGGTATACACACAGGACTAAACAAATGTTCCCTCTGCAGGGGAATATGGCCGATGCAATGTCTCTGGATGCTGCTGATATCTACACAGCTGCAACATTTTATGGCCTCACCATTGTGGCAAAGGAGATATATCAGGATGGTGAGTTGTCTTTCACTGGATGCATAACGTGCTGAGCTTCCCACTCTCCACACACCAAGGGTCAGCTCTGTGCATGCTCACTGTCATGGGAACCTCCTCCTCTTGCACTTACCTTTGAAACAAGTTCTCTGGAAAGTCTTAGTCTTGAAGTCCCTTGGAATCCTCCTGACAATTTATCATCCCACCCAATGGCAAGATCCCAGCATTTTCAGTTTCAGCTCAGATCTCCAGTGACTGAATGCAGCTTTTTCAAATTGTCATTCATCTGATGAACCTTGTTGCAATCTCTCCAGCACAAGATAGGGAGAAGAAACCGGGGCACAATATTCAGAGTGGGCCCTGTCCAACTGAGTAACTCATCTTTATTCTCATTCACAAATCCCATTGCAGTGACGGCCAACAGACCACCTGCCTTGTTGGTAGCTTGCTGTTGCCTCTCAGGGGTTTATGTAAAAGGACACCCTGGTTCATCTGAAAATCAGCCCCTTTCACCTCTCACCGGTTTGGACACACTTTCTTTCCACTCTTTCTGCCAACGTGGGTAACCTCAGATAGTTGACCTGGGCTCCTGTCCACCAGGTGGGTGTCTGTACTCCGTGGCAGTCACTCGAGACGAGAGCCTCGACATTCGGCGGCTGAGGGGGAAGAAGAGCTGTCACGACGGGGGCCGGCGTATGGCAGGGTGGAACATCCCGCTGGGCTTCCTGCTGTCCCACGGACACCTCGAGTGGCAGAAGAATCAAACGGTGGCTGAAGGTAACCCATTTTCCAGTCTTTGAAGAGCGATCTCACTGGGTCAAAGTCCCTGAGACTTGCTGGGGTAGATGTAAGGGTGACACAGGCGCCAGAAACAAGGTGTAACGGCCTCACAATGAAGGGTTGGCCATTCAGGACTGAGGTGAAGAGAAATGGCTTCTCCCAGGGACAAGCAGAGCAGCTGCAAGCTTGAACAAGACCAGCAGTCTGAAGACGTGTCCCGATATGAAACATCATCTATCGACCTCCCTCCACAGATGCTGCCTGACCCACTGAGTTCCTCCACTGGGTTTATCTTTTGCTTACGGTTCCAGGCTCGTCAGTTTCTGTCACGTGTGGATAACATTCTTGGGCTTTATTCCTGGAAACCTCTTTCAAACCAACTTTATGAAATCTTTGTGAAATACTCCCGAATGCATTCCTGGGATACGTTAGTCAGGGTTGTGTATCTTTGTTTAGTGAGGAACTGCAGATGCTCGTATAAACTGAAGAGAGACACAAAAAGCTGGAGTAACTCAGCGGGACAGGCAGCATCACTGGAGGGGAGGAATGGATGACGTTTTGGGTCGAGAAGGCTGTGAAGAAGGGTCGCGACCCGAAACATCACACATTCCTCCTCTCCAGAGATGCAGCCTATTCCGCTGAGTTACTCCAGCCTTCTGTGTCTATCTTTTGTATATCTTTGTTCTAGGGTTGTGGATTCTAAGTTTAGACTTTTGTTGTTTTCATTAAATTCTTATCCACGGAGCTGGAACGTTCGTTGCAGGGTGGAGAGGCAATCAATCACCTACACTCAATGACAGAGGAATCGAAGTGCATGTTCTGTACTGGAATGTCACCTGTAAAGCCACCAGCAATATGGCACAAGTGACACAGCTGCTAGACCCACTGCCTCGGAGCACCAGTGACCTGGGTTCGATCCCGACCTCGGGTGCTGCCCGTGTGGAGTTTGGTTTCCCTGTGACCACGTTGATTTCTCCCACATAATCCCATTTCCTCCCACATCCCAAAGGATTGCTAGTAAATTGGCTGCTGTAAATTGCTCCCGGTGTGTAGAATCTGGGAGAAGTTGATGGGATTATGGTGAGAATGAAATGGGAAAAGTGTAAATGAGTGGTTGATAATATACTCGGACTCGGTGGGCTGAAGGGCCTGTTACTGTGTTGTATTTCTCTATGATTCCATGGAGAAGTTGCAACATTTAATTCACCTTGACTTTATTCGTAGTAAAGCTCCAATAGTCTGGCACGATTGGACTTTGGACGTAGTAGACTTGCAGAATTTCCAGACTATTAGATATTTCTCCTGGGAGTACACCAACACACTTTCAATTCATATTTTTTCGATTTTGCACAGCAGTGTAATAAATCTTACAAGGATGATTTCAACATCTAGATAATGCCAACATTGACGACTATCCATCCACTATGCTGATATTTTATTAAGATAAACACCCTTGACTGCAAAGACTCCAACACCAGCCCAAAGTGAAAGCACCTTGTGTGGAATCCACAGGTGCTGCTCAGATGCAGCCTCGCCTTCTTTATGGGTCCCTCCAGAAATAATCTGAGTTTCCGTGGAAAGTGGGCAAGGTACTGTTTTGAATGAGTGCAGAGGGCCTAAAAGGGCATGACGACATTGGAGGGAGTGCAGCAAAGGTTCACCAGACTGATCCCTGCGAAGACAGCTTTGTTCCATTAGGCCAGATTAAGGTGACTTGGCCCATGCTCGCTGCAGTTTAGAAAAACAAGGGGTGGAATCTACATAGTTCTTTTGAAACTTTGAAAGAGTGATGTTTTCACTGGCTCGATCCAGGGCTCACAGTCTCAAATACACCATCAACCATTCGTGGACACAGACTGGGGGGGGAAGTGCTTCACTCAGGGGAACGTGGAGGCTCAGTGGCGGAGAATCTTCAAGAAAGCAACTGATAGGTTTTGTTTATTATCAGAATCAAAGGATGTGGGGCTAGTGCAGGAAATTAGTAGATCTGCCACGATCGTATTCAATAGTGGAGAGGCGTGGAAGTCTATTCTTTAGTTTAGTTTAGTTTAGATTATTGTCACGTGAACTGAGGCACCCTTTTGTTGCATTCTAACCAGTCAGTGGAAAGACTATACGTGATTACAATCGAGCCATCCGTTATGTACAGATACATGATAAGGGAATAACGTTTGGCGCAAGATAAAGTCCAGTAAAGTCCGAATAAAGATAGTCCAACGGTCTCCAATGAGGTAGATAGTAGCTCAGGACTGCTCTCTAGTTGTTGATAGGATGGTTCAGTTGCCTGATAACAGCCGGGAAGAAATTGTCCCTATTGCCTGCTCTTGCTCCTATTGCTCACATTTTGAAGTTCTCCCTGTGTTCTGACCTGTCCGACGAAACGTCTCGACCTGAAACATCACCTATTCCTTTTCTCCAGAGATGCTGCCTGACCCGTCTATCTTCAGTGCAAAACAGCATCTGCAGTTCCTCCCTACACATTTGCCTGCTCCACTGCGAAATCTCCTCAAGGTGTGCCAACTTTGAGGAAGTTCTCCTCCTCTCTCCATTGAGGGTTCTGCAGGGCCTGAAGAAGGGTCTCGACCCAAAATGCCACCTATTCCTTTTCTTTTCTCCAGAGATGCTGCCTGACCCGCTGAGTTACTCCAGCTTTCTGTGTCTATGTTCTTGCCAACATTTCAACAGCCATGATCAGTTACAATCGCAGCATTGATTATGGGACTTTGTTAAATGAGACTTAATCAGCTGTGACGTGCTTGTATGAAAGACGCGATGCAGACTCTTTTCTGTAAAGGGCTAGAAAGGAGTGCAGCAAATGGACCTCACATTGGAAAAGGACCGTCTCAAGCTGGGAAATCTTGCCCTGTCGCGACGCCTTTTGACCTCACATTTTACTCCATTTCCAAGCCTAATTATTATTTTTTCCTAGTTGTAATTCTGTCCTTTTAGTGATCTTCTTTTCCAAAGTTAATGTATTAAGAAGGGTGGAATGACTATGCGGGTTCAGACTCAGCTCCCCGTTGCATGCTGTATAATAATCTGGGACAAAGCTCTTAAACGCTTCACTTTGCAACATCTGTTCCATTAGTTATGGATGCCATCCAGGCCACATTTCGTGCTAAGATACTTTCAACTGCGTCTAGCCATATGTCTTGCAGACAAAGTACTGTATGTAAGGAACAGGGGCAGTGGAAGGGTCTCTGACCCGAGACGTTAACTCTGTCTCTCTTCCCACAGATGTCGCCTGACCTGCTCACAGCTTCCTTGTGTGTACTGCGGAAGCAGGGCTAGGCAACTTGATCCTGCTCCACCACTCAGTGAGATCATGGCTAATCCAACCTCAGTTACAATAACACTTAACAATCCCACTCCCAGAGGTAATGGATTCCGAAAATCCGTGCCTCTCTGAAAGAAAACAGAACATTCTTTATTTTTCTCAGAAATGGACAAACACTTTTCCTGAAATGATGTCTCCTACGTTTGCATACCCCCTGCCTCCTCCCCAGGGGGCATCCTCAACGGGGAAGGCTATTGGGATGGAGTGGAGACCAAGGGGTGTGGTCTGTGTATGTAGGGAGGTTTTCTTGCAACCTTCCAGGATGTTGGTGGGATCACACCTGCAGATATTTAGGAATGGTGCTGTTGCTTTGGAGACAGTGTGGAGATGGTTAATTCTTGGGATTAAGGGTTTCTCATATGAGGAACGATCAATCCAGTTGGGCCGCCCAACATGGAGTTAGGGCTTTTAGATTTTACACTGCAGTATAATAAATCTCCCAATAATGTCTCCATCTAGATAACGCCAGCATTGGCCTCCATTGGCTTTGCTGATATTTCAGTTATGAGTCACTGTTGAGTTTAGAAGAAAGAAAAATAAAAATATTGAAAGAGAGCTATTGGAGGAATAACACCTCATATTTCGCTTGGGCAGTTTACAACCCACAGTCTGAATATTGATTTCTCGAATTTCAAATAACCCTTGCTTTCTCTCTCTCTCCACCCCACTCCCACCCTAGCTTTCCGACTCTGCTCCTGATTAATTTTACTTTGCATGCCTCGTTGTCACCTTCCCCTCAGACAACAATGAACCGTTCTACATTTCCTTGACCTTTGTCTGCCTTGATCTGTTGTTTTCACACCTTACATTCCCTTTGTACACTTGCATATCTCCAGCTTCCAATCTCCCCTGACTCTCACCAGTCTGAAGAAGGGTCTCGACCCGAAACGTCGCCTATCTCCTTCGCTCCTTAGATGCTGCTGCACCCGCTGAGTTTCTCCAGCTTTTTGTGTAACCCTCTCTGTCTGAAGAAGTGTCTCGACCTGAAACGTCACCAATTCCTTCTCTCCAGAGTTGCTGTATGTGTCCAGCAGTTACTCCAGCATTTTGTATCTATCTTTGGAGATATAAGACAGTTTACTTCTGCAGGCAGCTGCTAGTTCAGCAGCGGGGTGTTTTAAGTGGGGAGAGGAGGAGAGTGGTTCCCTGACATTGGTGACAGGAGCTCCTGGCTCTTGCCATCCCAATGTTTCCAGTGCCCACCTTCCCGTGGTGAGCTTGTTTCCCCCGACCAGGGCCGGATGGAGTAGATGCTGGAAATCTGAAAGAAACGCAACCTGAGGTAAACTAGACTCACTCAAAACTCTGCTGCCTGTGTCCACATCTCTCCTTTGTTCAGTGACTCGCTTTATAGTGATCACCACTGTTTCATAATCCCTCTGTAGTTTCACCCCTTCCTGTTTCTGCCTCCCTCTCCAGTCCTAAAAACATACCAACCTTCGTTGTTGTAGCAAAAATCAAAATGAAACGAGAATTGCAGATGCTGAAAATCTGAAATAAAATCACAAACTGCTGTAAATACTCGCAGGTCACAAACTACCGTGAATAAAGAAACAGAATTAATGGTTTAAGTTGAAGACCCTTCTTCCGAACACACCAGTCTAGCGAGCCATGCGTTGTAAATCAAAGTGATCTTTGTTGAGGTAATACAGGGAACATGCGACTGGGGAGGGTTCCCCCAGGGCTCTCAATATATACCAGGGCACATCCCTTATCCACATGCCGACACCTTCATGCCAGACACAGTCACGTGACCCTGGCACCCAAGTGCTGAGGGTTCGACAAGTAAGTAACCACTAGATGGCGCCACACCAGGTGCCATTTTTGTTGGGTCATTAGCTCTGTTTCCCTCTCTACATATGCTGCCTGACCTGCTGAGTCTTTCCAGCGTTTCCTATCTTTATTTCGGATTACCAGCATCTGCTAGTTTTGATTTCCTCAACCTCTGAGGATATTGAAAGCAAAGAACGCAATTTCCAATCTCCGTACATCAGACTTTCAGCCTGTTGCTCACAATTGGAGTTGATAGTCCACTTCAACCAGCCATTGAGAATCAAGTTGTTAAAATGCACGTATCAACATGTAAGGGAGCGGCAGTGGGCGTATCAGGTTCTGCAAAAAATAGCATATGTTTCAGTTGGTGTAAATGGGAGGTTAATGGTTGGCACAGACTGGGTGGGCCGAAGGGTCTGTTTGGCTTGAGTCTCATGGCCATTCAATAAGATCTGGGACAGTGCAAAGCTGTGAAAAACATCTAATTGCAGCTTGATTCATTCTATGGGGTGGTAAAAAAAGGGAGGCTCTGAGGACATATAACAAACAAGAAATAATAATTCACAACTCCCATGCAGAAGAAAACCCTCTTCATTTCATTCTTAAATGGGCCGCACCTATTCTGAAACGAGACGCAAGATGCTGGAGTAACTTTGCAGGTCAGGCAGCATCTCTGGAGAACGTGGATGGGTGATGTTTTGGGTCAGGACTTTCCTACAGATAGATCGTGGGGGGGGGCTGGAGAAAATGGAAGAGAGGAGGAGCAGGACAAAGCCTGGTACGTGACCTGCCCTCCTCTCTCCGCCTTCTCCCCCCCCCCCCCCCACACAATTAGTCTGAAGTGGGGTCCGACCCGAAACGCCACCTGACCTGTTGAGTTACTCCATCACTTTGTGTCTTGTTTTTGTAAACCAACCACTGCAGTTCCTTGTTTATACCTTTATTCTGAAATGATGCCTGTGGTTTGGGATACCTTGACCAGTGTAAATATTCTCCCAGCATCCGAGGTGAGTTTTGCAACCTGATTAAAGAGTGAAGTTCCAGCAAGGGAGGCCAGGGCTGACTCTACCGGCCCCCTCACCTGAAAACCAAGTCCTCTTTAACAGCTCTCGCTTGGTCCCCACCACAACAGGCAATGCAGTCACTGGGAAATTGCCAACATTCATCAGTTAAGTATGTTGGATGAACGTGGGGCCTTAATGAGAGTGTGGCGTGCAGCCTGGACCAGCACGAGTTCCAGGACCAGAGCCAGTGAGAGGAGACATTGGCTGGAGATCCTGGTTCTCTGCAGCAGTGTGCCGCATGCATTCTGCCCCCCCCCCCCCCCCCCCCCGTACAGGTCAGACACAAGCCCCTCCCTGCTCCAGCCATTCCCTACATTCCTGTCTGGGGAGGTGTAGGCAATGTCCCATGGCAAAAGGCAACTGAACCTGGCATCAGACTTTAGACTCCAGAGATCTAGCGTGGAATCAGGCTCTTCGGCACTTTCACCCTGTGATTCTGTGACCTATCACCCTCTCTTTGGCACTCTGACCCTGTGATTCTGTAAGGCTGGGAGTTTATGAGCTGGTAACTTTCTTCATCCCTTCTCCATTACAGCTCTGGGTCTCCAGTCTCTTTCTCAGGCCCCAATTCCCAACAACATCGTTCCTTTAGCAGGGTGACCAAAACTGAACATCATGCGACCTCACCAACATCTTGCACAACTGTAACATGACATCCCGACTCCTTATGCTCAGTACCATCACTGATGATGGCCAATGTACCTAAAAGCTGTGCCCATGTACTGCTGACCTCTCGTCAGAATTTTTCGTCGACTGGAAGTGCAGGCCCTGTTTTTCTTTCCACAGTGACTGCCTGACCCGCTGACTGTTCCCAGCATTTTATTTCAGATTTCCCACATCTGCTGTTTGTTGACTTCCAATAGCCAGTGGTGATGTGTTATTGATTTAATTTGTGGATAACATCCAGTAGTAGTGGCCTGACACAATGATTTATTCTATTAACTTCCAAAACTATTTTCCAACTCCACATGGCATGCGTCTGTGCCAGCACTTTGTAGAAAACAATCACACACACTTCCACACTGCACAAACATATTCATCTTTGTTTCCCCCAAACACACAAAGATATATTCCTTTAAGAAAATATTGCTATTCTTAACAACTATCTGCACTGGAGATTTTACCAAGGCTTTCTCCTCGACCCAGAAGATAAAATTTCTAATTGACTATTTACCCCCCCAAGCAGAAGAAATAGTTGTTGTTCACCCCATTTAACAGATGTGATTTAAAAAACTCTCTTTTGAAATTCCCTCTTCCACTTACCTACTCCAGGAGAAATAATTACAGTGAATCCTTTGGTCATTCTTGCACAACTAAGTTCCACTGAGGTGATGGACTCAATCAACCATTTCAAAGCTTCATTTCATTTCAAAGAGTCTTGTCAGGTCAGAGTATCAAGGGATAGTAGAATGAGCTTGTAGGACTGAATGGTCTCACCCTACCCTGTGGCCATTCAGACTAGGGCTGCTTACTGATTACACTGATTGATTCATTTTGAAAACGTGATTAATCATTAATCATTAGTTAATCACTTTGTCCCGATTAAAATAATTAATTTACAAAAATCAAATGTTTGTGATTATCATATTAAAACTTACCTTTATTTCACAAACGTAAACCTACTGTCATTCAGTGAGATCTCAAAAAACATCAACGGTATCAACGGTCTCATCACTCAATGATGAGACGCAATGTTGTGACAAAGAGGCCAGCAGCATTAAAACATATTTCAGATTCAACTGGGTTAGGAGGGATAGTCATGAGTTCACCTGTACACTTTTCCAAGTGTGCTTGGGCATTTCCACACACTTTTCAGGACAGCCATTTCTCGTTTTAATATCTTCAAAATGTCTTAAGGTCATAAGGTCATAAGAAATAGTAGAATTAGGCAATGCAGCCCATCAAGTCTACTCCGCCATTCAATCATGGCTGATCTATCTCTCCCTCCTTACCCCATTCTCCTGCCTCTCCCCATAACCTCTGACACCCGTACTAATCAAGAATCTATTTATCTCTGCCTTAAAAATATCCACTGACTTGCGGGTTTGAATCTGACTCGATTGGATTCGGCTTCTTGACATTCTTTCGGGAGAGAATGGCTTTGAGGTCTTCTGATTGTTCTTTGTAATAAATGTCCTTTGTATCCTTTGATTGACTTTGCTTCGCAGTGGGCTCCACTTGATCATTATCTTGTGCACCATTGCCCTCAAATAACTCACCGTCTTTGTTTGGGGCCGACCTCATGTAAATAAATGTCTCTCGCAACTTTGGCAAGATCACTTGTTGGCGGGAACACAAGTTGGGGGTTGCAGGCAGAGTCACAATCTATTGGATCATCCAAGTACCTGAGGAGTCCTGAAATGCCTGGGGAAGAGCTTCGTACAGTTATCTGCCGATATCATGCTGCTGAAAGGGGGGGGGGGGGGTTACACAAAAAGCTGGAGAAACTCAGCGGGTGCAGCAGCATCTAAGGAGCGAAGGAGATAGGTGACGTTTCGGGTCGAGACCCTTCTTCAAACTGGTCAGGAATCAGGGAAAATCACAGAGGGGGAGCAGTTAGAGAGGAGGTTGTGAAACTGTCTTAGTAGCGAGGAGGAGAACTTCTTCAAAGTAGGCATATCTTGAGGAGATATCGCAGTGGAGTAGACAAAGTGTTAAAGAAGGAACTGCAGATGCTGGAGAATCGAAGATTGGTCAGCATGAAATCAAATATTTTGTCAGCTTTAACCAAGTTGCAATCGTGTCGTCCAAGGATGAAGGAATTGTTCCCAGACTTGTACAGGATAGCAGGCCAACTGACTTGTTTGAAGACGCTGAGTCAAATTCGAAGCCATATTTGTGTTCCAGATGATATTTACATGAGGGTGGGGATGGCTGATATTTCACAGTTGTTTCTCAATGCTTCCACTTCGCTAAATTTCTACAGTTTTTGTTCACGAGAAAGTTGACAAACGACTGACCTCTTTCCTTGAAAATTAAACCAGTTATTCGACATTCTGCTGTTTGAAATTTTCTGAGCGCATTTAACCGATTGTTTACATTTTTGCTTAGCTTTACTGGATAAACTGGCCGAAATATTACCAAACATTTCATTACAAGACAAGGAAGTTATTGTACCATCCTAGTCTAGTACTAGCTATAGAGAAGAGAGAGTTAATACATGTAATCATTTTAATCGATTAATCATGATTTATCATGGACGATTAATCATGAGTCACTATATTTGAAAAATCAGAGCAGTATTAATTCAGAGTAATTCCTTCTCTCTGTAGATGCTGCCTCACACGCTGAGTTTCTCCAGCATTAATTCAGAGCCTGTTTAGATTCCAGTGCAGCACAAGCTCAGGTCACTGCTGATAAAGTGAAGCAGGTAGTTCAGTCCTGCTCACGTGTACATACACCTCTGCACTATCGATCGCTGTCCCTCTGTGAATCCACTAAGGGTGGTTGCTTTGCTCCCACAGCTGCCAGTCGGTTCTTTAGTGCCTCCTGTGCCCCTGGTTCCAGCTCCATGTTCCCCACCCTGTGCGCGCTCTGCCAGGGCCAGAGGTCCTACAACAAGGACAGGAACTACTTTTGCGAGACCAGCCACAACGAGCCCTTCTACGGCTCTGGAGGAGCCCTGAGGTACGTTCCCAATCCCCGGCAGCTCCACTGGCGCCCCATCCGTGCGGATTAGCGAGACATCGGAGTTACGAAACGCTCTGTGCTCCTTAACACCAGGAAACACCAGAAACACTCAGCAGGTCAGGCAGCATCTGTGGAGGGAGGAATGGCGAATATCTGAAGTTGATGACCCTCCGTCAGAAGGGGCAATGAAGTCCAGAAAGGGGAATTATGTTGCAGAGAAGGTGGCAGGGGGAATGGATAGGACAGGACAGCAGGAACATCCATGTGTGGAAAGGAACTGCAGATGCTGGTTTATCCTGGAGATAGACACAAAGTGCTGGAGTAACTCAATGGCTGAGGCCCATGTGTTTGCCCAGGCAGAGTGCTCTCATGTTCACCCTATTGATCTTGAATCCACTGGCCGATCCTCAGACAGACACCAGACAGCAGCCAGTGGATCTTTGAATGGGAGGCTGTAGGAGCATCTGACATGGTTGACCCTGCCTCATCCTCACCGCCCCAGCGCCGGTTTAAGCGGCACCTCGTGGCTTGAATGACTCACTGCGAGCTGAGGTAAATTGCTGGTGTTAAATCGGGCACTTGGTCCCTCATGCTCAGCTGAAGTAGTTTCATATGCACAGTGAAGCAGTAGTGAAAGTCTTATCCCAGATATAGGACCATAAGTCATAGGAGCACAATTAGGTCATTCAGCCCATCGAGTTGTCTCCTCTATTCCATCATAGCTAATCTATTTTTCTGTCTCAACCTCATTCTTCTGCCTTCTCCCCGTAACCTTTGACGGCCTTACCACCAATTCAGTTTGACTCCACCGGGATGTGATTGAGTACAGTCTCTTCCACCTGAGGAGGCAGACAGACCTCAGGGCACTCAGCAGTGGAACGGACTCAACCCATTCTGATGGATCATCAGAGAGCAGTGCCGCATTGTCAAGATGGAGCTCTGGCCCCGACTGGCACAAACTCTCAGATAGTTCATGTTCATAAGTGATTGGAGCAGATTTAGGCCATTCGACCCATCAAGTCTGCTCCATCCAATTATGGCTGATCTATCTTTCCATCTTAACCCCACTCTCCTACCAATGAGAGAGCAGGCTATTCTAGACTGGGTATTGAGTAATGAGGAAGGGTTACTTAGCAGTCTTGTTGTGCGTAGCCCCTTGGGCAAGAGTGACGTTGAGTTCTTCATTAAGATGGAGAGTGACGTAATTAATTCAGAAACAAGGGTTCTGAACTTAAAGAAAGATAGCTTTGAGGGTATGAGACATGAATTGGCCAAGATAGACTGGCAATTGATTCTTAAATGGTTGACGGTGGATGTGCAATGGAAGGCATTTAAAGACTGCATGGATGAACTACAACAGTTGTTCATCCCAGTTTAGCAAAATAATAAATCAGGGAAGGTAGTGCATCTGTGGATAACAAGGGAAATCAGGGATAGTATCAAAACAAAAGATGAAGCATATAAATTAGCTAGTAAAAGCAGCCTACCAGAGGACTGCGAGAAATTCAGAGTCCAGCAGAGAAGGACAAAGGGCTTAATTAGGAAAGGGAAAATAGATTATGAAAGAAAACTGGCAGGGAACATAAAAACTGACTGCAAAAGTTTTTATAGATATGTGAAGAGAAAAAGATTAGTTAAAACAGATGTAGGTCCCTTGCAGTCAGAAACAGGTGTATCTCAGAGTACTTCAGGAAGTAGCCCCAGAAATAGTGGATGCATTAGTGATAATATTTCAAAACTCTTTAGATTCTGGAGTAGTTCCTGAGGATTGGAGGGTAGCTAATGTAACCCCACTTTTTAAAAAGGGAGGGAGAGAGAAAACGGGGAATTACAGACCAGTTAGTCTAACATCGGTAGTGGGGAAAATGCTAGAGTCAGTTATTAAAGATGGGAAAGCAGCACATTTGGAAAGTGGAGAAATCATTGGACAAAGTCAGCATGGATTTACGAAAGGTAAATCAAGACTGACGAATCTTATAGAATTTTTCGAGGATGTAACTAGTAGAGTGGATAAGGGAGAACCAGTCGATGTGTTATATCTGGACTTTCAGAAGGTTTTCGACAAGGTCCCACATAAGAGATTAGTATACAAATTTAAAGCACATGGTATTGGAGGTTCAGTATTGATGTGGATAGAGAACTGGCTGCCAGACAGGAAGCAAAGAGTAGGAGTAAACAGGTTCTTTTCAGAATGACAGGCAGTGACTAGTGGGGTACCGCAAGGCTCAGTGCTGGGATCCCAGCTATGTACAATATATATTAATGATTTGAATATATTAATGAGGGAATTGAATGCAACATCTCCAAGTTTGCGGATGACACGACGCTGGGTGCAGTGTTAGCTGTGAGGAGGATGCTAGGAGGCTGCAAGGTGACTTGGATAGGCTGGGTGAGTGGGCAAATGCATGGCAGATGCAGTATAATGTGGATAAATGTGAGGTTACCACTTTGGTGGCAAAAACAGGAAAGTAGACTATTATCGGAATGGTGGCTGATTAGGAAAAGGGAAGATGCAACGAGACCTGGGTGTCATGGTACACTAGTCATTGAAAGCAGGCATGCAGGTGCAGCAGGCAGTAAAGAAAGCGAATGGTATGTTAGCTTTCATAGCAAAAGGATTTGAGTATAGGAGCAGGGAGGTTCTACTGCATTTGTACAGGGTCTTGGTGAATGGCCTACTCCTGCACCTATTTTCTATGTTTCTATATTTCTATGAAGTCTACTCCATCCAATTATGGCTGATCTATCTTTCCATCTCCTGCCTTCTCCCCATAACTCCTGACACCTTTACTAATCAAAAATCTATCTACCTCTGCCTTACAAATATCCATTGACTTGGCCTCCACAGCCTTCACAGGCCAGTTCATTGGCTATATAGAAACTTACAAAATTCTTAAGGGGTTGGACAGGCTAGATGCAGGAAGATTGTTCCCGATGTTGGGGAGGTCCAGGACAAGGGGTCACAGCTTAAGGATAAGGGGGAAATCCTTTAGGACCAAGATGAGAAGGACTTTTTTTACACAGAGAGTGGTGGGTCTCTGGAACTCTCTGCCACAGAGGGTAGTTGAGGCCAGTTCATTGGCTATATTTAAGAGGGAGTTAGATGTGGCCCTTGTGGCTAAGGGGATCAGACGGTATGGAGAGAAGGCAGGTACGGGATACTGAGTTGGATGATCAGCCATGATCATATTGAATGGCGGTGCAGGCTCGAAGGGCCGAATGGCCTACTCCTGCACCTAATTTCTATGTTTCTATGTTGGCTGCGAATACGAGCAGAGGTTGGCATTGAGCTTCAGTCTAAAACAGGCTAACGTTTCCTTGCAGGTGTTTGGAGCAAGGAGTTGGCGATGTGGCTTTTCTGGACCACGCAGCTCTTGCCAACATGAGTGGTGAGTTTGTTTCTTCCGCTGTTCCCCATTCAGCAGCCCCGACACCGGCAGCAGAAGTCACAGGAGCATAAACCTGCCTGGTAATCACTTGCCCTTTGCCTGTACTGCCACTGGATGAGTTTGCCTTGGAGAAATATGTTTTTCCTCCGACTTCCTGGAGCAGCACTATAAGGGGATGCTGCAAAGCCCAAAGTAACTTGCATTTACTGAGTACCGTTCCCCAACTCTGGGCCTTTGACCTTTGGAGAAGCGCTCTCACTCTGGTAACACGGTCAGCTTGCACGCAGCCCGTGTGTGATAGTCACCAAGTGGTTCTGTAGTTTTGGGTGCAGGACAAATACCGTCAGTCACACTCTGGAGTTGCACAACTCTCCCTTGAATTTGTCCATTTTTTTTGTCTGGGAGCAGATCAGACAAAGGTCCAGCGTTCTCCCGGTTCTGCTCTGGATGACGTGCTCAATTCTCGAGAGTAGGATGTCAACCCACAGACATCTGACTCTGAGGTGAATGTAGAGACCCAGAGTATATTTACTATGCAGGAGATAAGGCCCAGCGGCTACAGCCTTGTCCAGGGCATAGTTCAGTTCCCTCCAGACCCTGACTAGACGTTGTCTCATTGTTCCCATCAGTATCCGAAGCAGCCCAGTACAAACTGCTGTGTGCCAATGGGACCCAGGCCAGCATTGCGGACTTTGGAAGATGCCACGTGGGCCGGGGCCCTGGGAACGCCGTTGTGACCAGATACAACTACAGGAAGTTCACCCGGAAATTCCTCAGCATGGTTCAGGTCTGATAACTTGCTGCTACCTAAAATAAAACAGGAAGTACAGGAAACACTCAGCTGGTCAGGCCGCATATGTGGGAAGCGAAACAGAGTCAGCTCGAACTGATTGCTCCGTTTCTGTTCCCACGGATGCAGCCTGACCGGTTGAGTGTTTCAGCATTTTCTGTTTCTATTTTAGATTTCCAGCATCATTTTTTACAATTTCTGTTGGCTTGGTGTTACGTGACTGTTTAGCTAAGGTACATGAATCTGCTGAGAAGGGTTGTATAATGGACAGCTTAATCAGCCATCTAAAGGGCCTGTCTCACATTCACGACCTCTGCCGAGTTTGCCCTTGACTCATACTCGCAGCATGGTCGTCACGAGGTCGTAGCAAGGCGTGATGCTAGTCGTAGGTTCTCGTGGCATCAAGTAGGCCGCGGCGTTTTTCTAGCCTGACGAAAAATGTCCACGTGTAAAAAAAAGGTCGTGAATTCGGTCGTGAAAGCGGGACAGGCCCTTAAACCTGTTGCTAGGCAACGTGGCACAGGCTGTGAGCAGCCTCCCTTATCCATTCATACGTGACTGGACTTCCTTTCCTTGTCCAGTGGTCTGGCAATGCCTAAAGGAGCTGGCTTCCCGAAAAACAAAAGATGCCGGGTAAATATTTGTCAGTAAAGGTGGCATAATATTGGGATGGGATGCATCAGAGAGTACTGGCTGGTCCCCATCAGCTGAACCTACACCACCACAGTGGTCCCATTGAGGCCAGAGTCAGGAGACCCCCCTTCCCCTCCCCCCTCCAAAAATACCTTACACCACATTTCCCCTGGCATGTACTGCTCTGCTCTGCGCTGCTCCAAGTGTGTTGCCCAATGGTGCCAAGGTGACAGACCTTTCCTCTGGGCTGGGAAGGAATGCGGAGTGGGAGAGATGTTGGGGTTCATATGGCCACAGAGACGGAAACAGACCCTTCGGCCCACTGCGTCCGTGCCAACCAGCAGCCACTCGTTTACACAAATCCCATACTAGCCCCACTTTATTCTCCCCACATACTCATCAGCTCCCCCACTGTCTCTGCCCATCTACGGACTTGGGCCAATTGACCGTGATTGATCAACCTACCAACACGCATGTCTTTGGGATGAGTGACGCATGTCTTTGGGATGAGTATTTTGCCTTGAATCTGTGATGTCCTTTCAGATGCTAGTAAACGTTTCCTCACTTCATCCCCAGCCTTGTTGCCAATTGTCCTAAACTTACTTCCTCTGATCACACACCCTCTACTGTGGAAACAGTTTCTCACACTTACTCTGGCAATGCACACTTATCACTTCTAAAAAATCCATTAATCTATTACGTTTAACCTTCCCTGCTACAAAGCGGGAAACACACCTTCTTCAGTCAGCGAGGGGTTACTCAGGAAACCACACTAGAAGGGTCTCGACCCGAAACGTCACCCATTCCTTCTCTCCACAGATGCTGCCTGTCCCGCTGAGTTACTCCAGCATTTTGTGTCTATCCTCGGTGTAAACCAGCATCTGCAGTTGCTTCCTACACACTAGTCCTATCGTAGGTAGTGCAGGACGAAGGCTTGCTGTTTCACCCCCCGCACTATCTGTTGTAGAACCTCTTTGGACGGAACGGATCGTATCGGCGCCGTTTCCAGTTGTTCAGCTCGGCTGCTTTCAACAGGAAGAACCTGATGTTTGGGGACGCCACTGTGAGGCTGCAGATCCTGACTGATAACAGCGACCTCAGCCACATGCTGGGCTTGGACTACATGGCCCTTCTGAAGGGGTTGGGCCACCACGGTAATTCCATCAACAACGGCCATTCGCTGTTTCCCATTTCATCAACAAAGATTGCAATTCTCTGTCTTATAACTCCATACATTTAAGCACCAAAGTACCAAAGACCCCCAAAAAACTGCACTGCAGAGGAGACGATTTGCCAATTTGGGGGGGCACCGTGGTGTAACTGGATGTTTTTCCAGCTCCACGGGAGAGAGGGAGGTTGATACACTTACCTTCATCAAATGGTTCCCTCTCCTATTTAATAAAATCCTTCAGCCCCCTTCTTCAGCTGGGAAATTAATCGTTGGAAAAGAGTTCTAACCTCACCAAGGTGGGATGATTCATCTCGGAGACACGATTCCCTAAAGGGAATGTTATCCTGTGGCCTGGTACAGGGATTCTAACTCTTGCCGAATAGTCCTTAGAGTTAAACAGCTTAGATAGAGGCCATCCAGCTCAAATCATCTATATTGATCAGGGTTCCTTCTGAGATGGTCCCATTTGCTTGAGTTTGGCTCATATTCCTCTAAACCTTTCTTATACCATGAACTTATTCAAATGTGTTTACAACTTCCTCTGAAGGCTCATTCCGTATACTCACCACTTTCTAAGTGAAAAACAACTTCCAAATGCCATTGGATCCCCTTTAAATCTTTCCCCTCTCACCATAAAACTATGCCCTCTAGCTTTAGACTTTGCTAATCTGGGGAAAAAGACTGTGATCACCCACTTCATCGGTGAACCCCGTGAGTTGATATGTCTCTGCCAGATCATCCCTCAACCTCCTACACTCCAGGGGAAACAATCCCAGCCTATCCAGTGTCTCCTCATATCTCAAGCCCACCAGTCCAGGTGACATCCTTCTGAATCTTTCCTGCACCCTCTCTAGTTTAACAACATCCTTCCTACAGTAGAGGAACCAGAACTGCACACAACATTCCAGATCCAGCCTCACCAATGTCCTATACAGATGTAACATGACGTCACAATCCTTCTACTCAATGCTCCATCTGATGAAGGTATACGTGCCATACATATTCTTCACCATCTTGTCTACTTCAGCCGCCGCTGTCAGGGACCTTTGTATTTGTGCCCCTCGGTCACTCCTCGGTACCCTGTCATTTGCTGTGTATGCCCTGCCTTCATTTAACTTCCCAAAATGATTCACATTGCACGTATCAAAGTTAAATTCCATTTGACAATCCTTGGTCCTATTTCCCAATTGATCTTGATCCTGTTGTAATCTTAGATCACTTTCTCCACCACACCAATTGCCAATTTTGGTGTCATTGACAAATTTACTAATCACGCCACCTACAACCTCATCCAAATGCTCTTATACTCAGTGTCCTGAGAAGTAAGGCAAGTATAATTTTTGCCTTCTTAATTATTGTATCCGCCTACGTTGCTGTCTTCGGGGAAATTTGGATGTGCACATCAATATCCGTCTGTTCCTCAGTGCTTCCTATGGCCTTACCAGTTATTGAGTATGGGCGAGACTTATTGGGAGCGGTCAAAAGGTTAAATCCCTTGCAATCCTCACAAGCAGAAGTAGCGAGAGCGACAATTGAGGGGAGGGTGTTGATGGGGATGGGGCTGCATGGTACATCATTGAAGACTGCGCGGCGCATGTTCTGAGGGTGATTTTGTGCCGTGGTTTCCGTCAGGGAGCTCTCTGGAGAACAGCATTGTGCGCTGGTGCTGCATAAGTGCAGCAGAACAAAACAAATGTGAAGAATGGGCGTTGAATACAAAGTCCACGCCACTGGTCTGCATTAGAGCGACGTCGGTGAGCCACTGCATCGAAATGATGAAGGTACTGATTTCAGTGAATGTAATATTAAACATCTAATGATTCCGTGATCAGTGATGCCTTATCGTCTCAAGTAGCAGTGAAATAAATGTTTTGTTTTGCATACACCCCAGTAAAATCATACAGCAGACCCTGCCGAGGCAGTACACAAGTGTTGCCATGTTTTGACACCAACAAAGTTACAAAAGTTGACCGAACAAACTTATCTACTGGCTGCCGCTGCATGTGTAGAAGAGGTTTTCCAGGATGCTGCTTGGATTAGAGGGTATTACCTATAACGAGAGGTTGGCCGGACTTGGATTGTTTTCTCTGGAGCCTCAGGAAGTTAAAGGGAGACCTGGCAGAAGTTTATAAATTTATGGGAGGCATAGGTAAGGGTAGATAATCAGAACTTTATCCCAGGATAGAAAAGGGCATAGCTTTGAAGCCAGAGGAGGAAAGTTTAAAGGTGATGCGTGCGGTGTCTTTCACAAAGGATGTGGTGGGTGCTGGAACTCGCTATCTGGGGTGCCGGTGGAAGCAGACACGATAGTGGTGTTGAAGAAGCTTTTAGATAGGCACAGGGATAGGCAGGGAATGAGGGGGTGTGGAGCACATGCAGGCAGAAGGAATGGGTTTAAGGGGGCACAATGCATGGCACAGATAATGTGGGCTGAAGGGACTATTCCTGTGCTGTACTGTTCTATGTTCTAGCTATATATTCACCAAGAAGCCCTGTGCCACTCATGAATGCCCAGACTGGGTGTCCAGTCCTCAGCAAGGCCTCACGACAGAATTACCTTTTTTTCTTTCCCCAGAGGGATGAGGCGGATGCTGCCTCTCTGGATGCAACTCACGCCTACATTGCTGGGAGGTGTGGCCTCGTTCCCGTTGTAACAGAACACTACGGTGAGTGAGAGGTCCACTTGACAAGCTCTCGCATTGATAGAGCAGTGAACTATGGAATCATTGAAGCAATAGATGACAATGGCTGTCAGATTCATTATCAAACATCTGAATATTCCCAGCTGTAATTGTTTTGAAGTTCAGAATAATTTGCACCATTCAGTTCCTCTTGACACACACTACCCAGGCATCGCCTCTGTTCTCTCCTCCTCTCCCAGCTGTACCACAGCTTAAAGCATACTAATCTCCTCGTTTTTACCGAGTTCATTCACTGAACATATCTGCACAGATGCTGACTGACATGCTGAGTATTTCTAAGCTTTGCCGTCTATCGGTCAAAAGCTGTGTGATGGATGAACTTCAGATGATATCTACCCACTTGTTGTGCTCGTGCATGGAAAACGTAACCTTTTCACTGTAGCCTGGTACACACGACAGCAATAAACTAAAACTAACGCAGTGTGACAGGTACATTCTCACACAGAGCACTGTGTTGCGAAGTGGTGAATAACATTGAGACCCTTCTGATCTTAGGTTGGATGGCTTTGATGTAGAAGCAGAGATCTGCAGATGCTGGTTTACACCAAAGATAGACAAAGTGCTGGGGTAACTCGGTGGGTCAGGCAGCATCTGTGGGGGAAAAAAAGAATAGGTGATGTTTTGGGTCGAAACCCTTCTTCAGACTCAAGTAGTCAGAAGAAGGGTCCAGACCCGAACTTTGCTCCATAGATGCTGTTGAGCCGTTGAGTTACTCCAGCACTTTGTGTCTATCCTTGGATGGCTTTGAGTCAGGTTTCTCTCTTCCAGTGCTGACTTTACAAAGCGTGTCCTTAGCCCAACACCTCTGGCCCACGCGTTAGCTCTGTGACCTCAATGCTAACACTAGGGCTGTTTGTGTCTTCCAGGGGGCAGCTGTGAAATGGCTGACAGAGATGCTCACGGAGGGCCAGAAGGTAAAGCGCTCAGAGAATAAGCACTGCTGCTGGAGTTTTAATCTTTGAATAACATTGGCACAGCCTCTGTCTCTGACTGTTGATAATTTACAATGTCCCATTTGGGGTATAAAATGGCCAGCATGCACCCAGGGGACTGAAGGGCTGCTGTGTGCTGTATGCCTCTATCCACACTGAGAATGCCCCAGCTTCATGTGCAGTTTCTCCGGCTGGCTTTTGGCCTGTGGTTGCTCGGTGACTTCCGTTTCCTCTCGAGCTTCATCACTTTCTTCAGCACTTTTCCCCTGAGGTTTCGCAATGAAAATAAGATCAGAATCTCACCCAAGTCCTGAAATATTGAATATTAATATTCAATGACTCAGAAAACACGAAACATTAATAATAATAAAACATTAATGATTATGATGTTTATATTATAATTATTGTAATTATATTGTAGTGTTTTCTGAGTCATTCGTAACTGTCACTGTATGTCATGTTGTTACTTGTGGGCGGAGCACCAAGGCAAATTCCTTGTATGTGAATACTTGGCCAATAAACTTACATACTTACTTAATAGGAGGTGCTAGTAGTGCTGAGTGCCATAGACACTGCCCGTGGCTGATGGTGCTGTGACTTCAAAGTGATCAGAAGTATGATTTCCAATGCCACACAGTGTTCCTGGCCTCTCGCATCTCAATACTTTGTTCCGCCATTGTAACTCCTGACGTTCCTCATCCTACACACTTCCTCACTGTAAACTGATGAGGATGTGAGGAAAATAAAATGGGATTAGCATAAATGTATTTCATGGTCAGCATGGGCTCTGTGGGCCGAATGGCCTCTCTCCTTGCAATATCATGCGATGGCTGAGGTTGACGCTCATGATGTTGAGGAGCTGGGTGGTGTGACGACAGGAGGGCACTGCTGGTATCTCCGGTTATTGTTCACACTGAGCCAGGGTAAAGAAAGACCTGTGAGGGCAGGAGGCAGTGTGGTGTGCGGGGGGGAGGAGTATAGATAGTCAGTGTGAAGGGGGGGGGTCATTGACTGGGTTGGGACTTGGAGGTGAAGTGATGGGGGAGAAGAGTGAGTAGAGGTGTGAGCTGGGGGGGGGGGTGGGGGGGCAGTGGGGGAAGTAGGAAGTTCAATTGGTGAAATAGTCAAGGGCGGGTAGGATCGATGGGGGGGTTGGGGGTGAGTGGGTGAGGCTGTCGAGGATGGGTGTCAGTGGGAAATCAGGGAGAGGTGGGAAGGTCAGTGGAGAGATGGGGGCCAGTGAGCGGTGTGGGGGTTAGAGATCTGGGTGTGGGCAGTCAGTGGGGGGGTGTCAGTGGTAGAGGGGGTCTGGGTGTGGGGGGGATCAGTGAGGGGGATCAGGGGATAGGGGTCTGGGCAAGGGGAGGGTCAGTGGGGGGTGGGTGAGTTGGTTAGTGGGCCATCTGCAGCACTGCTTGCTGCCATTCACGTGGCATCAAGTGAGTCACTGGCCAGTGATGACTGTCAGTGAGTGACCAGAGGCAGTCATCTAGCTCCGTGTGTCTCATGTACGTCAGTGCCTCTCACCTCCCCTGTGTCCCGTTGCAGCGGCGCCTGCCATCTATGCGCTCGCTGTGGTGAAGAAGGCTTCCCGAAGCGAGAACATATTTAACCTTGGCGGCAGGAGAAGCTGTCACGGCCACATCTACAGCCCCGCCGGGTGGCTCCTGTTAACAGAATACACGGTCAATACCAGCAACAATGCCACTGGCAGCTGCAACATCAATAAAGGTATGATGCTGAAAACCTGTGTGTGTGTGTGCGTCCGTATGAATGGGTGAGCAAGGGAGAGTGTCTGCCTACGTGTGTGCGCATGTGTGTATTTCCCAGGTGAGAGGGAGAGAGAGAATGTGTGCAAACTTTGTGTAACCCAAACAATGCAGATGCTGCTTGGAGTTCTGAAGCTCGGTGACTCTTAATTTTGATTGTGTTTCTTTCCCCGTTGATTTCTAACCCGCTGAAATGCTGAAATGTTGTTGTTTCTGCATTCGTCTCGCAGCGTTGCCTCGGGGTGAGTGTGTGCCTGTGTGTGTAAAGTGTGTCAGAATAGAGCAGCATGTGCCTCTGCGTACAGGTGTGTGTGGAAGTGTGTGTCTCTGTGTGCAGATGTGTGTAAGACTCTGTGGGTGTACTCTGCGTGCAGGTGTGTGTGCGTCTCTCTGTGTGCAGGTGTGTGTGTGCAGGTTTTTTCATGTGCAGGTGTGTGCGTGTGCAGGTGCGTGTAAGTGTCCAAGTTCAAGGAACTCGCTGCATTAGTTTCTCAGGAGAGCTGGGAATAAATCAAACCTCCCTGGAGACTGGTAGGCGGTTGGTAGGTGACGTGAGGTTTTAGTTACTTCGGAAACAATCTATGTCTGGTCCCCAACTTCACCTCCCCTCCTCTGCTCATGATACATTGTGGTCGCCTGGACCTCTGGATCGTCCAGGCATCTGAGGGACTCCACTACACTAGTGCAAGCACCCAGGGAGTACAATCACGGGAGCAATCATATTCTTTTTATTCCATCGAAAGCTTTTGATCATAAAATTATTGGAGATGGGAGACAGAGAATCGGTCATAGCCTTTGGAGATGGGAGGTTGAGTCATGGGATCCCCAGGAGAATGCCAACACTCCACAGGTTCAGTTTAGTTTATTGTCACGAGTACCAAGGTACAGCCAAAAGCTGTTGTTGCGGGCTACCAGTCAGCGGAAAGACAATACATGATTACATTTGAGCCATTCGCAGTGTACAGATACATGATGAAGGGAATGATGTGAGATTTCACAGAGTGGAGCGATTGTACTGAGTGATTGCAGATCCACTCCTGTGACGGGCACACAAAGGGTTGCCTGGGTTGGGTTGGGTTGGGCGATATCTTCACATGGCTGCCTCCCCCCCCCCAAGTATTGCTCCCACCCCAGATCATGGATGACGGCAGACTATTGCACTGTGGAAGCCATCACCATGACCGCAGCAGGCAGACATGTTCAGGAGAGGGAGTGTCGGTAGTCAGCACCAGGAGTTGGCCGGGTTTTGCCTCTTTAGCTCCCCGAGTCCATTCTGCAAGTGATGAGGACAGTGAGAATCTGGTGGTCACCATGAAGCAAGGCAGCCCCACTCGTACAGAGCTAGCACTCTCACTCCTGAACCCTGCATGTTCTGTCAGTGCCTCTCTCTCCCACTGATCTCCAGCCTACGCAGATTACTTCCGCAAGGCCTGCATGCCAGGGGCGAGCATCAAGGGCAAGCTTTGTAAAGTCTGCATTGGACGGGAGCAAGCTGGCTCGAAGCCCTCCAACCCGAGATGCGCCGCCAACCATGATGAACTCTACTACGGGAACATGGGTGCCCTGCGGTAAGTAGCACACGTGTAAACGCTAAAGCAACAACGTCTGCTGCCCTTTATCCCATCTGCTGGGGGATACTCAGGGTATCTAAGATACGCAAGGCAATTGCAAAAACACAGATCTCCTGCTTGGTTTATTTTCCATGTAGTCAGGATAAGTACTAAGATACAAAGGGCAGGAACCTAACCTCTTGGGGTCCACCTTACACTCTGCGGTCCCTCAGGCTAAGGTAGGGTGATGACGTGAACCAAGTTGTCCATCTGCAACCCATCCCTAGTGTAAGATGGCCATGGGCAGGGTGCTGGCCCACCCTCCGCTACCCAATGCCCGCTGAGCCTCAGTGTAGGCTCACAACTGAAAGGCTGTTGGTCAAACATGCATGGTCGGAGTTTCACTCCTAATGTGCACTGCCCTTGGGACGACTGTGATGAGGACGAGTTGATCAATCGTTGTGGAAAATGCTACCATGGTCCTTGTCAAGGTCCATCCTGGGCAGCTGCGTGACACTCAGAACCACGGGTTGCTCCCAGGGATACGTACTGAGACAGGCATCAAGTGTTGACGGAAGATCATCACCAGCCTGGTGCTGCAACCTCATAGTGGTCAATAAATTCTTCATCATCAATTGGCCCTAGTCCTGATCCCTGTACCACAGAGGGAAGAAGAGCAAGACTTTACACAAGTGAAGGATCATCTCCTCTCAATTGGATTCAACTCCCAATCAGCACAGGGTGACAAGGAGAAACAGAGGAGCTGTGAGCAGATTTGATTGAGAAAGAACTGTGGTTATGTGAGGAGCTTTGGAGCTTTAAGATCACAATTGGAACATGTTAGAATGGGATGTTCAAGTGCAGTCTTAGGTGCCTAGGAGCTGACTCGAGTGTCACAGGTAACTTAGTCCTACTTTATTTGTCCTTTTTAATTTCCATGGGCCTTTTAACCCAACCCCCACATGCAATATCTCAGATGCCTGAAGGTCTCACTGGAATACCACCCTCTCCTGGGGACCCAGCTCAGGGAACTGGTGACACAACATCTCCCAGCACCATCTCTTCACACTGCTGGGAGTGGTGGGCTGGTCTGAGCAGTGGAGGGGATGGATGGTTTAATCATTGGAAGTGGGGTTGAAAATAAATTACATTTGTATCAAACTGGACGGAGGCAGGTGAGAGGTTAGAAGTTGGTATGGAGGGTGGTGAGGGAAAGGTTAGTGGGCAGAATAAGCAGGTGAAAGGTGGAGAGCGAAGAAAGGGGGTTGGTTTAAACTGCACGTATTTTAATGCAAGGGGCCTGACGGGTAAGGCAGATGACCTTAGGGAATGGTTAGGTACGAGCGACTGGGATGTTGTAGCCATGACTGAAACCTGGTTAAGGGAGAAGCAGGACTGGCAGCTCAATGTTCCGGGGTACAGGAGCTTCAGGAGAGACAGGCGAGGGAAAAAGAGGAGGAGGGGTTGCATTGTTGGTTAAGGAGGATGTAACGGCTGTGTTCAGAGGTGACACGACGGACGGTTCGTCTAGTGAGGCTACATGGGTGGAGCTGAGGAACAGGAAAGGGACGATCACCTTGTTGGGGGGTGTACTACAGACCCCCGAATAGTCAATGGGAATTAGAAGAATAAATATGCCAGGAGATTGCAGACAGCTGCAGGTCAAATAAGGTTATTGTAGTAGGGGATTTCAACTTTCCCAATATTGACTGGGAAAATTATAAACGGGGTGCAATTCCTTAAAAGTGTTCAGGGGAGTTTTCTCCAGCAGTGTGTAGAGGCCTCCACATGTGAGAGGGCAACACTGGATCTAGTATTGGGAAATTGGGAAGGGCACGTTAATGAAGTGTTTGTGGAGGAGCCTTTTGGGATCAGTGACCACACTTCGATTAGGTTTAAGATATTTATAGATAGAGACAGAGAGGGCCCACGTGTTAAAATGCTCAACTGGGGTAAGGCCAACTGGAGCAGGATATTTGAGGGGAAAGGAACATCAGCCAAGTGGGATGTTTTTAAAAGTGTGCTGACAAAAGCTCTGGATATGTACATCCCTGTTGTACATATATAGTTACCGAGGAGAAAGACTGTAGGACGGAGGAACTTGGGGCAGTCAATGGAAGTGTCTTGAGAGCAGTCAGTGTTACCATTGAAGAAGTACTGGAGGTATTATAATGTATGAATGGACAAATCTGCAGGGCCTCATCAGAGATATCCGAGGACATTGTGGGAAACTAGAGAGGAAATTACAGGAGATTACGAGTCATTATTAACTCGAGAGGAGCCCGAAGACTGGAGGGTGGCAAATGTTGTGCCTCTATTCACGAATGTTGTGCCTCTATTCCAGAACAAGGGGTCACAGTCTAAGGATTAGGCGGAATTCCTTTAGGACCGAGATGAGGAAAACATTCTTTACACAGAGAGTGGTGTGTCTCTGGAATTCTCTGCCACAGAAGGTAGTTGAGGCCAGTTCATTGGCTATATGTAAGAGGGCGTTATATGTGGCACTTGTGGCTAAAGGGATCAGGGGGTATGGAGAGAAGGCAGGTACGGGATACTGAGTTGGATGATCAGCCATGATCACATTGAATGGCGGTGCAGGCTCGAAGGGCCGAATGGCCTACTCCTGCACCTATTTTTCTATGTTTCTATGTTTCTATGAAGGGCTGCAGAGAAAATGCTGGGAACTATAGGCTGGTGAGTTTAACATCTGTAGATGGAAAATTACCAGAGAGTATTCTGAGGCGTAGGCTATCCAGGCATTTGGATGGGCAAGGTCTGATTAGGGATAGTCACTATGGTTTTGTACGTGGGAGGTCATGTCTCATAAACGTGATTGAGTTTTTTGAAGACGTGACCAAAAACGTCGATGAGGGCAGAGCTGTAGATGTTGTGTACACGGACTTCAATAAGGCATTCGATAAGGTTCCGCATGGTAGGCTGCTCTGGAAGGTTAGATCGCATGGGATCCAAGGAGATTTGGCTGAATGGATAGCAAATTGGCTTCATTGAAGGAAGCAGAGGATGATGATCAGTAGGGTAGGCCTGTGACTAGTGGTGTGCCTCAGTGCTCGTTGC
The DNA here is from genome assembly GCA_963514005.1 of Raja brachyura. The sequence goes on from OY740808.1 coordinate 14,549,621, forward strand.
TGGGTCCGTTGAGAACATACAGGGCAAGATTAGCACGTTTGCTGATGATACAAAAGTTGGTGGTTTTGCAGATAGTGAAGATGGTTGTGAAAGATTGCAGCAGGATCTTGATCGATTGGCCAGGCAGGCTGAGGAATGGTTGATGGAATTTAATAGAGAAATGTGAGCTGTTGTATTTTGGGATGTCTAACAAGGGCGAGACCTACACTGTGAATGGTAGGGCTCTGGGGAGTGTTGTAGAGCAGAGGGATCTCGGAGTGCAGGTGCATGCAAAGGTTTTTGGCACAGTGACCTTCATCAGTCAGAGTATTGAGTATAGAGGTTCGGAGGTCGTGTTGCAGTTGTATAAGATGTTGGTGAGACCGCATTTAGAGTATTGTGTTCAGTTCTGGGCACCATGTTATAGGAAAGATATTGTCAAGCTTAAAAGGGTTCGGAGAAGATTTACAAGGATGTTGCCAGGACTACAGGGTCTGAGCTACAGGGAGAGGTTGCGTAGGCTTGGTCTCTATTTATTAGAGTGCAGGAGGATGAGGGGTGATCTTATAGAGGTGTATAAGGTCATGAGAGGACAGAATCTCTTGCCCAGAGTAGGGGAGCCGAGGACCAGAGGACATAGGTTCAAGGTGAAGGGGAAAAGATTTAATAGGAATCTGAGGAGTAACTTTTTCAACAAAGGGTGGTGGGTGTATGGAATAAGCTGTCAGAGGAGGTAATTGAGGCTGGGACTACCCCAACTTTTAATGAAACAGTTAGACAGGTACATGGATAGGTCAAGTTTGCAGGGATATGGAACAAACGCAGGCAGGTGGGACTAGTGTAGCTGGCACATGTTGGCCAGTGTTGGCAAGTTGGGCCAAAGGGCCTGTTTCCAGACTATATCACTCTATTACTACAATAAACACAGCTTGGGTATAATTGGTGATGTTTCTCCAGGTGTTTGGTTGGGAATTCCAACAGGAAAAGCTTTGGAGATGTCGCTTTCCTGGAGCATCACAGCTTGATGGAAAACATTGAGGGTAAGTCGGAGGCCATTTTTATGTGATAACTTCAAGTAACCCTTGCTTTCCCTCTCTCTCTGTCCCTCCCCCCACCCTAGTACTCCGACTAGTTTCAGTTCCCTCCTGATTAATTTTTCTGTTTGTAAGCCTCGTTGTTACCATCCCCTGTCAGCTATGGACCATTCTACACTTCATTGTCTGCTTTGATCTGTCATTTTCACACCTAACCCTTCCACATCTCTAGTTTCCCCCTCCCCTGACTCTGTCTGAAACGTCACCCATTCCTTCTGTCCAGAGATGCTACCTGCCCCGCTGAGTTACTCCAGCATTTTGTGTCTGTCTTTGGTGTACAACCAGCATCTGGTTTGACGTGGTATTTTGTTGGTTCACATGCTTGATCAATGGTGTTTTTATCATTAATGTTTTATTATTATTAATGTTTAGTGTTTTCTGAGTCATTCGTAACTGTCACTGTATGTCATGTTGTTAATTGTGGGCAGAGCACCAAGGCAAATTCCTTGTATGTGAATACTTGGCCAATAAACTTACTTACCTGCAGTTCAAAATTTGTACTTGCAGCAGTACAAGAGAATAAGTAAATATAGTACACTGTAAACAATATAATAAATGAGAGAGGGAAAAGGGTCAGTGTGTGTGTATATACATATACACACACATACTCACAAATACACACACACATACATATATACATATTCATATATATATATACATACACGCACACATATGTACCCACAAAGAAAACAATAATAGTGCAATAATAACTGCAGTTCCATCCTGCGCAGGATTATTCTAAGTCCGCTCAGGCTTGGACAGGAATGATTCTGGCAGGCGGTTCATTAACGGAAGCCTCTCTTCCTGTGCAGGACTGGGCAGAAGTGGCTGGGCCACCGGCTGGACGTCTGATGACTTTGAGTTGCTGTGTGTGGACGGAACCCGAGCCCCAGTCACAGAGTGGCAGAGATGCAACCTGGGACCCGTTCCGCCAAACATTGTCATGACCAGGTCCGTCATTGCCACCAAAACTAAAGACTTCCTGATGGAATCCCAGGTTTGCATCCACCACTGACATATATTTCATCCTCAGGGCCTGCAGGAAAGAAGAGGACAAAAAGATTGTTTGGACCTCAAGGAGCAGAAGACCAGCAGAAGGGCTGGTACTGGCACTCGACTTGAGGTCTGGAGCAATCTCTGGGATAATACTGCTTCACTCTCGGCTAGTTGGATAGCCGGATGTCTGTGGCACGTTTAGAGGGTACAAGATCAGTCAGGATTAAATGGCGGAGTAGACCTAATGGGCCGAATGACCTAATTCTGCTCCTATCACTTATGAACATAACAATATGCTTCTACCAACTGGAGTTCACTTGAGCTTCATCCCATCAGTTTGATGTGCTGGCTTCAGAGTCCAAGGCACACTATTGTGGTGCAGTGCAGACCTGCTTACACCATCCCCCTCCCTACAATCTGAGCACCTTGGCCATGCTCAGGTTTTCCCTCAATGGACCATGTGGCATTTCTGCATTTGCCCAGGTGAATGGAGTAAATTCAGTTCTCTCCATGATTTCAGAATGCTCCCGACTGGTGCCTTGACTCATTTGCCACAGGATACACTTTGGTGACCCCTTCCTTTGGTGATTGTCCTGACTGGCATTAATGTGACTGTCGACACAATGGAGGAGGCCCAGGGCAGTACGGTCAGTCTGGGAATGGGAAGGGGAGTTAAAATGGCTAGCAAACGGTAGATCCAGTAGGCCTGGATCATAGGTCTAATCTATGCTTGGTCTCGCTGTGATGTAAAGGCCACAACAGGAGCAGCAAAAGCAGTAGATGAGGAGGAGGAACTGCATGTGAATGTCAGTCTCACCTGGAAGGACTGCTGGGGTCCCTGGATGGATGTGATGGAGGAGGTATTGGGACAGGTGCCACATCTCCTGTGATTGCAGGGGGAAAATGCAGGGCAAAGGGGGTGTTTTGGCCGGGGAGGGGTGAGTGAACCAAGGAGTTGCGGAGGGAGCAGTCTCTGTGGAATGCGGAAAGAGGCGGGGATGGGAAGATGTGACTGGTGGCGAGATCATGTTGAAGGTAGTAGAAATGACGGAGAAAGATATGTTGGATGCGGAGGCAGGTAGGGTGAAAGATGAGGACCAAGGGAGCTCTATCCTTGTTCTGTCTGGAGGTAGGGGTACAAAATCTAACCTCGCTTGGTAACATCTTCAACAGAGCCAGGAAAACATTTCTGTAGAAACAAGGAACTGCGAATGCTGGTTTATACCAAAGATAGACACAAGGTGCTGGAGGAACTCAGAGGGTCAGGCAGCATTTCTGGAGACAATGGACGTCACCCAGCCTTTTGCTCCAGAGATGCTGCCTGACTCGCTGAGTTACTCCAGCACCTTGTGTCTATCTTCTGGATTACTTTGCTGTTGCCCTGCGATGCGAGATTTGGACGAGAAAAGTGCCGTCAGATCTAGCGACGAGCCCGCTGACCCAGTACAGGGGCAACAGCAGCCTGGTCCCCAACTCTGAACTTCGTTTAGTTTAGAGATAGTGTGGGAGCAGACCCTTCGGCCCACCGAGTGCTCGCCGACCAACTCACATTAACACTATCCTGTACACACTAGGGACAATTTACAATGTTACCAAGCCAATTAGCCTACAAACCCGTAAAGGGCCTGTCCCACCAGCATGCAACTCTATGCGATGAGCGCGACCTAACGTGGTCGCTTGAGCCGTCTGATGTCGTGGGGCCGGTCCCACTTCGATTGCCGGAGCCGTGCGGAATTGTGCGGAGTTCGTCCCGACATCGCTTGGGGCTCCGAAAAACTGACTATGTTCAAAAATTCCGCGCGGCAACGGCTTGTCGGCTCGCAGTCGCCTCAACACATTACACACCGTCTCGACGTCGTGCCTCCGTGACCCTCTATTTGTGTGGCTCCGTGGCCCTCTGTGTGTGTGCCTCTGTGCCCCTCCCTGTCCTGGCAAACTTACCTTTAAGACTTCGCTCCAAGTTCGCCTCACTTTGCGCCGCGTTGCGCCACTCACCCGACCTCCGCGCGGCCCTCGCTGTCGGTTTGGTCGCGCTTGCCGCATGCAGGCGCATGCTGGTGGGAACGGCCCTGTACAGGGATCACCCGACCTCCGCGCGGCCCCCGCTTCTAGTTTGATCGCGCTCATCGCATGGAGTCGGATGCTAGTAGGACAGGCCCTTAAGTCTTTAAAGTGTGGGGAGGGGGAAACCGGACAACCTGGGAAAAAAGAACCCTCCACAGGTCACGGGGAGAACGTCCACACTCCGTACAGACAGCACCCGTAGTCAGGATCGAACCCGGGTCTCTGGCGCTGCATTTTTGCTGTAAGGCAGCAACTCTACCGCTGCGCCACCGTGACTGCTTTCCTTCTCGTTTTAACAGGAACATTTCGGGCCCAGCTCCGACTCGGAATTCCAGCTGTTCCAGTCCCAGAGGTACGGGGAAAGCGACCTGCTTTTCAAAGACGCCGCCAGGTGCTTGAGGCGGGTGGTTGAGCAGCTTTACACGGACATCCTCGGCCCCCGCTACAGCAGCCTGGCCCGCTCCGCCTTCAGCTGCACGCATTCAGGTAGCGCTTCCCGCCACTTTACATAGGTATGTTACAAAACTTACCTTTAGCGGCGCTGCACTTCTGCCGCTCCCCGTGTGCGCGACTTTCGCGCCTTGCAGAGGGGGGCGGGCTTAAAGTGCCGTTTTTCCACAGGCCTGGATAATCGATGAATGTCGGGCGATTTGGTTGCTGAAGAAAAATCGCTCCGACATTTAATGAATGGTGGTATTTTTAAATTACTCTAGATTATTTATTAACTAGAGTAATTTAAAAATCACCTTCAAAAGCCGTGAGCGCAGACAACCGGAAGCATTTTGTGTAGGGGAGAAAAAAAGGTAAATACTTTATTTTTATATTAACAGTTGGTTTTTCGGGAGGCATTAATAATATTTTTATGTTGCGAAATGGGGTCCCCAAAAAATGTATGAACCCCCAGTATTTTTCCCCCCGACTTCACCGCTAACCGCAACGTTCCAATCCACCGCATTCCACTAAAACACACTCGCTAGTTGATTTAAATGGCCATTAATTTACAGGCATAAAACACTAAATTCCTTCCATTTGGCCCAGAAATTCATGAAAATGGTATTTAAAAATTATGTTATATTGTGGATTATTGTGTGAATGTTATTTGGACACTTAGGCAATTTAAAAAAAGTTTATCTTTTCTTAAGAAATTGATAGATGTTTAGATCTACATTGAATTTTGTAATTAGCTACAATTAGATAACTAACTAATTATATGCTTTAATTTCAGGTAATCCAAGTAAGATTGTTTAATATTTGTTTCAGAATGCTTCAATCTATAATAACTGAAAATTTCATTGAGTTCTCTTAATTTTTAAGAATGTTATGGACTTTTAACTTTTCCAGATCACAGCTTTTGAGTTAAGTCAATTGAAAGGCAATGGGAAGCAAGATGCTCATTTCCGAGTATGAAAATGGCCATAACTTTCTTAATACTGAAGATATGAAAGTAAATTAGGTGTCAAATTAAACTTTTTATGCTTTATCTGATGGGATAAATTGCAGACTTGATTTTTAAAATCTCAAAATTTTGTAACATTGCTACTTTACAACAAGTAAACGCGGCTCACGTCTTACTTACTCGCCTCCCTCGGAAAGATTTCAAACGCTCTTCCCAACCTGTTGCTCCACAGAAATCCTGGGATTGTGCAGCCACGACGTTTGCAGCAACTCCTGAAGGTCTCCGCTCCCCGCCCAGAGCCGGTGCACCCTCCCACTCACTCGGGCAAAGGCTTTTGACAAAGTGCCTTGAATGTAGAGAATACTTGTTTAAAATACCCCCCGCCCGGGACTCGGAACGGCCGTCTGCGTGAGTGGGTGTATCGATGCAACCACTCGCTCGCTGTCTGCGTTTGCATCAGTTTCTCTGCTCCCACACACTCCCGGAGACCCTGGGTCTGGGTGAAACCCGCGTGAAATCGTCCAGGAACTCAACCCCACGCGTGTCAAAGGCCAAGCACCGACTCTCAGCTGTGGCGGAAGCGAGGCAGTCTCCAGGAAAAAGGATGGCCGAAGACTTCAGCAAGAAGGAACTGCAGATGCTGGTTTAAACCGAAGGTACACACATAAAGCTGGAGTAACTCAGCGCAACAGGGAGCATCTCTGGAGAGAAGGAATGGGTGACCGATCTAACTGCTTCTTAAATGTTGGGATAGTCCCTGCCTCAAGCACCTCCTTCCATACACCCACCACCCTTTGTGTGGAAAGTCACCCCTCGGATTCCCATTAAATCTTTTCCCCTTCACCTGAAGCCTATGTCCTCTGGTCTTCGATTCACCTACTCTGGGCAAGAGACCCTGTGCATCAACCCCATTTATTCCGCTCATGATTTTCTGGGGATATTTTGAGCTTATAAATTCCACTCTTTCTACGCAGCCCTGTTTTAGTTTCCCCCTTTCCCAATAACGTAATTGGATAGATACATGGATAGCAAAGTTTTGCACGGATGTGGACGTGGGCTAGGTGCAAGAATGTGGGATTAGCTCAGTTAGGCAAGGATGAGTTGGGCCGAAGGGCGTGTTTAGGAACTATGTGACTTCCTTTGGCATCGAGTTCCAAATATACATACACTCCCCACGGTGTGAGTGACTTAATCTTCAGATCACTGTTGACATTTTCCCCTCACCTTGAACCCGTTCCCTCTAGTTCTAGACTCCCTTGTCCTGGGAAAAAGATTCTTACTTTTCATAACCCCTCATAATCGTACTAATCTCTATAAGGTTACCTACATTAGAGTGAGAACACAGCTATCCAATCCTTCCTCAGAGGCAGTTCTTTAATCCAGTCAGCATCCCTGTGAAGCTCCTCTGCACTGTCCCTCTTCCCACATCTGCTTGTGCTGTACTGAATAGACCATTGGGTCCACCTACCAGCCTCTGCCTCACCCCTCATCTCTTTTCCAGCCATTTTCCCTCTACACTATCGTCCTGACGCCTGTTCTTGACCCAAACCGTCGACCATCCCTCTGTCTCCACAGATGTTGTTCAATCTACTAAGTTCCTGCAGCAGTTTGTTTTTTTGATCTTTTGTCACTGTCACTGCTGCACATGTATAGAATAAGTTCATGCCAAAGGTAACCAATCTATCCTCTGATGTCAAATCCCACCGCTTGCGACAGCCCCAATGTGATGTTGTCTACTGCATTATTTAGTGCAGTCATGGTTGATGTGTTAAAGGTCAAAGCATGTTATGAAATGCTTCAAAGTTTCCTTGGAGAACCAGCGTAAATATATGTTAAATCCATTAAAAAATAGACCCAGTACATTTAGTGCATTACATAGAAAAATAGAAACATAGAAATTAGGAGTAGGCCATTCAGCCCTTCGAGCCTGCACCGCCATTCAATATGATCATGGCTGATCATCCAACTCAGTATCCCGTACCTGCCTTCTCTCCATACCCTCTGATCCCCTTAGCCACAAGGGCCACATCTAACTCCCTCTTAAATATAGCCAATGAACTGGCCTCAACTACCCTCTGTGGCAGAGAGTTCCAGAGACCCACCACTCTCTGTGTGAAAAAATTCCTTCTCATCTCGGTCCTAAAGGATTTCCCCTTATCCTTAAGCTGTGACCCCTTGTCCTGGACCTCCCCAACATCGGGAACAATCTTCCTGCATCTAGCCTGTCCAACCCCTTAAGAATCTTGTAAGTTTCTATAAGATCCCCTCTCAATCTCCTAAATTCTAGAGAGTATAAACCGAGTCTATGCAGTCTTTGTTCATAAGACAGTCCTGACATCCCAGGAATCAGTCTGGTGAACCTTCGTGCACTCCCTCTATGGCAATAATGTCCTTCAAAGTATTACAAGTATTATCAAAATTACAAAGTATAAAAGGAATTTTAACGTGTGTGAATAGGAAAGGTTTACTGGGATAATCCCTTTTGCCTTGGATCATGGCTCCAAGGATAATTCCTGAGCTTTCCCCATACAGTCAGTACCATGGATGGGCCTGTCCCACCAGCATGCAACTCTATGCGATGAGCGCGACCTAATGTGGTCGCTTGTGCTGTCCGGCGTTGCGGGGCCGGTCCCACTTCGATCGCTGGAGCCGTGCGGAGTTCGTCCCGACATCGCGTGGGGCTCCAAAAAACTGACCATGTTCAAAAATTCCGCGCGGCAACGGCTTGTCGGCTCGCTGTCGCCTCGATGCATTACGCACCGTCTCGACGCCATGCCTCCGTGACCCTCTCTCCAGGTGCCTCCGCGACCCTCTCTGTGTGTGGCTCCGTGGCCCTCTCTGTCCTGGCGAACTTACCTTTAAGACTTCGCTCCAAGTTCGCCTCACTTTGCGCCGCGTTGCGCCACTCACCTGCCCCTGCTGCCGGTTTGGTCGCGCTTGCCGCATGCAGGCGCATGCTGGTGGGAACTGCCCTGTACAGGGATCACCTGACCCCCGCACGGCCCCCGCTTCTAGTTTGATCGCGCTCATCGCATGGAGTTGCATGCTGGTGGGACAGGCCCTTAAGGGAGTAGAGAAGGCTCCAATTAACATTTGAATGCAGCAGCATCTCTCCGTTGGACAGAACCATAAAGGGCCCGATCGGTCTGCAGTAAGGACCATGCTACACTCTAGGAACATTACCATGACTAATTGAAAGATCAATAACTCAATTTATTGATTTATTAAACTACCAGTTTAAAGCGTCCAGCTTTGCCAGTCTGGATCGAGGATGACTTGCCTGCATGCTAGTTGCGAGTTTAATTGGCCAGTGTATGAATGGGTTTGACATTGCACCTACACAGAGCAACGTCACCATTCCTTCTCTCCAGCGATGCTGCCCGCCCCGCTCAGTTACTCCAACATTGTGTCATATTCGATTTAAACCAGCATCTGCAGTTCTTTCCCGCACATTCATTAAGTCGTTGAATGTGAATGCACACATCATAATTAACATTATTAATGGAATGTATTTCACAGCCTCCGGTATCTTTATTCACAACACCATCTTAGCTGCGTATCAATAAACCACCACTGTCACGACTGCCACTCAGTCCCAACGTTTCATCAAAACATAAAAAATAGGTGCAGGAGTAGGCCACTCGGCCCTTTGAGCCCTTCAATATGATCATCCAAAATCAGTACCCCGTTCCTGCTTTTCTCCCCATATCCCTTGATTCCGTTAGCCCAAAGATCCAAATCCAACTCTTGAAAACCCAGGTTTTAGGTAAAGGCCAATAGTGACCGCTGCAAGAAAGCACTGGCACCCTCCCTTCCAAACCAGAAACAAAATTATGCCTCGATGCAAGAAAAAAAAAACATTTTGTCCAAGTTTTTTGACTTCAGATTAAAATGCTGCTGATCAATTTTCCTCCTTTCTCACGGTTTGCTTCCCATGGGAACACAACCCAAGGACCTTACTTTAAGGGCAGCAATGCTGCAGTTGGTGGAGATGCTGCTGCACAGCTAGAAACCCTGGTTCGATCCTGACCTCGGGTGATGTCTGTGTGGAATTTGCACATTCTTCCTGTGACGGTGTGGGTTTCCCCCAGCATCCCAGGTTAGTTGGCCTCTTAATTGCCCCTAGTTTGTCGGGAATAAGAAAGTTGGATAACATAGAACCTAGTGTGAACGGGTGATCAACGGTTGGTATGGGTTTGATGTGCCTCATTTCTATGCAATATCACTAAACTGAGGGGCAGGATATGAATGGGAACAATCCCCATACAGAGGGCAGTGAACATCTGGAGCTCCCCACAAACTGGTGAAAGCACTGAGCAGATCCATGACTGGGGTGGAGGTCACATTAGCAGCGGGTTCAATGGGCCAAACGGCCTCACGTGTTCTCCCCAAAAGGTTAATCCATGCACTGTGCAGAACCGACCTGACTGCCCGCAGAACAAGACAAAATTAAAAAAAACATTTTTATTAGTGTCATTGAAAATATACAGGACAACTCTTGAACAGAACACAATTAATAAATCTACACAGAGGGCACACAAATCACACGGGTACTCAAAAGGTACCAGTTAATTACATTTACAATAAAGCAATGTGTAATGGATTAGAAGCTGGTCAAATGCACAACATTCTGATCAACAAGACCAATCCAACTAAGTAACCAGCACTATCCGCGAGGAATAATATCTCTGGTGTGAAACCAAAGCTTGAAACCTCCAATATCAGCAATAAAAGGCAGAGGAGATGGAGTCACAAAATCTGGCCTTTCCCATTAGCAGAGATATACATGTGTACAAGTGGGGAAAGGCTGCCATTGACTAGAATGAAGCCTTGGTCCCACCTTCTGCGGTGTTAGCTGATCTTCACCAAAGCTGCTCTGGAGATCTCACGCTCGCCCCAACGCTCCCTGGGCTGGGAGTAGAGATTGGTACTGCACAGCAGCTGATCCACATCTCCTCCAGCTGACCAAGCAGAGCCAGCTCACACAACCTCACGGACAAAACTGTCAGCAATCAAACGCTTGAACAATTGCATGGCGTTCCATTCCACTACAGGTGACGGCACACAAGGTCAGAAGGCAGAGATGAACTGTTCCTGATGAACAGCACAGCAAAGGTGTTACTTATAGGCAGTGCTATTCCCAGAGGTGTTGTGTCTGGGGACCCAGAGTGTTAGGTCAAAACCCAGTGCCCACTGCAGACATTACACCCGATTCCCTGCACGGGTACACCAAGAGGCAGAGAAGTGTTAAGGGGTAGACAGAAGCACTTTATACATGGTTAAACGCTAAGGCTGCCTTCACTTTCATTCCATGCACATTAAATAGGAAATGTTTGCTACTGAAACATAAGTTAGGTTCACTCTGTACTTTGTAATAATTTTCATAGAATACACACAAAGGCAAAAAGGTTCCCGTTGGTGTGCTGAAAATTAATCGGACAATCTGAAAACGTTCAGAAGTGATGTGAAATAGACCACTACTTTAACTGGACGGATGAGAGGACAGGAACTCAGGGTCTGGGGCTGCACGGAAGAAATAAATAAAATAGAGCCCAGGTGACACTCAGCAAGTGAGGCAGCATCTGTGGGGGGTGGGGTAGGGAAAGGGATAACATTTCAGTTCAATGACCTCTCGAGATCCAATTAAAAAAAGAGGAAGTCTTGCCTCTCTGGCGATCACCCCCTGCCTGCCTGCCATTAAACATCAGATGCAACTCGGTCGAGGGAAGTTGCAAGCTAAACTCAAATGATGCAATGTCTCCAACAGGGATTCTCTGGGGATCTGAGCAGCTACCTACGGGTTCATCACAAAGACTCCCTCCCATCCCACATGCACTCTCAAGACTAAAAAAAAAAGCAAGAGGCCATTCAGGAGAATGGTCAGCAGGAAGCAGCCACCATCTCGGTCAATGCCAACTCCTACCCATTTCATAAAACCAAGTGAGCCAACCCCAAGGGAAAGGTAGCAGCTGATGGAGTTTCTAGCTGAAGCAGGTGAAGGGGGGAGAGACTTCCTGATCTGTGAACATGGGGAAAGGGAAGATCTCCCAGTCTGAGGAATGAAGCACCCACAGCATAATTACACCGTCAGCATGAACGGGGGCACAAAGGCTGGAACACACAAGTCAAGCAGGCATTCTGTGCAGTCTGCTAGGGAGTGCCACACTCTCAGATACTGCCCAAACAAGAATGTACTCACAGCTTCAGTTCAAGTATCATTTAAAGACAAAGGAATTTTTAAAAAGATTTCTCCTGATGTTCTGGCTAAACATTGATGATTTAACCTACTTGTAACCTACTGCAGCCACTCATCCTGTTACAGCCCATTGTACTTGATGTGGAGCGACTGTCTCAACGTTACTGATCCAGACTATCAGTCCTCTCTCATTTACAGTTTGCGGAACCACGCTGTGCCTACACAATCCACATGACAGTGACCACACATCAATAAGCTATAAGGAACTGTGACAGTCCCAGAGGGCACACAGGCAGAAAAATAAATGCACGTTCTTAAGTTGGGAGACAAATCCAGAGTTGAGACGTACATTCTGGTGATAGTGACTGCCGCTCTCCTCTATAATCTCACTGCAGGAAGAGTCTCATACTCATGAAAGCCCAATGGATGGATGAGGCTGAGAAAGGAAACTCTTCCCTCAAGACAATCTGATTTTATTGTGGCATTATTATGATGATCTTATGACTACCCTGTGAAGAATAACTTGGCATTGAACAGGATGTGCAGATGATGTGGATTAACTATTGAGCCTCCATCTACGTCTCGGGTAGACGTCTATCCATGAAACAGTCTTGCATTCAGACACAAGATTTTAGACCTTATGTGAGCAGGCAGTAAATGGCTGGTTTTACTCTATTTAAAGAACCAAGTATTTAAAAAATAAAGATGTTTCTAAGAGAACCTGGATACCAGGTACCATTTTTGCAAAACTAAATCTCCAGTGAGTGCAGCTACAGGGAGGACTAGAACTGAACAGTGCCTTTCACAGCTTCAGCACATACAAAGCACACACATACTCGTCAAATTCAGCAGCTGGATCTCCTGTTGGCTGAAGTATTAACACTGGCTAGGGCGCACAGTTTTCTTGAACTGTGAAATCTTACACATCCACCCAAGTGCCACTATTCAGATGATGGCAACTTCAACGGTTGAACAACTCAGCTGTGCTCGGGACAAAGGCTCCAGAAAGAATGAGTTAGAAAGCGACGAGTCTCCTTCCTTGTCCGTGTATTAAATTGCTAATTCACTCCCACAGACCACACGGTAGTACCGCTGACAACGCTGCAATTTTATGAATACTTTAGTGAGCGTTTAGGCATTCATTAGGAGTTAAGGTGCAATATTTATACAGTACTGCCTCAATTTCCCATGCACACTAGACCACAAAGCCTTATTTGTGGTCAACTCAAATCACAGCACTCAAATCACAAAGCAGACTCAAATCTACAGCATCAGGGACGTCCACCTAACTGCGGCTAGAGTGGAGTTTGGCCAGTCGTTCCGTTCAAAACCAGAGTATGACGTACATCACCAAAGTACAGCATTAGACTAATTAAATCTGCAGTAATTGTAAATTTGATGTGGACCGACTAGCATTCTTCCAGTATAAAAAAAATAAACCATGTATGCAACGTACCATCAGGGCTCTCTGGAGACGAACACCTTCTCCAGCTGTCGGCTGAAGCTGAGCCCTGGGTCATTGTTACAGGGGAAGCCCATTAGTTGTCAGGTTCAAACAACTCTGCCCTCTGCTGGTCACTGTGCACGTCAGCAGCCCCTGAACTCTCGATGCTGGGAGGGAGGTGAAGCAGGCACAGACACACAGTACTTACTTTGGAATATTTACTTTAAGAACTTCAGGCTCCAGTTGGTTAGATATTCAGCTACAAAAATATCAGCATCCCTCCTGATCAAACTGAACTCAACTAGAAAACGTTTAGAAGGTTTGGGCCCTCTGAGAATCAGCAGGTCCAGCCTCAACCAGAGAAATTCAGATCCATTGTCCTGTAAACATTATAATATGCTCTCTGCGTTATGCTTCAGCCATTGCCTCCTCAAAAGTGATAAGAAATTGGTTTGCAGCAAATCAAACGTTGGGAGAAGGATGCAGCAGCTTCATTTGATTGCGAGCACAAGATGAACTTCATTTCATCCACCCCCTTCCACTTAGTTCTGAATAATTCTCCACAAATGCCTTCTACATATTCTATATATTCTTCCTTCACTGCTCACTCCCAACGAGAGTGGGTCAGTGCCATTTGCACAGGAGGCAGCTAAGGATTTGCTGCCTCCACTGTGTCGTCTCTTTATAAAAACAAAACATGCAGCAGCCTACGAACTCCACACTATTCTTTCCCCAGACAAACAACAGATAGCAGGGTGGACCCACAGCGTAATTCCCCGTGAGGTGGGCCAGACCTGGAGAGTCTGGCAACACAGCCCTAGCCACGTATATCAGTGGCCTGTATCCTCTCTGGCCAGGAAGGCTTCCAACTCAGTCAGTTTTTGGACAAGTAGCGAGTCTATGTTCTCCTCCCGTGTACTGGCCTTCCTGCCTCGTGTCCGGCTCTGAACCTTCACGTGGGCATGCGCTCGCCTCTTGCGTGGAAGCGTGTAGTCCTGGAACTCCAACAGGCGCTTGCGTTTCTGGAGGCTGGTGCAGACGAAGGAGCCCTTCTTCAGGACAGGCTCTTCGAAGATAGTCTCCAGGTACTTGCTGCAGTGAGAGGAAAGAATAATCAATCACACGGGGGACGAGGAGTCACGCTAGTTATAAAACACCTTAACATTCCTCTCAGGAAGTTCGCAACAGCGCATCAAGTGTGTTAGAAGAAGCACGTGCCTTGCTCCGAGGGGCGACGGCAACAGCCAGTTGATGCACTGCCAATATCCCGTAGACAGCAGTGTGACTACCTCCAGTAACCTCTGAGTAGCGCAGAGTGAAGGACAAACATCAGCCAAGATACCCGGAATAACTCCTGGCTTTTACAAATAACCCCATGGGAGCTTGACATCCATCCAAGACAATTCATCTATAGTTTAGTTTAAAGATAGATCGCAGAAACAGGCCCTTTGGTCCACCGAGTCCACGCCGACCAGCGATCCCTGCACACTTACACAATCCTACACACACTAGGGACAAGCCAATTAACGTACAATACCAAGCCAATTAACGTACAAACCTGTATGGGAGGAAACCGAAGATCTCAGAGAAAACCCACGCGGTCACGACGAGAATGTAAAACTCCGTACAGGCAGCACCCCCAGTCTGGATCGAACCCGATTCACTAGCGCTGTAAGGCAGTAACTCTACCGCTACACCACCATGCAATAGTAATCGGAAAGCAATAGTAAACCTCAGTGTCAGGCTCCCATTTCTTTTTAAGGTAGCATAGTGGTCGGTGATGCTGCATCATGGCTGCAGTGACCCAGGTTCAATCCTGACTTTGGGCAATGTCTGTGGGGAGTTTGCATGTTGGTTGCAGGATGGACCCGCTGAGTTACTCCAGCACTGTGTGTCTATCTTCGGTATAAACCAGCACCAACAGTTCCTTCCTACGCATACTAACCATCCTGTTTATCACAGATAAACCATTCATCTTTCCAAAGTGCAGCTTGCAGGCCCATGACAACCTTCCCAATCTGCAGCTCCTCCCTCACTCAGAGTTTGGGAAGCCTCAGACCAGTCCAAGAACTGCTCCCAGATTATCACCTCCCTAAAGATAATGACAATCAGCCCAATGAGGCCACCGACGTACAGCAGCTCCCATCTCAACTCTAGGGAATCCCACAAAACACCGCTTACTCGACCCACTCAAGGAAGAGATGATTCTTAGCCTGAGCGCAAGGAGGCAGGTCGAGCTCCCTCAGAGCCTGGCTATTCTTGAAGTGATGTAGCGCGAGTTAGACACTGTTTAACCCTGGCAGTCCTGCTCACCATCCTGGAGTTGATGCCTTACAGCACCAGGGACCCGGGTTCCATCCTGACTACGGTGATGTCTATACGGAGTTTATACGTTGACTTGCGTGGGTTTTCTCCGGGAAGCTCAGGTTTTCTCGCACAGAGACATAGAGGTCTGTAGGTTAATTGGCTTGGTATAAAATGTAATATATATTCTCGCACTCACCGACTCTCACTCTCTCCAAAGGGGTCGTCGTCACAGAGCCTGCCCTTCCCACCCGATGACAATCCAGATGCAACAGTGCGTCAGGTGGGGGGACAGCAGGCTCTACCCTCCCACTCAGTGAAAACGCCACACACACTCCATCTACACCTCAACATGAACCATCTGGAAGCAAATGACTGGCTTCTGGCTATGCCAAGAGCCACTAAATTCAATGAAAGCCTGACTGTTCAAGAAACGTCGGCTGCCGGGTATAAAAGACGGTTGAAAAAGATTGCCTCCGGCTCTGCCCAAAGAACAGTCTGAAGAGTCTAGAGGTCTCGACCCGAAACTTCACCCATTCCTTCTCTCCAGAGGTGCTGCCTGCCCCGCTGAGTTACTCCAGCTTTATGTTTCTATCAAATAACGTGATTGCTCCCTAACATGCCAAACCAGGAGCAAACTGGGTTAGGATTGATGGAAGAGAAGTACTGAGGGCCACATTAATGGTAGGGACAATGAGATGGCTTATTTCAGGATGGGTGAGGTTTTGGCAGCGAGCAGCTGGGAGAAGTGAATGGAGCCAAACACAAGGCGACGACCGATGACTGGCTCCCCCCCCAGTCTCCACATTACACAGTGCCAGGGGTTCAACCCTGTCTGCGTGGATAGACACCGAAGGTAGACAAAATGCTGGAGTAACTCAGTGGATCAGCAGCATCTCTGGAGAAAAGGAATAGGTCGAGACCCTTCTTCAGACCGTCTGTGTAGAGTTTTAACCACATGAGATTAAAACTCATGGACGTTGAGGTTTCCCTCCACATCCCAAACTCCAGGTTGGTTGGTTAATTTGTCGCTATAAATTGTCCCTAGCGTCGGGGGGGGGGGGGGGGGAGAAGGATAGTTAGATTGTCAGGAGAATTTTAAAAATAGGATTAGTGCAGGATAATGGTGGTGGCCATGGATCTGGTGGGCCGAATGGCCCAATTCTGTGCTGCATGACTGTGATGAAGCTGAACCAGTGGGGTCAAGCAATGTATGCAACCGCACACATCAATATTGCGTAGACAACTTACAACAAAGGTAGACACAAAAAGCTGGAGTAACTCAGCAGTCAGACAGCATCTCTGGAGAGAAGGAATAGGTGACGTTTCGGGTCGAGACCCTTCTTCAGATCCTTCGCAGCCAACGTAAAATGTTAGTTCCCAGTAAAACCCCAGAGGAAAGCATGTTTTGCCATGACGTACCTGTGTGCAGATGGTGACTTGTAATTCTGGTTAGTGTATATCTCCTCCAAACTGAACTCTTTTTTCTTTAATCTAAAAATAAGAAAAGGCAAGAGATTAAAGACCAAACTATCCAGTGAGTTTTGTGGAGTAGTAAGAGCTGGAGCTAGGTGCATCATACTGACCGCTTGGGTTTGGGCAGGCCCATGGGCGTGAGGTTGGTGTCCTGCTTGGGAATGGTTTTCCGGATTCGGATCTGGGACACCTTTCTCAACGATCCATTCGATTTGCTGACCAGCTTGTTAGTGGATGCAGTGTCCTGAAGAGAGCAGTCAAGACGGGTCATTATCAGGTGACGACACCATGGAGGCTGTTCAACCCGCTCACTCTATCCCAATAGATCACCCCTTTCCCCTCAACACCTAAACTCTTAACCTCGGTCGTATGCTCTGGTGAATCACGGCCAATATCCTGAGGTGTGGGTCCCAGCATGGAATGTACCCAATTCCATTCCAGTTGGAGTCTGGCCAGAGTTCGATACTGGTCAGTCCACTCACATACAGACTGGTTCCACATGTGGCTTAAAACCCTACAAAAATTCAACAACTGCCTGCAATAAAGAAATGACACCACAGAAAATGGCATTCAGTACATCAGGACATCGTTTTGCCCTTCCAACTCGAGCAATGTTACCCCATCTAGGCAACACACCCTTTATCCATCTGTCCTTCTCTGCTTTCACCCACTCCATGGGAAAGGATGAAAGGTCTGGTATACGGAATGGAGTACAGACCGCTGGCGACTTTACTCAATGGCAGGCCCTGCCTCGGGGATGATTGCATTCCCTTTTTGCTTAAAACCCCATTAACTTCTGAAAGAAGTCAGATGTTTCAGATTTTTGCTAGAAGACCTCCTGTATTCTGCTATAGTTTACGTGAAAAGATTGTTCCAAATTAGATTCTTAGCCACCTTCACACTAGGTCTTCCCCCCCCCCCCCCCCCAACCCCCACGCTGCCTCTCCTGCAGCGGGCTCGGTGAAAGTGCAAGACGAGTCTCACTTGCCTCTTTTTTCTGGGTGTGTAGTTGAGTTTTCACGTAGGTGATGCTGGGGATGGGAGATGAGGCGGAGGGGTACGAGCTCTCAGCAACAGTGCATTCTGCAGTTGAGGTAGGTGGGTCCGCCAAAGTAAGAAAGGGCTCGACGATGCAGGCAAAGCTCAGGTGCTGTAGATTACTGAAAGAAAAGGATAACCATTACTTCCCACCCTCCTTCAGAACAAGCCCAGCCGCAACACCCACATACACACACAAACTCCTTCAGAACAAGCCCAGCCGCAACACCCAAACGCACAAAATCAACATGCACCAAAGGTCATATCTTATATAGATACAAAAAGCTGGAGTAACTCAGCGGGACAGGCAGCATCACTGGGGAGGAGGAATGGGTGACATTTCGAGTCGAGACCCTTCTTCAGACGTGACCTCGACCCGAAACATCACCCATTCCCTCTCTCCGGATACTGCCTGTCCCACTGAGTTACTCCAGCTTTGTGTCTATCTTCGGTTTAAACCATGGTTCCTCCCATACACATTATATCTTATATAACAGCCACCAGCATAACCACTGCTCCATCCGCACTGCCTGAAGTTCGCCAGGTTTTGGCAACACCGGCCTTCTGGTTCCTGTCCAGTGGCCAACCTGGCACCTGACAACCAGGTTCAGAGTGCAGCTGATACCACGTGGCCACAATCAGCACTCCCAGCGACCACTCTCCCCTCGTGCTGGGCTCCAGTACACAATGTCACAGACACACACCGCCCCAGATATGACCAACAGTCCTCCTTGTACACCACAATTCCCTGGAATGATGTGGCACTCGATGAAGCTATCCCAGTGTTAAACATCTACGTATATTTCAGGAACCAGGGGATTTGGGGGAATTCTAGATCAGCTACACTCCAACAGCTAGTCAGGATAAGAATCCTATCTGTTACTTGGGAAGGAAGCCCATTTTCACATTCAATGAGCCAGAATTTAAAATTGGCACAATTTTTAAGTGGAAAGAATCATCTCTACAGCATAGAGCTGCTGCAGCATGCAGTGCGTGGCTGGTAAATAGTTAACCAGTGGGAAGTGGAGAGGTGGAGGAATCTACAACAGCTCCCAGCCTGAAACAGCAACAGCCACGTTTATCGTCAGCTTTCTCTAGTCAAGGCCATCATGCTTTAATTGTCCACGTGGGTGGCTCTGACACTTGCCTTCTCGTCTTGGTCTGTTGGAGTAGCAGTGACTTGGCTTCATTCAAACTAGCTCCATTCCCAGTGAGAAAACAGGGTGGAAGGTAACTGAATAAATAAACACAGGTTATTGAACATACAAATGCACCCTGAAGAGCGGGCAAACAGATTGATCCCAAAGAGGCAAGGCTTTTTCCAAATGGATCACAGAATCACAAAGGATTTAACTTTTAGACCACAAAACAGAAGAAATAGGTCATTCAGCCCACCGAGCCTACTCCGCTATTCAATCACGGTTGATCTATTTTCCCCTCTCAACCCCATTCTCCTGCCCTCTCCCCGTCACCTATGACGCCCTTACTAATCACAAACCAATCAATCACCGCCTCAAAAATACCCAGTGTGTTGGCCTCCACAATTATATTTGGCAATGAATTCCACAGATTCACCACCCTCTGGCTAAAGAAATTCCTCCTCGGCTCCATTTTAAAGGCATGTCCTTTTATTCCGAGGCTGTGCCCTCTGGTTCGTGGATTTACCTCATGGGGCATTGGGAACCTCTGACACAAGGATTAAAAGGTCTAATCAAGCATGTTCTACCATTCAGCTACGTCACAGCTGATTTACAACCCAACTCAAAACTTCCATTCTGAAATGTTTTAATGGACTCCTCGCCTCAAACTATCCCAGATCTAACCTGAAGAGAATGACCCTGTGATCAAGGGTGTACAGGCAGAAATAGTTTTCCCTCTTATCTTCCCAACCAAATCCTTCCATCATTAATTCTCAAAGGAATTCTATCCTGAGTACTGAACCTGCCCTTGTAACATGCTTTTATTTTCTACAATATTGTTTAATTTAGTGATACAGTGTGCAAATAGGCCCTTCGGCCCCAGTCCACACCAATCACTGATGACCCATTCATAATAGTTCTATGTTAACCAACTATCACAACCACTCCCTACATACTCGGGACAATTTACAGCAGCAAATTAACATACAAACTTGCACGTCTTTGGGATGTGGGAGGAAACTGGAGCGCCCAGACGAAACCTACGCTATCACAGTGAGAACGTGCAAACTGCACACAAGCAGCACTCGAGATCAGGATTGAACCCGGGTCTCGGCACTGTGAAGCAGTAGCTCCACAATCTGCGCTACTGTGCCTCCCCGTTTCTTGCGTGTCTGCACTCCAACCATCCAAGATGGTCAAATCATGAGAGGAATTCCTTCCCCAGACAAACAACAGATAGCAGGGTGCACAGAGTCTTGTTCAGAGTAGGGGAATCGAGGACCAGTGGACATAGGTTCAAGGTGAAAGTGAAAAGCTTTAATAGGAATCTGAGGGGTAACTTTTTCACACAAAGGGTGGTGGTTGTATGGAACAAGCTGCCAGAGGAGGTAGTTGAGGCTGGGACCATCCCATCGTTTAAAAAATGTTAGACAGATACATGGATAGGACAGGTTTAGAGGGATATGGACAAAGCACAGGCAAGTGGGACTAGTGTAGCTGGGACATTGTTGGCCAGTGTGGGCAAGTTGGGCCGAAGGGCCCGTTTCCACACTGTATCCCTCTATGATTCTATGAATACATAATTCCTGAGGCACTGCTTCCAACCCTGGACCCATATTCCTTACGTACTTTATCCAGAAATTTAAACCAGCAAACTTCCACCCTATTGTATTTCACACCTCACGAACAACAAGCGTTAAAGTCATATTTTGTACTGATTCAAGAGATTTCTTTATATGGACAAAAGAGTGAAAAATAAAAATCACTGATTGGGTAGGCAGGACATATCAGATGAATGTCTGATGACAATACTAAAGCGGCTATTTTAGGGAAAGCTGAGAGGACAAACGCTCACAGTGGACAGAAAAAGAGATTCAAATAATCGTGAAGAGTGTTAACACTGACACCACTGGCAACATGCATTGGATCGTGCTGTTTTCTGTAATAAAAGCAGCACTCGTTCTCCTGAGGAAGCTAGAATGGAGGAAGCAAAATGTCGAAGTCAGAGCTATACAGCACAGAAATATGTCTTTCAGTCCACCTTGCCCATGCTGACCAAGTTGGTAGAGTGGGCTAGTCCCATTTGCCAGCATTTGGCCTTTAGCCCTTTAAATCCTTCCGACCCATCTATCTGTCCAAATGTATTTTCAGTCATAATTGTATCAGTTTCTATAGCTTCCTATGTATGGTCTCATAATAAATACAGACTACAGAGTGCGAAAGTTGCCCCCAAACCAAAATCTCTCCCCTTTCACCTTAAGCCCATGGCCCCCATTGTGGGAAAAAGACTGAGCATTCACTTTCTCAATGCGTTTCATGATCTTGCACACCTTAATAGGTTCACTCCTCAGCTGCCTATATTCCAGAAAAAAATGCTCCCGGCATATCGAACCTCTCCCGAAAACTCAAGTCCAATGTCCAGGATATATCCTGATGAATCTCCTCTGTACCCTATCCAACATGATGACAGCCCTACTGTAGCTGGGCGACCAGAACTGCACACAATACTCCATGTGTGGTCTCACCAGTGACTTGTACAGCTGCATCATGATGCCCCCAACCTTGGTGCTCAATACCCATCCCAACGAAGGCAAGTGTGCTAAACATCATCTTCACCACTCTGCTCCCCTAATTTGCCTCCTTCAGGAAACCATGTCTCTATTCTCCCACGTCTGCGATCTGCAACAATCTTCAGGGTTTTATCATTTACTATGCAAGTATTGCCCTGGTTTGTCACAAAGTGCAACACCTCACACTTGCCAGTTAAATCTTATTTGCCATTCCTTGGCTCACCTTCCCAACTAATCTAGATCCTGTTGGAAACAGATATCCTCCCTCATTGTCCATTAATTTCCATCATCCTACTTCTACTTCCTAACCAAATCCCTTTCCACATCACTGGGATTCTTCAAACTACCTGGCTGCGGATATTTTTCTTCAGCCAGGAAACCTCATAGCACTTTTGAAATCTGTAAAAATAGTCAGCATGGACACAGCGGGCCGAAGGGCTTGATAACAATTGAAAGGAAATTAAGTATTCTGATCTGCAGGACTGAGGCTTGCAGCAGGTAAGAATGATATTGTTCTGTCTACAACATATGAAGAGCTGGCAAGACAACAATGCTCTGAATGGCCTCCATCTCTGCACCACACTCCCTCTCTGGAACCTGTTTGAATGCAAAACATGTCACACTAACCTGGGAGTGTCTGCCAATAGACTGCACCGCCAGTTGTTCGAAAGACTAATGGATGTTGATGTGCAGGAAGATGGAATGTGCTGGCTGCACCGTGACACCACTCTGGCCAATTTACTGGACGGTGGCCAAATAGGTCTGTCCGATGGGACAGGGGGAATAAGTCTCTTCAAATCCTCCCCAAACAGAGTCAAGAGCGGCCACTGGGCCTTTGTCACCCGCCCACAGTTGTGCTGCCGTGTCCACAGCCTGTAGCAGGCTGGAGATGAAAGTGCAAGAACAGTGTGCAGCGAAGCAGGTGACCAAAGGGCCTGGCCACGGTTGGCCTGGCATCGGGAGAGCCACCGCGAGCGCCGAGGAATAGTCGAGAAATTTGTCCTTTCAGACCCACAGTGCTGATCAACTCTTCCACCGTCACTGATGAAAGAAAGCAGCAAAATCAGGTCAAGGTTCGGCAAAACAGGAGAGTCAAAATGGACCGGCTGCTTCCTGCTTCTGGAGGAAAGTAAAGGCTGCAGTTTGCTACAAGCATGAGCACTGATGGTCTGATCGTTCCTTTGGGGCAGTAAGTGGCAAAATACACCACAGGAGCTTGCTAGTTCGCTACTTAAGCAAATCCGTAGACCCTTAATTATTTTTGTTTGATGAAACCTTCTACACAGGCCCACTGACGCACAGAGTTCTTGTTGCATTCCTGCGCCGTTGGAGAGCACACGCAGGCCATTGGCAATGGCCGACAAGTGTTCCAATAGCAGGGGCTTTTTGCAGAGTTTGTGATGTGCTAAATCATTAAGTGGTAGGAGAGACTGATTCTTTGCTTTCATTTCTTCCACATGTTGCACTGTGTGGCCCAACTCTGAACTGATGATGTCACTCCCTCTCTTGCAGAACTCCACACATGCTGAAGTCCTGTCCAGACAGGACTGCTCCAGTCTGGGCACAATTGGAGTACAATTTGAGAAGAGCACTGGGCGGTTTAATTTCCTCCTTTTTAACCTGGCAAAACCCTTCCTCTTGATTTTACAGCTGGATACCTTCCTCTTGGCAGAGCAGGCGGCTTCAGCTTCACTGGCCAACACGGATCCAAGCTCAGGCCTGCCATCCAGTCTCTGCTCATCTCGTGCATCTGCCACACAGCTTGCCTCCTGCTCCCAACACTCAGTAACTGTCAACACACCAGGCTCGGACTCACGGTGACGGGGCTCGACAGCTCGACGCCCATTATCTTCACAACACATTGCATCACTTTCATTGCGGGCACACACATTTGGTCTGTTGACAGTTAATGTTCCACATTCCTTAATTTGGAAGATCTTAATATTACAGGATTCTCCCGACATCTTGCATTCCACTAAGTTTTTAGTCCTTTTTCCGGGTAGATTTGATGCTGCTGTAAGCTCACTTTCAGTATCATCAGTCAGCCCTGCTGTGACCAGTCCCCTCGTCTCATGTGGTGGCCTCACCAACCTCTTCTCCTCAGTGAAGCTATTATCACTCATCATACCCTCCACAGGAACCACGCAGAGCTTTTCATCCGCCGGACGTGTCAAAGATCCTGGTGAAAACACAACACAACTGGTTGACATTGCAGAGGAATGCACTGCTTTTGTTGATCCACAGATTTTGTTGATGCTATCTGGATAAAGTGCAAGCAATCTATTCTCTGCCATCTCCCCGTTAGTTGTTGCCCCTTCTGAAGGCTCCATGTTGTAGGCCACTCCCTCGCCAAGCAAATCATTGCTTACCACATCTGTAGGTATATCGACTAACTCGTCATCCAACAGCATGTTGGGCAGTACACTTTCACACGCAGGATCAAGTTCATTCTCAGACTGCGGACTGCCTCCAGGTGCTTCATCCTCTACCCCACATCTTTCCACAGCTGGATCGCCTCCAGTATAAAAATCCATGGCAACAGTAGTGACATCTGTAGGTATATCAACCAACTCATCCTCCATTAGTGCCCCCTCGGTTGCCAAATCATAAAACACTCCCGTGGTTAGCTTAACTCCTGCAGAAAGTTCTCTACTGACATTGGGACCTTCAGTGGCATCAACCAACACAGTCTTTCCAAACAACATCTTCGTCAATGCCTTTTCACTGGGTATCTCACTCTCTCCAGTCACATCCACAGATACATATGGGGAGACCTCTGGCATTGCACTCTCGAGGACAGCACATGTGGTTGTTACCACTCCCAAGTGGATGGGTTTGATAATAACTTCAGTAGTCAAGCAAGTGGACACAGTACGTGTGGGCACATTAATCAGCTTATCTTGTGTTGGGAGTTCAAAGGATGGAAATTCTGTAGTAGTTTCTTCTCTTGTGTGCACCACAGAGGCCAAGTGATTCCCATCAAGTCTCTCTCTGGATCTCACGTTTTCAGCAGGAAAGGCTGTGATTACTTCATTCACCCTGGTTTCCGTATGATCTGAAGAAGCCTCAATCAATGCACCATTGGCAGTAGCATTGGTCATTGTGACTCTCAACAGCTCTACTTTGAGCACCACATCCTCTGCAGCCACCTCACAGGTTGAGGCACTTATTGATTGATCAGCCAGCTGGTCTTTTCGCTGTAAAGCACAGGTCCCACACCGATCAACCACTTTGCCTTCCACTGCCTCGCTGGGCAACCAACGCTCTCCATGAACATCGCTGGTCACCTTGCCCTCCATAGGTATTTCAGTAGTCAGCTTACTTGGAATCAAACCATTCTGCTCCAGAGTCCGAATGGCAGTTCCACTACGAGCAAACACTTCATCAGGCACGTCATTCCCTATAATCGACTGGTTGGTTGCCATGGCAGCGGAAGGAATCCAGTCGGGCACATCACTGGTCACTATACCTTTTAAAGGCACTTGGTGAACGGAATCAAGCTCAGAGGCTGTTTTCTGGAGAGGTACCACAATCGGTTCACTCCCGCCCAGTGCCTCCCCTGTACTCTTGCCTTCTGTAGCTACCCTTTGCGGCTTCTCTGCCCTGACATGCATTGCTGGAGCTTCACACTGCAGAACCTTGGGTCGGGTATTTTTTTCCGACGTAGTGCCATTTGCTCCATTTTCTGTGCACATTTCACTGGCCAAAGCTGTAAACAAATACTGACTGCTGGCTGACTGTGGCACACGGCTGCACAGCAGAGAGTTGGATCTTGTTTCACAACAAACATTAGCAGCAGGGAATCCTCCCCCGGCGTCATCCATCACACTGTGATCTCCTGCTCTCTCACTGATCCATGGGGTAGTTCTGCAGTTCGAGTCATCTTCACCTGCCACAAGACGGATAATTAAAACCAGTTCACCAAGCACAAAGAAACATTTGGAGACATTTCTACAAATGGAGACATTTTATTTCCCCAATCCAGTTCTATCTACATTTATTCTAGAGAATTTTATGGTTCAAGGGTGGTGAATCTGTGGAATACATTGTCACAGACGGCTGTGGAGGTCAAGTCAGTGGGTATTTTTAAGGCGGAGATTGACAGATTCTTGATTAGTAAGGGTGTCAAGGGTGATGGGGAGAAGGCAGGAGATTGGGATTAAGAGGGAAAGCCATGATTGAATGGCAGAATAGACTTGATGGGCAGAACGGCCTAATTCTGCTCCTAGAACATAGGAACATAAGCAGGGTGGCATGGTTAAGCAGTAGTTAGTGCTGCTGCCTCACAGCTCCTGCAGAATGGGTATGAGCCTGAGCTCCAGTGCTGTCTGTGTGGAGTTTGCACCTTTGACCTGTGATTGCATGGATTGCCCCAAGTGCTTTAGTTTCCGTCCCCATCTCAGAGACATTCTTGCTGGTAGGTTAGTTGGCTGCGAATTGCCCCTAGTGCGGGTGACTGGGGGGCAAAAAGGATAGGCGCAAGATAACAGGTGAACTGGGATTTATTTTTGGAAGGGAATTGTTGAGAGAACTAGTATCGACGCCATGGGCCAAATGGCCTTCTATCCCTTGGGAAGTACAAAATAAATCAACGTAAGAATGGGAAGGGACAGTTCCAATTGTTCCCTGAAGCCCTAAAGCAGATCAGTTCAACGCAGCAGCATCTTGTAATCCTGACTCAAGTTTGAAATTGGAGCCACCACTTAGATTCCAGTGACAGTTTCAAAGGTTAGAATAACTCTTGTTTCCCCAAAAACACAACTGCAATCAGAATTTAAAAATGATAAAGAAAACATGACTGCAGCTGGATATCTTTAAAAAAAAAAAAACTAGGCTGCAGCAAAAACTGGCCTTGCAGCAATAAAAAAAAGAATAAGACTATGGGGAAGACAGAATGGTTGGAGTGTTCTTGAAAAAAAACCCTCGATGGGGCCACACGCATGCCGAGAAAATCTATGAAAAATATTCTGGTATTGGGTTGACAATACAATGCCTTAGCTTATCAGAACATTTAAAGGGGGTTGTTAACAACCTCTTGATTGATGATGGGCAAGCACACTTGTTGGACCTTATAGGTTTGGGATTTATCTTTGATAAAGACAAAACATATTTAGTCTACTTGGCTCTAATTTTCAGGCAAACTGGGAGATTGCAATATATATTTCCAACTTCAATCTTTTACCACTGTCAATAAAGGCAGATGCAACCAACCCTTGAAAAACTGTACATGGTTCTGGTCACCATCACAGAGAAAACCTGCAGCTCCAGACTATGCCTCACAGCACCCACTGCCATTTTGTGACTGTTTCACAGACGTTTGCGCAGAGAGTAGTGTCAGAGTGTATCTGTGCAAGGTTCCATGATAAAGTGAAGGAGGCAATTTAAAGATGGATTTTAAAGATGCCGACAACAAAATCTTGGCTAGCACACCATTTTAACAGGTGCTACAGGATCTTATTTACACAAATAGGCCTTGGTTCCTTAAGCAAATTCACACAACGTAATGAAGAATATGGATTTGAACATCCAATTCATCTTCCTTTCGCTTGCTTTTCAAATGATGCGCTAGGATCTTTAGCCTCAATCTAAACAACCAGGTTGTGACTCAGCCATCTAATGCCGACACCTTTTTTGGTATCGTAGCTGTGGAATACAAAAGGAGTGAGGTAACTCGATATCTTGTCAGAGTTCTAGGGGTGAGTGGGATGTCACACAAACAGAGCTGCTTCAATTAAAACCTATTTGTTCGATTACACCCGCAAAATCTCCATCATAAAATGTCCGCAAAACAAGTGGCAGAATTTATCGTTGATATTGATAAATCTCAGATGACGGAACAAAAGTAAAAGTCCCATGGGAAGAGCAAATTTGCAAACGCTACTTGAGTAGATGTCCACACCATATGCATGCTGGGCATGATATTCATGTCCTTTATGGTTTCTGTTGCATCCCTGATGATGGCAACGTCCCAGTTATCGGCCCGAAAATTGTAGAAGTTTAAAGCATGATGTCTACTTGGGGACAAGCTAGAGTCCACCAATGGAATACTACAACAATGTCATGACAAGATAATCATACTCACCACTTAAGCCAGCAGGATGCACACGAGGCTGGATGCGGTCTTCTGGAAACTCCACCTTCAGCGGGACACTTCAGAGGAGGAAAAGTTAAATAAAAATAAATATTTGGCAAAGAAATAAGGATTCTTTGACCACCTCAAACCCTCTCCACAATACATTCCCACATGCACCAGATTGTTCAGAGTTTATTTCAATGTCATTTTTAATTGCGGGTGATGGTGTGACCACAGCTACAATTATTTATTTTTGTGATAAACTAATTCTCAATTGTAATGCAATAGTCATCAAGTTTTTATCCACTTAAAAACAGATAGCTTTTTCACTCAGCTTTTTAAACGATTGGAGACTACATTCTACAGACTACCCAAGGGGGTTCGGCCCGAAACGTTGCCTATTTTCTTCGCTCCATAGATGCTGCTGCACCCGCTGAGTTTCTCCAGCACTTTGTCTACCTTCGATTTTCCAGCATCTGCAGTTCCTTCTTAAATACCTTTTCTAAAAGAGGCAAATCTCCAAAGAAATGGGACATCCAAAGAGATTCTGAAGGCAGGCAGGTAGGAGGGAAAGTAGATTAAAGTGTCACCGATATGTACATGCAAAGCTTAGGTGGCCGTTGAAGTAAAATGAAACATATCAGGCTAATATTATGTTAAAGTTAGAGCAGGCCCCCAATACTGTGAGCAATTCCTTATGCAGAAGTTCTGCACACCTTGGAGGGAGCAATAATATGCAGTCCAGAGTTAAATTACGAAACACAGTTGCAATGCCTGGAAGCAAAAATTTAACAGGTCTACTGACTGATGTTGAGAAATACTAAGGGGAAGGCAAGGCAGGTGGGAAGATATTTCTGTTGTTGGAGAATCTAAGACTTCTGGTATCAGAGTGAAGTCTTCCTGACGAAGAGTGATTAAATACTTCTACAGGAAGAAAAAGATGGACATTGGAACTCATCAAATGTGGCTATGTCATATTAATGTTTGATAACCAAAAAGATATTAAGGAATGAAGAAAAAGTTAGACTAGCCTGGATTACATTAAACCATTAAATAGTAAGATTTTGTTCTCCACCATTGACAGGTTACTAATTCTGCTTCAACCCCTGATTTTTTAGGCCAAGCTTCTGCTGAAAAATGTGAACGGTTTCCCCATTATTTTAAAGATGAGGTTCAGATTATCAGAGCTGGTATCATTTAGATTCTATTGCCCTTTGCTGCCAACCTCATAAGACTCAGGCAAAAAATGAGCAGTTTCATAAGTATTTCTACCTCTGAACTTAGGAAAGTTTTGGCTGAGAGTAAATCCACTTCTCGTCATTTTGATGCGGTCCCTACAAAGTTTTAAAATAATTTCTCTAACAGTTTATCCAGTTTTGTTCTTACAATTATAAACATTTCTCTTGAGACTGGAATTTTCCCAGATGCTTATAAAACTGCTGTCGTAAAGCCTCTGTTAAAGAAACCAAATGTAGACGGTGGATTACTGAGTAGTTACAGACCCATATCAAATCTACCCTTTTTCAGCAAGGTACTGGAGAACCAAATACAACACTTTCTGAATCAAAATGACATTTTAGAGACATTTCAATCTGATTTCAGAGCAAATTACAGCACTGAGACTACCGTGATAAAAAGTCAGTGACCTTAGAGTTAGCACGGACGAGGACAAAGCATCAGTGCTGATCCTCTTAGAGCTCACAGCAGCTTTTTGACACCATAGATCACAGTATTCTTATAGATCGCCTAGAAAACTGGGTCAGCCTGTCAGATCAGGTACTACGTTGGTTCCAATCATATATAAGTGGAAGGAAGTACTTTGTTAGCCTTGGGGACTATGTGTCACAGCTGCACGGCAAACCCTTTGGTGCAGCACAAGCTAGCTGCCTTGGCCAGTTACTCTTTTCCTTGTATATGCTGCTGCTTGGAGGAGTTATCAGACAGCATAATATAAAATTTCATGTTGATGACACTCAGTAATACCTCTGTCAAACCCTCTGATGCAAATGTCTCAAGTTCTTTGACCTCCTGCCTATTTTCCATTAAAAAATGGATGAATGCTAACTTTCTTAAACTCAACGATAACAAGGCTGAAATTTTATTACTTGGATCAAAACCCAAGAGAGAGATGTTACTCCGTAAACTGGGAAATCTGACTGCCTATGTCAAACTAGAAGTCACAAGCCTGGGGGAAAATAATTGAAAATTATCTTAATCTCACATAAATAAGGTAACAAAGTGTGGCTTCTAGCACCTCAGAAATATTGCTAAAGTTTAGCCTTTCTTCACAACGCGACTGTAAAAAACTCCTACATGCTTCCATATCAAGCAGACTTGATTACTGTAATGCCTTATTTACTGCCTTCAAAATCCACCAACAAGTTACAGCTCATTCAAAACGCTGCAGCCCGGCTTTAACCAAACACCAAGAAAAGGGAGCATATCACCCCAGTAGTATACTCCCTTCATTGGCTCCCTGTGAGATCCGGGATAGAATATAGAGTCTACCTTCTTGTCTATAAAGCCCCAAATGGCTTAGGAGCAGCATATTTTACAGTCCCTCCTTCCCTGTGCCCCTATTTGAGGGGGCAAGTTTTCTGATGCCGGCCTGTTAGCCTCTCAATGCCGCAGCAATAAGAAAATTGGGGAAGCAGCATTTTTCAATTACGCCCCCAAGCGGTAGAATACCCTACCCAGGGCTATGAGAGACAACCACAGTTGACATTTTTAAATGGCAGCTAAAAACTTATCTTTTCAATCAAGCTTTTAACTGACTTTACTTCTTCTGATGACATTGTAAAAATTACCTTTATTCTCTTGTATTTATCTCAGCATACCCATTTGCAGCTTGTGTGCTCATATAGTATATGGGGACTGTGTATTTGACCAGTGTTTTTGTTTTTTGTCCTTTCGCACTCAATTTTTTTTTTTTTAATTTTATATATTTTTAATATAAATCTGTGTTTTTTATGTTATTAATTGTCTATGTCCTTACTGTTTTAAATTATATTTTTGTTCATCCTGTGTTTTTGTGAAAAGCACTTTGGGTTGCATTCAATTGTAAGAAAATTGCTATAAAAATAAAGTTATTATTAATTTTAAACAAACTCAAGGGCTTAAACAGCCTTCTCCAGCTTAGGTGGACTATAGTCAAAACCAGTAAACTTACAATAGTTAAATATGTCAATATGGCAATTAGGGTCACATACAGTTAAACAGGAAGGCTCAATCCTTGGCAATTTGAGCGATTCGTTTGAAACATGCACACAACAAGTTGATACTCACTCACTGATGTCCGACAACCAGGTCTCAGGTCCCACTTCACCTTCAGCCTGTGGACATAGAATAGAATAAAGGTGAGAGAACCGTAACACTGCTCCAGCTTCACACAACTGCATCCATCCCACGTGTAGAGAGCTCCCCATCAAAGATAATACATCTTTCCCAGGAATTATGATACCTGGCAGTAGAAGAATCGAGCCATTTCTACTACTGGCTCACATTTTAGATACAGTATTATTGCACCCAATCCTGGTTTGTGATTAGTTCCCCAAAACAGAGGCTTTGAGCGAGATGAGGTAGCTTGATATTTGTTGAAGATGGCTATTGGCCGGCATTGTGGCGCAAATGTCATGATTCATTTAACCACCAATGCCTGAATGTTTGTCCAGGTCTTTCTACAGACAGGCAAGGATTGCTTCATGTTAGAAAGTACTCATGACAGGAGTGGAAATGGTGCAATTGGCTCACATTCACTTCTGGATGTCATCTTAATGCTACTTCTGGCATCATCCTACATGCAGTTTTGATTGCCAAAGCTTCCCACATCGGAACAGCAGATAGAATTTCCGAAGTACTCTTCCAATGTTTATCGACTTGCGACAGGACATTCTGAAGTATTTTCCCTGCAACTAGCTCACAGTTCAGTGGGCATATGGATGATGTGGAAAATAAATACAGATGTGCAGATTGTTCCAATTGGATTGCAATCCAGTCCGGACGACAAGGGGTTCAATAAACACTGTTCCCCCACCCAACACCAGTTGTAAGAGAACAAAAAAAAGTGCTGGAGACATAGCAGGTCGAGCAGCATCTGAAGGAGAAAGGAATGGTCGACGTTTCAGGTCAGGGCCCTGCACTGGAGAGGGAGCGTGAAGAAAGCCAGTATCAGAAGGGCTGGGCAAGACCAAGGACAGCAGGTAATTGTGTAAGAAAGAACTGCAGATGCTGGTTCAAATCGTAGGTAGACACAAAATGCTGGAGTAATTCAGCGGGTGAGGCAGCATCTCTGGACAGAAGGAATGGGCGATGTTTTGGAGTGAAATGTCATCCATTCCTTCTCTCCAGAGATGCTGCCTCACCCGCTGTGTTACTCCAGCATTTTGTGTCTACCTTCAACAGCAGGTAATATATGGATCGAGGAGGGGCAAAGGATGACAGACAGATGGAGCCACGTGGGAGGCCAGAGTAGTAACAAGGGAAGCAGCACAACTTTTAGAATAGATATTCAATAATTTTAATCACTGGGTTGAAAATAAGTAGCATTTCAAGTTATTAATCTGAAAATAGTTCAAAACTATTTTATCTTTTTCTGTGCTTGGCGAATTGTGTATTTTTCCCAAATTGATCACAAAAAAAACAGAAAGTGCTCAGCAGGTCAGGTAGTGTCTGGAGAGTGAAACAGTGAGGTCAATAATATTCCACAGGCATTTCTAGCATTTTCTGCTTTCACATTCAATTTTAATTGTCATTGTCAGTGTACAGTACAGAGACAACAAAATGCATTTAGCATCTCCCTGGAAGAGCGACACAGCAAATGATTTGAATAAATAATAATAAGTGTCCGGGGGGGGGGGTGATTGGCAGTCACCGAGGTACGTTGTTGAGTAGCGTGACAGCCGCCGGAAAGAAGCTGTTCCTGGAAGAAAGAAGCTGTTCCTGGAGGAAAGAAGCTGTTCCTGGAGGAAAGAAGCTGTTCCTGGAGGAAAGAAGCTGTTCCTGGAAGGAAAGAAGCTGTTCCTGGAAGGAAAGAAGCTGTTCCTGGAAGGAAAGAAGCTGTTCCTGGAAGGAAAGAAGCTGTTCCTGGAAGGAAAGAAGCTGTTCCTGTTCATATGTCTAGTATCTGCAGTATTTTGCTGTTAGATTACACACAGCAGTAAGTGATCTCTTTAAAACATGAGGCCCTGATAGGGCTTGATAGGGTAATACCATGAGCTGGTATTACTACTAATTTTGGGAGGTGTTCCAGTAATGGGACAGACTCAGGATGAAATGTAAAGCAGACAGAGTGAAGAGGAATTTTTCTCAGGGGTGTAGCTCTGAAGGACACACCCCTCTGAGGTAGCAAATTCCAGAGGTATTAGGCACAGGGCAAAAATATGAAACTGAAAACAAAACAAATAGAAACACCAGATACGATCTTAAAGAATGGCAGAGCTAGCTTGAGGTCACGGACCTACTCTTCTATTTTTGATTATGATCTGGACAGAAAGTTGGCTCTATATCAATTCATTCCAACGTCTCAATCTGCATCCTGCCCATGGCCATCTAATCCTTGCTATTGTTGGGATCTAAAACGAACAATGTCAGCCCAACCCAATCACACCCATACTGACCATTCAGTCCTGGGCCTCCTCCATTGCCAGTGAGGCCACACACAAACTGGAGGAGTAGCACCTCATGTACAGAAAACAAGTTTGCACGTTATATAAGCAGAATTAGACTATCTGGCCCATCAAGTTTACTCCACTATTCAAACCATGGCTGATCTATCTTTCCCTCTCAACCCCATTCTCCTACTTTCATTTTATAACCCTCGTCTCCCTTACTAATCAAGAATCTGTCAATCTTCCGCCTTAAAAATATCCATTGACTGCCTCCACGGCCATCTGGGGCAATGAATTCCACAGATTCACCACCATCAGACTAAATAAATTCATCCTCATCTCCTTTCTAAAGGTACGTCCTTTTACTCCGAGGCTATGGCCCCTGGCCCTAGACTCTCCCACTAGTACCAATCTTCTCTCCACATTAATTATCCAGGTCTTTCACTATTCGATAAGTTTCAATTAGGTCCCCCCCACCTCATCCTTCTAAACTCCAGCGAGTGCAGGTCCAGTGTTGTTACTTCTGGAGCCTTATTGTTTGCCTATTATATGGTCTGGTTATCTTTCATCATTGCCTCTCTTCAGCTTTCCAATCTCCTAAAGACAACAATGTTTTGTGCCTGCTGTTACTTCAAAAGAACCAATTGTCACCCAGCAGTTGCTGCATTTGGAGCTAGTTTACAAGTTGCACTTTCATTTATCTCAAAGTCCAGTGGAGGAATGAAGGTAACTTAAAAACTAACAGTGATTATAAGAAGAAAGTTACAAAATGTTTCCCAGACCAAGACATTTGATTTGTTTATCTATTAACATTCCACCTCAGGGCAGTAGCTGGTCAGTCGCTTATCTGCTTTGTCCTTTAATAAAACCATGGCATATCAGATTATAAATACAACTCTACACTCCCATCTACTGGTAAACTTCCACCCCACCCCACCCACTCATCAACAATCTGCCTCAAAAATGCTTAGAGATTCTATTCCCCTGCCTTTTGAAGAATAACATTTAAATGGTTCAGCAAAGAAAAATGCCCTTCATCTGTTTTAAATGGGCACCCGCTTATTTTTTAAGCATTGGCCTTGGAATACATGTCTACAGATCCCTGGACGTAAAGGACAGGCACATAAAGTGGTCAAGCCAAATGCTGGGCATTTCCCTTCACTAGCAGACACAGGATGCGAGACAAGGAAAGTTATACCAGGCATAGTCATAGAGTCATAGTGATACAGTGTGGAAACAACTTGCCCACATGTCCCAGCTACACAAGCTGCCCACATTTGGT
This sequence comes from Raja brachyura, assembly GCA_963514005.1. The sequence goes on from OY740808.1 coordinate 14,584,278, forward strand.
CCATATCCCTCCAAACCTGTCCTATCCATGTATAAACGTTCGGTCAGTCCCAGCCTCAACCACCTCCTCTGGCAGCTTGTTCCATGCACTCACCATCCTTTGTGTGAAAAAGTTACCCCTCAGATTTCTATTAAATCTTTTCCCCTTCTTCTTAAACCTATGTCCTCCGGTCCTCGATTTCCCTACTCTGGGCAAGTGACACTGTGCGTCTAGAAGTAGACGCAACACATGTTGGACAAGGGCTTGAGCACTGCATTTAGTTCTGGTCACCATATTATAGGAAAAGCATGAGTGGGCTGAAGAGGGTGTGGAGGAGATTTGCATGGGTACAGCCAGGACTGGGGGATTTTAGCTATGAGAAAAGATTGCTTTGGCCGGAATCTCTGTCTTTAGATTAGCAGAGGCAGAGTAGACATAAATTATATGAAGGTGCCAGGACAGAGTAAATAGGAAGCATCTATTTCCCTTAGCAAGACGGGATTGTCCACAACTGAAGCAAAGCTACAGAAACTCCCCAAATATTCTTCATCAAAATGTCCACAGACACTCAGTCTTCCCCTCTAGTGGTTGGGAGGGGGTGAGATGGTGGTGGGGAGAAGTGAGATGGTTTAAAGGTGGGTAAAAAAATTGCCCGTTAAAACAACTTGCTGTGGAGAAAGATAATCAAGAGGGAGAGGAAAGGGACACTAGCGTTCTCAGTTGACTCAGCTATCTTATCTAAATCTTAGGGGCGAGGAAAATGCAAATAGATCAGTTAAAAACAACAGGCAAGAGTTAGGTGCCTATAGACTTCAAGTTTTCACTCTGGATACAGAAGTTGAATCAAATGATATTACATTCTTGCTTTGATTCCAGTACACCAGATTTTAAATGGATTAGTGTGACTGCAGAGGTAAGTTGCGAAATCCAAGTTAAAAAAAGTAACCGTTGGGAAACAAAATAAAACTCTGGAGATTTATGACAAACTCAGGGACAGTCAACAAATCCCAGTGCGTGAAACAAGTAAGCAAAGATCTTTAAAAAACAGAGGGCTGGCAAGGATCAGTTTAACAATGAAAAGACATTCCTTCTAAACCATTAAACATTAATCCCAAAAGATGTATGCGTGAAAATGAAAGGTCACACTCAGGTATGCATCAGTACAGGAGCCAGACAGGTCAGAAGGCACGTGTAAATGAGAATAAGAAGTATAAGCAAGCAGATAAAAATGTGCCACAAGTAGTTTACTGAAGGGGTTGGGGTAGAAGGGGTTGGGCCGTCACCTACTTAGGATCAAAGAAACATGTAATTATTTTTCTTAACTTTTAATGAATTAATAATTAATTATTAACTGGGAGGTATGGTGGCACAGTGGTAGAGTTGCTGCCATACAGTGCCAGAGGCCCAGGTTTGATCCTGACTACAGGTGCTGATTGTACGGAGTTTGCACCTTCTGCTTGTGACCGCATGGAGCTCAGATTTCCTCCCACACTCCAAAGACGTACAGGTTTGTACGCAAATTGGCTTGATAGAAAATTGTAAATTGTCCCTAGTGTGTGTAGAATACTGTTTCTGCGCTGTATCTCTAAATGAAACTATCGGATGTGTGCCCATGTGCACAAAAACTGCCGAAAATCCTTGTTCTGAAGGAAGTTCACTGCTCTGAAATGTAAAATGTTTTTATCTTAAAAATGCTAATTGATCGGTCATGTTTTTGCAGCTATAAATTTTTCCTTCACTCTTACGCCATTAGTTATATTTTGCTTTTGTTTTGCAAAGCTGGTGCAGAGCACAAGTGTTCAGAAAGGACAGAGGAATGGGAGCTTTATCACAGATGGAGTGCAATGGAGGAAGTTGTGCAGTCATATAATCTGCTGTACATCCAGTTCTAGACATCGCACCTCAGCAAAGCTACAATGGCAAGACATGGTCTGCGGTACAGATTCCTAGAATGATACAAAAGCACGAGATTAGACAGATTACGACCCATTCACTTGGGTTTAGATGCCAAATTTATAGGAAAAACTCTCCTCAATTCCCAATAATTCTCAAACTAGAGCCAAGAACAAAACTAGGATGAACGTTTCAGATAGAGACTGTACAAATTAGATCCTTTGTTCTTCCAAAAGGTTGCAGACACAAGTCAAACCATAAATTAACATTATAGGAGCAGAATTAGGACATTCGGCCCATCAAGTCTACTCCGCCATTCAATCATTCCCTCTCAACCCCTATTCTCCTGCCGTCTCCACATAACCCGACACCCGTACTAATCAAATGATTGGTGATTTAATTATTTTACTCTATGTTAAAGTTAAGAATAATAAATGCTTCTCGGACAATAAGCTTATAACGGCTGGATATACTTTGCACAGAACATTCTCAAGACGGATTTATGTCAGCAGATGTTATTTATGTTACCGTGGAGCATTTTCCACATGTTATTTTGAACTGTGGGGCACTTCTGAAGTTTATTGGACTGGATTATCTGTAAGGGCCCCATCTTTATCTGTTCAATGGCAAGGACACATTTTTATGACTTTATTTGGCACGACCAAGAATGAAAAGATTTGTACTTTATAAACTACAATTGAGGGGCTGCCTGTTGGGTAGGTTTGTTGACCACGGCTTTGCACCTATCCCCAATAATTATGACCTCCCTCACCAACCTGGTGCGTTTTGAGATTGTCTTGTCTATTTTCTGAATGTCCTGTCCATCCCATGTTGCATCATGCCCCTATCATTGTTACACTTATCAATTTTCTCTTTTCCTTATTCATTGATGTGGCAAAAATGGAGAATAGTTTATGATAGGTCCACATCAGCTTACAATATCCTTTTACAAAGATGTATGCAGCCAAACCCTTGCTTTTCAGATTAATCAACTGAATCATGTTCCTCTTTGTGACTTGCAACACATGCTGGTCAGGTCGTACCAGAAGAATTGATAGGGTGTGGGCATGCAAAGATGAGGGGCCATGATGGTAATTGAGATACAGAGCAGGTTAAGGCCCAACCACATGGCTTCCGTCTGTTCACATTCAACGTACTTCACACCCATACAAATTTGTATCGGCAGGGATGGATATAGGGAGGGGGGTAAGAACGGGCAGAAGGGGTAAATTGGCTGCAACAAGCTACAAGCAACTTAACACCACACTGCCCTGTGAAGCAGTTGGAAACAACGCCATTGTAAGTCTAAACATCCTACATCCAACCCGATCAGATCCTGCTTTTTGCAGATGCCAACGCCTCCAGTTACAACAGGATCATCTCTGGTGCAAAGGAATTTTAGAGAATCTTGTGTACACACTGGTTCGCCCAACAGTCACTGATCAGCCAGATCTCCCAGAAGACAAAAGACAAGACCAACACAGCCAATCTCCAACAACTCCTGCTCACTGCAGTCGGGTTGGGTTCTCACCTGGTTACTGCCTGGATTCCCAACTGATTGTGGCCTGCTCTGCCGAACTAGAGAGTGGTTCTTCCCCACTGCCCCTGCTCTCTTCCTCTGCTCCAATCCAAATTCCCTGGATAACCTTGCACTCGCTTGCTTCCTGCGGTTAACACGAGATTCCGGTCTTCCTTCGCTCTCGGCCAGCAGCTCGCTCTTCCTGGGTTTGAGATTGTGCCTGCTGTTCCCGCTGACTGGTGATCCGACTAGCCCGAAGTTCGCTACCCTGCGGTAGTTCAGTTTCCGGACCGTCCGCCCGCTGGACTTGAGGCTGTGGGTTCGGGGTGCGGGTGCTGGGTCAAGGGGCTTGCACTGGACCGAGGTCCGGGTCACTCTCTTACACTGAAGGTCCTGGGGAAGGAGACGGAAAGCAGCCTCCGACAGGGATACCTGCTGATCCCGCTCAACATGCCCATGGAGCGGTGGGAGACCTTCTGGCTGCAATGGCCTGTTATGGACAGGCATTCTGGTCACTCTCCTGCTCCGAAGTCTTATGTACAGCTCTTGTGCCAGGAGAAACGAGGCAGCGTCGGACGTGGGCAGCTGCTGCCCTCTGCTCACACCTCCGCCTACAATAGCTGAAAGCATGACTCCTCTAACTGGACGCACACTTTGAGGACGTGGGGAGGCAGGACAGAGGGGGCAGAGGTTTACAACTCGTAGATGTTTTAGGCACTCATTTAAAACAGCAACACCTATAAAAAATAAAAAATAAAACTGTAGAATAACTTAAAATGCTTCCTCATTCTCTGCTAAGCATTATTTTACAAAAAAAGTGTATCCACCCAGACATGGCTAGAATTTCCAAAAGAGCTAAAAGGACTAAAGGCACAAAATGGTGGAGTAACTCAGCAGGCCAGGCAGCATCCCTGTAGAACATGGATAGAGGACGTTTCGGGTTGGGACTCTTATTCAGACAGAATGCAAGGATGGGGCTGGGAGTAGGGCCTGGAAAGTTGGGAGGAGGGGCAGGGCAAAGCATGGCAAGTCATAGGTCAGCACAGGCGAGGGGGTTTTATGATAGGCCGATGGTTGGACAATGGCTAGAGATGAAAAAAACGGTGAGAGAAAAGGATTGAAAACGTCACCTATCCATGTTCTCCAGGGATGCTGCCAAGTTTCTACCAAGAACAAACTGCTGGAGGAACTCAGCAGGTCGAGCAGCATTTGTGGCTGGGATGTGGGAGTAAGTGGGGAAATGGTGACGTTCAGGTCAAAACCCTGCATCAGGACAGAGTGGGGAGTAGGGGGCGGCACAGTGGTTCTGCAGGTGGTGGGGCTACCTCACAGCTACGAGAACTGGGTTTGATCCAAACTCCAAGTGCATCTTCATGGAGTTTGCATGTTCTCCTCGCGATTGCGTAGGTTTCCCCACGTGGGTTTGCTCCAACATGCCATAGACACGTGGGTTGGTAAGATAACTGGTCGCTATGAATTGCTATCAATGGCTGTCTTTGTCTTTAGGAAATAACAATAATCAGCAATACTTTGAATGTAACTACCAATGAGAAACATTGGATCAAAGGTAGTCAATGATGACCACTGTTGGCCAATGTCAACCAGTTTCAGCCAATCTCGAGAAGTAAATTTACTCAATTAACAGAACAGCAACAATGAATTTACCAGATCTCTAGATAATTACCGCACTGCTCGAGATACTGCGATCTGAAGCCACAGATTTCCAAGGCCGAGTTCCAAATACCAGCTACCCACTGAGCCAAGCCTGGTGCTTCAGTGCCATCTTGACGTAGAATGGACGGTTCTTCAACTACAATCCTCCAATAGATATCAGGCAAGGACCAGAACTGGGGAATGGAGGTGGGAAGAAGATGATCAGTTTGGAGAAAGCCACTTAAATCTGTATTGAGCTCGTCCCCAAGGTTTGCTTTCGCAACATGCAACATGCAAGATCACGGACGACCCCTCTACCCCTATTCAGTCATGTGCAAGGTGCAGGCACACTACATTTAGACAACCCGTTCAGCATCAACTGCAAGCAGGCAAATTGAATCCTTAGAAGGAAATACTCAACAGGTCAGCCGACAATTGCGGAGAGTTCAGGTCTAAACCAAAAATAGAAAATACTGGAAACACTCAGGTCAGGCAGCATTTGCGGGAGAGAACCGGGGTTAAAACTTTAGGTCAACCATTTCCCTTTCTACAGATGCTGCTTGACTTGCCGTACATTACCAGCACTCAGTTTTTAAAAATCAGATTTTCAGCATCTGCACCTTTTATGATTTTCATTCACATTTCAGATCAACGCTCTTTTCACCACACGCAGGCAGGCACTAATGAAACGATAACCCTTAAAGATAAATTCAGATTCTTTCAGAATTAATGGACGTTCTTTTAGGAAGGAGAGGAAGAATTTCTTTAGTCCGCGGGTGGTGAATCTGGAATTCATTGCCATGGAGGCTGTGGAGGCATATTCAGTGGATATATTTAAGGCAGTGATAGAGTCTTGATTAGTACGGGTGTCAGAGGTTATGGGGAGAAGTCGGGAGAATGGGGTTCAGAGGGAGAGATAGATCAGCCATGCTTGAATGGCAGAGTTGATCTGATGGGCCGAATGGCCTAATTCTACTCCTCTTATGATCTTATGAAACGTGGAAAACAGGCTACACCTAAACACTAGTTTCATGTACACTTTTTAAACACCATCGCTTTCTAATTCCAAATAGTACAAAAGCCTCAAGAGAGCTAAATTAATGTGTTCAAGTCCAAATTAATTAGTGTTCTATTAACTTGATCAAGTCTTTTTTTAAAGGAGGCAATGAAGATGATTGATGAGGATGCAGCACTGGATGTTGTCTCCGAGGATTTTAGCAACACATTTGATAACGTCTCCGATGGTTGGATGATCTAGAATAAGATGGGCCGAATTACCAGTGAAATGGGTGCATGGATTCAGAATTGGTTTACTGATAGAAGGGATAGATGGAGGGACAATATTCAGGCTGGAGTTCTGTGACCAGGGATCTGTACAGGTCATGTATCTAAATTACTTGAATGTAAAAGTAGATGGGTTGGTTAGCAAGTTTGGAGTAACCCCCAGATTGCTGGGGTCACAGACTGTGAGGAAGGCTGTCACAGTATATGTGGGATATAGATCAGCTACAGAAATGGCAGATGGAGTTTAATCCGAGCAAGTGCGAGATGTCGCACTTTGGGAGATCAAATGAATGTGGAAAATATGTAATTAGTGGCAAGACCCTTATCAGCATTGTACAGATAGATCTTGGGGTCCAAGTTCACAACTCCCAAAAGTGGCAACGCAAGTAGATAGAATGTGAATAAGGCATTGCGATGTGCTTGCCTTCTTTGATTGGGGCACCGAGTGCAGTCAGGAAATCATGATGCAGCTTTATAAGACTTTGGTTAGGCCTCAACTGGAGTATTGCTTGCAGTTCTGGTACCCCAAAAGACAAAGGATGGGGATGCTACGGATAGGATGCAGAAGAGGTTTATCGGAATTATGTCTGGATTAGGGAATCATTAGCCAAGTGAGAGGTTGGACAGCCTTCGATCGTTTTCTCTGAAATTATGAGAGGCGTGGATGGAGTAGAGTAGTGAGAACCTTTTCCCAGGATGAAAACATCAAATACTAAAGGACAAAGCTTTAAGGTGAAATGGGCAAAGTTTAAAGGAGTTGTGCAAGGTAAGTTTATTCATTTTTACACAGAGGTTGGTGAGTGCCTAGAAAATGCTGCTTGTGGTAGTGGTGGAGGAAGATACAATAGCAGCATTTAAGCCATACATTTGGATAGGCACATGGGTATTCAGGGAATGGAGGGATATGGATTATGTGCGAGCAGATAAGAATTGGTCTTGACATCATGCTCAGCAGACGATGTGGGCCTGTCCCTGTGCGGTATTTGTCCCATGTTCAGTATATGCTCTAATCTCCATTTCATTCTTGGTGATAGAACAAGGCAACCCGACTTCAGGTCAGATTTAAATTAAAATGAGAGATCCTCATTAAAATCTGATTCTAGAAAACACTCAAAATCTAAACAATCTAAATGAATTCTGCTTCAAACTGACTGCTTACTGCGAGATAGCCACAAAGTGCTGGAGTAAGTCAGCATTTCCAGAGAAAAAGGAGGTGGGACGTTTCAGGTCGGGACAAGCTGGTGAATGGATATCGGCTCCAGTCAACCAGCCTCAGATTGCAATACTGAAACTATCCATTTCCATCTTTAGAAAGCATTTAATCCACTCGTGATCGCAACATAAAATGAAAGGTGAAATGCACAGCAGACAAATATAGTGTAATAAGGATAGATCAATGAGCAGTCAAGGGGACTACATGCAGATGAGTGGGGAACAGCAAATCCACAACAGTCTAGCTGACGTGGAAAGAGATACAAGAAAACTTGGCAGGCCATCATTAAAGGCAACATATCGTTTGGAAATCTCAAGCAACGATAGTCAGGAGTCGGTTTTTCTATCAGCATCATGTATTATACAGCGAGCAGTCAAGGCATTCATTGGAAAACAGAGCAAGGTTGAGTCTTGTTAAGGGACCGAGGCAGAGGCATTTGGAAAAAGCATTTGGAAAATAGATTTGCAAACCATCTATGGAAACTGTGCAGCTAGGAAATCATAAACAGTAACTAATACTTCTAAGTCTTAAATATTTCAATAGACCAGATAGTTTCAGACAAAAAATAATTGTTATATGGATATCTAGCAGTGATTGCCCCTTCCTGAACTACCATGGGGAGGGGCATCATTTTGAACCTCTGCAGTCACATAATACCCTGCAGGTAGGAATGTCTGGATTTTTAAATCCGACAAAGGAATAAAGTGAAACTTTGATAATTCAGCCTACTGGGTGCCACCAGACAGGCAGTTTTTCCTGGGGATTATTGAGGAAAAGGGATTAACATTCAACATATTTTTATTAAATCTAAAAAAAAGGCATGCAGCTTTACAATAAAATTGACCTGTGAACCCAGCTAGTTAAAAGAGCCTGAAAAAAACATCACCTGGATCAGGTTTCCAAATAGTCCAATAAAACATTTTACTGTAGTGTTACATTTTCAACACAGATTAAGCGGTCGGGGAATTTTCACATCCCCACTGCGTCCACACATGAAGCAGCACAGATTTGGGGGCCGCTGGTGCAGTTTAACTGCTGTATTATATTCTACAGGCTGCACACAGTGGAGGAAGCAGGAGTTTAAGATGGTAGACAAGGAGATATGGCTGCCTGGCCTGGATGGGTTGCAGTCAGAGTCATCAAGATACATGACAATGTTTCCTTGATGTTTCCCTCCAGTGATGGAACCTTTCCACGTATCTTGATAAATCAGTCTGCAACCCATCCAGGCCTTTTGCTGCTGCTGCAAAAAGGCTCTGGGGATATCAGGGAGGTATCTGACCCGCTTCTTGAAAAATTCAGTAGAACTCCAAAAATCCAGAATTTTAAATGGCTCAGAAAATCTACCGGTTTGACTAAGGTCTGATCATACCGAATTTATGTTTTATCGCATGTGGTTGATTCAGGCAAATCCCGATCAAAAGCAGCCACCAGGATGTCAGGTTCACCCATCTTTAAAGGTAAAGATCAATGCAATTCCATGGCGAACAGAAATAAAAACAGAAAACACTGGAGAAAACACAGCAGATCCAGCCGCACGTGTTGGAAGAGAAATAGAACCCACATTTCAAGTCAAAGACCCCTGGACAGATGTGGGAATGGGACAACAGGACTTCAGAGCTGTGGGGAGGGTGGGGCTGTCTTGGATAGGGGATGGAGAGGGGAGAAGAATCAGCAGCAACCAAGGTTAACCGGTCAATGGGTGGATGGTCACGACTAGAGAGCGGGAACACATGCAAAATAACACAGTAGTTGCCATAAGCAGAGCAGGAAGAAATTCGCAGCAGGTCAGCCTGGTTTCTCCCTTCTCTCCCACAAAAGAAAAATGGGAATATCCAGGATCAAGCAGCATGGCTAGTTGAGACCATCCATTACAAATTCTCCTCCCCGCATCAACGCTTTGTGCCTGTGGTGTACATCTATAACATGCACTAGGGTAATACACGGCTTCTTCAACTGAACCTCCCAGGTCATAGAGTCATACAATCACACAAGGAAACACGCCCTTCAGCCCAACTTATCCATGCCACCAAGCACGTCCCGTTTGCCCATTATTGACCCATTACCCTCCAACCATTTACCTTCCCAGATATATTTTCAATGTTATTGTACCTGCATCAACCACTTCCCCTAGAAGCTCATTCTATGTACATGCCACTCTCTAAGTGGAAAAGACCCCTTGGATTCCTATCTGTGCCCTCTAATGTTAGACTTATGCCCTCAAGTTCACAATATGCTCTTACAGACTCCCCTGCAATATCTCCCAAGCCACGATCTGTACCACCACGGAGGACTGGACAGCAGGCAGACAGACATCTCACCACCTCCAACTGACCCAAAATCCCAACCCAGAAACGCAAAGATCAGGATCCAAGTACAAAAACTCAAGTCATGGCCTGGTGTGTGTCCTTTTACAGAGGACTATGGCTCATGGTCGCTTGCTGCCAGGGCAATTGAAGATTGGCAAGAAACACCAACTTGGTCAGAGGTGATCACATCTCGCAGGTGAATAATAAAAATACTGAGCTTTGCCACCCAGGATCAGAATGCTCATAAAGCCAATTCCACCTGTTCATTCCATTGTGGTCCACAAAAGGTGTGAACAGCACAGTTGATTGTGGCCACTGTACACCTGCTGACTTTTATACCTGTAATCGGGGTTCAGGTTCCCCACCTGTGGCACAGATTAGGATCGGTGGCAGAATGAAGGATATGACAGTTTACATTTGACAGTTGACAGTTTAGCGGGTTTACAACTCTTCGTGAAATATTGCTTATGACACTTCATGGACCCCCAAGACCTGGAAACTAGCATTAGTTCTGAATCTTTGGTGTGTAGAGAAGCACAAGGAAAATGGTAATTGTTCCCAATAAGCATTCCATGATTAGTGATGAGATTTTTCTGTGTTGGCTCACAGACTGCCATCAATATCCTAAAGGCTTTGGCTAGGACTAGTGCTACCAAGTTGCTCAATGGTGGGAACTGAAGTCCCTCAATCAGAGGACATTGTTCCCTTGCTACTCTTACAGCTTTCTCCTGGTATTGGTCAACATGCAAAAGCCCTTACTCATCAGATGAGGCAGGGCACCAGATTTCATATCCCATGCCTGAGATACTATAGGGTCTGGATCAATGTCCAAGGTCCACTGCCAACCCACGTGACAGTTCTCCCGATTTTGGCACAACCCCAGCTGATATTGAGGATGACTTCAGTGTTGACTGGCCAAGATTAACATTGGGAAGATCGCTCTGCCACAGCTTGCAAATTCTGAAAGGGGATAACACCCATCCACCCGGTGCCCCGCTGCCTTAGCCTTTCATTTCTCCACGACTACAACAATGGCTAATCCACTTGGGAACGTTTCACTGACGCTGAGCAAACTACTGCACTGAAAATGTTAATAGGCTGCCCAAAAATGTGTAGGAAGGAATGCAGATGCTGGTTTAAATCGAAGATAGATACAAAACGCTGGAGTAGTGTGAAGAAGGGTCACAACCCGAAATGTCACCCATTCCTTCCCTCCAGAGATGTCGCCTGTCCCGCTGAGTTACTCCAGCATTTTGTGTCTATCGTAGGTTGCTCAAAAACCTCGCTGACACCACCTAGCATTGCAACCCCAAAATTAGAAAACAGGAATGAAATGACTATCACATTTTGCAGTCTCTCTAATGCAAAGCTTCATTCTCCTCCAGAACACTATCATCAGATGACCCAGCACACCTTAGGCTCAGGGAAGGCATAACTGCACAGTGCCGGGGCAGAGTCCAAAGACTCGGTTTCTCTGGATTACTCTATCCTCAATGTGGATGAAGTCATTACTCTACAAGTCCTCACCGAGTGCGACAGAAATAGACTCTTAGTCACACTCAAAACACATTGTGACCACGCTAGCCAATGTTACATCTCTGGTCCAGGGAGATCCAAGCAAAGCAGTCAGGCCCAGCCGTGCAATGACTGAAACCGCAAAGCTCACCACAGTCATCAGTCGAGTCATTGCCCTGCGAGCAAGGAAATTAGAAAATCCAACAATAAAAGGCAGTTGGGTATCCTGAATGCCATTATGGCTAGCCTAAACCTTGAGTTAGAAGACAGAATAGTTAAGTTAGTAGAGAAAATATTAGTGACAAAAAAAAGTTGACTACCAGATTAATATCTAAAATAAGTTGCCAAGATAGCCAATTTAAGCATTTACTATCAATTTTCTTGCAGAATAAGAAAATTAAACAAAATGAGGTTAGTTGAAGAAGAGATAGTGAGTTAAAGGACCATCACCAACGGGTTGGAGACGTGTTATGGGCCAAATGGATTAATCTCACTTATTGTATTATGCATTAATTTCTTGCAATTATTTCTTAAACATTTAATTAAGGCATAAAAGTTGTGGCAGTATTTTGGGATTGCTAAAAAAAGGTGGACAAGAAGAATACCACAGATTGCCACGTGTGCAAGCGGTATTTACGCCTTAACTTGGTCTTTGCTGGAAATACTCTGACACAAGGAGGGAGGAATTCTTGGGTCCATTATCAATGCAAAGCTCAGGCACAGAAAGGAGTATGTGGGGTGGTAACCATGGCAGGGTAATCAGGAATTAGCGAGAAGCATGGTAGAGAAAAATGGGTGATCATGCTCAATACTAGAATACAGGCAGAAAAACAGAGTGAAGGAAAATCGGACGGCATAGTGTAGCAGGGACCTTCCCAAAGGAGGAAGTACAGCCAGGAAGATTGGTGTTGGATGACCTCTATAATTAGGTGCACAGATAATTTTCTCTGCTATCAGGTGTTGGTATGGAAAGTTTTAAAGTCGGGAAAAGGAGCAACTAGCTCCAGCTGTAATGCTCCATGTCAGTCATCTTTTCTCGGAGACGTTGGAAGCAGAATTAAAGAACAGGTTCTTGGGACCATTACCCAATCCGTGGGCAAGCTGGCACTGGAACAAGAACTTTTGTGGAGTCAATGGGCTGCTGTGGTGGAAGGCGGAGCTCTGACATGGGATCTTTCACATGTAGAAGGCAGGCAGCAACAAAACAAAATTATGACCAAGGCTAGCGTTTAAAGACAAAGACTGAATGAAGTTAATTTCTCATTTAATTTTCACGTCCTGGACAAGGCAAGAAGGCTCACACTTAACAGCCCAAGAGAAGGTCGCAATGAGCCACCTCCTTGAACTGCTGCAGTCCCTCTGAGGAAGGGGCTCCAATTGCTGGGAGGGAGTTCCAGGATTTACACCGAATAACAGCGAAGGACAGGCAAATATATATTTCCAGGTCAGGTTTATGTGCAGCTTGGGAGGGGAACTCGTGTGTTCCCATGGGCCTGTTGCCCTTATCCTTGTTGATGGTAAACATCTCAAATGAAGTTATATGAATAAATCATGTAGGCAAATAACAAGGCAAGTAGAAACAGTTCATGGGAGATTTAATTTCCCACGAAAATAAACTGTCCGGGGCAAGTGAAAGCAAAAGAGTGCAGGCGACACGGTGGTGCAGTGGTAGAGTTGCTGCCTTACAGTGCCAAAGACCCGCATTTGATCCTGACCATGGGTGCTGTCTGTACAAAGTTTGTACGAGACCGCGTGCTCCAGTTTCCTCCCACCCCCAAAACACACAGGTTTGTAGGTCAATTGGCTTTGGTAAAATTGTAAATTGTCCCTGGTGCTAGTGTACGCGGTTATCGGCAGTCGGCGTGGACTCAGTGGGCCGAAGGGCCTGTATCTCTAAAGAGTTGTCAAAATGACACCACCAATTTTGATCGTTGTACAAGATTGCAAATGGAAATAAATGCAGCATCTATGGAGCAAAGGAAAAGACGGGGTTTTTTGGAAGTACTAGGAACTTGACATGAACCCCTATCCATTCTCCTCACTACCCTACAGGAACCTGATGTGAAACTGTACTTTCTCACATCATTAAGCGTTGACAGATCTCTCATACCCTGCGATCATAGAATCATTCATAGCAGGGAAACAGCCCCTCAGCCAAACTCGCCCAGGCCGATCAAGCCCATCTAAGCTAGTCCCACTTGCATGCATTTGGCCCATGTTATTCTAAAAATGTAATATCCATGAACTAACTGAATGTCTTCTTAATGTTGTTGTTTTGCCTCCCTCAGCCACTCTCTCTGACAGCTCGCTTCATGTACTCATCACCCTCAGAAAAGGTTGTCCTCAAGTTGCTAATGAATCTTTCCTCTTCTCATCTGTTTCTTGACTCCCATAAATCTGGGTTAGAGACCACATGCATACACCCTATCTATTCCGCTCATTATTTTATACACTTATAAGATCACTCTTCCATCGCATACACTCCAAGGAATAAAGTCCCAGCCTGCCCAACCTCTCCCTGTAACTCAGTCCCTGGGGTCCAGGCAACATCATCTATGTTTTTTCTGCACTCTTTCCGGTTCAACGGTATCTTTCCCACAGCAGGATGGCCAAAATCGAACACATTATTAAAGTGTGGCTCACAAATGTCTTGTACAACTGCAACATGACATCTCAACTCAATACTCATTGCCCTTATTGATGGAAGCCAGTGTGGTCACTTTCATCACCTGTTTGACTTGAGAGAAGCTGCTGATGGCCTGAGCACTTTTCCACAGAGAAATCTGTGGGCTGGGGAGAGCTGGGCAGCCAAAGAGAAACAGGCAGTGGCTTCTGTCACATCCAGCAGGCGGTAGGTGATGAGGGGGACTGTAGGACCTTGGTGGTCAACCCTCACCTGGAGCAGGTGCTGCCAGACCACAGCAATGACGGCACTGTGCCGGTCGGTGTACAGCCCTGAACCCGGCAGCTCAGTGGCGCAGGTCGCACTCCCCACACAGGCAGCATCGGCATGCTGAGCCAACGGCTGATACTTCACCAGGTGGGGGCAAGCATTTTGTACCAGCTTCCCAGCAAAGCAGTGCCAGCAGTAACTTCGCCCTATACTGTCCAGAACCCTTTTGAGGAAGTGTCCACCACAATAGATAATGCAGCCTCAATTGCAAAATATATTTAAGGGGACTCATGATCTCTCAACATAAAAAGCATGAGGTGTACAAGGAGAGGGCAAGAACATGGCCTTGAGAGAAAGGATCAGTGATAAAGCAGCAGCCTCGAAGAGAGGACTCTCCTCCGACTCCAACTGATGCTGTGATGATATGTTGAAACGTTATGCATTGATGACATTTTTCATTGTTTAAGTTAAGATATGACAGGTCTTAGAACAACAGGGAAAATCAAAAGTGGTGGAAATCATCAGTGGAGTTGAGACCAAGAGGTTTTTTTTTCCAGTAAGAGGAAAGCAAGGCCAGCATTCCTAACGGCCCATGAGAAGTTGCTGGGGAGCAGCATTCTTGAATGCTCCCTTGCTGGTTAACGTGGTCCAGTGCTTTAGACTTTAGAGATACAGTGTGGAAACAGGCTCTTCGGCCCATTGAGTCCACGCCAACCAACAATCAACCGGTACACTTCACAATAGGGCCAATTTACAATTTTACCAAAGCCAATTAACCTGCAAACCTGTACATCTTACAAGTGTGGGAGGAAACCGGAGCACCCAGAGAAATCCCACATGGTCACAGGGAGAACGTACAAACTCCGTACAGACACACTCCATACAGACAGCACCTGTAGTCAGTGTGGAACCCAGGTCTGTTGCGCAGTGGGCCAGCAACTCTACCGCTGCGCCATCCAGTGCTGTTGTAGTAGAACATCTAATCAGAGCCATAAACCTTTTTGAATGGGGCAGCAGCAAGCACATTGCCAAATGGCATGCACCTACTCATATTGTAAGAATGCATCAATAGGGTGAGATGAGGCACGAGTGGGGGGGGGGGGGGGGGGGGGGGAATACATGTGGAGCAACAACCAGCTCAAACCGACCTCCCACCTCAACATACTGGAGAGACAATTGGAGGAAGGAGGGACCCAGTGTTACTGAAAGCGACTCAAAGACTTGGTAATGATCTGCATGGGCCAATGCAGCACTGCCCGCAAGCAAGTTGAAGGCACTGCATTCCCCCTGCTGCCACGGCAAGTGCTGAAGAGAGAGATGCTCAAACAAAATGGTTTAAAACACACTGATAGGCCTGATTTAAAAAAATGTACTCCAATTTAAACCCCCCCATTTCCCCACCTTACAAGCAGCATACAGAGAGTTTGCTTTCACAAGAAGAAAACTGTTTTGCAAACTGCACACAGAGAGATCACAGTAAGCACCTTCTCCTTGTCCAGAACAGTGGAATTAGTGGATGTGGCCAGCCATGGAAGGAATGAATAATCCAAAACAACCAGACTTTTTATTTCTGCTGGGGAGCGAAAATGAGGAAACAGGCTTTTTAGACATTTCACTCCAATTGGATATTTTTCTATTCAGAAGAAAACATTTTGGGATTTTGTATCCAAGAAGTTGGAGACAAGCCATGCATATTTAGTTTAGTTTAAAGATACATCATTGAAACAGGCCCTTTGGCACACCGAGTCCACACTGACCACCAATCATCCATTCACACTAGTTCTATGTTATCCCACTTTCACATCCACTCACTACACACTCAGGGCAATTTACAGAAGCTAATTAACCTATAAACCCGCACATTTTTGGAATGTGGGAGGAAACCGGAACACCCAAAGGTAACCCACGTGGTCACAGGGAGAACGTGCAAACTGCACACTCACAGCACCCGAGGTCAGGATCGAACCCGGGTCACTGGTGCTGTGAGGCAGCAGTTTCACCAGCTGCACCACTGTACTGCCCATATTGAAGATCAAGTTTAAATAGATATGCTGTTGATACTCAACAAGTCAAGCAGCATTTGTAATAAAAAAGAAACGGCTAATATTTCAGATCATCGATCCTTCAGCAGAATGGGGAAAGGTCATTGCACACTGCACAAAGATGGGGACAAGAGAGATTGAATGACTTGACACAAGAGCTGGCAGCAGAGGGAACATGAAGACTTGTAATTCTCATCTGAGGGAGAAGTCATTGAAGATGGAGAACAGGAAGAGAGAGGGAAAAATAGAAATAAAAGAGTTAAAAATGACATTGGAACTGTAGGATGCCCATTGTAGAAGCAAAAATGTTGCAGATGCTGGAAATCTGAAAGTAAACATTCAGCAGGTCAGACAACATCTGTGGAGAAACAAACAAAGTTAGAATTTCATGCTAACGACTTCTCCGAGCTGGTCAGCTGTTACAAACAGCCAGGCAGGGTTGGTTAACATTAAAATTGACAATTTCTGACAATCCCGAGAGCCGGAATGTGCAAAGCCCGACGATAAGATGCTGCTTCAAGCTTGCTTTGGGTTTATTCCTCTCCCTCCCGCTCTTCACCCATCCCGAGGGAACCCAAGAGGGGAGTCAATGTGGATGGAAAGTGACAGGAATAGGTCCTAGAATCTCAGGATCACTCGTGCAGACTTGATTGAGATTCTTCTAAGCAGGAGGCCAACCTGTATTGGCTTCCTCCAATGCAAAGGCCACGAGTAAGTGTTGAGAGCCAAATGCAGCAGTTGGGAAGCAGTGCCAATAAATCATTGCATTACATTGGGCTCATTTGGACCACAGTGTCCAATGTGGCTTCCAAAGACACCCACCACTGGGCCATTACTGAAACATGGACACAAGGAACTTAAACGACACGAAGTACTGGAGGAACTGAGCATGTCAAGTTGAATCTCAAGGGACTGATCAGGAGGGAATGAATAGCTGATATTTTGGTTTGGTAAAGCGACAAGTGTAGCATCAATTGCGGTTGCAAGGGAAAGTGCCCGGGGAGGGGGTGGTGCTGGAGGGAATGGAAGAATTGACAAGGGAGTTATGGAGGGAGCGGTCTTTGCGGAAAGCAGACGGGGAGGGGGAGATGGGAAGATGTGGCGAATGGTGAGGTCACGTTGGAGGAGGCGAAACTGACGGAGGACTATTTGTTGTATGTGACATACAGACAAGAGAAAGGCGTGAAATCTAAAGCCAGTATGACAGATGTGGGGGGTGAAAAGAGACAGCTGGGGAGCTTGGAATTGATGATGCTAGGTGAAATGAGCTGGGCGATTGGGGCGGGCGACTGGTGAGATACCAGAAGACTGGAGCTCATGTTGTCATAAAACACCTGGGAATATACAAGGAATAAGCCTGGACACTACAGATGAGCAAGCTTTACATCAATGTTAGGAGGTTGTTGAAAAAAATTCTGTGGGAAAGGATTAATGGTGACTTAGAAAGGCATGGACCGATTAGGAGGTGTCAGCATGGATTTGTGCAGGGGAGATCAAATCTGATTAATTATTGGGAACACTGGTGACAGCAGAGCAGATGTGGTGCGCATCTACTTCAGGAAGGCTCTCAACAAGGTCCCGCATAATAAGCTGGCCCAGAAGGTGAAGGCACACTGAATCCGAGGCATGTTGACAAACCAAATCCAAAAATGAGCTGGGGAGGGAGGAGAGAGCATCTGTGAAGAGAAATGGATAGTTGACTTTTCAGGTCAAGATCCTTCCTTGAGAAGGGTCTCCATTCAAAACATCGACAATTCATTTCCCTGAACAGATGGCCACCTGACCTGCTGGGTTTCTCCAGCACCTCACCTTTTTCTTTTAAACTACAGATACCAGCACAACTGCAGTCTCTTGTGCCTGGATCCAAACTTGGTTGGGTAATAGGAGGTCAAGGGTTTGTGGTAGATGGTTGTCCATCTGACTGGAAGTCTGCAACAAGTGATGTACCACAAGGATCAATGCTCAGACCTTTGCAAAAATATATGAGTTCCATGAGAAAGAAGCTCAACTTAACAAGTTTGCTGGTGACACAAAAAATGGTGGAGGTATTGATAACAAAGGCGGCTATCCAACAATACAGATGGTCATAGAATAGTTGTTAAACTGGGTAGAGCAGTGGCAGAGAGAATTTAATCCTGCAATGCAAGCTCTTGGGGGAGGTCAAATTCTGGTAGGACATCAAGAGTAAATGGCAGGGTTCTTAAGAAAATTGGTTGCTACACGAAACGATGTTGTAGCAGTATTGTGCAGAAGAGATTCACCAGCATTAGTACTTGGAATGGGGGACAGCTGTTACAAGTAGAGAGAGGATAGGTTGTAAGTGTGCACTGGAATGCAAGAGGCACAGAGGTGAATTTATAATGGTTTATAATATGAGGGGCATACGACAGTTATATTTAAGGGATATTACTCATATAATATTATAAGGGGCATGGAATAGTCTTTTTTTTTCCTAGGGCAGGCTAGTCTAGAATTAGATGAATGGGTTTAAGCTGAGCGGCGGGGGGGGGGGGGGGGGGGGAGAAACTAAAGGAGATCTAAGGGGAGTTTTTCCAAACTGACAGTAGCGAATATATAGAATGAACTGTCAGAAGGTGGCAGATAGAATTACAAAATTTAAAATGCATTTGGCCAGGTACTTGGTTAAGAAAGACATAGAGGTACACTGGTTGGCAGGGTTCTGACTCTACAACTCCATTTGTATTATATTGCAATATGTTCCTGCCAGAATAGCAGATGATCTAAATTGACTATGGCTTTTACAACAAAGGGGATCTGTGAAAGGGGATGGGAAATCAATTGCCCACTTTTACTGTTTGTATATCATGACTACTTTCAATTCGTTGATTTGTCAGTTTTCAAATGCACAAGGAGTCAAAACATCTGCAAAATGTTAGAACGTTCCAGTTTCCAACTGGAATAGCGGTGATCTTGTGAATCTTGGAATGGTCAGGTTCAATAACCAACACTAGGGCGATGAAGGAAAGTGGGAAACAGGAGTCAAGGTCACTGCAATATATTACTTTAGTGAACAACAGTTGCTCCGGGATGGTTATCCACATGATCCTATGTCACAATGACCAAGATTACTCATTACACAGAATGCAAATAGGTGGGGATCCCAAAAACATACAACATGAAAAAATGTCACTACTTGCCAACTTTCTTTCTCCACAGTACTTTAGCAATGGGGGTAAAACATAATAACTGAAGAATTTTTAAAAAAAATCTGAGCAGAAAAAACATTTCAAAGCACTTCATTTGTGCATGTTCATCATCAGAAGCCTTGCTCCAAGCCCACCATTTTACTTTGTGTCCAAGCACAGGATTTCCAAATGACATGAAGCAATATTCAAGTACATAATCCACACATAACAATAACAATCAGAGACCCCAAGAGTAAACACTGGAAATACATCACCTGCCTCTACATTTCCAAAAAGGAGCAATCTACAACTGACATTGAAAGAGTCAAAAACTCAGGTTAAAAAACAATTCCTGAAGATCGACCTTTCAATAATACCTTGGGCTTTGGAACTCCGTATCTGAAATGGGGGCTTTAATGCACAAATCATTATGATGAACCAATAAGCGTTTTGTGATTTTTAACTGCATTGTAGCTAACTGGGTTCCCTACTGTATGCACAAATGTGTGTGTTTTAAAAGATCTAAATTTTCACTCAAAGTTGACAGCAACTATCCGTATGGTGAACAACTCCCCCTAGGGACCCCACACCTCTTTGCTTCCAGACTGGATCTCAGGACCAACCGTGGGCTCATCGAATTAAACCTTGTGACCTTGCAAACTACATTTAAATACAAATAACGCCTAGATCTGTAATTATGATTTTTCCGAAGAAAAACTTAAAATCCACATACCCGCTTTGTGAAACACTTTCATTTATATAAAATGAAAGGCAAATTTGGATCCAAATTAAAGTAAGTTGTTTTTTCGCAGTAATTCTCCGTCCGTGTTAATTTTGTATGGAAACTGTTTCCTACACTAAACAGTTTGCATTAGTCACTTGGCCATTGGTGGGGTGGGGGGTTTGGAGAGAAGAGAGGGCGGCCGGTGGAGTAACCCGCTTGCCCGGCGAGGCGAGGCTGTGTGGGCTGCGTACCTGGAGTGAAGGCTGGAGCGTTGTCCCGGAGATGCGCTGCCGTCCGCTCGCGCCTCTGCCTCTGCCTCTGCTGCCGCCGCGCGACTCCACCCGGCTCCCCGTCACGCGGCCGCGCGCACATTCGTTACTTTTTTTTCCGCTTCCTGCCAGCGCCACCACGACGCCGGATGAGAACGCCTCTGCCATTGGTCCGCCGCACGCACGCACCAGCCCGACTTCTGGCGACCGGCGGGGCGCCGCCGGCCAATCGGGGCGCTCCTTCCATGCCGCTGCCGCGGAGACGCTCCAATCAGCGGCGCCGAGGGATGCGGCGCGGGGCGCGGGGGTCGCCATGGAAACCTCTCCCCCCCACTCCTCCCCCCTCCCCCCCCCCCTCCCGCCTAGAAAGTTCGGTGGAGGCGGCGAAGACCAAGTTCGGCGGCTGTTCGCTCGGCCGCCCCACGCTACGGACACAACTCTGCTTCCCCCGGCAGCGATGGCCGACCCATTATATATATATATATATGTATATTTATGGTGAGGGCGCTCTTACTTCACTCTATGTCCGCTCTGGGTGTGTGACCTGGCGATGGAACCGAGATATTCGGCTTCACCTCACTTCACTGATACTATACTTACTTTTGATCTTCCCCCATAAGGAAAAATGCCCTGGTTGGTATTCCCCAAATTACTCACGTTTCCCCAATACACTACTACACTTCACCTCACATTTTCACTGCCCTTCTCAACGTCTTTTTTTTTCAAAAAGGGCGTTAATTACTCTGTGCCCGCATGCATCTTTTCCACGGATATGACTCATTCTCCTCTAACTGCCTTGATTCCCTTCTAGGTTTGGTCAAGGTCGGATTCCAGCCATGAGTGCGCTCCCCTAAAGTAACTTTCAACGCAAAGCCGACCCCAGGGATATTGAGCTTGACGCGCTCGCCTTTATTTCCACTATGAGTAGCTACATCGGTGGGGACCGTAAAGGCCAAACTGAGCGCAGCGGGTGCTGGATTGGCTCATGTTTCTTGTCGGGAAAAGGTCCACCTCTGGTTGTCCACTAAATTCAGAGGGGCAGTGGCGCACCCATCCCTTTGACAGGTGCGGAGTTTGGTCATCGTGCTTCTCAATCCTGTTCAGCAATTCCTCAAAATTCGTCTTAACTTGTCCGCATTTCCCTGCCCTCTCACCACCCCCAGTAGTGTATGGAGGAGTCAAATTGTGATGTCACACCATGTACAATGTGACTTGACAACAATGCTGGTTAATAGGTCCTTGATGGTCTTGCCAAAACTGTAAAGTATGTACGGTGAACCCAGCTTTTAGCAATAGAAAGAGCCATGTCCCAGGTTCTGTACCTTTTCATCCATCTAGATTCCCTCTCCCCTGACTCAGTATGAAGAAGGATCTCAACTCCGGAGATGCTGCCTGGCCTGCTGAGTTTTGTGTCTACCTCAAGATTCAAGAGAGTTTATTGTCATGTGTCCCAGATAGGACAATGAAATTCCTGCTTTGCTTCAGCACAACAGAACATAGTAGGTATGAATACAGAATAGATCAGTGCGTCCATATATCATTATATAAATATATACACACATGAATAAATAAACATAAAGTGTAAATAAACAGATAATGGGCTATTAATGTTCAGAGTTATGTTTGAATTGAGTTTAATAGCCTGATGGCTGTGGGGGGAGTGGAAGATTGCAACCTTCACGTGGTTCGCCCTGTTTCGACTAATGCAATCAACTCGACGTGCGCAAACAGAAGATCAAATAGAACAAGTTAGGCTGTGCACGCCACATGAAAGAAGAAGAAGTCAATGGCTGTGGGGAAGCAGCTATTCCTGAACCTGAACGTTGCAGTCTTCAGGCTCCTGTACCTTCTACCTGAAGGTAACGGAGAGATGAGTGTGTGGCCAGGATGGTGTGGGTCCTTGTCCTTAGGGGATAATCCATTGCATTTTCTATGAGAAAAGTTGCTGGAGTTCAACAACATTGAAGTGTGTCAGATACTGAGGAATGTTTAAGACACATTTGAAGTTTAGTGGTTGATAATTGCTGAGCAGAAGTAAGAACAGGAGTAAACAGAGGTGCAGCTGGCAGAGCAGAAGTTTCACAGTGCCAAGACCTGAGTTTGATCCTGACCGTGGGCACCATCTGTATATGTATGAAAGGCGAGGGTTTCTTCTGGCACCATCTGTATATGTATGAAAGGCGAGGGTTTCTTCTGGGTGCTTCCATTTTCTACCACATCACAAATATGTGCAAGTTTGTAGGTTAATTGGCCTCTGAAAATTGCCCTGTGGGTGTAAGGAGTGGATGAGAAAGTGGGATAACATGGAACTAGTGTAAACGGGTGATCAATAGTTGGCGTGGGCAGGGTGGGCCAAAAGGTGGTTTCCACACTATACCTTTAAACTGAGTTTAATGGATTGTATCAAAGCTGACAAATGTTGTGAATGTTCTTGGATTGCGAATCAGCTGGGAGGAGGATACTTCCAAGAATGTCCCCACCCTCATGGACAGCAGAGGCCATCTTAACGGCAAAGCTGAAGTAGCCAACCATGTTCAGCCAGAGGTTCTAAGTGGATGAGGCTTCACGGGAAATGGCAAAGGAGGCCATTGGGCCCACTATGCCTATTCTCGTTAAAGAAGAACTCCCCAGCCTCATCCCATCTTCCTGCATTAGGCTCATAGCTTTGCAGGTCACCACTCTTCAAGTACACATCCAAGTACTGTTTAAATGTAGCCAATAGGTCTGCCTCTTCCACCACTTCAGGCAGTGAGTTCCAGATCACATCCTCTGGCTGCAATATTTTCTTAATCTCTCCACATTAATCCTATTAATTTCTTTAAATCTACCTGCTTTTTAACCACGCTGCTAAGGGAAATTGACTATTTCTATCAATGTCCTCTATAGTTTTATACCCTCCAGTTGTTTCTCCCATTAACTAGAAGACACAATGGCCAATACTGAGGTCACAATGTGTACATTGAGCAATAGTGAGGCAAAACATCACTGCACAGGGAACAAGAGTTTTCCAGATTGGCTCCCAGCTGGGAAAAGATAGAGTTCATAATGAAGTAGAACATGGCTTTCCTTAATTATTGAAGGCTTGTTCCAACCCATTATGATTGTTGACCTTCTTAAAGCCTTCCCTCTTGCAAATATTGATATTCCTAGGGTCCAGTAATAATTATACAAATACTACACATACTTTCAAATTATTGACCACGCATGGGACTCCTACAGTTAATGACACAAGTTTGGGACATTCTCCTACCAACAGTTTATGACACACTCTGGGGACCCCCTTTTCATACATGGAAAAAAGTATGCAGTGAAAAAGTAGAAGGGCAGAATATGTTTTAATGTTGAGTGGTTGTCAGTGTTGGCATTCAGAGGGACTTGGGAATCCTTGTACGTCACCAAAACAATATCCAGAAGGTTCAGCCAATACCAATAAATAACTGGAGTATTGTGTGCAGATCTGGCCTTCCTGCCTAAGAAGGATATACTTGGAAATGCTGCAAATGTTCATCTGATTGATTCCTGTATTGACAGATATCAAGTGTTTATTTGCCATCGCACCAGCAATGAACCGGAACAATGAAATCTTTATGGTGCAACTTTACAGACACATTAGACCCAACAACAACAAATAAAATAAATACATGATAAACTATCAGTTATTCTAAGCGAACTAGACCGTGATAGTACAAAAACCTATAACATTGTGCCCAGAACTGAACACAATGCTCTAAATGCGACCTCACTGACGTCTTATATGAGACTTTGATCTCTCAAAGAACACCCTGGCCCTTAAACTTTTTTATCACTTTCTCCAGATGTGAAATGCTGTAAAACTATTTACTGCACTATGGCTATTCTCTTTGCACTGCCTGTTGTACGTCTGCATGGCTTACTGTATTTATGTATAGTATGATTTGAATGGATAGCATGCAAAACAAAGTTTTTCACTATATCTTAGTACACATGACAATAATAAACCAATACCATCTAGAAAGGACACAGAGTGGTCCTGAGGAACATCACAAGAATGCACACAAGATAGAGGTCTGTGGCATACTGCACGAGGGAAGAAGTCACTCTGTTGTACAATGCTTCAGCGTTTGAGAGCTGGTGCAGACACATGGAAGAAAGGGTGATCAATTTCTTGGTATAGGAGAACATGAAAACATCCACCCCAGTTATGACTATTGAAACAAATTCAATATCTAAGGAAAATAAAAACATGACTAGAAATACCCAGCAAGTCAAGCAGCATCTCTGTGGAGAAAAACAGTGTTAGTTTATATCTCCTAAGATGCCACTTGACCTGCGGAACATCTCCAGCTCTTTCTGCTTCTATTTTAGATTTCCACCCTGTGCAGTATTTTGCTCTTGGATAACTGTCCAAGGGAGTTTGATATTTAAGACATGCCAGCTTCACATGTAACAAATAGAACAGTTTAATTTTTAGGTACATCGATGTACCTGTAGATGATTGCATTGCAGAGTTTGACATCATTTTTGGTCCAAGATAGTGACATTGGTTAAATGATCCATTGAGAAGTTTGGCATGTGTTTGGTTCTTTGCTGGAACGTTATTCCAGCATAAGATCTCAGCTTGGCTGCTCTTTGTGAACCGTGGCTCTGCACTGTTGGCTGTGTCAGATTACTGCAGCAACTTTATCAAAGCAGCCAGCTGTTTATCTATCACCGACAAACTGTACTCATAAAGAATTTTACAATTTAATTAATTGTGCTGATAATTTCCTTCTTGCTCTCCCCTTCACATGGTCCATTTCTGACGTTCTTCTTTCCCTTTGGCTCCATCTCAGGAGATGGACTTGATGCAAACATCCATTGTAAGACTGCCAACCCCCAGTGCTTTCTCAACTGCTCTTCATTGCACCGTGCCTCCTGTAAGGATTATATTCCCATTCACTCATTGGGCAGAGTTGGGTCCTCAGTGGCTGCCAGTTGGATGAAATGGCCAAGTAGTGCGCTCACGATCTTCAAACCCCAGGCACAAGCACATGGCTGTAGCCCATGGGAGGCCACTGCCTTTGCTCCAGGAAGAATTGAAGGATCTTTAGACCTTCTTGATTGCTTCTAAATTCATAGCTCCTAGATGCATTGCTCCTCTGTTAGTTTGACTGCTGGATTGTGGACCTCCTAGACAGAGCTCTGTGCAATGACCTCTTGTACAGAAGGCACGGTGCGATGATGAGCAGATCCTGACTGTGGGTGCTGTCTGTACAGAATTTGTACATTCTCCCTATGACCCCATAGATTTTCCCCAGGTGCTCCAGTTTCCTCCCACACTCCAAAGACGTACAGGTTTGTAGGCTACTTGGCTTCATTGAAAATTGTCAATTGTTCAAGGGCTAATGTATGGTGATCGCTGGTCGGTGTGAAATCGGTCGGCCAAAGGGCTTGTTTCTGCGATGTATCCCTAAACTAAACATAGATCACAAAAGGGCAGGTGTAGCTTGGGGTTATGCAAAGTTTCACAGTTATACCTTTGATCTAAAGGAGGTAAGTGGAGTTGAAAGATAAGTTGTTCAATGTGAGAACAAGTTCAACTAGGTGTTGGTAAAAGGGAAGTAGGCCTTTGCTTCAGGAAAAAATGAAGGATCTTTAGACCTTGATTTAGGATGGATGTGTAAGGGATTGTATGATCCATGATAAAATAGTTTGAAAATAATCAGAGTGGTGGAGGTCACAAATATAATTTGGAAAGGGCTTGGACCAAAGGGGTTAAGCCAAGAAGATACAATTTAGGGGGCAAGACCAGGCCAAAACAATGGATCTGCAAAGGCAGTCTGGCTTGTGGATTTTGGACAGGAAATAGTTGCTGTATGGGGTTGGGACACGATAGAGCTGGAGGCTGTGACAGGAAGATCTCATAAGGAAATTATGTTTTTGACTGGTTGGGAGACCTGATTTGTGACGGTGGGGTCATGCTCCGAAGGGAGGTATGGGGAGGAATCTGAGAGTTGCCGCCTGGCTTCTGCCAGCTAGAGGTCAGTTCACCACCCTTGTCAGTGGGTTTGATAATGAGATTGAGGATGGTTTGTAAATGGAATGCAGCAAGTTGAGGAAGAGATAACTTAGAGCATGAGAAGAGAGTTGAAAAGTCAAGATGGTCAATGATGCAATGTCAGTTAGATGTAGAGAGGGTAAGTAGCCAGAGGGAGAGGTCCAAGTGGATGGGGAGTACCGAAGACGAGTGAAAGTAGGTATGTTACAAAACTTACCTTGAGCAGCGCTGCAGTTCTGTCGCTCCCCGTGTGCGTGACTTTGGTGCCTTTCAGAGGGAGGCGTGTTTAAAGTGCCGTTTTTCTACAGACAGGGCAAATCGATCCATGTCAGGGGATTTTGTTGCTGAAGAAAAATCGCTCTGACATTTGTTTTATGAAGGTATTTTTAAATTACACTAGATTATTTATTAGCTAGAGTAATTTAAAAATGATCTAAACCCGTGAGCGGCGACAACGGGAAGGATTTTACGTAGGGGAGAAAAAAAGGTACACAGTTTATTTCTACATAAAAACGTGGTTCTTAGGAAGCATTTAATTACATTTTCATGTTGCGAAATGGGGACAAAAAAAATATACGAACCGGCAATATTTTTCCTGCCGACTTCACCGCAAACCTCAACGTTCTAATCCACCGCATTCCACTAAAACCCACTCGCAAGTTGATTTAAATGGCCATTAATTTACAGGAATTAAACACCAAATTCCTTCCATTTGGCCTATAAAGTCATGAAAATAAGATTTAAAAATCATGTTATATTGTGAATTATTGTGTGAATGTTATTTGGACACTTAGGCAACTTAAAAATGTTTATCTTTTCTTAAGAAATGGATAGATGTTTAGATCTAGTAATTGAATTTTGTAATTAGCTACAATTAGGTAACTAACTAATTATATGCTTTAATTTCAGGTCATCCAAGTAAGATTGTTTCATATTTGTTTCAGAATGCTTCAATCTATAATAACTGAAAATTTCATTGAGTTCTCTTAATTTTTAAGAAAGTTATGGGCATTTGACTGTCCTAGATCACAGCTTTTGAGTGAAGTCAATGGAAAGGCAATGGGGAATAAGATGCTAATTTCCAAGTATGAAAATGGCCATAACGTTTTTAATACTGAAGATATGTAAGTGATTTAGGTGTCAAATTAAACTTCTTTTTTGCATTATCTGATGGGATAAATTGCAGATTTGATTTTTTAAATCTCAAAATGGTGTAGCATTGCTAGTGAAAGGGTCCATGGTTTGGGGTGAAGGCTCATGGCCGAAGAGTAGGCATGGAAGTGGAGACAGGGAAGAAGAGCTCAATGTCATGTTTAGCTCAGAATCTATTGAAGATTGGGATGGAGGGTAACAATGCCGAGTTCTCCTCTGAAGTCTGATCATTCGGAATGAGAGAGCAGAAGATCCGAAAGGATAGTGAAACTAAACAGGCTGCGACAGGGGGCTAAGAAATGTGAAGGAGAGTAAGATCCTGAGGGATATTAGCATGCAAGAGCTTCTGAGTTTACAATGTGATTTTCCAACCGCACTGACTTCATTTAGTTAAAAGAGAGAAATTGACCCACTCCCTACACCATTAATCCACCATGGCCTAAAAATATTCAACAGTTCTACTTCCAATGCATTTTGAGGAACGGGATCCCAAAATACTCACAGCCCTCTGAGAGAAAATATTTGCCTCGTCTCTGTAATAAAAGGATGTATTTCAAGACCCATATGTGCTTAATTAACCCTGGGGTGGGTAGGGAATACTCTAAAAGTGTACTAGTTTTGTCATGGTCACAGACAACTGGCGTATGCCCATATATACTAATCCTACATTAATCTCTTCTTTATTCCCCCTACACTCCCATCAACTCCCCAGAGATTCTCCAACTTATCCACACCCTTGGGGCAATTCACAGCAGACAAACGACCTGTGCATTTTTAGGATGTGGGAGGAAGTCGGAGAATCCGGGGCAAACCCCACTGTCACAAGGAGAACATGCAAATTTCCCACAGAGAGCGTAAGGTCAGGATTGAACTTGGGTCTCTGGAGCGGTAAGGCAGAGAGTCCACTGTTACTGCAGCATCCGTGGTGTTTCCCACAGATGCATAGAACTTAACAATGATGAGGCTTTTGAACATTTGGCTTTGACACATCTGTAACAAAATCTTGAGATAAAACTAACTTGAGAGGTGTTATGTGTGTTTCCCATGAGATAATGTCAGCTTATATCGATAAGAGAGGAATTAGAGGAATGAGTCTGGGTCAATAATAGCGAGGCAAAGCATTCTGAAATTTAAAAAATCCTGTAATTCAAATTTCAATAGAACTAAGCTTGGTTCAAAGGAGCGAGTGGGAAAAAAAGGGGACGAGAGAACGGGGAAGAGGGGAGCGGAAGGAAGGGATGAGAGGGGAAGGGAAGAAGATTGATGGAAAGCAGGGAGCAGGGGCAAGTCTGAAAAGGGAGTAAAAGGAATGAGAAAGGGGAAGGATGGGGAGAAGGAGTGGTCCTGAGGAAATTAGGGAGGTTGAAGGAAGGGGCTGGTGATGGAGAGTGGAGGGTAGAGAGAGGGGAAGGGAAAGTGAAAGAGGCTAGCGAGAAGGCAGGTGAAAGGTGAGGAAGAGAGAGTTGCAGAGAATTAAAAGTGCTGAAAATGAAGAAGCAGCATTAAAGTTTCAGGGTGAGGATTTTCCATCAGAAATGGGAATGGTTAGAAATTTAACAACTTAAGCAAGGACAGAGACGGGGAAGGTGGCAGAGGAAGAGAGAACAAAAGGGAATGTCTGGGACAAGGTGGCAGTTGGGGGGGATTTAATGACAGAAGGGTTGATTGCAGAATGAAAGGATGGTAATGGGATAAGTAATGAAACAAAAGCTGAGACAAGGAGAGATGTAAACGAGAGGCCAACAGCCCCCAGCGGCTGCTGCTGGGCGAGTGCAACGCTGAGTGTAATCTGCAACTATTTCCTGAAAATTAGTTTACGATGAGCTTCATTTGAATAGTGTGGGAAAGCAGGGGTGGAGAGATTAGAATGGAGAACTAAAGAGATTACTGCCAGGTACACCACAGTGAAATTCTTGTTCACATGAAGCTCACGGAGTAAACAGTACACATCCAGTAATGATAAATACGACAATAAATACAATGATGACTACAAAACAGCAGAATGGTGCATGTGTGTGCAAGAAAGGTCTGCAACTAAGAGTTTTGGTGATAAGTTTATGAACTAAATACCCTAGCAAAGTCTATGAAACCACTACCAAGTCCTTTCAATATCTTTTGGCCTCCACTAACAGATTATTCAGAATTATTTTTACTGGATGTTTAGTATCGGCGTCAACCAATAATTTAGCCAGGATTTTAATAATACTGAGGCAATAATGATAGGCCAACTATCAAAGTTTATCAACCTAATTGGGCTATCTGCCTTTGGAATAAGTGGCTGCACTAATGTCTATTTTAACAATCTCATTTAAGCCAGGTAGTCTAGGCTGGGTGTGACATTCTTTTCATGAGGGCTTCAGGTCAATGAAGCCACCACCAGCCGCTTCCTCAGCCGCACCTGATGAAACCATCCCCGCCCACGCACGGTTCTCAACCACGCCTGCCGACGCAACCTACCACCGCCTGTACTGCTGTATTGAGATAATGGAGCTTTGTAGCTTAGGGCAGGTAAGGCTTTGGTATAATGTTTCAACTGAAAAAGAGCACATCTGTCAGTGCAGTTCTTGCTCGGCCTAAATTTAATTGTTGGGTGTCCACACATGAACTCTACACTATCACTCGGCTATGGCGGACAATAATCAATAACGGTCACCACCATGGTCCGTTATAATGAGGGTTTACTGAGTATACACAGTGAATGGTAAGACTAGGAAGTACTGAGGAACAGAGGAAACCTTGTGGTCATATCCAAGGATCCCTGGTGGATAAGCTGATGAAGAAGACATATGGGAGGCTTGCCTTTATTAGCTGGGGAATAGAATATACAAGCAAAGATTATGGTACATTCAAGAGGAGATTCTACAGATTGGCCCATTATTTAAAGACTAAATGAGAACCTTAAGATTAATTAGCCCAACATCAGCAGCTGTGAATGCTTGAAACTATTACCCTCAGAATGATAACAAGGCACTGGGACAATAACAGATTGGGCTAATTCAACATGGAAACAAAATAATATTCGACAAACATGTTATAATTTTTTTAAATTGTAACTGAGAATAAATAAAGAACCAGTAAATGTGGTATTTTTGGATTTCAAGATTCAAGATTCAATTTAATTGTCACATGTACCAATTAAGGTAAAGTGAAATCTGAGTTACCATACAGCCATACTAAGTATAAAGCAACAAGGCATACAGCCACATAAAATAAAATGTAACATAAATATCAACCACAGCATAATCCACATTCCTCGCTGTGATGGAAGTAACAAAGTTCAATCATCTTCCTCTTTGTTCACCCGTGGTTGGGGTTGTTGAACCCTCCACAGTCGCCGCTGCTGACGGTCCAATGTCCGAACCCTGTTGGCGGGATGATCGATACTCCGGCGTCAGGATGGATGGAAACACTCTCCGCCGCATGGAGCACCCGAGTCAGCCACTTCTTACGAGAGACCGTGGGCTTCACGGTGTTAAAGTCCACAAGCCCCGCGGTTGAAGCTCTCCACAATCCTCGGCAAAGGATCGCAGCTCCCGATGTTAAAGTTCGCGCTATCCCGCGGGTTGAAGCGCCGTGCCGGTCTCCATTAAGGCCGCCAACTCCACGGAAAATTGCATCTCCGTTGAGGTAAGGGATTGAAACAAGTTTCCTCCAAATTCCCCTTCTCTCCCCCACATAAAACAAACCAGTAAAACATACATATGTTTAAAACATACTTTTAAACATATTTAAAATAATAAAAAACAGTAGAAAGAACAAACAGACTGTTGGCGAGGCAGCCAGTGCTGGTGGCGCCACCCGGAAGTTATTAAACAGAACTAAAGTGCTTGTGATTATGAGTAGTGTTTTGGCATGGACAAGGATTGTTTAATGAATAGAAGGCAAAAGATAGGAATAAACAGATTATTTTCAGTGTGTGACGTTGTGACTGGCGGGTGCTGCATGGATTGGTGCTGGGGTTCCAGCCATTCACAATCTTTGCAGTGATCAGATTGGGAAGAGAATATCCAAGTTTGCTGATGATACAAGACTCGGTGGGTGTTGGCCCATGCAGAGGATTTAGAGGGAATCGGGGACCTATGTCATTTAATGGCCATTGAATTAGGACATAATATATGGAGTATAATGGCTCAGGACTGAAAGATAAATATGGGAGTGGGAAGGGGAGTTAAAAAATTAGCAACCAGGAGCTCCAGTAAACTTTGGCAGATCAAGCACATCTTTGGGCAAAACTGTTCCTTAGCCTATGTCTATCTCGCTGATCTAAATGAGGCCATATTGGGTAGGAGGTATTGGGACAGGTGTTACATCTGCAGTTGCAGGGGAAAATACTTGGGGAGGGGGTGGTTTGGGTGAGAAGAGATGAGTGAACCAAGGAGTCAAACCAAGGAACAACTCGCGAAGGCGCAGTCCCTTCTGAAGGTGGAAAAGGGTGTGGATGTGACATGGTGGGATCACGTTGGAGGTAACAGAAATGTCAGAGGATGATGTGTTAATGCAGAGGCTGGTGTAATGAAAGATAAGCACCAGAGGAACTCTACCCTTCTTCCATCAGAGTGGAGGGGGAGCGGGAGCAGAACAACGGGATACAGAGGAGATGCGGGTTCAGGGACCAATCTATGGCATCGGGGGGGGGGGGGGGGGGGGGGGTGGGGACTACATTTACAGAGGAAAGACAACATCTCAAATGTCCTAGAATGGAAAGCCTCATCTTGGGAGCAGATGTAGTGGAGATGGAGAAATTAAGAATAGGGGATGCTGTCGTAGCAAGAGGCAGGGTGGAAGCAGATAATTGTCAGACTCTGTGGGTTTATAGAAACATCACGAGACAGGTGTCAGAGATATTCCAAATGAATGCGGGCAGGGTGGAAGTTAGTGGTAACGTTGATGAAATCAACGAGCTCTGCAATGAGTTTCAAGAAGACACTTCATCTGCTGTCCTTGAGTGGGACCAGTCACAGGACTGAGCTGAGACACTCAGGTGCAAGCATTCAGAAGCTGATTTCAGTAACCATTCAGTAGCAATTTCTCCAGTATTGTGAGGATAGTTGCTAGTGTATTGAATGCCCCTTTTAGTGTTGTCTGCAAAGGTCACACCTGCTGGGTTAAGTGGTAACAGCTGTGAGAACACGCTACACTTGTGTGCCTGCGGTGCGTCGCGCTGAAACTGTCAACAATCCTGACATCCTCACCGCTGAGGTCCTCGGTCTTGATGCACCGATCTCAAACAGGGTGAGTGGCTTCAACACAACCAAAACAGCTCAGCCAACTTCTGGTTAACACACTGGGGACTTGTTCCAATCCCACCACAGCAGCTGGGAAATTTAATTTCAGTTAATTTACAATCATCAACTATTGTCCTGCCTAAAATGACAAAGGTGTGCTCCACCTTCCCCCCATGTCCCAAAGACATGCCAGTTGTTAGATCAACGGTGGCTGTAAATTGCCCCACGTGCAACATGTATGGTAGGATTGATAAAAAGGGTGAGGGGAATGGGTTGCAGGGAAATGGGATTGGTCCCCGAGGCTAGTATAGATCCAGTGGGCCAAATGGCTTTCTGTGTTTTCTCAAATTAAAATGGGGTTAATGTGGATGGGTGTTTGATTGTTGATTCGACATGATGGTGTGAAAGGCTTGTTTGTGTGCTGTGTGACTAAGACTTTATTGTATCAATCCCTTTGCATGGATTGTGCAAGAGCTTGGTTTGAGTTTCAAACTGCAGTCAGTATTGACCTCTAGTGGATATTTAGGGAAGGTGCAGTGAAGTCGACGTCTGAAGAGCAGGAGTTGAAATGTCCATATAGGCTGATGTCAGGAATCTGGAAAGGAATAGCAATGTGGGTAAGAGGGATGATGAATTCCTCAACACGTATGTGATTGTGAGCGTACAATGTCGCAGGGCAAGAGCTGGAAAATGGGAAGGTCCTTTATATCACCTGTAAGCATTCTTCATTCAGGCTGGAACCTCATCCCTCCTATAGACACAAAAAGCTGGAGTAACCCGGCAGGACAGGCAGTATCTCTGGAGAGAAGGAATGGGTGATATTTCGGGAAGAAGGAACTTGACCCGAAACGTCACCCATTCCTTCTCTCCAGAGATGCTGCCTGTCCCGCTGAGTTACTCCAGCTTTTTGTGTCTATCTTCGGTTTAAACCAGCATCTGCAGTGCCTTCTTACACACCTCATTCCTCTTGTTCCCTTTCCTGTATCTGGTGCCACAGACCCATGGTCCTGACAGTGGTGAATCAGATTGGCTCCACGTTTTCTTAGCACATGTACCAAGGTACAGTGAAATACTTTAATACAGTTCAGCAAGACTATCACCATACACAAGCACAATCCCCCAGTTAGTACACAATGTACAGAACAGCCCACTGAGTCTGTGTGCATGAGGCACAATTTTCAGAGGGGGGATTAATCCAACAGCAGCAGCAGCTACTTATTGATTCTGGGCCATGGTGAAGAAGAGATGACCTCTTCAAAGAAGCCCCATTCAGCCATTGGAATCAGCGGATGAATGATCAAAGATATAAGGAACTGTGCAAACACTCAGTCAGTATGTGCAAACATTCAATCAGTTTGAAGAAGGTTCCCGACACAAAATGTCACTTATCCACATTCTCCAGAGATGCTGCCTGACCCAAGCTATCTGAGGAAGGATGTGCAGGCCCTGGGGAGGGTCCAGAGCAAGTTTACAAGAATGATCCCAGGAATGAATGGGTGAACTTATGATGAGCATTTAATGGTACTGGGCCTGTACTCGCTGGAGTTTAGAAGATTGAGGGGGGGAACTCATTGAAATAATGAATGGCTTAAATAGAGTGGATGTTTCCACCAGTGGAAGAGTCTAGAACTAGAGGTCAGAGCCTCAGAATTAAAGGAAGTTTCTTTAGGAAGAAGATGAGAAGGAATTTATTTAGCCAAAGTGTGATGAATCTGTGGAACTATTTGCAAACAGAAGGCTGTGGAGGCCAAGTCAATGGATATTTTTAAAAGCAGACATAGATATATTCTTCATTAGTATGGGTGTCAGGGGTTATGGGGTGAAGGCAGGAGAATGGGATTAGAGGGAGGGATAGATCAGCCATGATTGAAGGGAAGAGTAGACTTCATAATGGCCTAACTCTGCTACTACGTATGACCCGCTGAGTTACTCCAGCACTTTGTGCCCTTTCGTATAAGCCAGCGTTTGCATTTCCTTGTTTCTACACTTCAGGAGCATGCTGGATATTAGTAAAGTAGGTCAGTAAAATGAAGGCAGGAAGCAAACTGCAAACACTGGAACCCTGAAACCACACCAAAGGAGGATGCAACTACTCAACAGGCCAGGCAGTACCTGTGGACAGAGAAACAGAGTTCCCGCTTCAGGCTCATAGCCTTGATAGGACAGGAAAAAAATGGAGAGAACCATTTGATCTAATTTCCCATTCATAAGTTCATAGTGATAGGAACAAGTCCACGCTGCCATGGCTGATCTATCTTTTCCTCTTAACCCCATTCTCTTGCCTTCTCCCCATAACCCCTGACACCTGTACTAATCAAGAATCTATCTATCTCTGCTTTAAAAATATCCATTGACGGACTCCACAGCCTTCTGTGGCAATGAATTCCACAGATTTGCCACCCTCTGACTAAAGAAATTCAACCTCATCTCCTTCCTAATGGAACGTGCTATAATTCTGAGGCTGTGACCTCTGGTCCTCGACTCTCCTACTGGTGGAAACATCTTCTCCATATCCACCCTATCCAGGCCTTTGACTGTTCGGCACATTTCAATGAGATGGCCTCACAGGTTATCAGGGGAGTTTACCATTCAACTGCCAGGTAGGTCTAGTCATGACCTTTATTGAGAACAGGAGTCTGTTGTGTGCAGTGTGGCTGCCACAGTCCAACACAAACATTCTTTGTAAACACTTAATTCCCCATGGAAAGCTCATTGAATTCATGGGTGATCTGGTGACAACGAATGTTCAGCCAAACACAAAAACAGAACATTTCATGATACTTGCAATTACTGTTTTATTTCTATCCAGAATTTTTTTTAAATCACACATTTAAAAAAAATAATAAATTATTCTCCTTGAAAAAATATCTCTTGAGGGTCTCAGTTGCGGGGACTGGACGCTGGAAATCCAATGATTGCACGGACTTTGTACGATGACCTCCGAACTGCAGTTGAGTGTAGTGTGTGTACGTTGGTTCCCAGAGGAGGCGACTTCATCTATGATTAGTTTTTGGAATGCCAGCAGTTTGATTTTAATTTTTGGAGAAAGAAAAAGAAAACTACGAGGACCTTGAAACAAAGGGACGGTATTTTGAGCAGTGAAGTAGAGTGTTGTGTTTGAATCAGTCTGTGGAGCATCCATCAGAAGGGAGGGTACAAGCAATGTCTTGTCTCCAGGAGTTAAAACCTCTGCTGTTTATGCAAAAAATGCCCAGAAAAAGACACAGACACACAGTAAGATGATGGCATTAATGTTGACCACATTCCTCCAGAGGGGCACCTCTGAGATGTCGGTCAGCTTCTTCTGTAGAATTTCCTCCTCTTCTTTACTCATCTTCTGGGCCTTCTGGCCGAACCCACAGAACCAGTTGTAGCCTCTCTTCCAGCACGGTAAGTCCTGGGGCGCATCTGTGGTGACAAGAAAAGCACAAGAAATGGAATGGGTGTTTGAAGGAAGAGGATCTGGCCATTCTGCCCCTCAGCCCTGCTGTTAGACCATGTACCTCACCTTTAATTACTCACCTGATCCATCACGACACCCACTGACTTCGCTTATGAAAATCCTCTGGTGAATTCAGCTTGGAGCGTTGCCGGAGTCAATTTGAGGGAGATTCCCACCCTCCGTGGAATGAAAAAAGTATTTTCAGATCTCTTCTAAATGGGCCTGGCTCTTATTTGAAGACCCCCGCCCCGAGAAAGTTGTGCTTTCCTTCGTGCCCCAGGACAAAAGGTGCAGATGAAACTCCATGCTGTCCTCAAGGGAGTCAAAGGACACTTGACATAAAGTATGTTCTCACATGGAAATCCTTCAGTGAATTACTCTGCATTTATAATGGCGAACAGGGTAGGATGAAGCACCATCTTCACCCTGGGATACATCTCATTGAAGTTTAGACCCTTAATATAATGTCCCAAAAAAGTGTTAACTTTTACCCCCATTTCCTTTGAATAAATACAAATGAACAGAGGTGCAGATACCTACAGGAACACATTCTTTGTTTGGCTTCATGTTCATAAGTTATAGCAGCAGAATTAGGCCATTTGGCCCATCAGGTCTATTCGATTCAATCACGGCTTTCCCTCTGAACCATTCTCCTGCCTACTCCCCATAACTGCTGACACCCTTACTAAACAAGAATATATCAATCTCCACCTTAAAAATAACCATTGACTTGGCCATGGCCTTCTGTGGCAAAGAATTCCACAGATTCATCATCCTCTGACCAAATTTCTTCTCATCTCTTTTTATAGAGGCTGTGCGTTCTTTTATTCTGAGGCGATGGCCTCTGGTCCTAGACTCTCCCACCTGTGGGAATGCGTGACATTACCTTCATCAACATCCGTTTTGCTGTCAGTATCTTCGTTCTTCCAGTCGTCAAAGCCCAAGTCTTCACGTTCTTCTGTGCTGTTGCGCAGTGTCCAACACAGTCGGTGGAGCTGGAAGGCAGCAAGAGGTGAGGCTGTGAGGAGTCTGTCACTGATACAACAGCCACGGCCTCCAAATAATGGAGGAAATGTCAAATGACAGAACATACCTATCATCAGCTGAAACACACGTCAGGCTCAGACCACTGGACATCCAACACATTCCCAACACACATTCCCAACATCACAATAACCAACCTAAACGCTCTAATCACCAAAGACACATCGAATCTGCTGATCAGCCTTAGCTCACTGATGGTCTCAAACACACTGATGTTCTGAAATCCCCAGTGCAATAATCTCCTGGAACTCAGCAACAATGCCAAACGAAGGCCCTGTGAAGAGGGAGAGGCGGCCGTACTGGAAGGGTTGAGACTCACGTGCTTATCCTCGATTGGCTTGGTCAGCAAGGAAATGCCGAGCACCGACAGGCTGGTGGCAACAAAGAGGATGATGGCGAAGTAGAGGTAGTGGATGCCACAGATGATGAGCGGGCAGTTGCTGGGACTCACACAGCTGCCTGTGCCGAAGGCAAACTCAGGGATCATCCGAGATAAACCCATGGCCAGGCCCAAGATCAACCCCCAAAACGCTCCCTGAAACAAAGAGACACAAGTGACTATACATGTGGAACCTGGAGCAACACCAGCATGCAGGTGGAACTCAGCGGGTCGAACGAATTGGAGGGCAACTTGGAGGTGGCGTGCTGATGGAGGGGTAACAAAAACTGGGGAAAGTACAAGGGACAGACAGATGCTCAGAAGATTATAAAGAAGGGGCAGCATAGTGGCACGGGGTGGCAGGGTGGCGCTGCAGTAGAATTGCTGCCCTACAGCGCCAGAGACCCAGGTTCGAACCTGACTACGGGTGCTGTCTTAACGGAGTTTGCACTTTCTCCCTGCGACCGCGTGGGTTTTCTCTGGGTGCTTCGGTTTCCTCATTAAAAAATGCGCAGGCTTTTAAGTTAATTGGCTTCGGTAAAATTGTAAATGGTCCCTAGTGTGTAGGATAGTGTTAGTATACGGGGTGATCGCTGGTCGGCACGGGCTCAGTGGGCAGAAAGGCCTGCTTCCGCGCTGTCCCTCTAAAGTCTAAAATGTAAGAGGAACAATGCTATGGGGTGATTTCAAAACATTGCAACACCATTGAAAGTGGAGAGCACAGGACACAGGAGAGAGCAAAGATCCTATGGCAAGCAAGATAGCCCGCTCAACGAAAAAGACGTAGTACGGTCATGGGCAAATTCATGGGTAATTTTTGGCCCCATTTCCGTAACCGGCTTCCATCACCGCACCAAAGATCCCATAGCAGAGCAAAGATACTAGTGCGGAGACGGAAGCCGGTTACGGAAACATCCTCATAAAAATAAAGGTTCTTTGCTAAAAATCTTCTCCTAATTTTCAGAATTATAATCTATTAAGACAAACTGTTCTCCCGCAACGTTGATTATACTGTGAGTCGGGTCGGGTTACTGAAATGGGTGAAAAAAAGGCCTACGTTCCGCTCCGTTGCGTACTACACATACGCCCATTGCACTTAGCAGGAGTCGTCTATCTTGCTCCGCTATAGGATCTTTGGGGAGAGAGTGAGATGGAACGCCTGCTGTGAAAATCTAACACCAAGCTTCAGTTCACCAGGAAGTTCAGCTGGTGAAGGAATTTACATGGGGGAAAAGCTGAATTCTACCCAACTTCCTCAAAGTGTGGCGATGAACCTGTTAAATAAAAAATTGATAAAGGGTAAACAAAAAAAGGAGGTATCTGGAAACGTTAAACCACTTACTTTTTCATTGGTGCGCTTGACAAAGATGCCCAACAAGAAGACCGAGGCTATAGGGGGCCCCAGGTAGCTGGTGATGGACTGGATATAGTCAAAGAGCTTCCCGCTCTGCGCCGTCTGTACGATGGGGATCCAGGCTATGCTGATGGCAATCAGGACCAAGGTGAAGAGCCTGAGAACACAACAGTTACAGACCAGGGAGAGAAAAGCCTTTCCACCCTCCTCCATTCCCACCTCTCAGCAACACAACAGGAGCCACCACCAAGGACAACGTGGTCGCAACTAATACAAACCAGTTGCTGATGGTCCCGTCAAACCCCACAGCTCCAAGCGATGCCCGCCAGCCCATGGCCCATGCACACCGTGTTCAGCGGGCATTGACCACCTCCAGCCACTGGTTCTCAGCCCCGGCACTGTGTGGCACCTCAAGCTGCCCAAGTATACAGGCTTGGCAGATGCCCTCTTCCAGTGCCATCACCAGGCAGCCCTTCACTGTGGGCAGAGTTGCCCCAGGGTACCCCTTGCGACAAGGTGCAATTCAATGTGTACGAATGAGCGAACAACTCCCACTCATTAACATGCGAGGACATTGACTGCAGACAATCTTGCGAGGGCCAAACGCGACAGGTTGCAATGTTTAAAAGTACAAACAACAGCAGGTGCTGGTTAATACACAAAAAAAGACTCAACCTGTGGGAGTAACTCAAGTGGTCAGGCAGCATCTCTGGAGAACGTGAATAGATGACACTTCAGGTTGATACTTCGGACTGGAGAAGGGTCCCGACCAGAAATGTCACCTATCCATGTTCTCCAGAGATGCTGCCTGACCTGCTGAGTTACTTCAGCACTGTGTCATCAGGTTACAATGTACACTTGGCTACAAGTCAATCGTTACATCAGCTAAAGCAGGGATTAAGCTCCAATGCAAGGCTGACCACAGAGGTCACTTGCTACAGCATGACTACCATTTGGACCAGAGAACACCCAGTGCATAATGTGGCCTTGGGTGCTTGGTAATTGTTGCCCACTGACCCCAAGATGCTGCTGCATGGCTGACATCCCTTAGTCAGTGCAAATGGGCAAACGGTTCCGCATGGAGTAGGTGGGCTGAAGGGGGTCAATTACACTTCGGTTCGGGTCTAAAGTGAGGACCCAACAAACAGGCAGGACCTTTTCCTTTATATCAAGTTCAAAGGAAGGAAAAGTTGGCCTGCTAATTAATATTTAATTTCCTGGTTCCCCAGGTATAGTGCGCAGTAATCATACACCAGTGTACTCTGTCCGGGTGAATGTGTCTATCTATAGGGCCAAGGACAGGGGTCAGGGGAGGCAGTGAAACTGGAGGGGATTGGAAACATTGTTTTGCACCTTCCTCATGCAACCGTTTCTCTGAACATTTCCCTTTAATATTGCAAGTACATTTTCTTCCTCAGTTTGGGGGCCTGGTTGTTATGGCAAAGTTCTCAGCGGGTGGAGAGTCTCCTTACCTCCCTGCTAACATCAGTTCTTTCTCCGTGGCCTTAGGCCTGATCTTGGTCCAGATGTCCATGGTGAAGAGCGTGCTGGCGCTGTTAAAGATGGACGTCAGCGAGCTCATCAGGGACGCCAGCATCACCGACAGCATCAAACCACGCAGGCCTGGCAAAGACAAGGCAGCTTAGGTGGAAGCACATCACCCAATCTACCTTAGAGCACGAGGACATACAGAGTCAATTGTACTGACAGTTGTTAACACTGTTCCACAATCATTGGGGTAGCCGCAGTGATCCGACATAGGTAGAACATGGCCTTCACATGCCGTGAATCATGTAGACTTGGATCTGCTCATTTCTATTGTAGTGTGGGATGACTGGAAATTTGGGCTGTATTGCACTTTGTTCGTAGATTACACAAGATCATTTGATCATGTGGAGACACAATAAACTGTGGGTCAGGCGGCATCTGTGAGGGGAAATGAGCAGATGTCTTTCGGGTGGGGACCCATCTCCAGATTGAGGTCTCCAGGGCTTTGTTTTTGTGCACGTGACCCCTTCACTGCTACTACTGCCACAGAACTGGTGAAAAAAGAGGCAGCACTTTTCCCTGGCATCAATACCAAGGTGCCCATTAGACCTTTAACCGGAGGGAGTGGCGGAACAGTGTTGGACCCGGTCTAGAAACTCAGCCCTGGCCTTTAAAGCTCACCAACTCTGCGCCCGATTATTGTTTGGTGCTTAATTTGCACG
This sequence comes from Raja brachyura, assembly GCA_963514005.1. Next base: position 14,625,539 of record OY740808.1, read on the forward strand.
GAAGATTTGTCACGTTGACATTAATTGGATTTTGCTGCTTCACAAGCCTGGCCCTCCAGCTTTGAAGTGGTCTAGGTCCTGGGCACTGATGACGTCTTGGCTTGGTGTGAGAGAGGGGCCGGGAGTCAGAACCATTGCCATCACTTAGTAACCACGTCTCAGCAAACATACAGTGGCTTGCAAAAGTTTTCATACCCCCTAAACTTTTCCACATTTTGTCACGTTACAACCACAAACCACAAATAAAATAATGTATTTTATTGGGATTTTATGTGATAGACCAACACAAAGTGGTGCACAATTGTGAAGTGGAAGGAAAATGATACATGGTTTCCAAATTTTATTACAAATAAAAAACTGAAAAGTGTGGCGTGCAAAAGTATTCAGCCCCCCTGAATCAATACTTTGTAGAACCACCGTTCGCTGCAATTACAGCTGCAAGTCTTTTGGGGTATGTCTCTACCAGCTTTGCACATCTAGAGACTGAAATATTTGCCCATTCTTCTTTGCAAAATAGCTCAAGCTCAGTCAGATTGGATGGAGAGCGTCTGTGAACAGCAATTTTCAAGTCTTGCCAGAGATTCTCAATTGGATTTAGGTCTGGACTTTGACTGGGCCATTCTAACACATGAATATGCTTTGATCTAAACCATTCCATTGTAGCTCTGGCTGTATGTTTAGGGTCGTTGTCCTGCTGGAAGGTGAACCTCCACCCCAGTCTCAAGTTTTTTGCAGACTCTAACAGGTTTTCTTCCAAGATTGCCCTGTATTTGGCTCCATCCATCTTCCCATCAACTCTGACCAGCTTCCCTGTCCCTGCTGAAGAAAAGCATCCCCACAGCATGATGCTGCCACCACCATGTTTCACAGTGGGGATGGTGTGTTCAGGGTGATGTGCAGTGTTAGTTTTCCGCCACACATTACGTTTTGCATTTAGGCCACAAACTTCAATTTTGGTCTCATCAGGCCAGAGCACCTTCCTCCACATGTTTGCTGTGTCCCCAACATGGCTTGTGGCAAACTGCAAACGGGACTTCTTATGGCTTTGTTTCAACAATGGCTTTCTTCTTGTCACTCTTCCATAACGCCCGATTTGTGGAGTGCACGACTAATAGTTGTCCTGTGGACAGATTCTCCCACCTGAGCTGTGGATCTCTGTAGCTCCTCCAGAGTTACCATGGGCCTCTTGGCTGCTTCTCTGATCAATGCTCTCCTTGCCCGGCCTGTCAGTTTAGGGGGACAGCCACGTCTTGGTAGGTTTGCAGTTGTGCCATACTCTTTCCATTTTCGGATGATGGATTGAACAGTGCTCCGTGAGATGTTTAAAGCTTGGGATATTTTTTTTATAACCAAACCCTGCTTTAAACTTCTTCACAACTTTATCCCTGACCTGTCTGGTGTGTTCCTTGGGCTTTGTGATGCTGTTTGTTCACTAACGTTCTCTAACAAACCTCTGAGGCCTTCACAGAACAGCTGTATTTATATTTAGGGGTAACAGAGTAAAGGGGGCTGAATACTTTTGCACGCCACACTTTTCAGTTTTTTTTGTAAAAAAATTTGAAAACCATGTATCATTTTCCTTCCACTTCACAATTATGCGCCACGTTGTGTTGGTCCATCACATAAAATCCCAATAAAATACATTTATGTTTGTGATTGTAACGTGACAAAATGTGGAAAGGTTCAAGGGGTATGAAAACTTTTGCAACTCTGTACATGTCGAACCTCGAGGAACCAGGTGAGCCCCAGGTCCGCAGGTGAACCAGGTCCCCAGGTGAACCCCAGGTCCTCAGGTGAACCCCAGGTGAACCCACATGTCCAACCTGGAGTCCACCTGGTGGGGATGCTTCAGAAAACATCAAGCAGCGGAGAAGGACAATGATCTCTCTGCAAGTGAGGACACTAAACAGGTGGATAGTCGTACGATGACTAAGTGCGACAACAAGGTGGATAATTTTTCTCCAACAAACATCTCCAGGTTATTCCTATTCTATATCATTGAAGGTGGGTACTCACCGGCTGGCATCAGCCTCACCACCAGCGTGGGATAGGCAATGTTGCTGCATCCAACCTCCGTGTCACAGTACTGCTTGCAAAGGCTGGGGACCACACACCCTATGGTATCTGTCAGGTACACATCAAAGACAGCCATCAGTTTCAATCATCCACACAGCTTCAAGAAGGAATGATGATTTGTCTTTGGAACTTAGAGATACAGGGGAAAAACTGGCCCTTTGACCCACCAAGCCCGCGCCGACCAGCGATCACCCCGTATACTAGCACCATCCTACACACGACAATGTACAATTTACAGAAGCCAATTAACCTACAAATCTATATGTCTTTTTAGCATGGGAAGAACCCAGAGCAGCCAGAGAAAGCCCACGCGGTCACAAGAAGAATATACAAACTCCGTACACACAGCACCCATCATCGTGATCGAACCCAGGTCTGTGGCACTGCAAGGCAGCAACTCTACCACTGCACCACGCTGACTTTTCACACTGACAGGACATAAAAATATCATGGGTAAATACTTGGATTGAAGTGTGATCATCGTATAGGGAAACCAATCAACTAAGCAGGGTCTCGACCCAAAACATCACCCACTTCTTCTATCCAGAGATGCTGCCTGTCCCGCTGAGTTACTCCAGCATTTTGTGTCTATCTTCAACTAAGCACAATATGGTCCACAATGAGTTTGGACAGTGACCAGATCATGTTGATTGAGGTGATGGTGTCCAAAGGTTCAAAGGTCTATTTATTGTCAGGTGTACCAATTAAGGTACAGTAAAACTCTAATTACCATACTAAAAAAGTTACAAGACACACAACTACATAAAAGCTAACATGAACATCCACCACAGTGGATTCCCCACATTCCTCACTGTGATGAAAGTCTGATCTTCTTCCTCTTTATTGACCGGTGTTGGCCGGAATGGTGGGAGATCTTCCCTGGTGTGGCATACATCACATTGACCATGTAGGCTTAGGCAAGGGGGAAAATTCTCCACCCTTGCTGAGGGAGTGAAGGCAAGGAAGGGGGGGTTGGGTTATATGATGGTCGGGGCTGCATCCACAATTCTCCGCAATTTCTTGCGGTCTTGGATGGAGCTGTTCCCAAACCATGCTGTGATGCATCCCGATAAAATACTTTCTACGGCGCATCTGTAGAGTTAGTGAGAGTTGTTGGTGACATGCCAAACTCCCTATGCCTTCAAAGGGAGTAGAGGCATTGGTGTGCTTTTACTAATGAACTAAACGTTGGGAATATATTCAACCAGTGTTTAACAACCCCACAGCATCTGACTAATGACAAATGTGTCATTACTGAGGGAGGATTTGCCAACTGAAGGAGAAAGCAAGGATAGAGGAAGCAGCAGGAAGTTGGACAGGTTGCTCCTGTGAGCAGACATTAACTGTACACAGGAGATCCCCCGACCTGTGTATAGGATCCGACTGATCATTCCAGGGAAGACCATGAGGAACATGGGCAGGAGCTTGAGGTAGCCACAGAGGATACAGCCAGCCTTGACATGGCTCATGTTTTTTGCGGAGAGACAGCGTTGAACGATTACCTGCGAGGGGACAGAAAAACACAAACTCTGAATGAATTCTTCAAAGCGATCATTGTAAAGATATCCTCAGCCACTGGCTCATTTGGTAGCTGCTGTGATGGGTGGTGTGATGTGCTTTTGGTTGATTTACATATGTAGTCGGATGGTCATGACTTCAAATCGCCTTCGATTGGCCTGAACTTCCATTCTCTGCCTTCCGAAAGAGATTTCGGGAAAACTTTCATTCAGCAAATTTTCATCCAAGTCTGCCTAATTGCATTAGGTCTACTTTGGTGCAGGGAAAGGAGTCAAATGCTCTTTGCTATAGTGAAGAATATCTCCATAAACCAATGACATGTCAAGTTTAGTTTAGAGATACAGAGCGGAAACAGGCCCTTGGGCCCATCAAGTCCGCGCCGACCAGTTATGCCCGCACACACGCACTATTCTCCACACTAGGAATAATTTACAATTTGTACCACAGTCAATTAACCTACACACCTGTACGTTTCTGGAATGTGGGATGAAGCCAGAGATCCCAGAGAAAACCCACATGGTCACAGGGAGAACATACAAACTCCGTACAGACAGCACACATGGTCAGGATCAAACCTGGGTCTCTGGCGCTGTAACCTGCCATGCAGTCCTCGTGCCAAAAATGAAAACAGTGTCATTCTGTGGAATAGCTGGTGATTTATCTGCCAGTATCAGTCGATTGGGCTGCACTCCCGAGCTCTGAAGAGAAATATGTTTAGATGCAGAAGGATGGGAGCCTGATTGTTGGCCGATCAATGGTTGCCAACTCACTGGGGGCTAAATCTGTTTGCGGTGCAACACTGCAAAACCGCTTCATGAAGTCTGAGGCTTTGAGAAAAAGATCACATATTTGTGCAGGTTGCCATGGATACCGTAGGACGTAGGTCCTCAATAAAATGCTCGCCTACTCCAAAGCTGTTCGTCTTTAGTAAGGTTTCAATTCACTGTATTGCAAAAAAACTTCACAACAAAACATGTACAGTAAGCTCTCGTTATAAAGGACCATAGGGGGAGAATGGTGTCTGTTATTGCCAATTGTCCACTATAATCGAGTATGGTATTCTCATTGTATAAGCTGCAGAAACAAACAACTGCAGTTGCTGGCGTGACCTCACCATTAATGACAAGGGTGGGGAGCTAATATGCCACTAAACTATTTAAATAAAACAATAGAGGACTTCAGATCCCAGTCGGACACAAAGTCACATGGCAGGATCGCCATTGGACAGCTGGGACAGGAGGTATCCAAGGTTGGATTGGGAAGATGTGACCCACCACAAGAGGCAGCAGTGAGCAGGTGTCGTGAGCTCAGGTTATATACAAACAAACAATGTGAAGGAGGAAGCGTTTAAGAAGGAACTGCAGATGATGGAAAATCAAAGGTAGACAAATGTGCTGGAGAAACTCAGTGGGTGAGGCAGCATCTATGGAGCGAAGGAAATAGGCAACGTTTCGGGCCGAAACCTTGAAACCTACCACACCATATCATTAGATCACAGGTGATCTGATTGTAACCTCAACTTCCTACTGTCTATTCATGATCATAAGTGATAGGAGCAGAATTAGGCCATTCGCCCCATCAAGTCTATTCTGCCATTCAAATCATGGCTGATCTATCTTTCCCTCTTAACCACATTCTCCTGCTGCTCCCAAGGTGCTGTTAGCAAGTATGTTCCAAGGGTGGCACAGTGGCGCAGCGGTAGAGCTGCTGCCTCACAGCGCCAGAGTCTCGGGTTCGATCCTGACTACGGGTGCTGTTTGCACGGAGTTTGTACGTTCTCCCCGTGACCTGTGCGGGTTTTCCCCGGGATCTCCGGTTTCCTCCCACACTCCAAAGACGTCCAGGTTTTTGTAGGTTAATTGGCTTCAGTAGAATTGTAAATTGTCCCTAGTATGTGTGGGGATAGTGTAAGTGTGTGGGGATCGCTAGTCGGCACAGACTCGGTGGGCCGAAGGGCCTGTTTCCACGCTGTATCTCTAAAACTAAACTAATTTAGACCTGGTGGCATAATATATTTCCAAGCCGAGATTGTGTGAAACTTGGAAAGGGAACTTGCGAGCAGTGGCATTTGTTCATAGATGAATCACAAAATAAATACCAGTTAAACTCCTTTGTTAAATTCGTTGTGTGGTTTAAAAAGATAAATGCCTCCTATTATGTTTTAGTCAAATATTTACCCGCAGATACCGGTTTAGTGTTAAGCTTCTATAATCAACAGACGAGGTCAGTACAAAGGAAGCAGCCTGGGCTTTCCTGCTGCCCAGCGGGCGGGTGTGCAACCTACCTGGTCCGTGCACCAGTACCAGATTGCCAAGATGCTTAGTCCAAAGATCAGGCCAGGCCAGGGTAGATCCCCTGTGAGGGGATTCCGGAACAAGTGGAAGGAGTCGGACCGGGGGGTGTAACAGTTGGCGCTGATGTTCAGGACGGGGTCGAAGGTCTGGCTGGTGATGGCGTTCATGTACTTCTCCCTCATGGCCTCGTAGCCCCCAACTGCATCGAACGCTGCAAAACAAAATGTCTGGACTTGGCCCTTACCTGTTGACTGAAGCGGCAATTGATAGATACAGCATTAAATTCCTCGTACAAGCAACGACTCACATTTAACCCCTCCATAGCTTGAAAAACTGGTCCATCTACTCCCCTGTCCCTTCCTGGGGACACGCCCTAATCACTATTTTTTAAGGGCTCACAGTTGCAGAGCGTGAAATCAGGCCCTTCAGCCCATCAGGTACCAGACAGCCATTTCTACTAATCCTGCACTAGTCCCATTGTGTTCTGCCCACATGGGACAGAGGCTGAAGCCATGAGAATCTGATTAGATTTGAATATAGGCCAGAGGAGGGAGGTAGTGGCAATCCAGTCTCAGAAACAGTCTAGAGGCTCACTCAGTCCTTCTTGAATCACTTTCTACATCACGCCGACCCTGGACTCTAATCTCCACTGTTCCTTTCTCAAGAGCTTTCAGACACTCCCTCTTTCTGGCTTTCTTTCTGATGGTGAGCTTCCTGTAATGTTGGCCTCCATTTCTCCCACACCTTGCCTTCATTCCCAATAGACATTCCAGACCCAGGTCTTTCATACAGCCCACGCTTGAAACCTGTTCCTGATCACTCCGACATTTAGGGAAATGAGATGTGACTTTGTGGAAACAAATTCCTTGTTCCTGACACATCTGGCAGCGGGAGTGATGTTCCCACTGGTTGAATTGGAATCCTCTAGAACAGGAAGCCACGGTCTCAAAATGGGGGGAGGGCAGCCATTCAGAACAGAGAGGAGGAGAAGTCTTCGGAATCATCTCCTTAAGAGAGGTTCTATCACTAGATGGCGAGGGAAGCAAAATATACATGGTTACATGAGGAAAATGATCAGCGAGAATCTTATTGTATAGTGAGTAGGCACAATGGGCCAAATGGCCTGACCCTGCTTCTTATATTTGTATATAGGTAGGATTCCGTATTCTTGTATACAAGATCGTATTCACCGTAATTTAGAGGAATGAGAGGGGATCTTATAGAAACATATCAAATTATACAAGGACAAGCTAGATGCAGGAAAAATGGTCCCAATGTTGGGGGAGTCCAGAACCAGGGGCCATAGTTTAAGAATAAAGGGGAGGCCATTTTAAACTGAGATGAGAAAAAAACCTTTTCACCCAGAGAGTTGTGATATTTTGGAATTCTCTGCCACAGAAGGCAGTGGAGGCCAATTCACTGGATGAATTTAAAAGAGAGTAAGATAGACTTCTTGGGGCTAGCGGAATCAGGGCTTATGGAGAGAAAGCAGACACGGGTTATTGATTGTGGATGATCAGCCATGATCACAATGAATGGCGGTGCTGGCCTCCTCCTGCACCTATTTTCTATGATTCAGATATGCAAGTTGGTTCACTCATCCTTCCCCACCAAAATCATCTACTCCCCAGGTACTTTGCCCAGCACCACAGGAGATGTAACACCTGTACCTATATCTCCTCTCTCACCTCCATCAGGGACCCCAGCAGTCCTTCCAGGCAAGGTTGCCAACTGTCCTGTATTAGCCGAGATAACCCATATATTGGGATAAGTGTGTTTGTCCCATACGGGACCGCCCTTGTCCCATATTTGACTGCTACTACTCTGGTCGAGGGGACTGTCGGGTCAGAATGCCGCATCCGGCCCCGCCTCACCCGTCCCGATGTAGTGCAGCCCATGGAGTGCAGCAGCAGCAGCGCCTCGCCCGTGGCCCCGTCGCTCGGCGGCCCGGCCAGCTGTCCGACCTTCGGACCTTCGCTTACCGCAGACACCATCACCGCCCCTCCTTCTCATGGCCGATCATCGGTTCATGAGTTGGACGGGGTGCCGGATTTTGTGCACGACGTCGCGCGCCGGGGCCAAAACTCCTCAGCTGGCCCGCCGGCTGGGCTTTGTGTCCATTCCAGCACCCGGGCCAACTCATCATTCACCCAGCCATGGCCGAGTCGGTCAACGAATTGCCGTCGGGAATTTGTCCCTTATTTTGACCTTTTGTCCCTTATTTGGGAGTGAGAAAGTTGGCAAGTTCACGTGCACCTCCTCAAACCTTATCTACAGCATTCAGTGTTCCTGGTGTGGCCTCCTGCACATCAGTGAGACCAAGCGCAGACTTGTTGACCATTTCACTGAAAACTTGCATTCGGTCCGTCAAGGCCTATTGAACCATCCGGTTGCTAACCATTTAAACTGCTCTTCCCATTCCCATACTGACCTTTCTGGCTTCCTCCATTGCCAGAGTGAGACCACACACAAACTGGAGAAACAGCACCTCATATTCCGCTTGGGCAGCTTACAACCCAACGGTGTCAACATTGAATTCTCCAATTTTAGGTAACTACGAACCTCCCCTTCCCATTCTTCCTCCACCCCTCTTTTATTTTCTCTCCCTTGTGCACCACATGGGCTTGTACCTTTCTCCCCCTCCATTCCTTCCTATGACTTCACAATTTGCAACTCTTCAATCCTTTTGTCTGTCTTTTCATCTCCTCCCTTTATTCAACCATCTGCCTATCAAAACCACCCTCACCTGTATCCACCTATTACTTACCAGGCCTTGTCCTGCCCCATCTCCCTTCCTGCTTTCTTCCCCCCTCCCACTGCAATCAGTCTGAAGTCGGGTCCCAACCCGTTACGTCACCTATCCATGTCCTCCAGTGATGCTGAGTTTCTCCAGCACTTTGTGTCTTTTATAAGTAACGATAGTTGGCATGGAGATGATAGGCTGAAGGGCTTATCTCTATTTAGGATATTAGACTCTCAGTCCCAACACTCCCTTATCCAACTAGACCGCTCATCTCTGGCAGCAAACTCCCTAGACTTGAGCGCCTGGCCCTTTGAGCTGATTGACAATTCTGCCCCCAAGCTACTGATCCCATTTTCCAACACTATTTGAATCCAAGGCAGAGGTGCAGTGAGGAGTGTGGAGCTGTTGTACAGCATTGCAAACAATGAGGACAGTGGAGCAAGCAGCAATGACTGGAGAGCTTACCATATCCCATGAGGATGAAGGAGCCCACGACCATGATGATGGTCTGCAACGTATCGGTGTAGATCACGGCCGCCAAGCCACCTGCCAGCAACACACAGCAACCGTCCATTAATCACACTGAGATATGGTAACAGAGGTAAGAACACTAGCATGTTCACAAAGGCTGGCCCGAGGAACAGCCCTGATTTGGACGTCAGTCATTGTTGACTTAACCAGAGGGCCCCTGGAGATGAGGAGTGAGAAATTGTCGGGGCCGGATGTGAACCTCCAGAAGGATCAGACAAGGCGCAGCACCGATGGAGGTAGACTACTGTAAGCACCTGGGTGGCTATAATACTGGACAGCCTTCAATGCGCATTCCGCCTTTTAGTGAAGGAAAAGTCGACAAGGTCTCCCTCCCTTCAGTATGATCCCCTGCTCCATCTGCACAGAGATGCCTCCCAGGAGGCCTCGGCAGCAGATGGAGCCAGGGTTTACGGAGCCCGCGTCCGGGGCCCGGGTTGATGCCGCGGAGGCTTCAGGAGGGAACGTGGAGGGGGTCGATGGGGGCACCGGCCAAGGTCAGCAGTCATTGCGTGCGCCGGCGGTCGAGGACGGGCCGCGTGGGAGTTGAATGTTGCGCCACCAGGAAGGAAGGAGGACCTGGCGTGGGATACTTTGTAACTTTGTCGGTGCCTTTCAGGTGGCAACTCTTTGCATACCCTGGATATGCAAAACAAAGAACATCGCTGCGACTCGTCACATGTGACAATAAATATTCATTCGTTCGTTCATTAATTCATTCATTCACAATCCAGAGCCCCGAGTTCAAAGCCACGAAACCAAATTTGCAATTTAAATGCAGCCGATGATCCGGAATTTGGGAAAACCATAAAAAATGGCAAATGTTGTGAAAATATTGTGAGCCTCAGGAATAGTCTCGATCCAAAACCTATCTATGTTTTCCATGGTTGCTGCCTGTCCCGTTGAGTTACTCCAGCATTTTGTGTCTTTTCTTGATAAACAGTGTCTGCAGTTCCTTGTTTCTACACCTCTGTATATTGTAAAAAACAATCTGGTTCACTAGTGACCCAAAGGGAAATGCATGTACCATCCTTATTCTGCTGGGTAGATACATCCATGGGGTTAATTCTTAACTACACCCTGAACTACCCCCTGAAGCATAGGGCAATTGGCGGTAGACAATTACCACCAACCTTGTAATTGATGCCAGATTCCACGAAAATTTTAAGATAAGAAAGTTTTGGTGTCCTCCTTAACACAGCAGTTAGAACAGTGCAGCCCATCGGCCAACTATGTTCTGTGCAGACCATAATTGTGACATTGAAATCATCTGCACTGCCTGCACGTGATCCGTGTTCCTCCATCCCTGCCTAGTCCAATCTATCAGCTTGTCTAAATGCTTCTCAAACAATCACCCCCCTGTCTGCTCCCACCAGTGCTCCTGGCAGCAGGATGATGCGGGGATCAGCAGCGGTGACCTGGAAAGGTCTCGAGGCCAAAATGGCGTGAGGACCCTGACCCTGACCTCCATGCAGAGAGCAGTCAAGCGCACGCAAGAGTGAATCTCCAGGAGATCAGAGAGCTCGATAAGAGCAAAGAATGCAGTGAGTTTTGCCTTTTTAAACAGCAGGATTTCAGGGGAGGTAGGATTAGAAAAATCTGGCCACTCGAAGAGTAAGAACTGCCTTTATTCTGACCGGTGGGAATGAAAATTATACAGCATTATTTCTGGTCGAACCATAGATGTTACAAGCGGGATTTCCACAATAGAAAAAACATTCTCGGAAGAATGAATCGCTCAGGGAAAAATGAAGAGTAATGATCCCAACCCGTACCAGGGCGCTAGAGTTATTAGTCAATTTGCTCTGCTTTGGGGTGAATAGATTTTCAGTAGCACAGCGGCTTTCTGTTGGAGCGGCGTTGATAATTGTTTGATGATAAAACATGTTTTAATTGTTTGATTGGGGTGGAAGATTGCAACCTTCACGTGGTCCGCCCTGTTTCGACTAATGCAATCAACTCGACGTGCACAAACAGAAGATCAAATAGAACAAGTTGCCCTACAACTTTAGGCTGTGCACGCCACACAAAAGAAGAATTGTTTGATTTTTAAATGTTTTGATATGTTTTTGAACTAGTTTTCAGCTAGAAATTGGTTAACAGCGGCTCTCTGTTGGTGCTGTGTGAAAAACGTTTTAGCTGAAAACTAGTTTAAAGACATTTCAAAACAATTAAAAATGTTTGAAACACTAAAAAATCTTATTAAGACAGCTGTAATAGAAAGCTGCTATGAACAAATTTCTAGCTGAAAACTAATTTTAAGACATTTCAAAAAGAAATGTAACAATTGAAACATTTTTAATTCTTATTAAATAATTCTTTCTTTATAATAAAGTTGTGTTCCAGACATCTACCACTATCTGTAAAATACTTGCCCTGAACATTGCATTCAAAATTTCCCCCTTTCATCTTAAAGCTATGCCCTCTAATATTGGATATTTCCAGCCAGTGACATGGGTTCTCACTGACTACCTTATCTATGTTTAAGAAGGAACTGCAGATGCTGGGAAATCAATGCTGGAGAAACTCAGCGGGCGAGGAGAAGGGTCTCGACCCGAAACGTTGCCCATTTCCTTCGCTATTTAGATGCTGCCTCACCCGCTGAGTTTCTCCAGCACTTTTGTCTACCTTATCTAAGCCTCACCTTCTTATGTTCCAGAGTCAATAATCCAAATTCATCCAATCTTCAATCCAGGCAGCATTGTGGTGAACGTCTTCTTCACCCTTTCCAAAGCCTCCACAGCCTTTCTGTAATGGTGCCACCAGTTCTGCACACAATACTCCAAATGTGGCCTAACCCCAAGTTTCATAAAGCTGCAACATGACTTCCCAACCCTTGTACTGAATGGCCCAACAACATCTGCTTTTCTGACGTGGGGTGGCACTGTAGCGCAGCGGTAGCGTTGCTACCTCACAGCGCCAGAGACCCAGGTTCGATTCTGAATGCTGCCTGCATGGAATTTGCATCTTCTCCCCGTGACATTCTCTCCGAGTGCTCTGATTCCCACCCACCCTCCAAAGACATACAGGTGTTTGTAGCTTAATGGCTTCGGTAAAATAAACATTGTAAATTGCCCCTTGTGTGTAGGGTCACTGGTGTACGGGGCGATCGCTGGTCAGCGTGGGTTGAAGGGCCTGTTTCCATGCTGCATCTCTAGAGCCTGAAGTCTAAAGTAATTGACTGGATGGGAAATAAATGTGAAGGATCCAGGGTGGGTGGGAGGATGTAGCTCAGATTGTTGGTCATTGCCGTGGGGAAGGAATTCCCAACCTGGGGTCCTTGCTCCTGGTGAAATATCGGATACAAACTGAACTGGGGACTCGGGCAGGAGGGTCACATTAAGAAGTTCTCCACCTTGGTCTGGGAGATGTGGGTGGGGAGGTGATTGTAATTCCCTGGAACTTGACACATTCTCCCCAACCCCACCCTGGTTATCGCTGATAGCAGTGAACCCAGCTCTGCACTGATTACAAGTTCCTTTGGAATCGATTGGTAACTGAATAACCCACACATCTCTTAAACCAGTATCTAAGGTCAGTCAGCACATTCCTCAATTGACAATGGCACTGAATCTGTGCAGCCACCCTTGGTGAGTTAATTACCGAGAGTTGTAAAGAAAGTCTCACATTGCGTGCACTCACACACATCCGCAGACACTCAGTCATGAGATAGGGACATAAATGCTGGCACAAGGACAGATGCACGTGCACTCACACACAGACTCAAAGGTGTGCGATAAACATGCCTACATGCACATATTAAAGCACTCATACACGCATGGGCATGTGGAGGGGGTTTAGAGCTGCTGGCTGTGAGGCAGGACGGGTGCAGTCTCAGTCACTCATTACATCGACAGAATTGAATGGCGCTTACTGCTCTGTACTGCAGACGAATGAGAACAGAACTCGCTGAAACATAAACTTCTTACAGGGCTCAAAATAAATGGGGTGAATGTGCACAGACCTTTCCCAGGGCAGGGAGATCAGGAACCAAAGGGTCTATGTTTAAGGTGAGGGGAGTGATTTGATAGGAACCTGAGGGCCAACGTTTTCATGCAGAGGGTGGTGGGTATATGGAACGAGCTGCCAGAAGAAGTGGTTGAGGCAAGTACAATACCAACATTGCAAAGACATCTGGACAGGTGCATGGATAGGAAAGTTTTAGAGGGATACGAGTTAAATGCTGGCAAATGGGGCTAGCTTAGATGGCATTGTGCTCAGTTTCTGCACTGTAGAACTATGATCCATAACAGCTGGATGGAGGGATGATGTTTTCCCTGGTTGAGGTGTCTAGAACTGGCGGTCACAGTCTCAGATAAGAGTTTAGTTGGAGATACAGCATGGAAACAGACCCTTTTGGCCCATCGAGTCCATGCTGACCACAGATCACACACCCAGAGCTTGTCCATTTACTGCTGAGATGAAGGCAAACTCTCTTCATTGCTACTCCAATCTCACTAATCCATTTGAGGTCCCAATCCGTTTAAAGAAAGTCACTATTATCCCAATTCTAAAGAAAAGCTTGGTGATGTGCCTTAATGACAACCGCCCAGTGGCTCAGTCATCCGCCGTCATGAACAACTTTGAGAGACTAGTGATGGAACACATAATCACATTAAACCCAGCCTCACCAGCCAGCCTTGATGCACTGCGGTTGGCTTACCATCACAACATATCCACAGAGAACTCCCTGGCACATCTGGATAACAAGGACTCCTATGTTAGATTCCTATTTATTGACTGTAGCTCTACCTTCAACACCATAATCCTACCCAAACTCATTTTAAAACACCCAGACTCAGGAGTCAGCATCAGTCACTGGATCCTCGACTTTCTTCCCATTGCCCTGCAGAATCAGTGAGAATATATCCTACACATTAATCCACAATCCCATTGCCCTGCAAAATTACATTCTCAGTTCCAACCTGTACTACCCACGCACTCACGACAGCGAGGCCAGTTCTGCTCTAACCCCATCTGCAGGTTTGCAGATGACATCGCTGTGGTGTGCCAAGTCTCAAACAGTGAAGAGACAGTGAACAGTGAACAGTGTTCCGGCAGGAGATGGAGAACTAAGTACCATAGTGTCAAGACAACAACCTCTCCCTCGATGATAGCAAGACAAAGGAGCTGTTGGTGGTACATGCCCCAATCAGATCAATAGTGCCAAAGTGGAAATGGTTGAGCGCTTCAAGTTCCTAAGCGTTGATATCACCAACAATTTGTCCTGAACTAATGCCTCTGCTGCCACAGGAGACTAAGGAAATTCAGCATATCCCAAAGACTCTTACCAACTTCGACAGATGCATCGCCGGAAGCATACTAGCAAGTCGCGTCACGGCTTGTTTGGGAACAGTTCTGCCCAAGACCACAATGTAGCCCATTCCATCACAAAGACCAGACTCCCCATCATTGACTTCATCACTTAATCTTTTTTCACCCCAGTCATTCTCTCTTCTCCCCTCACAGTCGAGCAGAAGTCACAAAGCCTTGAAAGCAGACACCACCAGGCTCTGGAACAGCTTCTTCCCCTCTGTTACCAGTGCTGAATAGTCCTCCCATAAGATAGGGTGTATTCCCCCAATCTTCCAACCTACCTCATTGCAGACATTGGACTTTTTCTGTGTAACTGTTACAGCTTACAATGCTATAAACTATATTCTGCACTCTGGTATTTTTCTCTCCGCACCACCTGTTGTACCAGAAGCTGGAATAAGGTGGCAGAGCTCTTCTATAACCAGTACGGGCATGAAGTTTCACGGGCCATCCTGTATACTTCCACAAACATGGGGGAAAAATGGTTGCTGAGGAAGTTGTCTCTTTGCTCCCAGCTCTGGGTGATTGCAAGGTGGCTCTTACCTGTCACGGTGTAGAGGGCAGTGATGGACAGCAGTATCACCACAGCAACGTATATATTCAACCCCAGTGCCTCGCGGATAAATATGGCTCCTGAAAACATGTCAGCCTGAAAGAGGGAATGCAATTACAATAGGAATGCTATCCTTCATTTCTTTGCTCTTGCAAAATTTTCCTGCACCAGCTTACATCCCAGAACAGGGAACCAATTCCTGCATAAACATAGAGTCGTGTGGAGGTATTATAGGCACTCCGGCTCACTATATCCATCCTGACGATCACCTACCCATCTACACTAATCCTACACTGATCCCATTTTCTTCTCTCCTGATTCTAACCTTCACCAATGCATTAGGAGCAAGTCACAGCATTCATTAACTCACCATTTCTATGTATCTTAGAGATGTGGGAGGAGACCATAGTAACCTGTGGAAACCCGTGGAGAGGATGTGCAGACCCCACACAGACATCACTTGAGATCAGACACAAAATGCTGGAGTAACTCAGCGGGACAGGCAGCACCTCTGGAGAGAAGGAATGGCCAACGTTTCGGATCGAGAGCCTTCTTGAGACCCCTCTGTGAATCCCCTGTCACTGCTCCCTCTCTGTGAAAACGAGAGTTCAGCAACATCCTCTCTCACTTGAGGTCAAGATTGAACCTGGGTCTCTGGCGTTGTGAGGCAGTGGCTCTACCAATTGCACCTTCTAACAGAATCTGCTCATACAACTGCTTAACCCCCTGAGCCTTTGTCACAGGATCATGTACATCATTCCACAGGAGTACCAGCAACACTATTTATGCAGCAGCTTTGACACTGAACTCCGTCATGGGAGGAGTTATGCCCCTGTCCCACTTAGGAAACCTGAACGGAAACCTCTGGAGATTTTGCGCCCCACACAAGGTTTCCGTGCGGTTCCCGGAGGTTTTTGTCCTCCGGAACCACCTTCAACTAGCATCGCAACCGGCTTCGACTAAAAAATTACCGATTTTTAAAACGGAAACCACTTTCAACCACTAGGGAGACTGACAAAAACCTCCGGGAACCACACAGAAACCTTGGGTGGGGCGCAAAGTCTCCAGAGACAGGGACAGGGGCATAAGTGACCCAAAAAGACATCCACTGTTTTGGAGACACTCGATGGATGGATGGATGAAGGGTAGGGGGAGAAGAGGATCAGGTTTATATTCTGGAGTGCGCGACTTTGAGGGGGAATCTGCGGATGGTGACGTCTGCATGCGTCGGTTGCACTTGTTGCTCTGGGCGGCCGAGGTTGCGGGAGGTGCAGTCAGAGCCACTGTGGACCATTCTGTAGATGGTATACAGTGCAGACACTGTGCATCATTGGCGGGAGGGATGAATGCTTAGGGTGGTGGACAGTCCCCAAAGCTGTTGAGCTTCTTGAGCGTTGCTGGTCCAGGTGTGGGAGAATTTTCCCAAATACTTTTTTAAAAACCAAGAGTAATCAATCCTCCTCAGAATTGTGTTTATTCCAGTGAGATCACCTCTCGTTCTTCTCCAACTTGTACGGGCCAAACCAACCTGTCCCCAGAGGACCACCCCTTCATCCCCAGAAACAACTCTGGTGAACTTCCTCCACACAGCTCCAGGTCAAGGAGACCAGGAAAGACCAGGTGGTGTCTCAGTTGTCTCCCGAGCTGCTAGAATTCCACAGGTGGAGGAACAGAAACTTAGTGAGCATAGAAATTCCTGGAAGTCTCATCAAAATCCCGTTTCCCAACTAGTTGCCCTGTTCAATCCATTCCCATCACTCAGACACCAACACTGCAAGCTGCAGGGGTTCACCATGACCACAGTGGGTGACCCACAGGAGGACCAAGGTTGACCATGTTGGGCATGGCCATTGTAACAAGGGTGCACCAGCCACAGTATAGAAAGATTCTGGTTGCCCGCCCTCCAGAGTCCATGGTTTCTGCCACAGGGCAAGGGCTTGGACGAGAAGGCAGCAAAATGCCTGACATAGTGGGAGATCTAATGGGCTGCACAATGGCGCAACTGGTAGAGCTGCTGCCTCACAGCACCAGAGACCTGGGTTTCGATCCCAACCATGGGTGCTGCCTTTGTGGAGTTTGCATGTTCTGGGTGCCCTTTCACCCGCTGCTCTGGTTCCCTCTGACATCTCATCTGCAACGTTTGGCATCCTCTCCTGGCCAAGGTCAAGGCTTCCATTGTTGCATGAGCAGAAGCTGTCCATCACCTGGGAGTTGAAGTGGGAGCTCAGACCCAGAGAGTCATAGAGCTACACAGCATGGAAACAGACCCTTCAGCCCACCTTGACCATGCCAACCAAGTTGGTATTCTGGGCTCGGCACATTTGCCCGCTAAACCCTTCCCATCCATTCATCTGTCCAAATGTCTTTTGAAATTTGTACTTGGATCTGCTTCTTTAGCTACCTCTGAATGAACTGATACAACTAAACCCGGAGTAAAAAAGTTGTCTCTGATGTTCCTCTTAAATCTCTCTCTCCTCTCACTTTATGTCAATGCCCTCTCGTTTTAGAACCTTCTACCTTTGGAAAAAGACTGTACATTACTTAATTCAAGATCCTCAGCCTCCTATGCTCCAAAGAAAAAGTCCCAGCCTATCCAGCCTCTCCCTAGAACTCAAGTCAGCAGGTCCATGTAACCAGGAGCCAAAAATTACCCAATGGGCTGAATGGACTCCCACTGTAGGGTGATAACTAATTAATAGTGCAACTAACTAATCAGTGCAAGAATTCCAAAATAAAAAGCTCAAAATACTCAATGGGTTAAGCAGCATCTGTGGAGAGAGGAACAGAGTCAATTTCCAAGATCCATCTTCAGAACTGGAGAAGGATCTTTATAGAAAAGGTATTTAACCTGTAATTTAACCTCTGTTTCTATCTCCACAGATATTGCCTGACCTGGACCAGTGAGGCAGTAGTTGGCGGCACAGTTGCTGCTTAACAGCGCCAGAGACACGGGTTAGATCCCGACTACGGGTGCTGTCTGTATGGAGTTTGTACGCACTCTCTGTAACCACGTGGGATTTCTCCGGGTGCTCTGGTTGTCCCCAAACTCCAAAGAAGTACAGGTTTGCAGGTTAAAACAAAATTAAAATTGTCCCTGGTGTGTGTAAGATAGTGCTGGTGTAGTCGCTGGTCGGCGCGGACTCGTTGGGCAGAAGGGCTTGTTTCTGCACTGCATCTCTAAAATCCAAAGGTATTGTGTGGGGAATCCCAGGTGTGGGACTGCTCTGGAACAAGGAAACTGTTACTGCAGTTGGCACAGCAAGAACAGAGAGAGGTTGATGGACCACAACAATGTTCCTCCTGTAGTTTCTTTTGCACAAAGTCAGCTGATGGTGTGCAGGGATTGTGAAAACGGAGTCCAATTATCCCCTGGTGTTTATACCGGCAGATGGAATGCACCAGAGCTGCGATCATTAATACATTAACCTACAATCATTAACTGTCAGACACACCCATGGCTCACTGTCATTTGGAAATTGTAGAGCAATACCTGGCCCTGACTTCTGAACTCCAGTTCACACGTATCTGTGGTTCAAGGGACTGCCCTGACTGTAGCTATTACATCCTGTTATTTTAGCTGTCAGCGAGAAAGAAGGCAATGAAAACACGTGTTAGCAGTTGGCTCCAATTACCCTGCAGTTCCATCCCGTCTGTACCTCAGGGTGTTGTACGCAGTCGATATTTATATGTCACGTATAGGGAGACAAATTGAGACTGTGTGTAAAGCGATCTTCAAACCATAATCATAGATAATGAAACAATGAACAGTACAGGAATGTCTGTGCTGAACATAATGCCAAGATAAACTAATCTCAACTTCCTGCACACGATCCAGACCCCTCTATTCCCCGCACATCCATGTGCCTATTTAAACGCCTCTTGAATGTCACTATTGTATCTGCCACAACCACCACCCCTGGCTGTATGCTGCAATAATCACCTACTCTCTGTGTAAAAAGTCATATGGAGCCATAAAGTCACACAGCATGGAAGCAGGCCCTTTGCCCCACCATGTCCATGCTGACCCTTCTACACTAATATCATTCACCAGCACTTGCTCCATAGCCTTCTTGCCCAGGCATTTCTGGATACTTCTTAAATGTTTGATTGCAGCCACCCTCTGAGTGAATAAGCTCTTCCTTGGATCTCCCCCAAACCTATGCCTTCTAATTATTTGCCATGTGGAAACATTGACTTCTCTCCGCCCTATCTTGTTGTGTCAGGTCAGCCCTCAGACGCCTCGTCTACAAGTAAAACAGACCAGTGTCTCCAGTCTCTCCTCATAACTGAAAGGTTCCGCCTCAGGCAACACAAACTGGCGATTCTGCTTTGACTGCACCCCAACCAGTGCAATCACATCCATCCTATAGTACGACCAGAAACTGTACACAAACACTGTACCTCACGAGAAAGTAGGAAGCCACAATAAGCTAATGGAGCTGATAATGTAAACAGTGAATGGGGCAGGAGTGGGAAACAGTTCCACTCCAGCTGGACACAGCCCTGGCTGGACACACATGGAGCAGAGTGAGCAGTGATAGGCACCAACTTCACCAAAGATACATTGTCCTTGCAGTGTCAGATTACCAGAACGATGCCTGGACGCCAAGGGTTCAATCATAATGGGAGGTTATACATATTGGAGTTGTATTAGAGGGGTAGTGCATTTTAGAGATATGTATTACTTTAGAACAACACAGATAAGGCCATTTGGCCCAGCAGGCTCATAAAATGTAGGAGCAGAATGAGGCCATTCGGCCCATCTAGTCTACTCCACTATTCATTCATGGCTGATCTATCCTTCCCTCTCAACCCGTCAATATCATTCCCATCTGCCCCATCCCCCCTCTCCTTATTTCCCTGTGGCCCTACAACTTATATTCCTCATACCTTGTGCCCACCATTCCTACACTCTGGGGCCAGTTACAGGAGATAATTAACGTCCTTGGGATGTGGGGAGGAAACCGGAGATGTGGGGGGGGGGGGGGGGGGGAAGCCATGAGGTCACAGAGAGAAAGTGCAAACTCCACAAGAACAGCATCAGAGGTTAGGATTGAACCTGGGGCTGTGAGGTAGCGGCACTAACTGCTGCGCCATCGTGGAACCCTTATTTGAAGGTGGGGCCTTGCGTGTGAACACCAGGACTGGTCAGAGGAGCTGAGTTGGTGCTCAGAGCCGGTGCTAACTTACCGATATCTTGGTAAATATGTAGAGGAAGAGGGAGAGGACAGACAGGTAAATCCTGATCCGGTTGCCTCCGAATCGTTTCTTCAGGTATTCCGGCATTGTCACAACCTGGAGGGAAAGAAGACGGTCGGGGTCAGGTCCCAAACCAGGGAAAGGACGGGTGGACCGCGATCCTTGGCCACAGAGCACGAGGACGATGGATCAAAGTTCTACTTACGCCAGCTCTGATGTAGATGGGCACAAATAGCCACCCCAGGATAATGACAATGACCAACGCCTGTTGGGTTAATAGCAGCAAAAAGTTAGGGTTTCATCACAAAGTAATCCCGCAAATTATATTAATGACGAGGACTGAAAAGCAGTTCAATCACTTTTGTTGTGTGAAGGAACTGCAGATGCTAGTTTAAACTGAAGATCGACACAAAATGCTGGAGTAACTCAGCAGGGCAGGCAGCATCTATGGACAGAAGGAATGGGTGATGTTTCAGGTTAATGCAGAGGGTTCCGCCGGCTATGGGAGTCAAGATCGTCCCGTCAACGGCAGGCTCGAGGCCCCCGACCGAGGGAGAGCAAAGGGAAGAGATTGAATTTTTTTTTTTGCCTTCCATCACAGTGAGGAATGTGGAGGAGTCACTGTGAATGTTCAGTTCAGTTTTATTTGTCATATGCAGGTTAACACACGCTCAACGGTACAATGAAATGTGTTGAGCAAGACAACGGGCCACCTCAGCAGTGATATTACAAGGATAAAAATAAGATAAGATAAAAGTGACATTGGTCGGTAAAAGACAGTAATAAATAAAATAATCAACATATATGATGTGTTTATGAGTTCAGAAGCCTGATCACTGATGGTAAAAACTGTTCTGAAGTCTGGTGGTACGTGCAGCCATGCTCCTGTATCGCCTGCCTGACGGTAACAAGGGGAACAGTCTTCGTGCTGGGTGGCTGTGGTCCTTGATGATGCTGTGTGCCTTCCGCAGGCACCGCCTGTTTATGTTAAAATGTGTTTTGTGTGTTCCGTTGCTTTTTATTTGTTTGACTGACTTGGCAAATGAAATTCCTCGTATGTTGCAAAACATACTTGGCTAATAAAGCATTATTGGGATTATGATTGTGATTGTGTGTGTGCCTTTGATTTAAACCAGAGTCTGCAGTTCTTTCTTACACATCATCATTTGGTTGCCCAGCAATTGGACATTGAAGCATCAATCAGCTATGCCTCTGGACCAGTGTAATCTGACTAAACCAAAAAACATAGAAAATAGGTGCAGGAGTAGGCAATTCAGCCCTTCGAGCCAGCACCGCTATTCAATATGACCATGGCTGATCATCCAAAATCAGTACCCTGCTTTCTCCCCATATCCCTTGATTCCGTTATTCCCAAGAGCTAAATCTCTCTCTTGAAAAGTGTCCTGTGAATTGGCCTCCACTGCCTTCTGTGGCAGAGAATTCCACAGATTCACAACTCTCTGGGTGAAAACGTTTTTCCTCATCTCAGTGCTAAATGGCCTACCCCTTATTCTTAAACTGTGACCCCCCTGGTTCTGGACTTCCCCCAACATGGGGAACATTGTTCCTGCAACTACACACGGCTGTCCTCAGCAGGGGACACGTGTCGCGCACGTACGTTCCATTCAAATCCGCCGGTGGCTATTCCCCCCGCGGCACCGTTCCCAGCCAGGCCCACGAAGTGCCCACTGCCGATGTTGCTGGCAAACAGAGAGGCCCCGATCTGAAGGAGAAATAAAACAGTGTTAGGACAGTGCAGCACAAGGCATGGGAGCAATGAGAGGAGACCTGCACAGCCCTCTCCGCTACCCACCGAGAACCCCACCTTGTACCCAGGCCCACTTACATAGAGTCATCGAGCTGTTGGGCACAGAAGTTGGTTCTTCAGCCCATCTTGTCCATGCTGACCTTGATGCAAATCTACACTAATCCCATTTGCCCACATTATACCCCTAAGCTTGCATACCTTCCCGATCCATGGACCTGTCCAAACACCTTTGACATTTAGTCATTGGATCTGTTTCTACTGCCTCCGCTGGCTCTAGTTCCAGATAATCACCATCCTCTGTGCGAAAAACTTTCTCTGCAGATCCGCTTTGAATCACTCCCCTTGCATCTTAAACCCCGTGCACTCCAGTTTGAACTTCCCCTGCTGTGGGGAAAATCAGTTTTCTATCCTAACTAAAGCCTCTTTTCAGACTTTAGAGATAGAGCACGGAAACAGGCCCTTTGGCCCAGCGCATTCATGCCGACCAGCAATCACCCCGTGCACTAGCACCATCCTATACACTAGGGGCAATTTTACAACTTGCTCAAGCCAATTAACCGACAAACCTGCGCACCTTTGGGGTTTGGGAGGAACCTGAAGCACCCGAGGAAACCCACGCAGTCACAGGGAGAACGTACACGTACAAACCGCTCACTTATGTTGTCTGGTCAGAGTGGCTTAACCTGCTTAACACCCGAGTGGCCAGAGAGTGAATGAGCTGACAATGGGGAGCTCGTTTCCCTCTGCTTTCCCCAGGAAAGAGAGATGTGGTGAAAGACACTGACCTGGGAGAGTCCAGAGATCACTGAACACACCCAACAAACAACACTGGGACGGTTTACGTTGCATTGCGCCAAGCCATTACTACACTGGGAACAACGGCTCATCCCCCTACCCATGCCCCTCATCCCCCATACCCATGCCCCTCATCCCCCATACCCATGCCCCTCATCGCCCAGACCCTCTGGAGATACACATCATTCCAAGAACTCCCTCTCTCCCCATGTTCCTCCAGTACGTTCTCTTCCCTTCCTGTTCCTTTCCAAGGGTCATTGCTGAATCAGAAGCCATCTTCCCAACTCGTCACTCACTGGCAAAGTGCTTTCCCTGCAATCTCTTTAAACCTGTCCCTTCCCATTCTTGGTCCTTCAACAATCAGAAGCAGTTTCTCACTACCTCACAGCTCCAGAGACATGGGTGCAATCTTAACCTCTGGTGCTTCTTGTGTGGAGTTTGCATGCTCTCCCCTTGACCACACGGGTTTCCTCCGGTTGCGTTGGTCCTTAAGGTAAAATGGCTGCAGTAAGTTGCCCCTAGTGTGTTGAAACAGAGGGTGGTTGGGAAAGAATGTGTCCCAGGGAAATGTGGGAGAATGGGACATGATTGTCCTGAGACTCAGCATAGACTCGATGGTCCAAATTCCCTCCTGCCATATCATAACATTACATGAGAAACACTCATGATTTTAACTGCCTCTATCACACTTTTCAGCCTTTCTGTATGTCTATCAAGCTCTGCGGATTTGGGCGACTTGAACTCTGGCTTTTCATAAGTGCTAGGAGCAGAATTAGGCCATTCGGCCCATTAAGTCCACTCTGCTATTCAATCATGGCTGATCGATCTTTCCCTATCAACCCCACTGTCCTGCCTTCTCCCCATAACCCCTGACACCCTTTTGAATGCTTGTCGGTTACAGGTGGGTCAGAGAAGGAGGGAGGGCAGAGGAACTGTGCATCGGCAGGTCCCGAAAGTTGTTGTGTTTGAGTTGGCCGGAGTCTGGTGCAGGGAACATTTAGCAGTTGCCAGAACCGGAGGAGAATGTTCCAGGAGAAAGAGACATTGCAAACCGAGTGCTGCATATTGACATAGAGAAACCACAGATAGGATGGGATCTAGAGAGGGTGGAGCGCCACGATTACAGCTGTGTCTGTTCTGAGTGTGGGTGGAGGCATTCGCTTTAATTGACCGTTTCTCAGAGTGAAACGTCCTACAAATCTGACGGGCCTGGAAATCTTTTCCACGCCCACGAAGGTGTTACTCAGGTGTCTTGTGTAAGGTCCTTCACAGTAAAACTGTACAGTCTAATGAGGTCCAAGGGTGAAGGCTGGTAGACTCTGCTTGATCAGAGGAAGGCTGGTAGGCTGGGAGTGGAGGGGGTGTGGGGGGTGGGGGGAGTGGGGCAGTAACGAAGGGGGGGGGGGGGTGCCTCTTTGTCGGGGAAACAAGTCGGAGAGCAGCACCTTCAGTGCGAAGGTTTGATTGATTTATAGAAATCACAACATGAAAACAGGCCCTTCAGCCCATTGAGTCCATTCTGCCCATTCACCAACCATCAATCAACTGTGTACACCAGTTCTAAGTTATCCCACGTTCTCATCCATTCCCTACACACTAGGGGCAGTTTAGAGAGGACAATAATCAGGTGCACCTGGAAGAAACCCACGCGGTCACAGGGAGAAGGTGCAAACTGCACACAGACAGCACCTGAGGTTAGGATCAAACCCAGGTCTCTGGCGCTGTGAGGCCGCAGCTATACCAGACAGTGGGGGAGGTTGTTTAGTTTAGTTTAGCGATACAACACGCAATACAGGCCTTTCGGCCCACCTAGCCGACCAGCGATCCCTGCACACTAACACTATCCTAGGCACACTAGCAACAATGGACAATTTTTCCGAAGCCAATTAACCCACAAACCTGTACGTCTTTGGAATACGGGTGGAAACCGGAGCACGCGGAAAATAACCCACGCGGGTGACGGGGAGAACGTACAAACTCCCCACTGACAGCACCCGTAGTCAGGATCGAACCTGGGTCCCTGGCGCTGTGAGGCAGCAACTCTACTGCAGCACCGCGTGACGCCCCGCCTCTCTACGGTCCCCTCAGCCTCAGCTCCTTGACCACGGATTTAGTCACCACCTCTGATGTTGGTATTTTTTGGTTTGCACCTGACAGCGTTGCTGTGAAACATTGTGCGATGTTTCCACTTTGCAGTGTTGCGTAAACTCAAACTTTTGCTGTTGTTGAAATCTCAGAGTTGACATTGGACCTATGCCCAGTTAATTGAAAGTCCTTCTCCACAAATGATGCAAGGCCTTATCACAGGCCTATCATATTTATGTATTCATTGATTGTGTTGTTTACAAAATATGTGCAAGTATTGATTAATGGTGAAGCTAGGTGTAAAACTACTTCTTCACATCTGATGACATGCGCTGAACTAATGAGAAGTTTGCTGATCCATCAAAACTGTTGTCATGGCGAGATCCACAGCCAACCCCCCTCTGTCCTCTAACACCACTCCTTCTGCTTCTCGTAATGCCATCAGTCCAAGGTAACATTCCTCTCACTCCCCCTTGTAGTATTACGGCCTCTCCCTCTTGATGATAACACTCTCTCACTCTGACAGTGGGTTCTAATCCTCCCTCCGTCCCTCCCACGGTGATCACAAGCCTGCAAGGTTTCAGTCGAGGTGTACTTACCGGCCACCAACTCATGCTCCTGCCCGCGAGGAAGAAGCCTCCAACGGTGCCTCGGTTACTCTGCACCATCGCCTGTGGAAGCAGGAACACGAGTGACTTAGTGTCGAGCGCTCTGCTCCGCAAGTTGCATCACTTCATGGGGTTTTTTTTAACACAACATTTGAACATTGATTTAACTTTGAGGAAACTTCAGTGATTTGACATCCTGGACTCCACTGTCCAGGGTTAGTTGTATAAAAGTATATTTAGTATTGAAGAATATTTGCTTGACTTGTAGTATGGTGGGGGGTTTTGTTTTGATTTATTATAATAATAATAATAACTTTATTACGGACTCAAGGTCCAGACAAGGGGCAACATTACATTAAAAATGCATTACATATCAAATATCATTAATATATATAAAATCATGGTAAATTACATTAAAAAAATCATAATTTATATATTTTAAAAACCCACAATACTTAAGTTAAAAATCCAGAGTAAAAGATGATCAATGTCGTACAACGAGACAACGATACCAGTGTCTCCACAGCTGGGATTCGTAGCGTGTAGTGCTAACCCTTACGTTTGGCAAGGCCACAATAAGCACATTTTTAGAGTCATTTATCCTGCAAATGAATTTACACATGTGATGTCTTAGGATAGCTTCTAAAGTACTGACTCCTGCAGCCACAAACATATTACTGGCACTACACCATCTTGGTTGCCTTAGCAGTGTTCTCATGGCATCATTATATGCCACCTTTAGTCTCTGCATATTTGTCTTTAAATAGTTCGACCACAGGTGCGCAGTGTAGAGGGGTGTGCAGTATGCTCTAAATAGTGACATCTTCACCACATCTGCACACGCACCAAATTTACGCAAGAGGATATTCGCCTGTATATACAGCATGCGTCATTGCCTATAAATATCCTCATCATCTGTCATTTGTTCTGTAATAATATGCCCAAGATATTTTATCTTATTACAGACACTAAGATTGTTGTCAGAGAATTTAAAATCAGGATATTTTAGGCTTTTATCCTCTTTGGTTCTACAGACCATAACAGCACTCTTACTAGCATTATATTTAATGTCATGTTCCACACCATACACGGAACATGTAGTAAGGAGCTGCTGGAGACCAGCGCTAGATGGACTAAAGACCACAAGATCATCTGCATACATAATATGGTTCACTAAAATATTACCAATCATGCACCCAGTGTTACAGGCTTTCAATTGTTTAGACAGATCATCAATATATAGATTAAAAAGGACTGGGGACAAAATTCCCCCTTGTCTAACACCATTGCTAACCCCAAATGGGGCTGAGACCCTATTGCCCCATTTTATTTGCATAGTCTGGTGGGCATACCAGTAGGCCAGAATTATAACAATGTATTTAGGCACCCCTCTTTGACTCATTTTACCAAACAGCTTTCTGTGATTAACACGGTCAAAGGCTTTGGAAGCATCAATAAAGCACATAAGGATTGAAGAGTTTTTGCCTCTATATTTGTTTACAATCTCCTTTAGGGCATATATGCATAAGTCAGTGCTATGTTTAGCTTTAAAGCCAAACTGGTTATCTGTGGAGTTAACAAACTCATTTATTCTTTCCAGCAGAACTCTTTCTAAGACTTTTGACAATATGCTGGCTAAAGCTATGGGCCTGTAATTATTTAGACTGCCTACTTTAGCAGCTTTGTCCTTAATGACCGGCACTAACAGGACAGACAAAATTGAGTCTGCTAACAAGCCATGAAGCCCTGTACCTATTATTGTAAAGAATTTAATACATTATTTTTGGTTAAAAACTTTCCAGGGTGTCCCTCCCCACTCCAAAGACCCGCAGGTTTATAGGCTTATAATTGGCTTCTGCAAATTGCCCCTCGGGTGCAGTATGCAAACGTAACATAGAACTAGTGTACGGGTGATAGATGGTCGGCGTGGACTCAGTGGGCTGAAGGGCCTGTTTCCATTCTGTATCTCTAAATGGACCGGGATTCTGAGACACAAGTACCCTCCTTGTACAACAGTCACTCACTCCTGAACATCCTGAGGATGCAGCCTCGCGATGCCAAAGCAGGACTTTGTTGTGGAAAATCAACTTATTTAAAAGGTTTGAGAAAAATAATTTCCATGCTGGGTTTAATTGCAACAGGGAAATAGGACCTCTTAAACGGCCAGTCAAGGATCTTCAAAGAGCCTGCTTTCCAATCAGCCCCAATGGAGGAGGACGTGGAGGGTGTAGAAGAGGAGTGGGAGCAGCAACTGTGAACATCGTTAAACCAGAGGTAGATAGATACTTGGAACATAGAGCAGTACAGCACAGGAACAGGCCCCTGTGGCCCACGATATCTGTGCCACACATGATGCCAAGTTAAACTAATCTCCTTTAACGACACGTGATCCATATCCCTCTACTCTCTGCAAACCTCTTAAACTGTCACTGACGTATCTACTTCCTCCGCCAACCTCTCCTTTAAACTCTCACCCTCTGACCTTAAAATTATGCCCTCTAGTTATGGAACCACGGAGCCACACAGCACAGAAACAGGCCCTTCAGCCCAACTCATCAAGTTCTATCCCCCAAGGTTGAGACTCTGTGAGGCTTCAGGGTCGGTGGGGTGGGGGGGGGGGTTGAAGGTGACAGCCGTCCAGTGCCACTGCCTGATGTATGCAGCAAGGGTCCTGGTGGGTGAGCTTGGGCCTGGCCACTACGTGGACAATCGGCCACCGATGATTCTTGACAAGTGAGCACAACAACATCAGGGAGAGAACTAAGAAAGAAAATTGCAAAAAACCCTTGAATTCATCCAAACCCGAGGCAGTGTTGTGATAATTATAAGGGGTTAGATTTAATATTGCATCATTATGATAGACCATATAGCAAAATGATGAAACTTTTAATGAACAGCCAAATTGGACCGGGGAATGCTAATGCAAGGTTAACTTCTTAATGCAAGGTTCATTATGTTTATTTCTCCTTGTAAAATCATTAACTGGCTTCCAAATGCACTGGAACAAGTTTTGATTCCTCCATCTTACTCCATGGAATCTCAAAGTTAAATAAAGTCTAAAAGGATGGTCTAGACGTCCGACGGCAAATCTGTGGGGCAAGGAGAGTGGTCACCACCCTCAGCTCCTCCTCACATGTCACACACTGTCCAGGCCTTGGAAATACGTTGCACACTTTATCAATGCTGGGTTGAAATGCCAGAATTCCCTTCCCAACAGCTGATGACAAGGTGAAGATAGGCACAAAATGCTGGAGTAACTCAGCGGGACAGGCAGCATCTCTGGAGAGAATGGGTGACGATTGGGGTCGAGACCCTTCTTCAGACTCTCGGTCCAGAACTAGTTAATTTTAACTAAACTTAAACATATCCCGGGGCAGGGCAATGTGGTCCACGCCCGGCCTGGCCATCATCCCTCAGCCTCTCTGCTCTCTGACCAGCCATCTTTAGTGAGGAAAGTACTTGTTCTTTTCTTCATGGCCCTCCATGGCCACCTCTCCTTCAAGCCTCCCAGGGATGGAAACCCCTCTGCACATTCCCAACTTCAAGCAGCTCCCAGTGGCAGCCATGCCTTCGGCAGCCGAGGCCCTGGACTCCAGAGGGCCCCTACCCCTCATAGCTCATAAACATACAGGGGACCATTGGGCCCATCATATCTATGCCGGCCCTCAGAGCAATCCCATTTGTCCCAATCCCACTCAACCATTCTCCTGCTGCCCACCTGCGATAGGTGCAAAGTGCAGCAGCTAATATAAATACAAAATATCCTTAACGATACGAGTGACCTCGCCTTCTACATGGGCCTCCCATATCAAAACATCTCTGAGGAATTTAATGAGGCCATGGGCTGTTGGATCAAGGGACTGTTGTTGCTGCCCCTACAGAATAACACCAAGGACTTCAGTTCAGACACCCCAGAACAGTTTGTGCATTTGAATTCACGCATTCTTTTGACACTGGAGGACATTCGGCCCATTAAATCTGTACCAGCTCCTGGGGCAATGTCATCAGTCCCACTTATTTTCCTGCAACTATTCCCTCTCACAGGCACATTAAATCCTCTCAGATTCTTCCCACTCACCTACACACTAGGGACAACTTACCGTTGGCAATTAACCTTCCAGCTAGCACGGCTTTGAGATGTGGGAGGAAACCGGAGAACCCGAAGGAAACTCACATGCTCAGAGGGAGACCGGTCAAACTCCACACAGAAAGCACTGGAGGTCAGGATTGAACCCAGGTCCATAAGGTAGGAGGCTGAAGCTCTATATATGTGCTGCACCAACCAGGCACATATACCTAGCCAGCTGCTTTCTCTCCCTTTGATTGCACCTTAAAATCTACAACTTTAGTCAGCTGTTCTATTATTTCTTTAAGTGCCTTGGTGTTAAATCTTTCTGTGATGGTGTTTCTTTGAGGTGCCCTGTTGTTTTATATTTCAATAACTGATTCAAAAGCTGATGAGTTGCCTGAGTTTACACTGCTGATGCGAGCATACGATAAGGTATGTAGCATGTTAAACCTGTTCCTTCCAGCACTATGATCCACATGGCATAGTGATCTGATGGTTATATGAGCAGACTAGCCATTAGTGGGCATGGCTCATGTAAAACCAAAATATGCTAGAAACACTCAACAGGTCAGTCAGCATCTGTGGAGAGAGAACCTATTTATATTTCAGGTCATAAAATAAACTTTAATTTTGTCAAAAGCACATCGACTTGAAAAGTCCTTTCTCCTGCTCCACAGATGCTGCCCGACAACTGGGCATTTCCTGCGCCTGTAATTTGCAGCCTGGTCTAATGCTTTGGAGAAATGTTCTCAAGCCCCAATGGTTAGTAAGGGTTATGTGGAGAAGGCAAGAGAATGGGGTTGAGAGGGAAAGATAGATCAGCCATGATTGAATGGTGAAGTAGACTTGATGGGCCAAATGGCCTAAATCTGCTCTGAGTTGCAAGGACAGACTGGTTATGCTGTGGCTTTTTCTCCGGGAACAAAAGAGGCTGAGGTTCACCTTACAGAAGTTTATAAAATCATGATGGGATTGGACAAGAGGGACAGTCACAGTCTTTTCCCCGGGGGGTGGGGGGGGGGGGGGGTGGGGGGGTAGGGGAGTGTAAAAGGAAGGCAGAGATTCAAGGTTAGGGAGCGATAGATTTAAACGGAACTCAAGGGTCAATTTTCTCGCACAGAGGGTGGTGGATATGTGGAACAAATTTCCAAGAGAGATGGTAGAGACAGGTACAATTACAATTACAATGTTTAGGACATTTAGAAGATACATGGATAGGAAATGTTGGAAGGGACACAAGTCGAATGCATACAAATTGGACTAGCTCAAGTAGACAGCTTTGCCAACACATTTCTGTGCTGTATAACTATGATTTCATTTAGGATAAACCACTTTGATTTTATTGTTGCTTGTTGGTAATAACATACTGTCAGTTTTTTTTGTCAGAGCTCTTGTACCAGAGGATAGAAAAGATCCAAGTAAATTATTGTTTTAAACTTAAAACTAACCAGGCGTGGACCAATACGTCAGCGTCTGTGCAATTATAGTAGGGAGGTGTTCGGTTTCTACATTGGGTGGAGTTTCAGACCAAGGCAGTCGTGGGAAGGCTGTGGGGAAAGACGAGGCTCGTTCTGCCCAGACAGGGCAACATCAGACTGAGGAACACCCAGCACATTTCACTGCACTGTGTGTGTCATGTCCACTGGGACTGTGGGACTTCCTGAGGCAGACCTGCTCTATCTACTCTGTGTCTGGATCATTGAATGACAAGTTCTGGTACAGGAAACAGGCCATAGTTTGTAACAATGTGTGTAACAATGGCCTGTTTCCTTTATTATCATTTACCTAGTCCACAGATAACAATGAAGAAGGGTCTCGACCCGTAACATCACCCATTCCTTCTCTCCAGAGATGCTGCCTGTCCCGCTGAGTTACTCCAGCATTTTGTGTCTACCTTCAATAACAATGTCCTGTTTCCTTTATCATCATTACTTTTTTTGCATATCTTTCGTTCATTTGTTCTATATCTATCAATACCACTCTCTATTTCTCTCGTTTCCCTTCCCCCTGACTCTCAGTGCGAAGAAGGGCCCCAACCCGAAACGTCACCTATTCCTTTTCTCCAGATGCTGTCTGACCTGCTGAGTTACTCCAGCTCTTTGTGCCTTGCTTCAATTTAAACCAGCACCTGCAGTTCCTTCCTACACTGTTGGCCTGGGCCGGACTGAGGTGCACTAGCAGCAGAACGCACACCGCCCTCGGGTGATGGATGGCTGTTGGCCCTGGGATCCAGAGCCGGAAGAGAATTGGTCTCTGCATTGCAGGAGAGGAGAAAGTACCACAGGCCATTGCACTTACCTTTAGCAAGACCAAGAAGCTGCTTGTTGAAACAAGGAACTGCAGATGCTGGTTTATACCAAAGATAGACACAAAATGCTGGAGTCACTCAGCGGGTCAAGGAGGATGGGTGATATGTTGGTCGGGACACATCTTCTGACTGGTTAGTGCTGGAGATAATGGCCTGGTGCTTATCTGTGGGGTCATGGTCGAGGGGTAGGTAAGAGGAGGCAGCTTAGAGCTAGTGCCTGGCCTCAGCATGTTAGAGGTCAGCCCACTAGACCACAACGGCACCTCCCTTGTTGACTGGTTTGATGATAGTGTCGGGATTCCCAACCCGTATAGTCACCCATCATTTTTCTCCACAGAAACTGCCTGACCCATTGAGTTACTCCAGCACTTTGTGTCTATAGCTGATTGTACACTTCAGGAAGGGAAGGCTGAGAATCCATGAACTTGTCTTGTTTAGTTGGGGAAGGGGGGGGAGAGGAGAGAGTTAACTGATTCACGTTCCTGGGCATGCGCATCTCTAAGGTTTGGCCTGGGCTCAGCACCTTCATACAATTTTAAAGAAAGCTTCATCATCATCTCTACTCCCTCAGAACTCTGAGGAGATTTGGCATGTTGTCGAATAATCTATCAACGTTCTACAGGTGTGTGGTGGTTGCATCATGGCCTGGTTCAGTAACTCCCTAGACGCCCTAGAATGAACAAGGCTGCAGAAAGTGGTGGACATTGCCCGGTCCAGCAGTGCTAATGGCCTCAGATTTACAGAAGGCACTGGCTCTAGAACGCAACCCATTTCATCAAAGACCCACACCACCCTGGTCATGTTCTCATCTCGCTGTGTAGGAAGGAACTGCAGATGCCCGAAGGTAGACACAAAAGGTTGGAGTAACTCAGCGGGACAGGCAGCATCTCTGGAGAGAAGTAATGGCTGATATTTTGGGTCGAGACCCTTCTTCAGACTGTTTAGGGATAAGGGAAACGAGATACATAGACATTGATGTAGAGAGAGATAAAGAACAATGAATGAAAGATATGCAAAAAAGTAACGATAATGAAGGAAACAGGCCAATGTTAGCTGTTTGTAGGGTGAAAACGAGAAGCTAGTGTGACTTGGGTGGGGGAGGGATAGAGAGAGAGAGGGAATGCCGGGGCTACCTTAAGTTAGAGAAATCAATATTCATACCACTGGGCTGTAAGCTGCTCACTGCTACCCTCAGGAAGAAGGTACAGGAGCCTGAGAACCGTGACCTCCAGGTTCAAGAGCAGCTTCTCCCCATCAACCAGCAGGCTGTTGGACCAACCAGTACAACCCTAACCACAACCCTGTCTTAGCAACAACTACCATGGCCCTTGTTTAGGTTACACTAGGTACTGCAGTTTGCACTATTATGGTCTAGTTACCTGGTACTACTGATAATTTATTGTATCATTGTAGACATTTAGTTGTGTTGTTGTATTAATATGCCGGTAAAACTGCAACTAGTAAGAATTTCATTGTTCCTTTCTCAGTACATATGACGATGGGGAGAAGGCAGGCACGGGTTATTGATTGGGGACGATCAGCCACGATCACAATGAATGGCGGTGCTGGCTCGAAGGGCCGAATGGCCTCCTCCTGCACCTATTTTCTATGTTTCTATGTTTCTAAATACTCATGACTTAACTTTTGCTGTGATCACAGTTAGGATTATGCAAATGTTTTAAGGATACTCACTTAGCCCAAGGAAAGCTCAGCGTCCTATTCTGCCTATCACCATGCCCTTCCCTTCCCCATTACAAAACATTCCTCTCACACATTAATCCAGATCTTGTTCAAATCCACCCGTGAATCCTGCTGCCACCCGTCTTCCCGGTCGTTTAACTCTTAACGCCTCCTGTTCCTAAAAAACACCAACTTTCCCCACCTTCCCCTCAGATCCCATCTCAAGGAGACTCCATCTAATTCAGCCGGTCAACAGTGACCTGCACAACCCAGGCAAACACAGCAGGGTGCAACAGGGTCAAACTGGTGGCTGAGGCAGGAGAAGTAAGTAAGTTTATTGGCCAAGTATTCACATACAAGGAATTTGCCTTGGTGCTCCGCCCACAAGTAACAACATGACATACGGTGACAGTTATATAGACACAAACATCTGGAGCAACTCAGTGGGTCAGGCAGCATGTCTGGAGAAAAGGAATAGGTGACGTTTCAGGTCGAGACTGAACAAGGGTCTCGACTCGAAAGGTCACCTATTCTTTTTCTCCAGAAATGCTGCCTGACCTGCAGAGTTCCTCCAGAATTTGTGTCTATCTTTGGTGTAAACCAACATCTGCAGTCCCTTCCTACGGATGGTGACAAGAGGCTTGTTTAGAGAGGAAGGGTCTGGAGGAGAGGGAATGAAGAAGGGTGATGTTGAGAGTAGTTGCAATGGACCAGGTTTGAATTTCAACAGGAACTTTGATAAATCTCAGATGTTATACATTACATTTCCATCCCCTTCCCACCACCTTACTCCATCCATCTTTCCTTCTCATTCTGCACCCGATGTGTAATTGAGCACAAATCCTTTCATCTTGTCTCCTGTTATTCACTTGGTAATTTTCACCCTGCCGTTTCAAAAGGTGCCCTGGGAGGAGAGGAGAGGAGAGGAGAGAAGAGGAGACTTCTAAAGGATGGACCTACTCCAGCAGGCTTTGTATCTGCCTCTGCCCTTCAAGAAGTCGCATGCAAATGTTTTCAGTTTTAAAACAAGGAGACAAAGGCAGTGGCAACAAGTTTCCCCGGACTCTCGCGTGTATCTGAGATACCAAACATCAGGAAGACAAACAGGAGCAAAGTCGATACATTTAGCAGCGCTGGATGCCAACAGCGTCATCACAAGTTTGATAGTACAATGGGTCACTGAGCTAAAGTTTCCCATCCACATGAAATAGTTTTAGACCGTGCTCGAAAACTCTACAAACTTTATGGAAGGGAAGTTTAAGAGCCTGTTGTGCTCCGGACTCACCCAGATTCCCACCGCCAGGACCACCAAGAAGTAGATGACAATGACCGAGATGTCGGCTGCATTGTTGACGACCACCGAGCCGTCGGGTTGTGGGACGGGGCCGGGAGACGCCGAGACGGTGCTGCTGTCCATGGCCGCTTCACTGTGCAGGAGCTCGCTGCCACCCGAGCCTGGTTGAGGAGGGAGGCTCCAGGGGCTGCGCTTTATACCTGGGCAGGTGTGGTCTCCCCGCTGTACAGTTAATGATAAAACCCGGAAGCGGGCGGGTCTGTACCACGCATTCCCGTAGAGAGTGGAGCTGGCGCTGAGCGGCCACGGGCACCAGCTCGCTGCCCCCCCCCCCCCCGGGCACCGGGCACCGGGCACCGGGCACTGACCCTGGGCACACTCGGACCCAGGCGCCCCGCTGCATTCAGGCTGTGTGTGGTGGGGCGGGAGGGAGGACAGCACAGCTGGATGCGAGGGGCACAGCTGGATGTGAGGGGGGTACACAAAGTGCTGGAGAAACTCAGCGGGTGCAACAGCATCTATGGAGCGAAGGAGATAGGCAACGTTTCGGGCCGAAGCCCTTCTTCAGACTGATGGGGGGTGGGGGTGGGGATGGGGGGGGCGGTGGGGGGGGGGGGGGGGGAATCTGCCGAAAGATACTCCACTGGATGCGAGGGAGCGCAGCTGGAGGGGTTCGGGGTCGAACAGCTGGAGAGAGTACAGCACAGCTGGCGAGGGAGCGCAGATGGAGAGGAGAGGGGCAGAACAACTGGGGTGAGGGTGAGGGAGAGGAGGTGGAGGGGTGAGGGGGTCTAACAGCTGTAGTGTGCGGGGGACACATAGCCAGGGGGTGGCCAGCACAGCCCTTTAGGGCCATTCCAATCCATGCCACATCCCAGAGCAAATGTCCTGTTGGACACATTAGTTATTTCTCGGCATCCTTCATTCTCCAATCTCCGATTTGGTTTTCTCACCTGATAACATTGCCGGGACACATCGTGTGATGTTCCCTCGCGGTAGAGTTGCGTAAACTCAAACTTTTGCTGCTGCTGAAATCTCAGACTTTACATTTGCCCTTTGCCCAGTTAATGGAGACTTCTTCGCAGCCAAAAGATACGAGGTCTTATCACAACTTGAACCCTGTTTTATTTATGTCTTGATTGATTTAGTGCTGTTAATATAAATAGATATTGATTCATGGTGATGCTTCATCAAAAAATACAAGCTAAAGATAGAATGATGTGGGCTGAATCCATCAATACTGTTCACATCAACCGATCGACAGCCAATCCCCTCAGTGACTCCTCCAACAACTTCAGCTTCACATCATGACACATCATTGACCCATTCCACT
The DNA here is from genome assembly GCA_963514005.1 of Raja brachyura. The sequence goes on from OY740808.1 coordinate 14,661,706, forward strand.
ATCAATCTTGCCTGATCACTGCATTGCTGAATGCATCTGACATCAAATGAAGCACACACTTCACATGTAACTATCCTCTACTCAATGTATGTCTAATGAAAATAATCTTCTTAGAATCAAGGGGGTACAGTTTATTTCATAGAGTCTGCTACATTTGCTGTTTACATCAACTGTTGTCTTTAGTACATTCAGTCAGTGTGTTGTGCAGACAATGGGACAGCCTTCCTCCAACTTTAGCCTGTCTCCGAGCCGACTGTGGAGGATCTGCTCAACTTAACATTCAAAGGAGGGGGGAGATGGCAGGACAACGCTTCAAGATGTCCTTCACTGGTTATGAAGCAGTGGAAGCTCTGTCCATATGTTCATAGGTTCTCGGAGCAGAATCAAGTCAACTCCACCATTTAATCATGGCTGAACTATCTTTCCCTCGACATGCGCATTGTGACACGCACGTGATGCACGCATGGTGCGCATTACATGCGATGCCATAGACACTGACGTGCGGCTGCGTGCGCTGTCGCAGGATTTTGTGATGTAGAAAATCTTCGCGCACCATCTGCGTGATGCGCAAATGATGGCCAAGTGGGACAGGCCCTTTACTAATCAAAAATCTGTCAATCTCCGCCTTAAAAATATCCATTGATTTGGCCTCCACAGCCGTCTGTGGCAATGAATTCCACAGATTCGCCACCCTCTGACTAAAGAAATTGGATGATCAGCCATGATCATATTGAATGGCGGTGCAGGCTCGAAGGGCCGAATGGCCTACTCCTGCACCTATTTTCTATGTTCTATGTTTCTATGTTTCTGAAGGTACGTCCTTTTATTCTGGTCCTAGACTCTCCCTCTAGTTTATTATGGCCATCTGATGAGGCAGAATACAGTGCGGTCACTGGGCTGAGTTGTGGGAAATTACAGAGCTCTGGGTTTGGGTTTAGATTTTGTTACTGTCATGTGTACCGAGGTACAATGAAAAGCTTTTGTTTGTATGCTATTCAACCATATCAGATAATACTATACATAAATACAATCATCATACTCATGTACAAAGGAAAAAGTAAAGAGCGAGATACCAGAGTGCAGAATATAGTTTCTCAACAGTTCCAGAGAAAACATCAAATGTCCACAATGATGTTGGGAGGAGAATTGGGACTGTCCCCTAGCTTATAGAAAGACCATTCAGAAACCTGATAACAAGTGTCAAAAATGTTTTATTGTCATATGTCCTGAACCAAAATAATGAAATTCTTACTTGCAGCTGCACAACAGATGTGCAAACATTATGGAAGAAGCTGTTCCTGAGGCTGGTGGTACCTGTATATACAGACCAAAGTGAGCAGGGAGAAGGAGGAATGACTGGGATGGGGAAGGTCCTTGATTATCTTGGCTGCTTTATCTTCAAGGCAATGTGAAGTGTCGAAGGTGTCAATGGTGGAGAGTTTGGTTCTAGCTCCAGATGCCTCTCCTCAGCAGTGGTCCTTCAACAGCTGGCCTGCCTTGACCCCAGGTACAGGTAATCTGCAGGACAACAGTGAGAGCATCCATCAGATGTCACTCCACCCCAGAGAGAAAGCCATCCTATCATCGGTCATCCAACTGCAGGCATCCCCTGGGTCAGTGTTTGACCGGTGGGTGAGTACAAAACTCTGGGGGCAGTGGGGGAAGTACAACACCTTCACTGACTCACCACAATGCCTGGCCCGTGGCCTCAACACAGAGAAGACTGGGGGGTTCTCGAATCTATTCTCTGTGAACACAGATAATCACTGGAAGGAACAGGTCCTCTCCTAAACTGCCCGCCCACTCAAATACCTCCTGCCACGCTGCAAGCCCCACCTCGTATTTATCAGCCACCTAGGTCATCTTCGACTCTGAGGGACTGTTGAACAAGAAGCAACAGGGCACCTCTCAGCTGGATCTAGATGAGAAAGTTATGCCCTGCTTCAGCTACTGTACAATGACATCTACAGATTCCCCAGCACCATTAGCTCCCTGATCTATACCAGCTTTCTACTCCACTGTAATCAAGAGTCAAAAGTCAATAATATTTATTTGTTATTGGCACCAGATATGACACGGAGTAATTACAATCTTACGTTTTACAGCTTTATAGACACATAGGATGCAACAACAACAATAAATACATAATAATTTATCAATTAATCTAAAGAATTAACAAGACTATGACAGTGCAAAAACCAAGGTTCTTAGAGCAATGAAAACCAGGTACAAAGTTCTTAGTGGTTCGATGCCGAGGTCGGATTGCGGTTAGGACTGTGCAGGCTGGTTCAAGAACTATATGATTGAAAGGAAGAAGTTGTCTGGAAGCTGAAGATGAAGATTTCTCAGTCTCCTGTACCTATCTCCCAATGGTAGGAGTGAGATGAGAGCGTGGCCAGGGTGGTGCGGGTCTTTAATGATATTAGGCTGCCTGATCAAGGAAGCGCTTTTTGTCGATCACTTCAGTGGGGAGGTCAGTACCCGTGATAGATTGGCCAATGTCCACCACTTTCTGCAGCTTCTTTTAGCATTCTTTTAGCATCTAATTTCATCCTGTACCCATCCCATCTGTTCCCCATTCCCGTGTCCCAATGATTTACCAGCCCTACCCTGTTTCTAGCATTCCGAGTGATAACACTTCTGCAAACTCTGATAAAGAGATTTCTCTGCTGTTATGTGTTTCATTCGCATATGATTGTCTTCCATTGGAAGTTTCCATGGCTCCGCTGCTGCATTCCATTCACGGTGAATGAGCCCCACTGTTCTGTCTGCAGTCTTCAAGATCTAAATAATTGTCTTACCACTTCCAGTGCTTTATGTGTCTGTACTCCTGATCTCTGTGCTCTCTTGCTCCTCCCTCACCATGCCAGAGACCCTGACCTCGGGTGATGTCTTGAGCTATTTTTTTCTTCTTCCTGTGTGGGCTTCCCAGCAGGTGCTTTGGTTTCCTCTCACATCCCAAAGGCTTGTAGGTCGGCAGTTTAGTTGGCCACTGCTGCCTCACAGCGCCAGAGAAGTGGGTTCAATCCTGACCTCGGGTGCAATCTGTGTGGAGTTTGTACGTTCTCCCTGTGACTGCTTGGGTTTCCTCCCACTTCCCGAAGACATGTGCGTTTTAGGTTAATTAGCCTCGGTAATTAGCCTCCAGTGTGCAGGTAGTCTTAGTTTTCGAGATACAATTTGGAAACAGGCGTTCTGGCCCACCGAGACTGTACACTAACACTATTCTACACACTACGGACAATTTATAATCTGTAGGGAAGCCAATTAACCTCCAAACCTCTACGCCATTTGGAGTGTGGGAGGAAACCGGAGCACCCAGGGAAAACCTACGCAGTCTCTGGAGAACGTACAAACTCCGTACAGAGAGCGCACATGGTCGGGATCGAACCTGTGTCTCTGGCGCCGTAAGGCAGCAACTGTACCACTACGCCACCATGTCAACCCTGCATAGGTAATGAGAAAATGAGCTAATATAAAACTAATGTGAATGGGTGATCAGTGATTGATTGGACTCGATGGGCTGAAGGGCCTGTTTCCATGCTGTATCTCTAAACTAACCTAAAAAAATGGGACTACTGTAAATGGGTGGTAGATGGCCAGCAAGTACTCCTTGGGCTGAAGAGCTCACTTCATGCTGTGTCTCTCTAAGAGTCTTTGAGTCTAAATGTGATGCCTGGGGGAATCCCATGCAGTCACAGGGCAAACATGCAAACTCCACACAAACAGCGCCTGAGGTCAGGATTGAATGTGTGTCACATGAGCTGTCCGGCAGCAGATCTACAAGCGAGACCACTGAGCAATATTCCATTGCCGATTAATAAAGGAAGCCGTCATGGTCGAGGATGACGGGGTGGGATGAGCACAGGAGGTGCAGACAGCTGAAGGGGGAGTGGAGGGAACAATGAGAATGAGCAACAGACTGGGGGTTGCACGGAAACAGAGCGATCGCAGGATTAGGCCTCGGCCCCAGAGAACGAAGCGTTCTGAGCCAGAATTAGCCCATTACCTGTGTCCCAACTCAAAACATTGCATTCTCTGTGACTCGGCAATCGCAGAACAAAGGGACTATTCACACACCCCTTCAGCAGGTAGCTCAGTAATGTGAACAGTGTGAGAGTGTAGCTTCATAGCTCTCTGGTGATAGGGAAACAGCTCACACACTGGGAGGGTGCCAACGAGCTTGGGCCCGGCACTGGGGCAATGTTGGAGGGACAATTCCAAGCTTTAGCAAGCGACTATTTTCTTCCGTTCATGTGTCAACGATTGTAAACTTTAAACAACTCTTGAATTCAAACAATCGTCCAGATCCTCCTCCCCCTCTTCCCCTACCCGGTCACCTCTCCCTCCTGTGCTGCTCTGAGCTGCATTTTACTGTCCCTGCTGATCAACTCCAGTCTCAGTCCACCATTTCAACTCCCCTTCCCATTCCCACATTGACCTTTCCGTCCTGGGCCTCCTCCATTGCCAGAGTGAGGCCACACACAAATTGGAGGAACAGCACCTCATATTTTGTTTGGGTAGCTTACAGCCCAGAGGTATGACGTTGAATTCTCTAATTTTAAGTAACTTCTACTTCTACTCTCCTCACCTCTCCTCCCCCTTCCTCCACGCTAGTTGGTGTACCAGTCCCACAGTTCTCCGCAATGTATCCCTCTTGAGATCACACCTTCCTGAGCCAACAATGGGCCTATGTGGCCAGCCCTTATTGGCCCTGGTCTTTCCCCGCATCCAGATCTCACCACCCCCACCCTCCCCCTACATATTTCAGTCTGATATTCCACCCGAAACATCTCCCATCCTTTTTCTCCAAAGATGCTGCTTGACCCGCAGAGTTACTCCAGCACCTTGTGTCTGTCTCAGTAGAAGCCCTCAGCCTTGCCCCCTACATTGCAATGATCTCTTCTTCCACCGGAGTCTCCTCCATGCTCTTGGGCAGGATTCTTCACCCCCAAACTGTGATCCTTCAAGGATAGGTGATTCTCCGGGTCGGGACCATTCTTCAGACCGTCACACTGTACTTCAGCTGTAGACTCACCAGAGCATTATATAACTGGAACAATGTGTTATTGCCATTGCAAGTCTGAAACTCTCTGGCCCATAACCCCCCTTTCCCCATTGACACAGTTATGTTATAATGGTGTTTCCACAACATGAATTGGATTTAACGTGATCAATGTATGAGGGACTCTATTTGTTTTATGTTTAATTAGTTATGATTTGATTTGGATTGGGAACTAGAAAACAACTTAAAAGCTGCTTTGGAATTTGAAACGCAGAAAAATAACTGTCTTGGATAAAAAAGTTTCCATGTAGCCTCCCCACAGTAATCAGAAGCACACTGTCTCTTAACAACACAGTCTGAAGAAGGGTTTCGGCCCGAAACGTTGCCTATCTCCTTCACTCCTTAGATGCTGCTGCACCCGCTGAGTTTCTCCAGCCTTTTGTGTACCGCCAGTTTTTCAATTGGAGCCCATTAAAACTGAAAAACTGACAAGCAGTTGCTTCTATTGTCACTTGTACAATGATACTCGATTAAACAATATAACATACATGCCATTCATATGTTTATCTTGCAGTGATAAAAATAAACATTACTATTTAAAAAACCTTTAGAACATGGCATAGTATAGCTCAATGCTGAACATGATGCCTAGCTGAACTGATCTCATCTGCCTGTATATGATTCATGTCCCTCTATTCCCTGCACCTCCATGTGCCTATCCAAAAGCTTCTAAAACGACACAATCCCATCTGCCTCCAGCACCACCCCTTGTAATGCATTCCAAGCCCCCACCACCCTCTGTGTATAAAACGTGCCCCCCCCACCTCTCAATTAAACTTGTTCCCAATCATCTTCTAGCTATCCCTCTAGTGTTGGCCATTTCCACCCCGGGAATAAGGTTCTGACTGTCTACCGTATCCATGCCACTCATAATTTTATTTACTTCTACTGTTTCCCCTTAACCTCTCACGTTCCAGGGAAAATAATCCAAGTCTGTCCAAACTCTCCCTGTAGCTTTTGTAACTTGTCAGCTTCAGAAAGATGGTGACTCTGTGTGCTCCCTAGCTGAGGTCTGTTGAATGATTTTACCGGATTTTATGCAAAAATAAAGAATCTCTCTGTATCTAGATATATGCGACAATAAAGTATCATTGAATCATAGACAATAGGTGCAGGAGTAGGCCATTTGGCCCTTCAAGCCAGCACCGCCATTCAATGTGATCATGGCTGATCATCCCCAATCAGTACCTCGTTCCTACCTTCTCCCCATATCCCCTGACTCCGCTATCTTTAAAAGCCTTATCTAGCTCTCTCTTGAAAGTATCCGGAGAACCAGCCTCCACCACCCTCTGAGGGAACTATAAGGTTCTATAAGAACCTTATATAAAATAGATATAATTTAATAAATAGAACCTTGTGGGGTACGATCCCGAAATCAAAGCGAGAAGCCAGGTGTAGTGGGAAGTACCTTTATTTTGTCCTTTCGTGTCGCAAGGAAGCCCACGAGAGAAAGATGGCACCCCAAACCCTTCCCTTTAAACCCTCTGGTCAAGGGCCGCCTCTGGACTGAACCATTCCCGTGCCGAGGGGTTTGACCCTTAGGATGGTCCGACCCTTGGGAGCCGCCACAGGACCCCCCCCCCCAGAACCCGAGGCACGAAACGCACCGGCGGGCGCAGAACACGGCCGGACCGCGTGCGGAAGTTAGCCGACCGAGGGGCTGGCGGGGGCACAGATGTAGGGACAGGTGGAGGGACCGGCGGGAGGACAGGTGGAGTGACAGGCGGAGGGAGGGAGCCGTGAAGGGGGGCGCCCTCGAGGTCGAGGACCGGCAACCAGCTGGTCAATGTCCAGATGTGCCGGCTTCAGCTGGTCAATTGACATGGCCTCCGGCCGGACCCCCATGTCCAACACAAAGGTTGTCTCCCCGTGTTCCAGCACTCGGAATGGGCCCTCGTACGGCCTCTGGAGTGACGTCCGGTGGGCATCACGGCGCAGGAAAACGTGGGGGCAGTCCCGGAGGGCTGATGGCACATGCGGGCGAAATGTCCCATGGCGGGAAGTCGGTACGGGTGCGAGCCTGCCAACTCGCTCGCGAAGGCGTTTTAGGGTGGATGAGGCCCAGCAGAACCCAAGGCAACTTGTCCATCCAGTCCGGGCCGGAGAGTCGTGCCTTCAGCGCTGCCTTGAGCTGCCGGTGGAACCTCTCCACCAGTCCGTTGGCTTGCGGGTGATAAGCTGTGGTGTGGTGTAGCCGCACCCCCAGCAAGTGAGCCATGGCCGACCACAGCTCGGAGGTGAACTGTGGCCCCCGGTCCAAGGAGATGTGCGCCGGCACCCCAAAGCGAGTAATCCAGTGCGCGGACAACGCACGGGCGCACGTAGCTGTTGACGTATCGGCCAGAGGTATGGTCTCCATAGTGAGGAGGTGGGTGATGCCCCGGGACGGCGGGAGAGGCCCCACAATGTCCACATGGAGGTGGTGGAATTGCCGGTGAGGTAGGCCGAACTCCTGGAGGGGTGCCCGGACATGCCGCTGGATCTTTGCCGTCTTGCACGGAATCAGGTTCGCGCCCAGTGGCCAACCTGCTTGCGCAGACCGTGCCACATGAACCGAGCCGCCACCAGTGTCGCCGTTGCTCGGATTGATGGGTGAGCCAGGCGACGATGGCCCGGCCCTTGGGAGCCGCCACAACCTGATATCAAATAGATCAAATCTGAGGAAACAATAAGGTTCTATAAGAACCTGATATCAAAAAGATATAAACCACAATCCTGTGGTTCTTACATCCTTCCGTAATCTGTCTAGAAATGTGATCCTCTGTCTCCCACTGGTTATTGAGTGGCCTATAATATAATCCCATTAAAGTAATTGTTCCTTTGTTATTTTTGAGGTCAACCCAGAATACCTTGGTAGGCAGTGTGTCCTCTCAGTACCGCTGTGACATTCTCCCTGAAGCAACTCCTCCACCTCTTTTACTCCCCTCTTTATCTTGATTTTTGTTTATAAAAATCCTGCAGGGATTTTTGTTATTGCGAGTCTGAAACTCCCTAACACCTAATGCCCTTGTCCCATAGACCCGGCTGCCATTATAATGTGATTTTCTATAACATGAAGTTTCAACCTGCTGACAGGTGTTGCTAGGCGACCTGACCTCTACCTTTCAGACACTGAAGACGAGCTCCCTGACATGACGTCATTACCCCCCCCTTCCCCCCCCACTGGGAACAGTGAACCCACAATTGAACAGCAGGCCATTGTCTGTCAGATCTCAATATCTTCCCTGCACAACCTCCAGCCCTATAGCTCCCTCAACCCTGCACAGTCCATGTTCACCTCCTCTCCACAATCTACACATAGGACTGTCCTGATGGACCCATTGTTGTTTGTCCCATAGAACTAGCTTCTTCCTACCTTGATTATTTTCTTTCCCGCGTGGTCCACTTACATTACAACACGTCCGATGGTCTCTGCTGCTTTTGACAAATTCCAGTTTCTTCGTCCCACCTGACTCGTCTTTGCAATGGCCGTCCAGTCCCTCTGTACTTCCATACCTCACCATGATGATCGGACGGCCCTGCACTTCTTCCTTGAACAGAGCAGAACCATGTCCCTTCCACTAACGCTCTCTTTGTCTGTATGAAGTCATTCTTGGATTGAACGACTTCTTTAACACTTCCTCCAAATCACAGGCGTTGCCACGGGAACCGGCATAGGCCCAAACTCCATCTGTGGGACACGTGAGGCAATCCCTGTTCAGTCCAGTTCAAGCCTCGTCGCTATTTCTGGTACATTGATGGGTGCATAGGTGCAGTTTCCTACTCGCATACAGGACTCAAAGGTTTCTTTGCTGTTGCTGCCAATTTCCACACTCTTTCACTTCCACCAGTGCATTCTTGACTCCCCCCTTTCTCATCGTCCCTGTCACCATCTCAGGATATTGATTAGTGGTTCAGTATCCAGTTCAAGCCCAGGGCCTTCCACAGGTGTGATGCAGGGTGGCACAGTGGCGCAACGGTAGAGTTGCTGCCTTACAGCACTAGAGACCCAGGTTTGATCCTGACTACGGGTGCTGTCTGTACGGCATTTGTCTCTAAAGTCTAAAGGTGTCTCAACTATACTTCTGCCCACCTACCTCCTGGAAAGACTCCATTGCATTTTCCCAGTTGCTCCAGCTCTACTGTTTGCTTTGATGACAACACTTTCCACACCAGTACGGCTCAGCTTTGCATCTAGTGAAGGAATTCCAATCTAGTTGAATGCTCAGCTCTTTCTGTGATCGCCTCTTCACTAGCTGACCACTTTGCAAATTACTCTTGTCTGGTCTGTGAGCGCAATCCTGAGCTTGCAGATTCTCCATTCTGCTCGCACTCCAACTGCTTCTGTTCCTAGCCTCACACTGTTGCAAAAAGTCCAAAGGGGTAAGCTTGGTGAACAGCATCTCACCTTCTAACTGGGCAACCTACCCTTGGATGGCAACAGCACACTTCGAGGCAACAATAAGCTCAGCCATGATTTTATTCAATTCTGAAGCAGTGTTGACAGGGCTGAGAGGCTTCCTCCGGCTCTCAGCTCACACGTTCGTAGGTGTGTTCATTACAGCCCTCAAGACTTAACAATGAATTCAACAATTTCAGATAACCAGCCTGTCCAGTTTGGATTGGAACTGACCAATGCCGATAAAAAGTAATCGGCCTGGAATATTAATTACGTTCCTCTCTCCACAGATACTGTTCGGGTTAGTAAAGCTATGAGAAGGATGACATTAAACTAGATAGGGTGCAGAAAATAGTCACAGGGATGTTCTGGGGTATGGAGAGGGCATGGGTTTAACATGAGAGGGGATGGATTTAAAAGGGACTGAATTTTAAATTGAACCTATTGACAGACGGCGTGATAAAGCACAGGTCCAATTACAAAGCTTAACAGAGATTTGGAAAGGTACATGGATACAAAAGGTTTAGAGGGACGTGAGTCAAATGCAGGCAAATGAGATTTAGCTCAGGCACCTTGATCGGCAAGAATGGGTTTTGCTGTATGACTGTGTGGTTCTTTTGACCGAGTGTAATTCAACTGAGATTTATGATGATATCCTTGGATTTACAAGCGCCTTCTAATTATTTAAACAAATATCATTTAACCAGAATCGTGTGGCATATTGACAGTGTTGGTCATCTCTCTCTCTCTCTCTCTCTCTCTCTCTCTCTCTCTCTCTCTCTCTCTCTCTCTCTCTCTCTCTCTCTCCCTCTCTCTCGCTCTCTCTCTCCCTCTCCCTCTCCCTCTCTCTCTCTCTCTCTCTCTCCCTCTCTCTCTCTCTGCTTCGGTCTCCTGGGTGAGCCAAATTTCATGGATGACTCTTCGACTGAATCCCCCAGCTGGCAACTCAGCCCGGAACCTACTCAAAGTTGTATATTGTTGAATTTTGTTGAATTGAGATAAAGGGCAGAAGACAATGTTAGTCAGTTTCAAATGACTGTGGGAGGCAGAGCCCTGGATAGTAAAACAAGCCGAGGAGGTAGAATCCCAATGAGTTTAAAAGGAGTGTAGAAATCAAGTCAAGTCAAGGTTATTGTGATGTGAGGCACAGGTGGATTGAAAGTCTTGCATGCAGCAGGAACAGCTCCCTGTCCGCTTAACACTGGTGTCAGTGCCCATGAGCTGAAGCCCATTTCTCCCATGCCAGTCCCTGAGCCACACGATTAGCTCCCTGATCTTTATGATCATGTGTCAGCGCGCACACATCCCAGGCAGAGCTTGGCTTCTCACTCCTTCACCAGAAACTCCTCCTCCACCCACCTTTTGTGCAATCTGTCTCCATGTAAACTCAAACTACACACAAAAACATCAATTATGCATAAATTATACACAGCAGTGCCAAAACGCAATTAGAAAGCAAGTCCGTGGTAGTGGAAGAGGCCTGTCGGCTTCTGTGTTGAGGTGGGATTAGGGTTGAGCAGAGTTTGTGTAAGTTTGAAAGGAGAGTGGGTGACAGCACAGATGACCAGAGGAAACCTCCAGTTATGGCAGAGCAGTGAAGACATGGAACAAAGTAAAACTGAAGCTCTTTATCTGAACCTAACAAGGAGGGTGAATTAATGGCACAGATCAATATAAGTGGTACGATCTAAAAAAGCTTTACACAAGAGCACAGACAATTGGAGCAGGAATAAGCCACAGCCCCTCAAGTCTGCCCCACCAGGCCATATGTTCATGGCTGATTTACCCGAGGTCTCATCTGCTCTTCTGTGCCAGTCCCCCATCGCCCTCACTACCCACTCTTCCAAATATGTACTTTCCTTAAAGGCCTCCAAAGATGCAGCCTCCACAACCCTCTGGAAGAGAGAATTCCAGAGATTCCCAATCATCTGCCAAAATAAATTTCTACACACCTCCATTTAAAATGTGCAGAGAGAGGACTGCAAAGTGACTGGTGTAGGGAATTCAATATTCATAGTTGCCAGTTGCTGAGGCCAATGTTGTATGGTGTTTAAATTCCTGATTGCAGCTGGGAAGAAACTATTCTTGAACCTGGTGGCCACAGTTTTCAGGCTTCTGTCCCTTGGTCCAAATGGTAGGAGTGTGTGGCGTGGGTCTCGGGTGATATTGGCTGCCTTTTTCGTGGGGGGGAAATAACCAAAGAGGAAATGTGGTCGTCATGGCTTTCAAAGGGTTAAAGATAATACTAGATCAAAGGAAATGTTAACAAATAACACAATGAGCCTGAGTGTTAGAGAGAGTTCATAATCCAGCAAATGAGAACGGAGGCATTGATAAGGAAAGGGAATAGAACACAAGGTTATGGAATGGGATACTCTATTGCCACATGTGTGTGACAAGATAGTGAAATTATTTGCTTGCATATCCAAGGTATGCAAATAGTGGCCACATAAACAACACTGACAAAGTTATAAAGTATTAAAGAAGGAACTGCAGATGCTGGAAAATCGAGGGTACACAAAAGGCTGGAGAAACTCAGCGGGTGCAGCAGCATCTAAGGAGCGAAGGAGATAGGCGATGTTTCGGGTCGAGACCCTTGTATCCCCACCGGCTCCTCCTTTGTTCCCCCTCCCCCACGGCGGCCTCCCCACTCCGGGTCCTCCGTTGTTCTTGCCCCTCCCCCACTCACTGTGGTTTCCCCGCCCCCTCATCGACCACCGACCACTATTCACTGCAAGAGGTTCTATAGACAAGCCGACAAGCCGTTGCCGCGCGGAATTTTTGAACAAAGTCAGTTTTTCGGAGCCCCGCGCGATGTCGGGACGAACTCTGCACAATTCCGCACGGCTCCGGCGATCGAAGTGGGACCGGCCCCGCGACGCCGGACGGCTCAAGCGACCGCGTTAGGTCGTGCTAATCGCATAGAGTTGCATGCTTCTAGGACAGGCCCTTTACAGACTGAGACAGCAAGATTCAGTCTGAAGAAGGGTCTCGACTTGAATCATCGCCCGTTTCTTCTCTCGAGATGCTGCCTGTCCCGCTGAGTTACTCCATCTTTTTGTGTCTATCTTCCGCAAAATTACGTTGAGGATAAAGCAAATGACAGAGACATTAGACAAATGTTTCTCCTGCTTCTTCTTTGAAGGAAAGCAGGAAAAAAGTTCAGATGAGTAAAGTGATTTAAAAAGTGCAGTGAAGGGATCACCAGAGAGTCTAAAAGAAAGAAGGGAGCTGAGGCTTTTGGGATTAAAAGAGGACAGGGAAGCAGAGTCCTGCTGAAAATTGCAGAGGTTGTCTTCATAATCTTCAAACAGAAATAGGTTTCATAGTAATGTGCGAGCACCAGGAAATATCAATAGTGGCACCTTTAATAACTGCAGACAAGTCAAGTTAACCTTGTGGTGAGAAGAGAACAATCGGGGACAGACTCTGCATAACTTACCCACGTGTGAATTAATTAGAGAAAGTCAGTATGGATTTGTTTAAACCACATTATTCTCAATAACATGGGGTTTTTGATAAAGTAGCAGGGAAGGTCAATGTGGGTGATATGGTTCAGTTTGATTTCTTAAAGGCTGTTGAAACGGCCTTTTGGCCCATCTCATCCATGTCGACCAAGATGCCCCATAAAGCTATTCTCATTGTCCGCATTTGGCACCTATTCCTCTAAATCTTTCCTATCCATGCACCTGTCCAGATGTCTTTTAAATGTTGTTATACCTTCCTCAACCACTTCCTCTGGCAGATCGTTCCGTATACTACTACCGTCTATTTGAAGAAGTTGTCCATCAAGTTCCTATCAAATCTTTCCCATCTCACCTTAAACCCGTGCCCTTTTGTTCTTGATTCCCCTATCCTGAGAAAAAAGTGTGCATTCGGCCTATCTATTCCCTTCATGATTTTGTATATCTCAATAAAATCACCGCTTAGCATCCTGCGCTCCAAGGAATAAAGTCCTAGGCCTGGCCAAAATCTCCCGATAACTCAGGCCCTCAAGTCCTGACAACATCTTTGTAAATCGGCTCTGCATTCTTCTCAGCTTAATGGCAGGGTGATCAACACTGAACACAATACTTATCTTGTACAACTGTAACATAATATCTCAATTTCTATACTCAGTACTCTGACTGACGAAGGCCATCAGGCCCAGAGGATTCTACAAATTTCATGGAACAATGAACTTGTGCTACAAGACCCTTCGTGCTTCTCATCAAGATGGAAGGCAGCAGGATTGTTTCAGCATGGATAGAATATTGACATCACACAAAACAGCAGGGAAAGATTACTTATCAAGCTGGAAGAGAGAGTACTGTGGAGGTCACCAGGGGGCAGTATCAGGACCATTGCTGCCCTACTGATTTAGACTTGGTTGTTCACCGCACAATTTGCAAATTTGCAGATGACACGCAACTTAGAGGTACAATGAAACGGGAGGGCGGTATCAGAATTCAAAAAGGGCTGTTGGACGGATCAATAGATGGCAGGTGTAATTATTTGTAGAGGAGCATGAAGCATTATATTTTCATGGGAAAAATGAGAAAAGTGAATGAAGATTAGAAGGCTGAATTCGCATTGCGATACTGGGGATCTGGGAATTATATGGATGGAGTAACTCAGCGGGACACGCAGCTTCTGTGGATAGAAGGAATGGGTGATGTTTCGGGTCGAAGCCCTAATATCACCCATTCCGTCTCGTCTCTCCAGAGATGCTGTCTGACCCGCTGAGTTACTCCAGTAGTTTGTGTCTGTCTTTGGTGTAAACCCGCATCCGCAGTTCCTTCCTGCATAATTATATGGATGGTACATTTGAAAGCGGGTGGTTAGACTTTCGCTTGTTGGAGATGGTCAGAGCTTGGCACAAATGTAGTGTGAATGTCATTTGCCGCATATTAGGTTATGCCTGATTGTTATCCAGGTTAATGGTGTATGTCCTACTTCATGTTCTACTTAAGTATGTCCTACTTATGACATACTTTGGACGTGGAACTCAAGCAAAGCACAAGTTTCTTACTCAGTTTAAGGTGCAAAAAAGTTATTTTCCAGAGGTATAAGAATGAGGAAGGGCTGTGGTGACGGTTAAGTTTTAGTTTATTGACACAGTGTGATATTCGCGTTGTACATAGAATTTGGATCATTGTTTATAAACTGTATATATGTATGTTTGCGTGCACGCATATGCATACAGATGAGATAAAGTTTGTGAATTAATTGAGTAGCGGAGAAGTGGTAGGAATAAATAAATGTTTACTTCCTCCTACTCCTTTTCGAACATGTAAGATTTAATTTGTGATGTTCATTGAGTTGTGTATAGGTTTATTGTTCATTTCATTTTATAGTTATATTGCTGTTTTTAACTTTTATTGTTTTACATGTTGGAAATAAAATATGTACTGCTACTATTATAGTTCATGGTGTATGTCCTACCCTTATCATCCCCCCCAAAATGCATTACCTCACACCAACCAGGATTAAATTCTAGCAGGCATTGCTCTGCCAAATTAACCATATAATCAGTATTATCTTGTAGCCCTATGACTCTATCAACAACACCACCAATTTTTGTGTGGCATCTATCTGAACAAGAGTCCAAGCCAAAACATCATCTGTCCATTCCCTCCACAGATGTTGTCTGACCCACTGAGTTCCTCCAGCACTTTGTTCTTTTGCTCAAGATTCACGCATCTGCAGTTTATTGTATCGACAATTTTTGGTTAATCTGCAAACTTACTGATCATATCTCCAACATTGACCACTATGTTGTTAATGTATATAAGAAACAATAAGGGTCCCAGGCAGCAGCAATCCCTGTGGCGCACCACTGGCTCCTGATCACAATAACTCTCCATCATCACCCTCTATCTCCTGTGACAGTTTGGCGAATTACTTTGTATCCCATGAGCTCTAACCTATTGGAACAGTCTTCCGTGTGGGACATTGTCGAATGCCTGACTAAAATCCATGTCGACTACATCCACTACACCACCCTCATCAGTAGACGTTATTTGTAAACTCGATTAGATGGGCCAGACAAGAACTCCCCTTACATATCCATAGTCTTTGAATAATCCCTGCATTTCTAACAAGATTAATCTTGTCCTTCAGAATTATTTCCCAATAATTTCCCTCCAACTGAATTTAGATTTACTGCCCTGAAAACATTTAGCATATTCCTGCTGTCAAATAAAGGATCTATATTTATTGTCATCCAGCCATCTGTTTGTTGTTCGTTGCCCTTTCTCCAGCAAGACCTTGCCATGTGGTCTATAATGTGGTCATGTGTATGGAGATGGCAGTTTAGACCAATAAGGGCTCACAAAGTCCTTCCGCGCAGGTGACAGGCGTGTACACCAGTGGTTTTGGGATTTTTCAGGTTCTCTTTTCCTCCTGGCTTCCTCCTTTCTTTTATGAAGGAATAGCGCTGCTTTTTTATGCAGGTACGCCAAACAGGATAATCCAGTCGTCGATGTTCCTAGCGATGGGTGTCAACGTTGAATCTTTTCAGGGACGTTCTAAGAGATTCATGGAATCTGTCAATTGTTCTGGCCATCTGTCAATTGCCAGAGTCAGTGCCACGGGGTTGTCCGGAAAGGACCCGGCAGCGTTGGTGGAGATGTCGGCGCGGCGTCAAAGGGGGCGCCGACGGACGGACCACGTAGAGGGAGGATGGCGCTGCCGAGGGAAGGAACAAAGGAGGACCTGGTGTGGGGAGACCGCCTTGAGGGAGGGGGAAACAATGGACAGTGGAGGACCCGGCATGGGGGGTAGGGGAGAACAAAGAGGGACCTGTCGCAGATACTGTGTATATTTTGTAACTTTGTCAGTGCCCTTATGTGGTGACTATTTGCATACCGTGGGTATACAAGCAAAGAATTTCACTGTGACCTGTCACATGTGACAATAAAGTATCAATCAATTAATTAATTAGTCAATTAATTAATTAATTAATTAATTAATTAGTTGCTTGATTCATTCCTCCATTATGTCAATTCTTCTCTTTTATCCTTTTTGCTTATCTGTGATCTGTGGATGACTTGACTGTACTCAAGTTTAGGCCTTTCTTTGACAGGATAGCATTCACACAAATGCTTTTCACTGTTACCTTACACATTAAATTATACAAACATTTTGTAAAACAGTTAAAAAAAAACAAGACTATGCAAAAACAAGACATTGGTGCAAAATACAATAAGTGTGAGTTTAGTTTATTGACACGTGTTCCAAGCTACAGTGAAAAGCTTTTGTTGTGTGCTAACCAGTCAGCGGAAAGAAATACATGATTATAATCGAGCCATCCACAGTGTACAGATACAGGATAAAGGGAATAACGTGAATAACGTTTTGTTCAAGATAAAGCCCAGTAAAGTCTGATTAAAGATAGTCTGGGGGTCTCCAATTAGGTGAATAATAGCTCAGGACTGCTCTCCAGTTGTTGGTAGGATGGTTCAGTTGCCTCATAACAGCTGGGAAGAATCTGGAGGTGTGCGTTTTTGCACTTCTATACCTCTTGCCTGATGGGAGACGGGGAAAAAGGGAGTTGTTCGTGATTATGCTGGTGGCCTTGTTGAGGCAGCCTGAGGTGTAAATGGAGTCAATGGGTTGGTTTGTGTGATGGTTTGTGAAATTCTCTGCAATTCCTTGTAGTTTTGGATGGAGCTGTTCCCATTTCAGAAAACAAGCAGGTAGTGTAAGATGTGAGCTGCAGTGTTCCGTTGTTGAGGTAGGAATAGGGTTCTGCAGGTTAGTTTCACAACCTGATAGTTAAGGAAAGTACCTGGTCCTGAATACGTTGCTGTCGGACTCAAGGTTCCCGTGCATCCCTCTCGACGACAGCAATGAGAAGTGAGACTTACCTTGATAATGGCGATCTTTGCAATTTGATGCCACCTTCTTGAGGCATCACCTCATGTAGCTGCTTTAGATGGTGAGAAGTGCGAGCCGCCTTCACCAGAAGGACTGCAGTTGTTCAAGAAGGCATCCCTCAATCACTTTCTGAAGGGTAATTAGGAATGTGGAATAAATGCTAACATGATATATTCGAACCACAGCCCAGGTGCAGTCTCTGGAGGTAGTGCACCAAAGGATTTCTTATCATTAAAGCAACAGTTCAGATACTGGTGAAAGGTTAGGACAGAAAAGTGTTACACAAGAACATAGTGAATTGTAGTGGGTGGAGGCCATTCAGCCCCTCATGCCTGGGTTCGATCCTGTCTGCGGGTGCATGTCTGTACAGGGTTTGTACGTTCTCCCTGCGACCTGCGAGGGTTTTCTCTGGGAGCTCCGGTTTCCTCCCACACTCCAAAGATGTACAGGTTTGTAGGCTAATTGGCTCGGTATGATTGTAAATCGTCCCTAGTGTGTGTAGGATAGTGTTAGTGTGCAGGGGCCGCTGGTCGGTGCAGAATTAGAGGGCCGAAGGGTCTGTTTCCACACCGTATCTCTAAACTAGCATTTTCTGATACAAGCCTCATACCTCTAGTGCTTGCACTCCTGGAGAGGGTCCAGACAAGATTTAGGACAATGTTTCCTGGGGTAAGAGAGCAGAGTTACAAGGTTAGGTTAGAGAGATCACAGCTGTTTTAATTACAGAAGGCTGTGTGGAGATCTGATCAAAGCATAAAAATGATGTGTGGAGTTGGGGCGGCTGTTCCTTCAGGTGGAGGGGTGGAGAAGTAGAGATCGCAGGTATAAAACATGGGGAAAGATCATCAATGGTGGCATGAGGAAATATTCACGGTTGAAATCTGGAATGTGCAGCCTGCAGATATGGGAGAGCCCAGGTCCCATTGTGGTCTTCAAGTGGGAATTGGACGAATATTTGGAGAGGAGAAGTTTGGAGACGGGGTCAGTAGTAGCTTGTTGCTCTGGTACCTCCTTCTGTGCTGTAACCTTTCTTTAATCAGAGTGACAGGCTTTGGATGCTCAGATGAGGCAGGGCTGGTTTGCGTGGGGGGGGCAGGACAAAGCCAGCGAGTGATAGGTGGATACCGGGTGAGAGGAGTTTTTGGTGGGCAGGTGGATGGACGGAGCTCAGCGATGAAAAGTGTGAGATAAGGGGAGAAGCGTGAAACCAGAGGAAGGAATATAGGTGGAAGGGGATCCCCCATCTAAAGGGGAAAGGGAGAAATTGGGTGTGCATCCAAGTGGGGCACAGAGACGAGAGGGGAGGAAAGGGAAGGATGCTCAGGTGGAGGGTAAAGGAGAGTGATTAGGGAGGGTGTCAGGAGTCAAGTGTTTTTTATTGCCGTATGTCTCAGACACAATAATGAAATTCTTCCTCGCAGCAGCACAACAGAATATGTAAGACATAGGGGAGAGAGGGGGATAAAGGGGGAAGGGCATGTAGCGGTGCTGAAATCTGGGCTGCGTGGGAATGTTACCCATCACACCAGCCCCACCTTCTGCCTGACTCACTGCCTCCTGCTGCTCTTTCCTCTTCCATCGCCAGCTCTGGGCTGCACATTCCTCCCCTGTTGCTCACTTTCCCTTTTTTGTCTGCTTCTCTCTCTCTCTCTCTCTCTCTCTCTCTCTCTCTTTCTCTCTCTCCCTCATTCTTTTCCTCACTCTCTCCACTTTCCCTTTTTTCCTCGCTCCCAAATTCTCTTCCTGTTGTTCATCACGCCTCTCAGCCCACCTCTCTTTTCATGTAAATGCTTTATTCATATGCTGATTCAGAACTGTCAAGCTCGTGCCTTGCGGTCTGACTTGTGGCAACAGTCCGTGGACTGGATTCTGCAGTCAATATTTCTCACGTTGTTTTTATGGATGACGAGAAAATCGGAGCCTGCTTGGATCAGTAATTTCGAACAATGGGTTTGGGAAGCGGGTGGCTGTGTTGGGGCTGAGTGCTCAGACAGAATGCAAGGGGCTAGGCGTGGCACAGCTCCTGCCCAGTTAAGCGTAATGCATTGGACAGGGAGAGACTGGCCTGTAATGCTGCTCATTTTACAGTGCTGGGTGAGAGCCAGATCGTGTTGTGGAACCTTTGTGCCTCTTTCAGCAAATAGGTGAACTCAGCAGAGGTCCCATCTCAGAGCGTCAAACGTGGGGCGGGCCGCCTGCACCTCGAAATTACAACCCTCGATGAGATTAACTCTCTATCTGCAGCTTTTCATTTATACCGCAGAAAAAAAACTGTCTGTCAGCTGTCTGACATTCTGATCTTTGATTTAGTGAGCTTTGCAAAATCACAGCTGGAAATAAAAATCATTAAAAATATATACTTACGTGTAATGTGATGTTTTTACTCTATTTTCACCAACTTTGTGAGATTCAAAGCTAATATCATGGCTAATACTGAGCCATTATAACTTAGTAATCTTGCTCCAGATAATGGTAATAATATAAACCTTATTGATTGGCCTTATCAATCCTTATTGATAATTGATTATCAATTAATTGCAGGGATATGGATTATGTGCAGAAAGTGAGAGTAATTTAAATTTGTATCAAGTTCGGAACAAACATTGTGGGCCAAAGGGACTGTTTCTGTATTGTACTGTTCTATGGTTTTTTTTAAACAGCAGCAAAGGTAGCACAGTCCCTGTGAGACTTAGAAACGAAAATTGACTCGACAAATGTGGCAAAATATGTGGGCACACGGACAAACTTTGTTCAGTGAAACACTGGGGAGAGGGAAAAGAGTTCGAGGAGGCCAAGGAGGAACAAGGTAGAACTGGAGGATGTTACAAAGTTAGAGAACTAGGTAGTTTATTTAGAAATTTTATGACATGCTAGGCACTATGAGAATTTGCCAGAAAGTCTTTATATAAAGGCATGATGTGTTGCATTATAAAGCATTGAATATTTTCTGTAAAAGTTCACATAGGAAGGTGTCAACTTGTACATTCATAAACCTATGAGAGTCCATGCATCTTAAATCTTAAGACCCAACACAGAGCTAACATTTCCAAGGTTGTCTCTCTCTCTCCCTGTTTCACTATTTGTAAATAGAGTAAATTAGTTGGTATTGGTAACAGTTTATTATTAATATTGGTTTATTAGTTGCAGAGTTAGTAGCCACATCCAGCACTGCTTCAACATGGGGAAAGTGTCTTCCTATTCCACCCCTCTTGTGAATTCCAGACTGCTGCCATCCTCCGGGTGAAAATATTTCTCTTCCTCTCCCGTCTAATCCACCTGCCAGCCACTTTATAGAATGTAGAACCATGCAGCACATAACAGCCCCTTCAGCCCATGATATTTGTGCCTAAAACAATGCCAATTAAAATTAGAATTAACCGATTGCTCTGTTTTTGAACCCTCTGCTAAGCCAAACCCCACGTGAGACAGCCTGAGTGTAGATGTGGAACGAGGTGCCGCGATGAATCAGTTCAGAGGGAAAGGGGCTGATCCTGTCATCGACGCTTGTTGAGTAGAATTCTTGACTTTGAGCGAATTACATCATAGTACATATGCCCTGCCTGTTTGCTGTACGTGGCGTGGGAGTTGTACTCTGCTGCTGGCATGTTGTACATTAATGCTGGATGACTCACCACCAAGGAGCCGCCTTGAAATCACCTTCAGGCAACATCATTAACATTCCCTTTCCCAAACTATATGGACTATATGGGCAGCCAAACCCTCCCCCTCCCCCCCCCCCCCCAAATGAGATTTCACCTGTACATGATTTTAAGTATAAAACCCTTTCAGAGAGACTAGGTTAGGTTTATGGCGAGCTGTACACTGGCCAATAATGTTCTGCAATGCTTATCAAGCAAGTGTAGTCATGGTTACAGTGCAGGAAATGCGTTGGCCAATTTGCCTACAGCAAGATCCAACTGTCAGCATTAGAATAGTGGCCCAGGTACTTTTATTTTAGTGGGGCAGAGGGAAATAAAATATATTGTAGCCCAGTATTTTATGGTTTAGTTTCCTCCCACATCCCAAAGACCTAGCAGTTGACGGGCAGGCACCATAGCACGGCGGAAGAGTTACTGCCTTACAGCACCAGAGACTTTTGGCAGACCAATTTCCTTCCGGGGGTGAATAAAGTTTATCATATCCTGTCGTACCTGGGTTCGATCCTGACTACGGGTGCTGTCCATACGGATTTCGTACGTTCTCCCTGTGACCGCGTGAGTTTTTTCCGGGTGCTCCGGTTTCGACTCCAAAGACATATAGGTTTGCCTTTACTAACTCCATGGTCATTAGGACCCTTCTGCCTTTTTTTCTGGGGATGAAAGTTTGAATGCGTCCGATGGGTTAAGATGCACAGGTCTCCTGAGAGAAGTCTCCAGGTCTAAAGGGACTAGATTCCTAACCCACTTTTTAAGTTTAGTTTTAGTTTATAGATCCAGAGCGGATATAGTTCTGAACCCCTTCAGCCTATCAAGTCCGTGCCGACCAACGGTCCCCGCACATTAACATTATCCTACACACACTAGGGCCAATTTACACTGATACCAAGTCAATTAACCTACAAACCTGTACGTCTTTGGAGTGTGGGAGGAAACCAAAATTTTCGGAGAAAACCCACGCAGTTACGGGGAGCACGTATAAACTCCGTACAGATAGCACCTGTAATCGGGATTGAACCCGGGTCTCTGGCGCTGCAAGCACTGTAAGGCAGCAACTCTGCCGCTGCGCCGCCCGCATCAGATCCTGTCAGATTAGGTGTCCACCCTCAGGCAGGCGGGGCTTCTCTGCGGTTTCTTCAAGGTTCACGCCCCTCATTGTGAATGGTAATTGAAACCTTGACCACATCTTCAATCCCTCACCCACCATTTTTCATGTGCCGTCCACCATTGTTCCCAAGCCCCTTCTGCGCTGGCTGATGTGAGGGGGATAGGTAGGTCTTTTCCCAGGTAATGCCGATTCCATCGTTGGTGACGCCTTGGACCCGATACCTGATGGAATGCTGTCGGCCGGGGAGCTCGCACAGTGCAGCCTCGATATGTCTTTTCAGACGAAGAATTTCAAGCTCATTGAGAAACAACCTGCGTTGCAACGCACCGGAGAAACTACACAGCTGTTCACCAAACAGGTGGCATTGTGCTGGTGTTGGAACTCAGTCAGGTATTATTTGCTGGATCATTCAGCATGACATTAATTCCATTAGTTAGTTTAGTTTATTGCCACATGTACCGAGGTACAGTTAAAAGCTTTTGTTGTTTGCTAACCAATCAGCAGAATGACAATTGACAGTCTGAAGAAGGGTCTCGACCCGAAACGTCGCCTATCTCCTTCGCTCCTTAGATGCTGCTGCACCCGCTGAGTTTCTCCAGCTTTTTGTGTAACCCCCAGCAGAATGACAATACACGGTTCCAATCGAGCCCGTCCAAGTGAAGAGATACATGAAAAAAGGAACAACGAGAATGACGTTTAGTGCCAGTAACATCCGTTCAAAGATAGTCCGAGGGTCTCCAATGAGATAGATAGTAGTTCAGGACTGCTCTCTAGTTATTGGTGGGATGGTTCGGTTGCCTGATAACAGCTAGGGAAAAAACTGCTCCCGAATCTGGAGGTGTGCATTTTCATTTTTATACTTTTGCCCAATGGGAGAGGGGAGAAGAGGGGGTGGCCGGGGGTGTGACTCGTCTTTGATTATGCTGGTGGCCTTGCCAAGGCATCGAGAGGTGTAAATGGAGTCAGTGGAAGGGAGGTTGGTTTGTGTGCTGGTCTGGGCTGCGTCCATAATTCTCCGCAATTTCTTGCAGTCTTGAATGGAACTGTTCCCAAACTAAGCTGTGATGGATCCCATTCCCAATTACAAAACTAGTCCCTGTTCTCTCCACTTGGGCAGATTTGGGTACTTGGTACTCCACTTGGGTACCTCAGTGTCAACTGTGGACCTGTTTGGAGTTCCGGTTCAAGCACTCCACTGGTACAACCAGTTTCTCAGAATGCCTTTGCTAAATGACTATAATTATTTAGATATGTGGCTGGGACCCAGACTTTGTTTACACTTTGTGTTCACAAACTGGCGGATGTGGTTGTTCGGAATGGATCAGTCTCATTAGTTTCACTGTCAATTGCCCCAGGTTGGTTGGGGTGTGTCTCTTTTCCAATATGCCTATATAAGCACTGCCTCAGAGGCTGTTAACATGTAGTTCAGTGGCAGTTTATCACCACCACAGGAAATCCTGAGGCACTCTGCAGCTGAAATTGTTGCAAAGTGCAGTTACCCTTTGAACATAGGAGCCATGGTGAGTCAACATGCCCCCAGCACGTTTCCACAAATACATTTGTGGCAAAGACCAAATTATCTAACTGGAGCGCTCCAACATAAAACGCTGTCTGTTCATTTCCCTCACAGATGCTGCCTGGCCCACTAAGTTCCTCCAGAGGTTTTTTTTACTGTTTTAATTGCTCGCTGAGGGATGTGTTGAAAATGGCAACTTTTCTCAGCCTCTTCCAAACCAGACTTAGCTCAGACACATGCATAGATGCCGATAGGTGTAGGAAGGAACTGCGGATGCTGGTTTATAACAAAGAGACACAAAATGCTGGAGTAACTCAGCAGGATAGGTAGCACCTCTGGATAAGGAATGGGTGATGTTTCAGGTCAAGACCCTTCTTCAGACAGAGCCGGGGAGAGGGAAACAAGATATATAAAAGGGTACGGTGTGAAAAACAAGAGATCAAAGGGAATGAAGATCACAGAAAATATAGAATAGGGCATTGCGGAGATTGTGAGGGGGGAAAGCAAGGGTTACTTGATGTTAGAGAAATCAATATTCATACCACTGGGTCATAAGCTGCCCAAGTGAAATATGAAGTGCTGTTCCTCCAATTTGTGTTGGGCCTCACTGACTGAGGAGGCCCAGGACAGAAAGGAATGAGGGGGAGTTAGGGGGAAGAGAAGGATTCAGAAAAAGATTTATGAGGAGCCAGCGACAAAAATGCCGAACATCTTATGCACGTCTGAGGGTCGGTGATAAGGCCGTAATTTAAACCCAGTGATCAACAAAAGATGAGAAACCTAGAAAGGCCAAAGCCCAGTATAAAATATAATCACTACCCTGCCATAAGGAGTAAAAATCAGCTAGATTCTATACAACTGTGAAAGGTCAGTGTAGAACCATGCACTATCTATACCCACATATGGCGGGTCAGTATATAGTCCTGTATAACACAGCTCCTGTGCTTCAGAGACAAAGGATCAACACAAATCCTTATGCTGATGTGTCGGACAGGTCAGTGAAGAAAGCCCTGTGGTGCCCAGCCCCAGGGCAAAGGATCAGTCCATGGACCGTTGCATTGCCCAGTCCCAGCGGGAGAGCCAGTTTTACTTCCCATGTACCAAATCTAAGAGTATTATGCACATGCTCCATAGTAAAAGTTGCCAGGGAAACAGACAGCAGGCAAGCAGCAGATGGAGACCTGCAGTTGCAGCTCCCGCACTGGCTCAGCGCCAGGACACTGGTGTTACTTTGCCAGCTGATCATTAGATCACATTCTCACCGTGCAGTCTGTATGAGGCAAGACACATTGTGATCATGGTTGTAATCATGGTCTGTGGCTTTGTTTGAGGTCAAAATGTTTTGAACAAAGTACGTAAGGGGCAGAAAGGAAATAAATTGGGTTAAATATCAAAGACCATCTGTACAGCAGGTCTTGGATCAGTTAAAGAGCGCTAGATTCATAGAGATGCAACATGGGAACAGGGTCTTTGGCCCAAGTCCACACAATAGACATGACCAGATGAATGATCAGTCAACTGTTCATAAGAATGGCACTGGCCAAGACATTCAGGAAACTACCTTGTATGTGACTTTTAAAGTCCGTTCAAGAGATTAAGGTTTGCTTTCCAACACAATTTGCACCGAATTGTTTGATATTCAACGCATCTAGGGGAAAAATATTCCCACTGCAATAAAGGTCAGGATACATTCAAAGTAACAGGCAAAGTGTTATGAAAAATGTTCTGCATAGCATCCCCAATTAACCTTAACCAATGCTTCAAACGTAGATCGCAGCATTGGATACAAACCATGGAAAACATTTGCAGTGCTGTGTGACTAATTAGATAGCTTTCAAAGAAAATGCAATTGCTCGCAAATAAAATGGGACAAATTACTTTCCTTGCTGCCGATCTGGGGGGTTGGGTCAGGCAAGATATTTAGTCAGTCTGAAAAAGGGTCTTGCCCCAAAATGTCCCATTCCTTCTCTCCAGATATACTGCCTGTTACTCCAGCATTTTATGTCTATCTTTGAGTTCAACCAGCATCTGCAGTTCTTTCCTACACAAGATGATTAGTTTAGTTTAGAGATAGTGTGGAAACAGGCCTTTCAGCCCACCGAGTCTGCGCCGACCAGCAATCCTCGCACACTAACATTACCCGACACACATTAGGGACAATTAACAGTATTTTACCAAAGCCAATTAACGTACAAACCTGTACATCTTTGGAGTGTGGGAGAAAACCAGAACACCCGGAGAAAACCCACGCAGGTCACAGGGAGAACGTTCAAACAGCACCCGTAGTTAGGATTGAACCCGGGTCTCTGACACTGGAAGGCAGCAACTCTACTGCTGCACCACCGTGCCGCCCAAGTACTCCCATACCCACTATCAGTTCAGAGTCTGAAGAAGGGTCTTGACCAGAAACGTCGCCTATCTCCTTAGATGCTGCTGCACCCACTGAGTTTCTCCAGCTTTTTGTGTAACCATCAGTTCATTAAAGCCTGGATCACAGGTTTAGTGCTGTTCTGGTTTTCATAAGGCTACTCAGAGTCACATAAACTAACACGCGACTTGGAAACATCATTGAGTCACATTTTACATTTAGAATCAGTGAATTGTCATTTACCATAAGTGATAGATTTGGGTTTTATCTGGAACCTCTGGTTATTATGGCAACAATTGAAAAATTGGCTTCCAAATAGACAGTTTACGTGTCCCTTTAAAAGACGAACTGACTCAACAGGCAAGTACTCTGGGGCATAGAAGTAAATTAAAGCACAAGACATTTCTCCCTACCCAATACTCAACGCCCTACAAATTAATGAAATATACAAACACTCCATAAAAAGTCCAAGAGGCGAGACTACAAAGAAAACAGAAAGAGCACTGTGCATCCTCCAGCTCTTAGCCTGGGTGTTCTTAAAGGTCCCCAAAATCATCAGCAATTATAAGTTCAATTAAAACCAGCAATCACTCGATGACTTTTGTTCAAGTCAAGATCAAATGTACCCAATAAACAGAAGACAATGAGGTCATATCCATGTTATAGCCGAGGCAGCATTTATTATCATCCATTCAACTCAACATTGAATTAAATTTTGGCATTCCATCAGATATCATTTATTTTCCTCGCAGCTTTCTCTGACAATCCTCCAAGCTCAATGACACCAGCTTGAAAACTGATTGGTAAAGCTGATGTTTTACAGAAGAAAATTTAACTACTAGGTACAAACAGACACCTGACAAAAGGATCAAAATAACATTCAAGCAGATGAAAGGCATTACCCAAGGTCTGTGTACATCACAGGACTCCACAAAATTAAAATAGCCCAAAACAAACACTCAGCAACAGAAAGGCCAGTCTCCCTAGTTTCATATAAATTTCTCAAGAATGAAATATTTATTGGCTAAAATGAGCAATCATGTAAACAGTTAATTTAAGGAAAGATCAAATTGACACGGCACTAGAATTTAAATGACCATCAGGGATATTGCAATCTTCACATGCAAGGGGTGATTGGTCATGAGCCATCATTACATGTCATCATTGATCTAGATTAGTGATTAAACCACCAAGTGTCATTTATTTTTAGGGGTTGGGAGGGGTACCACCTGAACTTTTAAAAAAGGGACGAAGAAGAAAACAGTCAATGATTTGTGGACGATCACTTTTGCATGATTCTTAATTTCAAACTACAGCAAACGGGCTTAAATACCAATACAGCAAAGACTTCAGCATCTTTCCTTCTCTGATGAGCATACAGCAGATTTAGGGGAGTGTGTACAGTAGATATATCAGCACTAAGGTATATAGCACATATGGTGGGTGGGCAAGGCGGGGAGGAAGGGCAGGTAGGGGGATGACCATCAATTGTTGCCTTCGCCTGCTTCATCATCCTGCTGGTCAGTTGTCCAGAGGGTGAGGTTGTCCCGCAGTAACTGCATGATGAGTGTAGAGTCCTGGTAGGAACCCTCATTTAGAGTGTCCAGTTCAGCGATGGCGTCGTCAAATGCTGACTTGGCCAACTGGCAGGCCTGCTCAGGAGCATTCTGGATCTCATAGTAGAAGACGGAGAAGTTGAGAGCCAGGCCCAGGCGGATGGGATGAGTAGGCTGCATCTGATCCTTGCTGACCTCAAAGGCCTCTTTGTAAGAAGCTTCAGACAATTCCACCACACCAGCCTTCTTCTCACCGGAGGCCACCTCAGCCAAGTAGCGATAGTAGTCGCCCTTCATTTTCAAGTAGAAGACTTTGCTCTCTATTTGGGACTCGTTGCAGTTCTTAATGAGGAATTTGTCGAGCAGGGCCAGCACGTCACTACACACTACCTCCAGCTCCTTTTCCACCTTCTCCCGGTAGGCACGCACCATCTCCAGCTTCTTCTCATTGCCATCAGCAGAGGTCTTCTGCTCGATGCTGCTGATTACACGCCAGGAAGACCTGCGAGCCCCCACCACATTCTTGTAGGCCACCGAAAGTAGGTTGCGATCTTCATTGGACAACGCCTCATTCAACTCTGTTACCTGCAAGTAAGATAATAGGAAAGAGACCGACAAGTGTGAGCAAACAAGTGCCTCCTAGGTTCAAAACCACCCATAATTCAAATTCCCATTTACAAAAACTCAAAGTGGACAACCTGTGCCACTGAAAATAGTGAGCAAACATTCAAACCACATACACACCACAAAAGGGTCAAGTCCATTTCTTTCACAAGTCTGCATCACTTTGCGGGTGGGCAATACAGAAAATTGACAACACTGAAGGCCATTGGACCATTGTATCTGTGCTGGTTAAAGGCTCCGCAGTCTAACCCCACCTTCCAGCACTTGATCATATCCCTGCAAGTCACAACTCCTCAGTGCTGAGAGCTTCTTCCCCGAGCACCTCTTCAGGCAGGAAGTCCCATTCCCCCAAAACTATCTTGTGAATTCCCACCATATCTTTCTGACCCTTCGACCAGTTACACATAAACCATGCCCCCTCGTCTTGGAACACCATATGAAATAAATGGGAAGTATGCATGTAGTATCTACCCGTTTCAGACAATAATTAAATCTCACATCCTTCTGCCCTGAAAAGAATCCCAGGCTATCCAAACTATCCTCCTGAATGGATACATTCACAATAACTAATAGCATCCCAGCTACTTTTAAAATTACACTCTCCAATAAAGAATGAACAAAAACCTTAACCAAATGACAAATTCTTAAATGACCAAACACATGCAGCCAAAAATATCAGTCTTGTATATTGGGCTCAAGACAGCCCTTTCCCAGTGTAACATACAACCAGGCACACTGGCACTTTGTACTGAGCTACTGGACAAAAGGTTGAGAGCAGACAATAGTCATAGTAACCATTATGTAGGATTGTGGCATCTCTATTTTCAAATTATGCATTTATATTAGTTATGCAAATGCAATAAACAGTTGCATTTGATTTGCCTAAACACTAAACTTATCAAATCGGTAACAGAGTTACAACATCATAAGATACCCTAACTAAAAACACTTCGGCCTTACGCGTAACCACACCAGATGTCCAGTATCATGTTGGATCAGGAAGAAGATGTAGGCCCCAGAGCAGTCATGCTTTCAATAATACTATAGAAAGCAACCAAAGATTGTGCTGGCACTGTACATGGCCACAGTCATGGATGTAGAGAACAGAATTGAGTGATGAGGAGGAAATGTTATGACCATTGCTAACTGTCCTTGGGCCCTACTGTTCATATAAAACAGTGATCTTGCAGAGCATCTCAGTGGAGAGGGGCCATGATACTCCAGCTGCTTTTCAAGAGGCTTCTAGCTCCAACACTTTCCATTTAAGCCAGAAAACAGATCAACTCAGCATATTAAGAAGCCGAGCCACTCAAACAATAGGAGCAGGAACGCACTGCAATTGACGGCAAAATGGGATGGGATTAGATTCCTCCATCTAATGCTGTAGACCCCTGCTCAATCAGGGGCAGATCACTCCTGGATAAAAACTTTTAAAAAAAAACATACGTTACAAAGAGACTATTGGGGGGGGGGGGGGGGGGGGGTGTTATGTCCCACAAGTTAGTATTACTTCCAGTGAAAAATAATGTAAAGCAGCATTGCTTTTCATAAAATGAGGATCAAAGTAGAACTCAGGGGCAATCATTGAGCATTCTTGCTGCAGGCCACTTTAAAGCAAATGGTGCAAACAATTTTAAAAATCACCCTTGTGATTAGTTCTGCAGTTATGACAACAGGAAAGTGGCCCTTACGTACGTATGTAGATAGACCAAGATATCTGAGGTCATATGTGGAATCTCAGCACACAGCTGCACCCAACCAGGAAGTGTTACAATTGGCTTCCATAGGAGGGGGTGAATGGAGAACAACCTATCACCACTCACAGACCAACACTTCAAATGCTCTCATGGACATACGGAAATCAGGCAAGGACATGGCGATACTCTAGACTCAATTCAATGGCAAAATAGCCCCAGGAATCAAAAGGCAAATTATCAAAATAATACGATGCGCCCAATATGGATGGAGCCATGGCCAACAGGGTTGTGGTCGGACTCAAAAATATAGCATGGAAACATGCCCTTTGGCCCGATGAGTCCACGACAACATGTTCACGTTATCCCACTTTCCCCATTCACTCTCCACACACTACCTAATCTACAGAGGACACTTAACCTACAAGTCTTTGGGAAGTGGGAGGAAAATCATGTGGACACAGGGAGAACATGCAAACTCCACAGACAGCACCAGAGGTCAGGATTGAACCCGGGTCTCTGGTGCTGTGGCAGCAGCTCTACCAGCTGTGCAACTGGTACAGTTCCACAGGGAGATGCAGAAAAGCATCATTTAAACACAGATACCCGATGCAAGCTGTTAGAAGAGAGATGTGGACAATGAATAGACACTAGTGGACCCAAAGACTGTGGATTAAGGGCAAAAGATAGAGAAGGCAGTAGGCAGAAGGACAAGACATGTGTATTAAGGCAGTTCTGCTATAATGCAATAGGTGCAGTCCTAAGAAAACCAATATAGAAAATTTTGCTATAAAAATAATTGCCTCAGTGGGGACTGAGGTTGGGGGCTAGAGTGTCAGACTCACAATAAGTTATTTCTCAAGCAGAATTTTAAAAAATAAAGGTATTTTCAATAGTAATGTTTTGTTACTGCAAGTTAAAAATACTAAAGAGTGTATATTACATTTCTTAATAGAATATGACTGCATAAGTATCAATGGAAGCGATTGCTTTTCAATTTTAATAGCCTCCCGTGGTTAATGCAGCAGCTGTGTTCTATGGAGAATGGTGTCCGGTTACATGCAAGCAGGTCTCCTCTCTCCCCCCACCCCCCGCCCACTGCTCAAATCAATGACAGCTTTATTTAAGCCTGCAAATTTCCAAGGCAACTTAAGCAGTTCTCCAGTTCCAGATCAAAATTCAAAATCATGCCACAACCAATTCGACCCATGTAATGAAAATAATGGTCCCTAAT
This sequence comes from Raja brachyura, assembly GCA_963514005.1. The sequence continues at coordinate 14,692,765 of OY740808.1, forward strand.
TCACCACTCACATTATATCCAATTTGTGTTATAACAGAACTACCTATAACTGCTAAAGAATGTGGGTGGGACAGTGGATGGAAGGGAGTCTCATCTGCTACACCAATGCTCAAATTAAAATGACTAAAATTACACAACCTGTTTAATCTACAAATATTGTAACATCTTGCATTGTAACAGAGTATTGGTAGGAGTGAGGGGAAGTAGAGAGACAGCATTAGCCAACAAGACAAATAACTTGCTGTTAACTGACAAGCAAATTCAACTCCCAAGAGGCTAGAAGATGGAGGCTTTGTTGCCCATTGCTGTTAAATTGCCGCAGTACGGCCATTACAACAATTATTCTGCAGCACTGTCAGCCCAGAAAAAAAAATTCAAAACAAACCCAAAGTGCAAGTTGTTTTACAATAAAGCATCACACCCTTCATTTACTCAGGCATTACAACTCCACCCTTCCACCACATAACATTATGTACCTTCTTAAAGGGGTCAATTATTTTCAGCACTCAGTCTCAAGGAAACAAGCTGGCTCAAGGTGACCAATTTGCATTGCCCTCCAGCCCAGCAAGTCTATTTTTTTAATTTCCTCTTCAGACACCCCCACTGTCTGCACACTGGGGGTGCAGTGATTTCTACAAACGTTATCTGCTGCTAAGTCAATTGCTACTTCCATTTGAAACTGCTGAACAAAAAAAAATCTCAATTATATTAATGGATGAGGAGATGAGACACTGCAGATGCTTGAATCTTTAGTAAAAGACAACTGCTGGGGAACTCAGCAGCTCAGGCAGTATCTGTGGAGGGAAATTAACAGACAGTTTCAAGTTGGAGCCCTTAGACAGATGCTCTCTGATGTGCTGAATTCCTCCAGTCTGTTTTTTCACTTCCTGGACAAAGGAAAGGCAGAGCTAGCTGCCTCACAGATTAGCCATTTCATTATTGCATGGTGGAACAGGCTCAAAGCACAAAATGACCAACTCCTTCAATCATGACCTTTAGTTACCAACCAATTTTCCATACAGACATGAGGTCCATTAACCTACTCAAAACTTCCTTTCATTTTTCAACTTGGAAGCCCCTATTCTCCAATTGGCTAATGATATTACCACACAGCACAAACTATTCACCCTATTATCAATGATCTTTGAAATTTATCCCATTAGTTATGAGTTATCCCTCTGCTGCTACTCCTACATTTCCATTTCAAGTACATAAAAAATGCAACCCCAACTCAAAAGCCTTAACTTCACTCCCACCCCAAACAAGATCTTTTTTTAAATTTATACCAAATTAGGAAGATCATTCAGCGTCACATGTCTGTTCCATTTAATGTGATAGTGGGCAATCACTTCCCTTAGTACAATCAGCTTGCACCCACTCTTTCCCCCCCCCTCCCCCCCACACCCAGCTTCCTTCTCAAGCAAAAATTAAATCAGCCTCCACTTTGAGCATAGTTCATTGTCCACTATCTGAATGGATTTCTCCTCAGTTCTGAATGGCAGAGACTGCAATCTGGTTCCAACCAAAAATCTGCCATTGATAGGATCCCAGCCACCATCTTGTCAAGTCATTGAATTTTGTATATTTCACCTCATTCTACTACACTTAAGTGGCAGGTCATGTCTCAGCATATCTTCATAGAGCCAGACGCTCGTCTGGCAAACCTTTACTGCACTCCCCCTTCATGCTTGGGTGGGAAGACCAAGCCTGCTCACAATATTACAGGTGCACTTTCATGACAGGCCCATACAAAAGCAGCAAGATACCTAACACACTTGTGATGAAAGAAGCAAACAAGCAATCTAACTATTAATTTAATTAAATATATATATTTTAAATTTCCCTGTAATTATGGCCTGAGAAAGGAATCTCAGCCAGTCCAGATTGGGGTGCGAACCATTTAATCAGCACACCACTGGCCAAAGCTCAAAATTAGATTCTACTTAAACAACTGCGTGAAATCGATTACGAGTTTTTATTCAACAGCCATATTATCCAAGCTACTGCGTATTCCCAATGGAAGCCGCAGAACAAAAAAAAATGCTACGTCTTGAAGGGTCCTTAACCAAAATATTCTACCCATGTCTCTCTACAGATGTTACCCGTCACGCTCGGTTTCTCCAGTTTTTTATTTTCTGCTCAAGACCTGCAGAAGGTCTCCAGGAAAAAATGACATTCTTCAATGCCACCTACTCTGATCTGTCCAGCCACAGAACCCTGCAGTGAACATCGGTCTGCGTCATGCAGCCCCTGTTGGCAGCAGTCCAGCTCTCGAAGAGCCTAATTGAACTGGATCCACCTACTGTGGTCATACAAGGCGCAAAAAGCGCGCCCAAAATGTATTCACGGGAAGAATTGAGATCTTATTGAGATTACACGGCCGGGAGGTGGTCGGCAGGGCGCTCGCTGTCTGTTGCCCGGCTCCACTCTTGGCTCCCACTGTCTACACACACAATAGCCTCAACCAGAACCTCGCCCCAGCCGCAACCCCGCCCAATCTCCAGACCACCCGCTTCATCACCCACCCACGGCTGAAATATCTACACGCAGTGGAACATATTTCTCTACAAGATAAACCCCCTTAGAGCGATGCACCGTATAGATGGCAGCAGGCCCCCTGCGATTGATTGTACTGTGAGCTGCGACAATGGCATCGGACCAGCCACGGGTCTATGCTCGTTCACATTTAAAGAGCCCATTCCTCACACTGCTGGCACCATGTCAGCTATTAAGCTACACCATCGGACATAAGGAGGGGGCTGGGACGAATAAAACGTTGCATTGAAAGACCAGGATTCCTGTAGTCTATATCCATATGGCCCCAAATGTATTCGGACACCTTGGTCATGACACCGCCCTCCTCGACACCGAGCTAGTCAATCAACACGCCCTTCGCTTCGCCCGACCCGCCACCGAGAAAGGAGAGTATCCGGCCACCGGGAGGCTGAAGGGGACTCGGTGCCCACCCACCCCCTACATACAAGGGGACGATACCGAGCCATTCACCCGCTGTTGCGGTTGAATGAGAGATGGGGGGGGGGTCAGATCCCGCCGGTGCCCGGTTGCAGGGCGGGGTTGAATTACCTCCGGCCCGGGGCAAGGGAGACTCCGGACACCTGCCCATCAAATATCTGACTCGAGGACCCCGGCGGCCAAATGGGACGGGCGGGGTCGGCAGCTTGATGTGTTTGCGAGCAAGGAGAGACACCCTTGCCTCGGGGACGGCCCCCTGGTCCCTCACAGCCGATCCTCCCCACTCGAGGCCCCGGGGGAACAGCAGCCGCCTCACGGGAGGGGGGGGGGGGAAGGGCCGTCCACTCACCGACTTCATGGCCGCCGCCATGTCATCATAGCGCTCGGCCTGCTCGGCCAACCGGGCTCGCTGCACCAGCTGATCTCGGTTTGCCATTGTCGGAGGCGGTGTGCGCTAGGTGCGAGGCTCCGGGCGCTGCGGACTCGCTGCCCGCCACCTGCCTGCCTTGCCTTGCCCGCCTCCCTCCGACCGTCTCTCCGTCTGTTCGCCCGCTCCCGCACTCGGCCCCGCCCCCGCCGCCGCGCGCTCTCATACCCCCGGCGCCCACCCACAAGGCCCCGCGCTGCCGCAGTCGGGCATGCGCACTGCGGCCCGCGGCCCAGCCCGCCCGCTCTATTTAACGGTGACGTCACCTGCTAATTTTAGAACAACTGCGGAATTTTTCCGAGGGCGGGATCTCGCGCGCCGGGGTACGTCGACGGACGAGCGCTCCCGCGGGCGCGAGGAGAGGGTTGCCATGGCAGCGCTGCCAGGCATGAGCGCCGGACGTCACCGGGGAAGGGGGGTGTAGGTCAGGCAACATGTCCGAAGAGAGACACCCTCCTTCAGACTTAGAGTCAGTGGAGAGGGAGAAACAGAGATATGTGGAAGGGTGAGGTGTGAAAATGATAGATCAAAGTTGGCACAAAAAGCTCAGCGGGACAGGCAACATCTCTGGAGAGAAGGAATGGGTGACGTTTCGGGTCGAGACCCTTCTTCAGACAGTCAGGGAAGAGGTAGACACAGAGATATGGAAGTGCGAGGTGTGAAAACGAGACATCGAAGAGGAGGAGGTTCAAGGAAAATTCAGGAAGCACAGAGTAGGAGTGAGCGGGTCCTTTTCAGAATCACAGGTAGTGGCGAGTGGAGTGCTGCAAGGCTCGGGTGTTCGGGCTGCAACTGTTTACCATATATATTAATGATTTGGAAGACGGAATTAGGAGCAACATTAGCAAGTTTGCGGATGACACAAAGCTGGGTGGCAGTGTGAACTGTGAAGAGGATGTTAGGAGGTTGCAGGGTGACCTGGGCAGAAGCCCAGTTGAGTGAGTGGGCAGAAGCGTGGCAGATGCAGTATAACATAGATAAATGTGAAGTTATCCACTTTGGTGGCAAAAACAAGGGGGTAGATTATTATCTAAATGGGGTTAGGTTAGGTAAGGGGGAGGTACAGCGAGACCTGGGTGTCCTTGTACACCGGTCACTGAAAGCTAGCGTGCAGGCACAGTAGGCGGTGATGAAAGCTAATGGAATGTTGGCCTTCATAACAAGAGGATTTCAGTATAGGAGTAGAGAGGTTCTTCTGCAGTTGTATAGGGCTCTGGTCAGACCACATATGGAGTAATGCATACAGTTTTGGTCTCCTAATTTGAGGAAGGTCATCCTTGTGATTGAGGCAATGCAGCGTAGGTTCACAAGATTGATCCCTGGGATGGCGGGACTGTCATATGAGGAAAGATTGAAAAGACTAGGCTTGTATTCACTGGAGTTTAGAAGGATGAGTCGCCCTGGACTCGCCCAATGTTGGGCGAGTCCAGAACAAGGGGCCATGGTCTTAGAATAAAGGGGAGGCCAATTAAGACTGAGGTGAGAAAAAACATTTTCACCCGGAGAGTTGTGAATTTGCGGAACTCCCTGCCACAGAGTGCAGTGGAGGCCAAATCACTGGATGGATTTAAGAGAGAGTTAGATTGAGCTCTAGGGGCTAGTGAAATCAAGAGATATGGGGAGAAGACAGGCACGGGTTATTGATTGGGGACGACCAGCCATGATCACAATGAATGGCAGTGCTGACATGAAGAGCCGAATAGCCTCCTCCTCCACCTATTTTCTATGTAGAATAGATCATTGTTAGCTGGGAGAACGTGACAACGAAGCAGAGATAAAATGTAATCAGGAAGTCAGTCAGACTGGTCAGAGAACTGGGAAAGGGGAGGGGTGGGAGAGAGGGGGAAACCAAGGGCTACGATGTTAGAAAAGTCAAATTTCATACTGCTGGATTGTAAGCTGCCCAAGCAAAATATGAGGTGCTGTTCCTCCAATTTGCGTTGGAGAACTAGGGTGGGAGAGGGAGGGTTATTCGCTGGGGGTGGGGGCGCCCGTTAATGCGATGAGCAGTTGACGGGCGGTGAGTGCGCAGGCGTGTTGCTGCCGGCCTGGGCTATGGGCCGCAGAAAGGACGATGCTGATTGGTGCAACCCGACCCTGCGGTTGGTATGGCGCGGCTGAGAGAGCAAGATGGTGATTGGTGCAAAATAGCGTGGATGTGAGAGCACGACGGTGATTGGTGCAGAATGGCATTGCTGTGAGAACGCCATGCTGATTGGTTGGAATAGAGCTTGGCGCGGAGGTATAGCTTGATTGTGATTGGCCCAGCTTGGGGCTGCGCCTAATTGGTGGAGGCCGGCAGGTGGAGAGAAGCTTGTCATTGGTGCGCTGGCAGAGGGGGAGGAGCGGTTGTGATTGACGCAAAGTAGCGACCGCCAGAGACTCCTCACAGAGTGGGACACATGCGGCCCAGAGCGTGTAGGATGGAACTGTAGAGGCTGATTCAAACCAAAGATACACAAAATGCTGAAGTAACTCAGTGGAACAGGCAGAATCTCTGGAGAGAAGGAGTGAGATGGGATATTAGAAAGATTTAGAAAGATGAGAGGGGATATTATTGAAACATATAAGATTATTAAGGGATTGGACACGCTGGAGGTAAGAAACATGTTCCCGATGTTGAGGGAGTCCAGAACCAGGGGCCACTGTTTAAGAATAAGGGGTAGGCCATTTAGAACGGAGATTAGGAAAACCTTTTTCATCCAGAGAGTTGTGAATCTGTGGAATTCTCTGTCTCAGAAGGTAGTGGAGGCCAATTCTCTGGGTGTTTTTAAGAGAGAGCTAGATAGAGCTCTTAAAGATAGCGGAAGCCAGGGATATGGGGAGAAGGCAGGAACAGGGTGCCGATTGTGGATGATAGGCCATGATCACAGTGAATAGCAGTTTTGGCTCGAAGAGCTGAATGGCCTACTCCTGCACCTATTATCTATTGAATGGGTGAGTTTCGGGTCGAGACACATCTTCAGACTGAGTGTCACGGGAGAGGGAAACTGGAGATCACAGGGTCAAGAGTGTTTTATTGTCATATGTCCCAGTTAGAACAATGAAATTGTTACTTGCAGCAGCAACAATAGAATATGTAAACATTGCACACTGTAAACAATATAATAAACAAGAGGAAAAAAAAGGTCAGTGTCTGTATATACACAGAGCAGCGAGAGAGGATGTTGCAGAACTTTCATTGGAGAGAGCAGAATTTCTTCAAAGTAGACATACCTTGAGGGGATTTCGCAGTGGAGCAGACAAAATGTGTAGGAATGAACTGCAGATGCTGGTTTAAACCAAAGACAGAGACAAAAAGTTGGAGTGACTCAGGTCAGGCAGCACAGACAGACCCTTGGGCCCAATTTTCCCATGCTGACCAACGTGCCCCATCCTCACTAGTCCCACCTGCCTGATTTCTCATATGTGTTACAGTCGGAAATGCTTCAGTAGTCAGAAGTGATGGCACTCCTGTCACCCGATGGTGGTCTGGCTGTGGGGGCTTTGTCGCCCTAGTCTGGGCGCAGAAGCCGATCCCCTGGTTACCGTGCACTGAGCGAGGAGCTGCTGGCAGCAGAGGGCCTTGTTTATATGTGCAGGATCCCATAGCACTGATTGCCAGCAGGGTTATTGACCTGACCACCCCCTTGGAGTGCACAATCCCACCAGGACTGCCAACAATCGCTCGTTGTAAAGACTGGAAGGTGGCAATTTGTACTGTAAATGTGATGTCTTCACGGAAATATAGCTTTGAAAAATATGCCATCAGCTATACTGGTCTCCAATGAACAATGAACTCTGATATCTAGGATTTAAGCTACACGGATGTTAGATCTTCCACACATGTGGAAGGCATGTGGTCTTCCATATAATTTGCAAAACAACAATATGTAACATTCTATGTACAGATTACAAAAAATAAGCATGGAATCCAAGATGGCCAAGCGGATCCAATTTCTAAAGCAGCATTAGAGCTTCTTTGCAAATACACAGGTGATGTAATTGGGTTAATTTTCCAAATGTTGATCCTACTGTCATGGTGGCTGGCTGTAAAGCCATCACTCCCTGAGCTTCATATCACTTTACCAATGTGTGGGATAAGGTTAAAATTGTCCACAATTAATTTACATAACCAAGCGGATCGATTTACGATGAGCGAGCTGCCAGAGGAGGTAGTTGAGGCAGGTACTATTGCATCGTTAAGAAACATTTGGACAGGTACATGGATAGGACAGGTTTAGAGGGATATGGGCCAAATGCAGGCAGGTGAAACTAGTGGAGGTGGGACATGTTGGCTGGTGCAGACAAGTTGGGCTGAAGGGCCTGTTTCCACACTGTATGACTCTATGACTGTAACCTGGCCTATCTGTGCAAGAATCTGTGGATACCACCATGGACCTATCAGCCCCGAAGCCCATAGAATCAGGACAGAAACAAACCATCCTCAATCTCAAGAAATATCCCAGGAATAAAAAAACATCAGCTTGAATCATAGAAAATAGGTGCAGGAGTAGGCCATTCGGCCCTTCGAGCCTGCACCACCATTCAATATGATCATGGCTGATCATCCAAATCAGTATCCTGTACCTGCTCTCCATACCTCCTGATCCCTTTAGCCACAACGGTCACATCTAACTCCCTCTTAAATATAGCCAATGAACTGGTCTCTCCATACCCTCTGATCCCTTCAGCCACAGGGGCCACATCAAACTCCCTCTTAAATATTGCCAATGAACTGGCCTCAACTACCTTCTGTGGCAGAGAATTCCACAGACTCACCACTCTCTGTGTGAAAAATGATCTTCTCATCTCTGTCCTAAAAGACTTCCCCCTTATCCTTAAATTGTAACCCCTTGTTCGGGAGTTCCCCAACATCGGGAACAATCTTCCTGCATATAGCCTGTCCAACCCCTTAAGAATTTTGTAAGTCTCTATAAGATCCCCCCTCAATCTCCTAAATTCCAGCGAGTACAAGCCAAGTCTATCCAGTCTTTCTTCATATGGAAGTCCTGCCATCCCAGGAATCAGTCTGGTGAACCTTCTCTGTACTTCCTCTATGGCAAGAATGTATTTCCTCAGATTAGGAGACCAAAACAGTACACAATACTCCAGGTGTGGCCTAACCAAGACCCTGTACAACTGCAGTAGAACCACCCTGCTCTTGTGCTCAAATCCTTTTGCTATGAATGCCAACAAACCATTTGCTTTCTTCACAGCCTGCTGCACCTGCGTACTTACTTTCAATGAATGGTGTACCATGACACCCAGGACTTGTTGCATCTCCCCCTTTCCTAATCGGCCACCGTTCAGATAATAGTCTATCCTCCTATTTTTGCCGACAAAGTGGATAACCTCACATTTATCCACATTATACTGCATCTGCCATGCATTTGCCCACTCCCCCAACCTATCCAAGTAACCTTGCAGACTCCTAGCATCCCCCTCACAGCTAACACTGCTCCCCAACTTCGTGTCATCCGCAAACTTGGAGATGTTGCATTCAATTCCCTCATCCAGATCATTAATATATATTGTAAATAGCTGGGGTCCCAGCACTGAGCCTTGCGGTACCCCACTAGTCACTGCCTGCCATTCTGAAAATGACCCGTTTACTCCTACTCTTTGCTTCCTGTTTGGCAGCCAGTTCTCTATCCACATCAACACTGAACCCCCAATACTGTGTGCTTTAAGTTTGAATGCTAATCTCTTATGTGGGACCTTGTCAAAAGCCTTCTGAAAGTCCAGATACAACACATCCACAGGTTCTCCCTTATCCACTCTACTAGTTACATCCTCAACAAATTCTATAAGATTCGTCAGACATGATTTACCTTTCATAAATCCATGCCGACTTTGTCCAATGATTTCACCGCTTTCCAAATGTGCTGCTATCCCATCTTTAATAACTGACTCTAGCATTTTCCCCACTACCGATGTTAGGCTAACTGGTCTGCAATTCCCCGTTTTCTCTCTCCCTCCCTTTTTAAAAAGTGGGGTTACATTAGCTACCCTCCAATCCTCAGGAACGACTCCAGAATCTAAAGAATTTTGAAAAATAATCACTAATGCATCCACTATTTCTGGGGCAACTTCCTTAAGTACTGGGATGCAGCCTAACTGGGGCTACTTCCTTAAGTACTGGGATGCAGCCCATCTGGCCCTGGGGATTTAACGGCCTTTAATCCATTCAATTTACCTAACACCACTTTCCAGCTAACCTGGATTTCATTCAGTTCCTCCATTTCATTTGACCCCCGGTTCCCTGCTATTTCCGGCAGATTATTGATGTCTTCCTTAGTGAAGACAGAACCAAAGTAGTTATTCAATTAGTCTGCCATGTCCTTGTTCCCCATGATCAATTCACCAGTTTCTCACTGCAAGGGACCTACATTTGTTTTAACTAACCTTTTTCTCTTCACATATCTATAAAAACATTTGCAGTCCATTTTTATGTTCCCTGCCAGTTTTCTTTCATAATCTATTTTCCCTTTCCTAATTAAGCACTTTGTCTTCCTCTGCTGGACTCTGAATTTCTCCCAGTCCTCTGGTAGGCTGCTTTTTCTGGCTAATTTGTATGCTTCATCTTTAGTTTTGATGCTATCCCAGATTTCCCTTGTTATCCACGGATGCACTACCTTCCTCGATTTATTCTTTTGCCAAACTGGGATGAACAATTGTTGCAGTTCATCCATGCAGTCTTTAAATGCCTTCCATTGCATATCCACCGTCAACCCTTTAAGAATCACTTGCCAGTCTATCTTGGCCAATTCACATCTCATACCCTCAAAGTTACCTTTCTTTAAGTTCAGAACCCTTGTTTCTGAATTAACAATGTCACTCTCCATCCTAATGAAGAACTCAACCATATTATGGTCACTCTTGCCCAAGGGGCCACGCACAACAAGACTGCTAACTAACCCTTCCTCATTACTCAGTACCCAGTCCAGAATAGCCTGCTATCTCGTTGGTTCCTCCACATGTTGGTTTAGAAAACATTCCAAGAAATCCTCTTCCTCAGCACCCCTGCCAATTTGATTCACCCAATCTATATGTAGCTTGAAGTCACCCATTATAACTGTTTTACCTTTGTTGCACGCATTTCTAATTTCATGTTTGATGCCATCCCCAACTCCATTACTACTTTTAGGTGGCCTGTACACAACTCCCACTAGCGTTTTCTGCCTCTTAGTGTTTCACAGCTCTACCCATATCGATTCCACATCCTCCAAGCTAATGTCTTTCCTTTCTATTGCGTTTTCTCTCCTCTCTAACCAGCAATGCTACTCCACCTCATTTTCCTTTCTGTCTATCCCTCCTGAATATTGCATATCCCTGGATGTTCAGCTCCTAACCCTGGAGCCATGTCTCCGTGATCTCAACTATATCATATTCATTAATAACTATCTGCACATTCAACTCATCCACCTTATTACGAATGCTCCTTGCATTGAGACATAAAGCCTTCAGGCTTGTTTTTACAACACTCTTACCCCTTATCAGAATCAGAATCAGAATGCCTTTCATTGTCACTATACACATGTACAATGAGATTAAAAGCTGCTCCTACTCAGTGCAAAACAAAACAATAAGGGGGGGGGGGGGGATTAGGTGCACAGTTTCTGTGGCACTATATACATATCTATAAAAAGACAATGGATAAATAGAATGGATAAATAAGATTCCTATATCCAGTATGGGTTATTGCACATATTGGAAATTACAGTTACAGTACAAATTACAGTAGGTGGATAGATGAAAGTCCGGGGGTTAGGCTGTGAAGTCAGTGCATGTGTGAGTTCAGGGAGATAATGGATTTGGGAAAGAAACTGTCTTGAGTCTATTTGGCCTTGTGCTGATGCACCTATAGCGCCTCCCTGAGGGTAGCAGGTTGAACAGGCCAAATGCAGGATGGGAGCTGTCCTTGATAATGTTCTTCGCCCTGCTGAGGCAGCGGGAGGTGTAAATGTCCATCAGAGAGGGGAGAGGGCAGCCGATGATCTTCTGTGCTGCCCTACTACCCTCTGAAGCCTCTCCCTGTCTGCCATGGTGCAGCTGCCGTACCATGCTGTAATGCAGTATGTCAACAGGCTCTCAATGGACGAGCGGTAGAAGGTCAGCAGCAGGTTGGAGTCCAGATTGTGCTTCCTGAGGACCCTCAGGAAGTGCAGCCGCTGCTGAGCCTTCTTGATGACCGCTGTGATGTTGTCTGTCCAGGAGATATCAGCGGAGATGAGGACGCCGAGAAACCAGAAGGTGTGGACCCTCTCCACACACTCGCCGTTGATGTATAAGGGGGATAAGTCGGTGCTGTGCCTCCTGAAGTCGACAATGAGCTCTTTGGTTTTCTTGGTGTTCAGAGCCAGGTTGTTTTCTGAGCACCAGGCTGTCAACTTCAGGATTTCATAATGTTGAAACGTGGCCCTTTTTGATTTTTGCCCTGGATTTTTCTGCCTGCCACCTTTACTTTTCACCTTGCTACCTATTGCTTCTACCCTCATTTTATATCCATCTGTCTCTCTACTCATGTTCCCATCCCCCTTGAGATAGAGAGGAAACCTGCTCATGTCAAGGAAATGTATGAATCAATGCCGATGTGGTGCACACAATAATTAGAGGTTTCCAGATGATATTCCTGTGAACATATCTAAATTAAATATGATGCAACAGCAGGATATTCAACCACTTCATTGACAGTTTCATGTTTCCAGTGGGCGCTGATGTCTTCCTTAGTAGCAATTAAGGCTACACGAGACACTATGGTGCAATGATAAATATTGATTAATTTATTTGGAAAAAAATAAAAAGCAGTATTGTCTGTGCAGAAGCAAAAGCTACCAGTGAATGGGATGGAGGGGCTGAAGATTAATACACAATGTTGTACGGAGTTTGGAGCAATTTGTCATTTACAGCTTGCAGTGTTTACACTGCATGGATGCGATGTGTGCTGGGTGGTGATGACACTGGTTCATGCACGCAGTGTGCAGGACCATCATGGGAATATGGAGCACCTTCTGCTGCTTGGAATCATTGGGAACACAAAGGTTGTAGTGGTTGAAGGTCAGTCATCTCATCCACAGGACATCCCTGCAGGAGTTCCTCGAGATGGTGTCCTCAGTACCACCACCTTCAGCTGCATCATCAATGTCCTCCCTTCAATGGTAAGGTCAGGACTAGGGGAGTCCAATCGCACAATGATCAGCAATATCCACAACTTCTCCTATAATGAAACAGTCCACATCCAAATGCAGCAAGGCCCGGACAATATCCAAGCCTGGGATGATAGGTGGCAAATAACATTCAACCTACCCATATATATCAGGCGATGATAGCATGCCTCAAGGACAATCCAGCTCCTGGCATTCAATACCATGTCCATCACTGAATCCCTCACTATCAATTTCCTGGGGGTTACCATTGACCAGAAACTGAACTTGTGTAGCCATATCTAGTGTGGCCACAAGAGTGAATCAGAGGCTAGGGATCCTGAGCGAGTAACTCACCTCCTAGCTCACCAAAGACTGCCCACTGTCTACAAGGCTCAAGACAGGAATGTGGTGTAATACTCTTCACTGGTCTGGAGGAATGGGTACAGCTTCAACCACAGTCCTGAAGGTCGACACCGTACAGGGCAGTAGCCTACTTGACAGACACTCCATCCACATTCACTCACTCCACTGCTGACGACAGCGCGGTGGTGCAGCTGTAGTGTTGCTGCCTTACAGCGCCGGAGACCCGGGGACCCGCTGTCTGTATGGAGCTTGTACGTTCTCCCCGTGACCGCGTGAGTTTTCCCCTGATGCTCCGGCTTCCTCCCACACGCCAAAGACGTACAGGTTTGTCAATTAATTGGCTTCAGTAAAGATTGTAAATCGTCCTCAGTGTATGGGATAGTGCTAGTGTACGGGGAATGCTGGTCAGTGCAAACTCGGTGGGCCAAAGGACCTATTTCCGCATTGTATAGCTAAACTAAACGAAACCAAAAGTACCTTCCAAATGCATGACCTCGACTAGCTAGAAGGATAATGCGGGAAAAGGAGGGGGTTAGCACCATATTGCCCACCATATACACACCATCCTGACTGAAATATATTGCTGTTCTTTCACTGTTCCTGGATCAAAGTCCTGGAAGTCCCGCTACAAAGGCCCCGTGAGTGAACCCATATCTCAAGGATTGCAGATTTTCACAAAGACAGCTCACCACCACCTTCTCAAGGGCAATTGAATGCTGACTCAGTCTGCAAAGCTTACATCCCTTGAATGAATAAAAAAGTCTCATCGGTCTCATTGGCATCATCCTTCACCTCAGGCCCAACACAGAAGCAGAGTGGAAGCAAATCATCCTCAATCCTGAGGATCTACCTAAATGGAGAAGATAGTGGAACCAGAAATTAAAAAAAAAAAAAAAAAATGTATTACTATGCACAAAGGGCAGGAACATAACGCAGATTGGAAGCAAAGCCACAATGTACCAGATACATACATAATGTACAGAGTGATTCTACACAGGTTTTATAACATGGTGCAGTGTACATTGTTGGGTGTCATGGTTACAGCCCAGCCAATGCAAGTATTGGTTTCTCAGGCTCCATGCTCTCCGTGAGCTAAACCCGCCACTAAAGAAAGAATCTTCGAATAGTGCGGTACAATTTGTGATTCCAGGATATCAGCAGACCACCGGTTTGAGCTGCAGACACTGATGCTGTGAGAAATGCACCACCAGGTCCAACAAACAGGATCCAGATAACAGCAACCAGCGAGTGCTCAGTCTGACCACCAAACATGAGATGCCCATAGCCACGAAAGCGCCCAATATCCACACAGCTTCATGAGTGGTCAATGGGCTACATCTAGCCTGCAGATGGTGGACACATAGACCCCATCCCACAGACTAGAACATAGAGCAGTACAGCACAGGAATGGGCACTTTGGCCCACAATGTTTGTGCCGAACATGATGCCAAGTTAAACTGATCTCATCTGCCTGACATGATACATATCCCTGTATTCTTTGCACTGTCACATGCCTATCTAAAAGCCTCTTAAATGTCAGTATCATATCTGCCTCCACCACGATCCCAGGCAACACGTCAAGGCCCCCACCACTCTCTGAGAAAAAAAACATGTCCCACACATCTCCATTAAACTTTCCCCCTCTCCTCTTATAGCTATGCCTTCTAATGTTGGACATTTCCATCCTGGGATAAAATGTTCTACCCAACCTATGCCTCTCATAAATGTACATACTTCTATCAAGCTCCAACATTCCAGAGAAAAGAATGCAAGTTTATCCAATTTCTCCTTGTAACTGAAACCGTCTAATCCAGGCAGCGTTCTGCTAAACCTGCTCTGCACCCTCTCCATGGACTTGACATCCTGTAATGGCGGGTCCAGAATTGCACGCCACGCTCCAAATGCGATCTAATCCAGGTCCTATCGAGCTGCATCATGCCTTTCTGACTCTTATACTCAACGCCTCTATCTACTTGCGCTGCCACCTTCAGTGAGCTATGAACTTGGAGTCCAAGGTCCCTCTACATCCACCATACACTCTCCCCTTACATTCAACCTCCCAAAGTGCAACACCTCAGATTTGCTCGGGTTAAACTCCATCTGCCATTTCTCTGTCCAATTCTGCAGCTGATCAATATCTCACTGTAACTCCTGACAGCCTTCCACAACGTCTGCAACTTCTCCAATTTTGGTGTTGTCAGCAAACTTACTCACCA
Organism: Raja brachyura; assembly: GCA_963514005.1. The sequence goes on from OY740808.1 coordinate 14,707,872, forward strand.
ACCCGTCTACATTCACGCCCAAGGATGGGATGGGCTGCAGACACATTCACTTAGAACTGTAAAATAAGAAAATATTTATTTTAAATTTGAAGAACATTAATAACAAATTAAAATGTATTTATTTAAGATGCATTCATTTACATAAATGACTCATTAATAATAATTAATCTGCTAACGATCAAACTTTTATTTCACTTACCTATTTCCTGAAGAGTGTGGTGCAGTTGAAATGAATGAGTGTGTGTCAGTTGCTGGTGTAAAGTTGTGGGGCCAGGTATGAAGTGCATCCACCCTCAGCCCAGTGCACCACAGAATGCCCCTGACCTCGATGGTGGAGCGAGAAGCTGGATTTGAGCACGCCTGACCCCCAGTTTGCAATGTGTGTATATGTGGACATTAGATCATGCTGCACACATGTGCATACTGCAATCAACTCACGGTTCCCCGCTGAACCATTGACAGAAGAGGAGCTCAGTCCCATCCAGTCTGCTTCAGGGAATTTAACTGTGATCTGCTGGAGATAATCTCACTGCTCTTCTTCCAAACAATGCCAATGGATCTTTCACGTCCATCAGTGAAAGTAGGAAAGGGTTGAGTTTATTACTCCTGTAGTCAGAAGACGGAGTCTCTATAATGTTTCTCTACTTGGCTCAAAACCCACACACTCTGACTTGAGATTTCTTCTGACTGAGGCATAACCGGCACCAAGAGGCTCTGGGTAGAGGATATGATTAGTATTGTGTATAATTCTTTAGGAAGGCAGATTTGACTAACTAAATGTTGGCCATGGTGGGATTTTATTGGACTTCAGGTTGATTGGACCAATGTTAGTTTACAGCCTGCAGCAGAAACCATTAAAATAGGCAAGTCTGAGTAGTTTTACACCCACAGGGTTGTGAATTTGTGGAATTCTCTGCCTCAGAAGGCAGTGGAGGCCGATTCACTGGATGCATTCAAAAGAGAGTTAGATAGAGCTCTTAGGGCTAGCAGAATCAAGGGATATGGGGAGAAGGCAGGAACGGAGTACTGATTGTGGATGATCAGCCATGATCACATTGAATGGCGGTGCTGGCTCAAAGGGCCTAATGGCCCGCTTCTGCACCTATTGTCTATGTACATATGTATTTGACTAGATGAAGTCTACAACTCATCTCAGAACAATATCTGCTGCATCCCATCATAGATATCCCTTATCCCATTCATCACCTCCACCACAACTTATCTGAAAGTCAAAGCTACCTTTTCTATTGCCTAGATTTGTTGAAGTCTGAAATGTTAACTTTGCTTCTCTCTCCAAGGATGCCACCTGACCAGCTGAGCTTTTACAACATTTTCTGTTTATTTCAGATCTCTAGTGTATGGAGATGTTTTCATTTTAGTTTAATGTTACACGAGGAATGATATCACTCTTGTTTATAAAGTCATGAAGGGAATAGATTAGGGTGAATTTACCCATAGGGGAATTCACAACCAGAGGATATAGGTTTAAGGTAAGAGGTGAAAGATTTAATAGGAACCTGAGGGGCATTTTTTCACCGAGGGTGGTAGGTATATGGAACAAGCTGCCAAAGGGGGTCAGTGAGGCTGGTACTCTAACATCATTTAAAACACATATGACAGGTAAATGAATATGAAAGGTTTAGGGGGATATGGGCCAAATGCGGGTAGGTGGGATGAGTGTAGATGGGGCATTGTGGTCGGCATGGGCAAGCTGGGCCGAAGGGCATTTTTCTGTACGGTATGACTCCATTGACTCTGTGGTCCACACACAAAGCATCTGCCAGTGCACGGCACATGGGAAGTATGGAGCCATTGTCAAGGCCGAGCCTTGTTTTTGAGATTGACTCTGAACATCACTGACCTCCCATTGCTGCCAAGCTGGTCCGAATCTTCCTTTGTTTTATTTATTTGCTGAAGGGAGGAGAATCACTTGGATATACATGGAACATTTTGGCAGTTGCCAGGGACAGTTCTTCACTCTCAGTAATAACCCTTGCACCCACTGGATTGTGGACAATCTCCAGACTGCCAGCACCAGGGTCCAAAGGTGGGGCATGATGATTGAGCCATCGGTGGGAAAACTTAAGCACAAGAACTGTAATTAAGCATTATTCAGCTGAACTCTTCCTGTTTGAATCATAGATATCAATGACTAGGAATGAGGCCTTTCACCCTCTGTCCCCATACTGAGCCAAAGAAGCTATTCAGGAATAACGTCACTTTTAGTTTAGTTTAGAGATACGGAGCAGAAACAGGCCCTTTAGCCCATCGAGTCCGCACCGACCAGTGATCCCCGCACATTAACACTATCCTACAAACACAATTTACACTTATACCAAGCCAATTAACCTGTAAACCAGGACGTCTTTGGAGTGTGGGAGGAAATCGAAGATCTCGGAGAAAACCCACGAGGAGAACGTACAAACTCCGTACAGGCAACACCCGTAGTCGGGATCAAACGCGGGTCTCTGGCGCTGCAAGCGCTGTAAGGCAGCAACTCTACCGCTGTGCCACCCTATCCCAGCTCTTGATCAATACCCATGTTCACCTGCACACACTTCCAATGTGGGGATGTTTCTGCTACCACCTGTTAGCCAATGCTCCTGTTCTGATCCTTTCATCAGGTACATACAGTTTGGCAGTGTCCTCTGGTTATTGACGTCTGCCCAGAGGTGTTGTCCCTTTCTGATACCCATCCTGGGCCTCTCATAATTTGATGTTCCTGAATCAATGACACGGAATTAGGCCATTCACCCACTGTGTCCATACTGGCTAAAATAAGCCATTTAGGAATAATCACATTTCTCTGTTTTTGATCAGTGCATGCCCCGTGTGGCCATGTGGAGATGTTTTCTGTAGAAACCCCAGCCAGGGGAGCCTGTTCTCACAGGTAATCCTCCAGCCTTGGCAATAGCTTCATAAATCTCTGTCCCTGCTGCCCTTGTTTCACAACCAGCCTGTGATCTGGTGCCCAAGTTCTGTACAAACTGCTACCCAAATGATCCATCATGGCCTTCTTGCTTTTATATTCTATGCTTGACTGAAGAAGGCCGATTTCTTCACATTGTCTTGATCACTTTATCTCCCAGTCCTACAGCCTTTGCGGATTGCGCCCTGTCCTCCCCGATCCCTCTCTTCCACCACAATTTATTATTTACCCCACTGTTCTCTGGCTGCAGATTGATGCAGTTAATAGAATTTCCCATTTGCAATTATTATAATTTTCTCTGCAGTATCATTTCACTGAGGGGCCCTGAATTAAGAATCCTCACATTATTAAAATGAGTGAAATCATTCCCTTTTATTTATTTTTCTTCACTCTTTGCTGAGCCTCAAGTTGTCTCATCCTCAGACAGCAGTTCCTGCCAGCCTTTGCTGCACTTTGATTAATTATTTAAAATGCCGATTGATTTGTTGGTCCTTATCTGGATCCTGGGCAATCAATTTGTCCATTGGTGCGGTGCAGTCAATGCCTGGAATTGATGTCTAAGAGCTGTGACTGCACTGGTAGCCACGTCTGAGCAGTCAATTTTCCTGCAGAAGACTTCATACAGGCAGCACAGAAACACGCCGGTCGGTCTAGACCACCAAACTCCCATTCTATTTTACTCTCCACATATTTCCATCAACTCCCCCCACATTCTACTCCTCACCCACACACTAGCATCATTTTGCACTGGCTGATTAAACTATTGAACCACACATCTTTAGGATGAGGATGGAAACTGGAGCACCCAGAGGACATCCATGTGGATAGCGCCAGAGGTCAGGATTGAACCTGGATCGCTGGTGTGGTGAGGCAGCTGCTCTATCTGCTGCACCACTGAGCTGCCTTGTTGCTTCATGTGAAGAAGCTGATCCTGACCCAACGTACCCCATGATGTTCAACAAGCAAACTGAATGCTGATCAGGACATTCCTCCTTTTTGTAGCACAGGAGAGAAAAGCCAGTTGCAGCATAACTAACAGGTCAAGAATCTAGTGTGTACTTTCCTGGGCAACATGTGCCATTTTGTCAGGATTGGTTCAAATGAAAGCACCATTGCAGAGTGGGGAGTTCAACATGTTAGCTTCAGCAGCAATGTCAGGGTCAGAGCGACAGAACATCCCTCCCGTGGGACAACCATTTTGTGTACTACCTGAATAAACTTCATCTGCAATCTGACCTCCTTTCCTTTGTAGATACGTAGGATGTGGCCCCATGGTTTGACTTTGGTCCTCTTTGTGTGTGGAAGCAAACCTACACAATGAGACCATGTGTCGGCTATACCTACACAATGAGACCGTGTACATGTTGCATTTACCTGCATAATCTAAGCCCAAGAACCGCACAAATCTTGCATCAGCTAAAGAGGATGCAACCCCTACCCAGACGCTGGCAGGGGGTTTAAGGCACCCATCATCTTTCAAGTAGGACCTGCTGAAAGCTGTTCACTCCACCCCACTCTACCTCTCCTCACACTACGGATGTCCTGAGGTACCAACCCAACGCTAGGCCCCAGCCGAAGCTCAGTGGACCATGCCCAGTGTTTGCCAGCACCGGCACCACCACCTCGCCCACCTTCATCTTCCAACCTTACCCAAGCATGATCCCATCCCACGAGTGCCCCAGATTACCCCGAGCCTTGCTTGACACTCTTTCCTCACCCCAGCAATCCATGGTCAACCACTGCTCTTCCACTCTCTGCCACTGTAGAGTGAGTAGCAGTCAGCATTCCCACCCAACCCCCTGCAAATGGTGTAAGACCCTTATAAGAAGTAAATATGACAATGTGCACTATGTTGGCATGTAGACATAGAACATAGGTCCGAGCGCAGGAACTGACGCATCAGCCCTTGGTCAGCATGGATGGGTTGGACCCTGCTGTACAACTCTATGCTCTAGACAATGAAACCTTCTGACTAAGGAAATGCATCTAGAAGGCCCAGTGCACAATCTCTGAATTGGAGACAAGAACAGAGCTGGGTGCTCCAGATGGAAACATGACTGGGGGCAGGATAAACTCAAAACTTCCCACCAATTGCAAAGGACTGGGTAGATCCCACATGGGACTGCACGCGACATGTGGAAGGAACGGGGCAAATCAATCAAAGTTTCCCAGGTGAAGTTTGAGGCCTTCAATAACTTTATTAACATAGGCTCAGAATAAGGTTTGGAAAACACTTACAAATACAAAATGTTAATTCAGAACATTTAAAATATATATTTTCTGCCATGAATAACAAGCCGTCATGAGGTAGGTGGGTGGACCCCTGAGACTAGTACCTACAGTTCTGGAGCGTGTCCATCTACGGTGAATGGGAAACAGCCATGTCCTGCCTCAGCTACCTCCCACCACCCACTCATTGTGCAACGAGAGAATTAAACTCCAAACACACAAATAGATTCACTCTTGTCTACACTCATTCTGTGCCAAAGAGACACTCCAAATACTGGTCAATGAAAATGGATCTTAAAAGTTGAGAGTTGATGCATCTTAAAAGTTAAGCAACGTTAAGCAAACATACTTAAAACATAAGTTAACTTGTGTGACAACGTGTAAAACTAACAATCAAAACCCACTAAGTTCTGTCCTCTGAAACTAGCCTCAGAATTAATGTGCCATTATAAATCCAAGTTGCCTGTTGCTGTACATGAGTGGTATTGTATGATACACAAAGCACCCAGATCATAAAACGACATGGATGGATGAAGTGAATGGGCAGATCTGTGCCAGCTGTGTTTCCACACAGATTTGTATTGGTTCATTCATTTTGGAAATTCAGGAAATTATTCCAAAGGTTGAAAAGCTAAGATTCTTGGAAGTCCAAAGAGATATGGGGAGTCTAAGTAGACAATACATTAATGTAGAAAAGACACAAAGTGTTGGAGAAGGGTCCCGATCCCAAACATCACCAATCCATGTTCTCCAGGGATGCTGCCTGGCCCGCTGAGTTACTCCAGCACTTTGTGTCTTTTTTTTTTGTAAACCAGCATCTGCAGTTGCTTGTTTCTACAGAATATTAAATTGAGTAGCCACATACAAATAAAGGATAAAAATCAAACAGGACCAGAATAACAAAGATGTTTTGTTGCAATCACACTAACCCTGAAGTCACTGCTGGATTATCATGCAAGGTTCTGGGCACCATGCCTGAAGCAAAGTTTACTGGGCTGGGACCACAACTGTGCAAACCCACCAAATTATCACCAGCCATCCTTGGACATAAATAGAAGGGGAGATTGCTTGGACTGTGCCTGTATTCTCACTAATACACAAGGCAAATGGTATTTGGCAGAGGATTTTAACATTTTGGTGGGCCAGTTGAAGAGATTTCAATTGCTGAGGTAGACTGGGGCATGGAATTTGAAATCAGAGCGACCTATCTAGTCCAGAAATTGATATGAGGATAAGTCGTCATCTTTGAATATGTGTCTGTACCGAACGAATGAAATGTGAAACAGGAAAACAAAGCAAGCAATCCTTGGCCAGAGTTGAGACCCACAGCGGGCCCTGCACGAGGGCCCCATAATGTAGGGGATCGGCACTCAAGGCAACAAGAATGCTACAGGGTGTGAATAGATATCTGAGCATCGGCTTGCCTCATAGATGGGCCCACTGTGGAGGGGCTGCTTCAGCTTCAATAGTGCGCGGGGCGCACTGAAAAGGAATAACGGCGTTAGGAAGATCTGTACTCGAGCCCCAGGTGTTTATGGGTAAACCAAATGAAACGGTAAGAGTGTTTTTTCCCCAAGGATTTAGGTGTTGTGTTTGAAATGGCCCTGCCTAAAATGGAATGGTAAAAAAAATAAATTGCAAGATCATGGAGATAAAGGGAGAGGAGAATGACAGTGCCTTTAAAGGAATCCACTTGGGGGACAATGTGCCATATAACCTCCCTGTAGACAATACTGTCCCAACTGGAGCTGGTGTGCTGGGTAACTCCACTGGCACTCAAGCCCAGTGACCAGTTTGCTGAGGCGTTGAGATTGTTTTTCTGAACGACGACAGCAGGTAATTATTTTCACAATCAATCAAATCAAATCAAATCAAATCCTGCTGCGTTTAAATGGGAAACCTTCTGCATTTACCGTCATAACTTCTGGCTCCTCCGTTCCCCATGTAAATCGAAGATCGTTTGCTCTACGACCAACCAGTTGGAGTGAACCCAGACTGATGCCCTCCTCCCCCACTCGCTTGCTCTCAACGGACACAGTGGATCCCTCAAACTCACCGCACCAGCCTGCTGGCTGGTCACACAGCCACGTGGGGCAGACCCTGCAGAGTGTTGCCTCACACAGATAAAGCTCTCCTGACTACCAAGGGAACTGAGATAAAGGACATTGCTTGCTGTGTTCTTACGACTCCCATGTTCTCTGGCAGTCTGTGGAAGCAGTGCCGTCTGGTGTTGAAAGGCTGCCGGTGGGTATCTGGGAGAGCTGGATCAGGGCCTGGGCTGCTATGTCCAGTTTAGTGTCCTGCTGAACCTGGAAGACACAGAACAGGAACATCATTCTGCATGTCACTGACCCACACCAGTCCCTGTGTGGGTCCATTCCAGCCATGCAGAGCGACAGTGGGTAGCAGCATTTTGTGTCTATCCCAGGTAACCCTTCAGTCTCCTGAGATCAGAGGGGGCTTTGGCTTATGTTCTGATGTAAAAGACACCTACTTCAACAGGCCCTCAGTGCTGACCAGAGTGGGCGTACCGTTTGTTCTCAAGCCTTTGGAGCGGGATGTGAACAAACAGTTTCCTGATTCCGGGAGCAACAGTTTGACCAATTCAACCACATTCAGTACATTAATTAACAGTGGGGACTCTCACATTAGGAGAGATAAATTAAACCAAAAATGCTTAGCAGGGGCTGAGGGATTTGGTACGAGGAATGGAACTGATAGGACAGGGGCAGACGTTTCTTGCCGTAAGGTTTGTGGCAGTAGGGTGCAGAGAGCTGGAGGTGCCTCGTGGGGTCAAAGAGAACGCAGGGAAAGAAGAGAGGAATTCATGGCAAATGTAGAAGGGTACTTTGGGGAAGACCTTGGGGTGAGGCAATGGGAGAGAGCATAGAGGCAGCTGGACGAACGTGTCTGAAGTTTGTGGCAAAAAAGCCCGAGCGCTCTGCACTTGTTTCAAGGTGAGGAGGGAGGTGGCAGGTCTCGTGATTTAAGGCAGTGTTAGGTCAAGAAACAAGGTTGGAGATTTTTTGGAATAAGGAGGAGTTTTATTAATGGAGTGCAAGATCTAATAGGGTTTATAATGGGAAGAGCTTGCCTCTGTGACGTGAGAAATACGGCGTGTGAAGTAGGCAACATCATGGGGTGGGGGGGGGGGGGGGAGAGTTGAGCTTATCCACGGACCTGGCTGTGTTGGGGATGGCACCACACCTCCGTCTCAACCTTTACGAACGTCAGCCTGCAAAAGAGAGAGAAAAACAAGGCAAATAATTACTGCCCCCTGAACTTTCACCCACTCTCCATAAAACGGGAGTAAGATGACAGTGCGCTGAACTGGCTCAGTACTTTAAACACCAGAAGTCTGGATGGCAACAGACAAGAGAGAGTTTATGGAGATTGCAATGTAATAAAAGTGCTGAAGAGGGTGAATGAATGAATGGCATCAGCCAGCCTCACTGGGACAGAGCCTCACTCATCAGAGCTCAGCAACGCCCACCTGATGTGTCGCTTTTGTTAGATGAATATACAGGGTGAATAGGAAGGAGATGAGCTGTACAATGTGAAGAATCTTCTGCCAATTACAGGAATAAGGCTGACTCCTTAACGAGTGTCATTTAAACACAAAACATTTCAATCAGCACCTGAGCAGCAGAGAGATATATCAGTGTTGGCTGCCTTGTTCCTGGACCGCTCCCACCCGAGAGGTTAAGGTCACATTGATTCACACCTTCCAAGCCACAGTGTCTTTCCAAGGCACCAGCACAGATCCCTGCCCGTGTCTCCCAAGACCTTCTTCAAGGCCGAAGATTAGGTTCAGTACCACCCTGTTGTGGGAAACAAGCAAGAAAGTGATCTCGCTGAATGGCCGAGCAGACTCAAGGGGGCAAGTTTCAGTGATGGATAATGGTGAGTGAAGATCGACCTAATGACTTCATCTCTACTTCTCTACTTGTATTAAAAACATATTTTTTGAGAATGATAAAATATTAATTAAAATCAGATTTTTCACTTCGATAAAGTAATCCACAGGAAAAACTAATTCAAAGACGCTCCATGCCTCCCTGTGGCCAAAACCCCATCTTACCTCCTGCAATCTATCTTCACACCATCAATGTTGCTTTGTGGACTGCAGTCTTCAGAGCATCCTCCAAGGGTTGCTTGTGATGGCTGGTTTAAACCTGCGTCAAGTGTTACATTGGGGCAATCAGTCATCCAATGACCAGAGTTAACTACCACATCCATGGCATAACCTGTAGAAAAATAAACCATTGCACAGCCCAGTACAATAAACCCTCTGGCCCTTGTGTTTTGTTCATCACTCATCAAATACCAGCCAGTAAAAGCTGTTTCTGCATTATTTGGTGAACGTTGCACTGAACCATTGACAGCAGAGCAGTTTTCTATTCTCACCCCGCATTCATGTAACAGGTCTCTGCTCAGCTCATATTATTTTTTAAGTTTAGAGATACAGCACGGAAGCAGGCCCTTCAGCCCGCCGACCAGCGATCCTTGCACATTAACACTATCCGACACTCATCAGGGACAAGTTTTACATTTACCAAGTCATTTAACTTACAAACCTGTACGCCTTTGGAATGTGGGAGGAAACCGAAGATCTCGGAGAAAACCCACGCAGGTCACACGGGGAGAACGTACAAACTCCGTACAGACAGCACCCGTAATCGGGATCGAACCCGGGTCTCTAGCGCTGCATTCGCTGTAAGGCAGCAACTCTACCGCTGCGCCACCGTGACTGTCTGTGGAAAACTATTTGAGGTGCCATAATTAGCATTGGGACCCCTGAACTAGAAGAGCTCGTTCATCATTGGGAGTGAAGGTCACCAGCCTGAATCTGATGGCTTTTGCATTGAGAGTCCATCAGGGTGAGAGGAGGAAGGTTTAGCTCCGACAATCTCCACAGTCTGAGCTTACTACGACATCATCCCTGGTGAGGAGCTGCAGGCGAGCTCAGCTCTGAGGAGCCTAAGCAGTGACAGGCTCGGGGGCCATCACTTTCACTGCAAAGGCCTGGCTTTGCATCACACATCGATTTCTGTGTCCTGAGGGTAGGTGGTCCAATTCTAGGCATCACTATCTGTTCACCAGAGGTTCATAGTTACAGGTACTGTGTCCATTATTTATGTTAACGAGATGGATGTGAATGTAAGCAGCATGGTTCGTAAGTTTACAGATGACACTAAAATTGGTGGTGTAGTGGAAAGGGAAGAAGGGCATCTTAGATTAGAAAGGGATCTTGGTCAACTGGGCCAATTTGCCGAGGAATGGTAGATGGAGTTTAATTCAGATAAACGTGAGGTGTTATCTTTTGGCAAGACAAAGCAGACAGGACTCGCGCAGTAAATGGCAGGTGCCTGGGGAGCATTGTACAACAGAGAGACCTGGGTGCGTGGGTACATCATTCCATGAAAGTAGTGACGCAGGTAGACAAGGAGGTGAAGAAGCTGTGTATGGATGCTTGCCATTGTTGGTCAGTGTATTGAGTACAGGAGTTGGGACAAGTTGCAGGGGTGGGAGATTGAAACCTTCTCGTGGTCCACCCTATTTCAACAAATGTAATCAACCTGCCGTGCACAACAAGATCAAAGAGATCAAGTTGCACCCCATACGCAAGAAGAAGAAGACACGTTGCAGATGTACAAGATGTGGGTCAGGCCACATTTGATGCACCGTGTACAGTTCCGGTTGCCCGACTATGGATGTCATGAAATGGGAAAGGGTGTAGAAACAAATTACGAGGATGTTTCTGGATCAGGAGTTATAAGGAGAGGTTGGCTACGCTGGGTCTTTCCCCCTGGAGCGTAGGAGGCTGAGGGGTGTCTTTATAAAGGTTTATAAAGTCATGAAGGGTACAGATAAGGTGAATTCCCACAGTCTTTTCCTATGGCAGGGGAGTCTATAACTAGTGGGAAAAACATGATCTAGTGGGAAAAACAGGCAGGGTACCATGGATAGGAAAGGTTTGGGAAGGTGGGACTAGTGTAGATGGGGTAGATTGGGCATCTTGATAGGCCTGGGCGAGTGGGCCGAAGGGCCTGTTTCCATGTGGTCTGACTGTATGACCAATGAACGCAACTAATCGACGCTTCGGATCTTCCATCAATACCAAAGGGCTGTTCCAGTCATCGTGTTCTATGTTGACGTGGAAATTACTTTGAAAGGTAAACCGGGAACACAAAGATCCTCACACTCTACCTCCTCTGTAGCTCCTGGCTCCATCTCCATCTACACAGAGCGGCATTCCCTCTGTCCCTGCTTCACTCTCTTCAGGACCACCAAACCCTCCAGGTGCAAGGATTCTTCCATCGAGAAAAGGAGCTGATGGACCAAGCACGCAGAACAACTGTCACCCTCACAGAAGTATATCAGGAATCAAAGTTTCCCAGGATTGAGGATGCTCAGGATAGAGGTGGGAGTACAATTAATAATGATATTTCCAACAATGTGGATGAGGTGCTATGGTGCCAGAGAGCACTAGTTACTACCAGGGGGTTCCAACCATACTGCTCCATCAGTGGTGAGAGGAGGAAGGTTTAGCTCCGCTTATCGGCAGTGCTGGCTCGAAGGGCCAAATGGCCCACTCCTGCACCTATTGTCTATTGTTAGTGTCACAGAGGGCAGACACACTGCTGATCCAAGGCTCCTGCTCCTGGTCATTTAGCGGAAGAACAGGTTTGAGGGGCTGAAAGGGCCCCCTCCTGCCATTGTTTTGGTTGGTTCCTGCCACAGAGACTTGGCTTCAGCAATGAACTGGAGCTTGGGACAAGGGTCAGTCAGTCAGTCTCATTCTCCGTGCTTCCATGGCTGATCTGCTCCCTGACCATGCTGATCTTCCTGGACCCCACTTGCCTTTACACTGCTGACGGTCTCCTCCTCCAGGGCTGTAAGTTTCTGTATTGGCCAAATGTCCACTGATTTTGGTCCTTCATCCCCTCTTGTCGCTGAGTTAACTCAAATATTTAACCTCTCGACAGTTAACCTTTCCGCCCAGCCACATGCATCTTAACACCGGGGAAAGGCGACTGACCTGAAACGGACTGTTCTCCCACCGCAGATGCCGCTTCAGCTGCTGAGTTTTTCCAGCACGTTTTGTTCTTGCGTTTTTTTTTTTGTCCCGATCCCCCAATCTACCCAATGCAGTCCATGCACTCTTTGTTTTATCTGCACTTTGTAGCTGTAACATTATATTCTACACTGAGGGATGTGGAAGCTCAGTCACTGAGGATGGGGAAGGAAGGGATGGATTGATGTTTATACATTAGGGGAATCGATGGCCATGGGGTAAGTGCAAGGAAGTGGTGCAGCCATAAAAGGTCTGAAGAAGGGTCTCAACCCGAAACGTCACCTGTTCCTTTGCTCCATAGATGCTGCCTCACCCACTCAGGTTCTCCAGCATTTTTGTCTACCTTATATTTTGCATGGTTTGATTGTGCTCATGTGTGTGGTATGATTTGACTGCTTAGCAAGACAAAGTCTTTCACTGCATCTCGTACACCTGGCAATAGTAAAACCAATACTAATCTTTCTTTCCTTACACAGCACCTTGTCTGTTGCTTTAGTTACTTCAGCGAAAATTCATCAGATCGGCAGAGTAGATTTGGAATTGATGTTTCCCCTGGCAGGGCTCCAGAAACAGCGAGAAAGTCTCAAGATAAAGGATTAGATAAAGGATGAGACTGAGGGATGTGGAAGCTCAGTCACTGAGGATGGGGAAGGAAGGGATGGATTGATGTTTATACATTAGGGGAATCGATGGCCATGGGGTTAGTGCAAGGAAGTGGTGCGTCCATAAAAGATCAAGCACGATTCCCTTGAATGGCAGAGAAGATGCTTCTAGTCCTGATGTTTCTAAAATTGTCTCAATTGTACCACCCATGATGGTGCTGCTACCATTGAATTAGGTTCTGCAGAGAGAAGAGGCAAGTGGGTGTGGGGTGGAGCCCTTAATGCACTCTACTGACTGACATGACAATAGTCCATCATCGACTGGGGTTGTTCTCCTTCGCATCAAACAATATCTTTACCAAAGAGCCCATGAGACCAACATCTACCCTGTCCTTACCTTGGTAATGGCTGGCACTACTGGGCGAGAGCCCTGGCCAGCTGGAATCCCCCTTAGTGCTCCCGTCCAGCAGTATCTGGTTGGCATTGCCAATATCCGGGCACATCATGTGCAGATAGCTGCCATGAACCATTTCCTCCCTCAGGAGCTCACTGACGTCCGACTGCCGTACGTTAGTGAGGAAGATGTTACTGAACGGGCGGAAGGGGCTGGCATCATGCGGTGACAAATGGCCCCTGTTGCACAGACTCCAGCTTCCTTGATGGAGGAGATCTTGGCTTGGGTAGAACTGCTCGAGGGCTGCTGCGCTCTCAAACTGCCCGCTGGACCAGAGAGCCGTCTGGAAAAGTCTGTGGGGAAAAGCCAGCTGGGAGGTCACCATCAACGGCGGGGTCGGTGCAAGTGTCACGGCCATCGCCATGCAGGGACAGAGGGGCACGTGCGGCTGGGCGAGGCTGTGGGATGCTTCCGCTGGCTGGCACCAGTAACCCGAGGCTGCGTTCAGCAAGGTGGCAGGGTCTGTCTCAGGGAGGAAGAGCTGGTGAGAGGGTGGTCCCGAGGTACAGCACCTAGTCATCAAACAAGACACTCGCATCAGGCTCAGCAACTCACAGAATATTCCTCCCCCCCTTCCCTCCTTCCCTCCCCCCCTTCACCTGAAAGCTTCACACAAAGGAGAGAAACCCAAAAACCTCTCCCCCAAGAGGCTGCGAGAAAGAGGAAGCAATTTCAGAAATGTTGAAACTGAGACAGACACATTTTGCCGGGTCTGGCACTACGGATCACAGACTGATTACACAAAATTCAGTTCAAGTTCCCACCATCTCTCAATCTCTCTCTCACGCTCCGTGTGCCCAGTCCCAGTCACTGTCATATACTCACAGAGAGATATAGTGTGGAAAGAGGCCCTTTGGCCCGTCAAATCCATGATGACCATCTACAGCAATCCTACATTTTCATTTCCCCCGGCATTCCCACCAACTCCCCCCAGACTCTACCACTCATCTACACTCCAGGCCAGGGGCCAATATACAGCGGGCAATTCCCCAATAACCCGCATGTTTTTGGAATGAAACCGGAGCTTCCAGAAAACATGCCGGAGAACAGGATTGAACCTGGGTCTCCAGCGCAGAGAGGCAGCGGCTCTACCAACTGCGCCACTGAGAAAGGATAGCAGGCAGCAACCGGGATAGAGTTAGGCCTTGTTGGAGGGAGCTATCAGTGGGGAACTGTCCAAAGTTGGGTTTTCTGCCCAACCTTTACTGAGAAAATAAACCAAGAAAACTTCTCAAGCAGCCAATATTTGAACTTGAGATGTTATCTAACTGGCCAGTGAATACACATCTCACCCTAATCACTCCCTTCAACTGAAATGAAGATCTAGCTTGGCATTTAGCAGCAAGGTGATTCAACATGGTCTGTTCAAAGGGAGGGTGGCCCGAAAGAGGGTGACCCTCACCCAACAGGAAGGATATAGTTGCCTCCACCACCCGCTGCTCTGGATAGACACAGTTTCTCCGTCTTCCCCTCTCAATCCCTGACACTAGACTATTCACAAAGGCTTGTGTCGCTTACTGTGGGATGGACAGTCCTGGTCTTGTGGCAGCTGTGTAGTCCATCACACTAGTTTGTGGTTCACTTTTAATCCATTCAAAATGCTCGGCCGTATAGTTATCTGGGGAAAGAACAGAGCCTTATGCATGACTGTTTACAGAAATACTCTGGTGTTATTGAACACATTGGAAAAGTTTAGAGGGATATGGGCCAAACGCGGGCAGGTGGGACCAGTGTAGATGGGGCATCTTGGTTGCCATCTATTAGATCGGCCAATGGGTCTGATTCTGTGCTATATGTTGCTAAGACACCGTTTTTACAAGCCACCAGTCTTTACAGTGCCAAAGCAGAACAGTCCACAGCTTCCCACAAAACCCAGATCTATTCCTAAACGAGCCAACGGGGCGGTCAGCGGGCAGCCTAGCGCTGATAGGAATCATCCACTTCAGCTGAGCTCAGTGCCAGGATTACATCGTTGGCACCGCCCACAGACTCAGGCACGATTCAGGCTGACGCTTCTGCCTGATTGAAGCCTGCCAGCGTCCAGGGGCACAATCCTACTTGCCCTGCCACACACATGCCCCACTAATTCCTCTTTGATGCCTTTGCCATTTCAGTGCACTGAGTTTACAGTGGCCAGTGAACCTACCAGGAGCCTGGAGCACATGGGAGAAGCCCACGGGGCCCACAGTGAGAACGTGCACACTTAACACACAAGACAGGAACCTGAGGTCAGGGTCCAACCTGGGTCTGTGGAGCTGTGAGGCAGCAGCACTACCTGCTGCACAACTCTGCTGCCCGAGATTCACGTCTCAGCCATTATTACTGCATGGCAGATCATTTAACTGGCTGTGTTCTGGGAGCGTGCCAAGGATAATCTGTTTTTTTTCCCAGTGACAACACTTCAACAAAAAAGTTGAGCGAGCCTGTGCAGGGAGCTTAGAAGTGCCTGATATGGAGGAGGAGGGTACCCCATAGGCAGGGTGGCTGGGACCCAGGTCCTGCCAGTCTGAAAAAGCACAGCTCAGAGAGTTACTTGGTGCTTCCAAGTTTGACACCGGATAGAATTGTGTTCCGACGTTCATCACTGGGCAGATGGGGCAAAAGTTCAATCATCGCCAGTGACCCCTGGCGAATTCTGGCCCGCGGCGACTCACGGTGAATGAGCAGCTGTCACAAAGGCAATGAGATCTTGATCCCTGGCATCGGGACCACACTAAAGCCCTGCACAAATAGCAAAAAAGAACAGGGTTTCTTATAAACAATCCAGCACGGTGAGGCAGCTGGTAGAGCCACTGCCTCATTGTGCCAGAGACGAGGGATCAATCACGACCTCAGGTGTTGTGTGTGTAGTTTGCATATTCTCCCTGTGACAGCATGGTGCACATCCCAAACCAGGCATGGGTGGGTAGGTTAATTGGCTGCTGTAAAGTGTGTAGGTTGACTCCGGGGGAGTTGATAAGAATGTGAGTAGAATAACAAAAATGTGATTAGTATAAGATGACTGGAAATGGGTTGCTGATTGTCAGCACGGACTCGGTGCTGCATCTCTCTCTGATTCTACCCACCCTATCTGTGGCAGAGTCTGTGGGACACTCATCAGTCACTTTCAGAAGCCACAGAACTGGAGTGGGAACAAGTCATTAAGGGAATGCCCAAACAGATAAGGAGGTGAAATGGACTTGCATACAGCATATACTAATTCAAAGCTGCAGGAGCTCCACGCCCATGCTCCCTTTAAACTCGCTGGAGCACTGACAAGTTTGTGAATAATACCAAGGTGGATGATTCAATGAGCTGGAGGATAACAGGTAGCTGAATGGGCAGGCAAGGTAGCCAGGGACTCTGCACAATAATGTGAGGGACGTGGTTTTCCTGGAAGACAGATTGGAGGGATGAGGGATTGGAGGGATGAGATTGGATGGAGCTGTTAAAACAATCAAAATGCAGGAAAAAAAGACTCGATAGTGAGAAGTGGCGGATTTAAAGGTCATTGGCCAAAGGACCTGTGGTGACTCAAGGAAGAATTTTTTATTCAGCGTGTGGTTAGATTCAAAGCTGTAGATATGAATTCAAGGTTCAAAGTTGTGTTCAAAGCCTTGTTGAATGTGGAGAGGTATCGCAACCAATTAGCAATTACAAACACTGCAAAAGAGTTTCAGTGGAGACATCTGCTCCAATTACATGGAGTCCTGGTGACACTACATCTGATACACTATGTTTTAGTCCGATCTCCCTTTGTGGGGAAATATATAGACCATAAAACCCCCATAATCCAATAGCGTTGGGACTGGTGAATGGGAGTCTTGAAGAAAGCTCCCACCCTGAAACGCCATCTGTTCGTTTCCCTCCGCAGATGCTGCCTGACCCATTGAGTTTCCCCAGCACTTTGGGGTTTTTTTGCTCCAGATTCCGGCCTTTTGCGTCACCAGGTTTTCTGGAGTATAGAGTATTACTCCTCAATACACCACTTTGAGTTTTTAAAAAAATGCAGATTTAAGGAAGTGTCGGGACAGGATCCCAGTGAGATCAAAGGGAGCATGGATACAGGATTCCGGTGCGGTTAAAGGAAGCGTGGGAATGGGAACTGGAGAGGTTAAAGACAGTGCAGGAAAAGGGCCCCCAGTGAGGATAAAGTGAATGTGGGGGTGTGATCTGGGTGAGGTTAAAGGGAGCAGGGAAAATTGCACACAGTTGCAAGTGGTGACCCAGTCCATCACAAAGACCTGACTTCCCATCATTGATTCCATCTATGTTTTACACTGCCTCGGAAGAGCAGTCAACATAATCAAAGACTTGTCCCATCCCAGTCATTCCTTCTTCCTGCTCCTGTCTGACAGAAGATACAGAAGCTGGAAAGCGTCCACCACCAAACTCAGGAATAAGCTTCATCTCCTCTGTTATCAGACTTCTGAATGGTCCTTGCATGAACTAGGATACTGTACGATTGTGGACATTGGACTTTGTCTATGGAACTGATGCACTTAAAGGATGAGAACTGGCCTCATAGCAGTAGCATCCACGTCGCGGGGCTGGAAACTGGAAGTATCCCGAGCTAACTCTGCCACTACCAGCATCTAATGTGGCAGGTGATGGCTTCCACTGAGTGTCGCCGGAAGCTTGTGTCCCTTTCAGGACGAACGATGACAGCGAGGCCAACATTTGTAACAAGAAGGACACAAAAAGAAGAAAAAGATGAGAACTATATTCTGCACTCTGTTTCTTCCCCATTACTCTATTTGCTGTACTTGAGTTTGACAATTGTATTTATGTATAGTATATCTGATATGCTTGGAGAATGTGCAAAAAGCAAAGCTTTTCACTGTATCTCGGTAATGTGACAACAATACACCTAAATCTAGATTGGGAATTGAGAATCCATTAGGAGAGCAGGAACATGTGGGCACAAAATGCTGGTTTTCAAAAAGATATACAAAGTCAGTGGGTCAGGCAGCATCTCTGGAATACATGAGGAAGGTGATGATTCAAGTCAGGGCCCTTCATCTGAAGAATAGTCCCAAACCGAAATGTCAGCTCTCCATGTCTTCCAGAGATGCTGCCTAACCCATTGAGTTACTCCAGCATTCCGTGATTTGTTTAGTAGGGAATTCAGAGCAGACAAGGAAGGTGGGGAATGGGATTCTACCAGAGTGAGAAGGCTTGGAATGGGAAATCTACCAAGGGAGAGGGAATTTTGGGAATGGCTCATCCACCAGGAGAAAGGCAGGCTGGGAATGGGGAATCCTACAGGAGTAAGGAAAGGTCGGGAACGGGGAATCCACCAAGGGGAGGGGACGGTCGGGAATGGGGAATCCACCAGGGGGAGGGGACGGTCGGGAATGGGGAATCCACCAGGGGAGAGTTCCCGATTGAGAATGCCGCATCGATGGAAGGGGATGGGTTAGAACTGGTGCACACAGTCCTAGCATTGACAAATCAAATGAAAATCAGGCAATGAACCAGGATACAGAACATCGGGATCAGTGGGAAATAAACTGAGAAAAAGCCGGAAGTGGGGAATGAACCGGGAGAGAGAACATATTGATAGGGAATGTTAGAGTTGCAGAGTTACCTGAGGCAGGCGGCCAGCCGCTGCCCCCGACAGTGATCTGTGGACTTCTCATCGAATGTTGGGGAGATGCCGGGCTCTGATTTAACTCTCCAACACTCTCTTGCTGGCTGGCGGCTTTCTTGAGTTTTCGCCTGTAATTTGCAAACCAGTTGCTGATCTGCTGCTTGTTCAGACGGGTCTCCTCCATCAGCTTGTCCTGGAGAGAGATACGGGCCGGTCAGGCTTTCACTAAGTCTTAGGGTGGGAAATGTATGTCGCTGCCAATGTCCTGGCTCAGGGAGCGGGAACACGCAACAAATTCGTTGTCCCCAAAAACCACTCTACACCAGGAGTCACTCGCCCAGTGGACAACAAGAGCAGACTCCAACAAAAAAACGCGAGAAAATAGAAGGAGACACAATGAACTGCAGATGCTGAAATCTTGCGTAAAGTGCAAAGTGCTGGAGTGATTCGGTGGGTCAGGAAGCATTTCTGAAGGGCATGGATGGTGACATTTTGTGTTGGGACCCCTTTTCAGACTGATTGTAGTGGGTGGAGGAAGCTGACAAAGAGGTGGGGACAGGACAAAGCCTGGCGAGTGATAGGTGGATACGGGCAAGGGGGGGGGGGGAGGTTGATTGGCAAATGGGTGGAGAAAGGCTGGAGATGAAAAGACGACCCAAAGAAATGTTAAAAAATTGAGGGAAATGTAGAGTCAGAGGCAGGAATATAGGTGGAAGGGGACAGGGGAGGGGGGGAGGGGTGGAAGATTGATGGCATGGTGATAGAAATTAGTGTGCACCTTGAAGGGAGGACATAGGAGGGATGGGATTCACCCCTGCTTCGCCCTGGTTCCACCCACGTTAACAATTAGAATAAAATCTGGTTTTGTAAGAGCCTGCTATGTGCAGACTGGTTGCCATGGTTATTATACCTCACTGATTCCTCATTAGAATGACTTCATAGGCTGCAGTGTCCTGATGTGGTCACACAGGTCATAAGATCATGTGATAGAAGCAGAATTAGGCCTTTCAGCACATCAAGTTTACTACCCCATTCAATGATGACTGATCTATCCCTCCCTCCTAACCCCATTCTCCTGCCTTCTCCCCATAACCTCTGACACCCGTACTAATCAGGGCTTTCCTTACCCGCTCTGCCATACTAGGGCTTGCACTGTTTCCTCGGGCCCAGGCTTTTAGCTGTTCTCTGGCCTCCCGAGGCAGGGTCCTGGTCTTGAATTCCTCCACATGCAGAGAGCAGGGCAGCGGGTTCCTGGAAGGTACATGAAGCACCGTTGTTAGACCCATTGGGCACCCAAAGATGTCTTCCATCATGTACCCCACCTTCACTCTCGCAGTGACATTATGGAGGTATATAAATCACGAAGGGCACAGATAAAGTGGATGGTTGCAGTCTTCTCTTCCATGTTAGGAGAGTCTAAAACTAGAGGGCTTACATTTAAGGTGCGAGGAGGAAGGTTTGAACTAGACCTAAGGGGCAACTTTCTCCACACAGAGGGTGGTGAGTAACTGGAACAAGCTGCCAGACAAAGTGGTTGAGGAAGGTACAAGGCAGTCTCGAGATGTGGGCCGGGGTCCTACCAGACAGGTTGTATGGGTTTTAGAAGGAACTGCAGATGCTGGAAAATCGAAGGTATACAAAAATGCTGGAGAAACTCAGCGGGTGCAACAGCATCTATGGAGCAAATGAAATAGGCAACGTTTCAGGCCGAAACCCTTCTTCACACCTGGTTGGTCTGAAGAAGGGTTTCGGCCTGAAATGTTGCCTATTTCCTTCGCTCCATAGATGCTGTTGCACCCGCTGAGTTTCTCCAGCACTTTTGTCTACATTGTCTCTCAGTTCTTTGGGACTGTGTGGTCCACCTTCGACCACCATGCTCCAGTCTTTCCTCGTGCTGACACGGGGACAATCTGCGTGGGACCAGACCGGCAGAGCACGGCTCAATCTGCCACATGGTGTGAAATGCTGTTGTTGCCGCACTCGTGACGGATTTTGCTACGTAACATTGGGGGACATGAATGCTGCCGGTGAATTTCCAGCCATGTGTGCCTGTGGCCATCGATAGAAGCAACATCTGCTGGAGTGTTGCAACTGTGCTGTGAAGGGACATCTAGGCACGTCTGCCTCAATACACTGCTCAGTATTTAGTTTTAGAGATACTGTGCGGAAACAGGCCCTTCGGCCCAACGAGTCCGCGCCGACCAGCGATCCAAGTACGCTATCACTATCCTACACACTTGGGACAATTTACAATTTTACCGAGCCAATTAACCTAGAAACTTGTATGTCTTTGGAGTGTGGGAAGAAACAGGTGCACCCGGAAAAAACCCATGTGGTCGCAGGGAGAACGTACAAACTCTGTACAGACAGCACTCATAGTCAAGATCGAACCCAGGTCTCTGGCAATGTAAGGCCGCAACTCTACCGCTGCACCACTGTGCTGCCTGTGGTGGAACTGAGTAGCTCGAGCAGCATCAGTAGCGAAAGTGGGAGGAGGAAATGCTCAACAAACTCACTCGAGCTATGCCGAGCATTCGTTTCCACCCACAGATGCTGCTCGTCCCACTGTGTTCCTCCAGCAGATCGTTGCTCCAGGTTCCAGCATGTGCAGTCTCTTGTCTCAGCAGATCTGCCTGTCTGTTATTGTGCTCTGGGTGCGGCCAGGCAGGTTAAAATCTCCGTGCGTACCTCTTTCTGCAGCGGAAACGCTGCACTGCTGTCAACTTGCTCTTTCCAAGCTGTTCTTTCAGTTTCAAGTACTGGACTTCATACCACAGAGATCTGACCACATCCTTCTCTTTAATCCTGCAGGTCTAATGTGAAAAATGTATGATGTAACACACAAGATTTCTTCCATACCCCCTCCCCACAGTTGCTCAATGTTCTGGGAGTTATTTACAGTGTAACACCTGTATTCTGCCTTATTGCAGCGATCTCTCAATTCAATTCCTTACAGTAACGTCGGTTTTTGAAGAAGTAACCAAGGAGGTCAATGAGGGCAATGCGGGAGATGTAGTCCATGTGGGTTTCTGCAAGGCTTTTGATGAGATTCCACATGGTACTTTACACTGGAAGGTTAGATCAGATAGAATCCATGGAGAGTTACTGGATCGGATACATAAATGGCTTGATGGTAAGAAGCAGTTGATGGTAGAAGGTTGTTTTTCAGACTGGAGGCCTGTGACTGGTTATGTGCCGCATGGATCAGTCCTGGGCCCATTGTTATTTCTCATCTATATCAATGATTTGGATGTGAATGTGCAAGATGTGGTTAGCAATTTTGCAGATTATGCTAAATGAGGTGGTATCATAGACAGTGAGGAGGGCTATCAAGAATTGCAGGGGGGTCTTTATCTGCTGAGGAAGTGGGTTCAAGAATGGCAAATAGAATTTAATTCAGGTAAGGTGTTGCATTTGAGAAGTCAAACCAGGGTAGGACTTTCACAATGGAAGATAGGGCCCTGGGTGTGTTGTGGAACCCAGGGAATTAGGAGTGCAGATATTTAATTCCCTGAAAGTGGAGCCACAGGTGGACAGGTGAGGAAGGCTTTTGGCACACAAGCCTTCATCAGTAAGGACAATGAGTACAGTAGACACAAAAAAGCTGAAGTAACTCAGCGGGACAGGCAGTATCTCTGGAGAGAAGGAATGGTTGACCTTTCGGGTCAAGACCTTTTTGTTTCTTCAGACCCGAAACATCACCCATTCCTTCTCTCCAGAGATGCTGCTTGTCCAGATGTGTCTTCGGTTTAAACCAGCATCTGCAGTTTCTTCTCACACAATGAGTGTAGAAGTTGGGACATTATATTACAAGACGCTTGTGAAGCCACATTTTTAATATTGTGTCCATTTTAGGTCACCCTGCTATAGGAAAGATATAATTAAGCTGTAAAGTGCAGAAAAGATTTACCAGGATCTTTCCAGGATTCGGTGGATGGTGTTAAAAAGAGAAGTTGAGAAGGCTTGGACTTTATTCCTTAGCGCATCAGAGGTGGAGATGTGATCATACGATGAATGCACTGTCTTTTTCCCAGGACTGGAAAATGAAGAACTAGAAGGCGTAGCTTTAATGTGAGAGGATAAAGAATGTGAGGGACAACTTTTTCACATCGAGCGTCTAATGTATGTGGAACGAGCTGCCTGAGGAAATGGTTGATGCAGATACGACATTTCAAAACTATTTAGATAGGAAAGGTTTTGAGAGATACTGGTCAAACATGAGCAAATAGGAATGGTGTAGATGGGCATCTTGGTTGGGATGACAGGCCTGGTTCCATGCTGCGTGACTTTGACCAGAACTGATGGACCCAACTATTGTCTCCGAGTGCAGAGTCTAGCGGCAGCTCCTAGAACAAGAATACACAATGGTAAAATAGTTAAAGTGAATATATCTGGGACTATGCAGGTGAGATTGCACAGGATACAGGGCACCAGGACACAGGCCGACAGTCTCTGGTGAAGTTGGTGGATAATTGGAAGATATGTGTAGAGGTTGAACTTTCTCATGAAAGATGCCACAAAGCTGTGCAGCCCATCGATACTTTCTACACAAGATGTGAATGAGGGTGTCCTGTTGCAATTAGCCTCAGTGCCAGAGGAATTAGTCCTGCCTCACACACTTCACCACAGTCGACCATCTCCATGGCACACGGCTGCAGTCTTTGAGGAAGGTGAAAACTGGGCTACAATGATTACCTGGCAGCCAGGGGACTACCGATCCCAGCAGAGAGATGGAAATTACACTGGAAAACCAAAACGAAATGCACAGGCTGAGAAAACAGAGAGCATATGAGGTGGTGTCTGTGGAGAGGGAAACATCAAGCACATGGAGTTGTAAGAATTGGGAGTTGCCAGAGGTCAGTGGGAGGGGAGGGGGTGGCCAGTGTCTGGTGGTCAGTGCGAGGGGAGGGTCCAGTGTTCAGTGGGAAACTGGGGTCTGGTGGTCAGTGGGAGAGGTGGGGGTTTAGTGGTCAGTAGGATGGGCACAGTGATCAGCAAGAGAGGAGCGGGCAGAGGTCAGTTGAAGGGGAGGGTCAATGATATGAGGGGCAGTGGGCTGGAGACAATGGGATGGGGGAAGTGGGGAGGGGCAGTCACGGGCTGGTTTACCTCCAGCAGGGCAGAGGCTCTGCCGTACTGCCGTCCCCTCAGCAGATCCCAGACCTCTGCTCGCAGTTGCTCAGCCGTGTCTGGTGCTCCTCTCCGACTCTGAGTCCCCTCCATCCTCTCCTCACACTTCAATCGGCTCCTGGAACCAGGGGACAAGAGACAGTGAACTTCGGCCCACCACCTCACTGGGCCAACTGGCAGCCCAGTGAAACCAGGAGGGGGCAAGGGAGGGGAGGGGATGGGAGGGTGAGGAGGAGGAGGAAGTGGTGTGGAGGATGGGTTGAGGGGTGAGGAAGGAGCAGCATGAGGGAGGGAGGAGAGATGGAGGGGAAGAGGAGGAGGAGAGGTAGCGAGGAAGGGGGGAGGAATGGGGAAGGGAGAGTCGGAGCAAAGAGGGACAGAGGAGTGAGATTGAGGAATGACTGTGAGAGGTAATAGGGAGGTGTAGGGGAGGGGGAAGGAAGAGGAAGATGGTGTAGGTGAGGGAGAAATGGAGTGACTGTGGACTGGGTGTGAGGGAACGTGTGATGGGGGATGAGGAGTGAAGGAGGATGGGAGCGTAAAGGATCAAATGAGTGACGGATTTTAGAATGTGAGGGGGCAAGGAATGGAATGATTGAGGGAGGGAGGTGGTGAGGGAATGAATGTGTGGGGGTGTGTGGGAGAGTGGAGGGAAGGAGAGAGTGGTTGGTGTTAGGGGGAGGGAAGAGGGGAGGGTGTGAGGAAGGGAAGGGTGGAAAAGGTTGGAACGAGGATGTGAGGCAACAAGGAATGTGGGAGGATGTTGCTGGGGATGGAGTGCGTGAGGGAGAGTGGGAGGAAGGTGTGAGGGGGTGGTGTGGGCGCAAAGGAGGGAATGATGGAGGGTGTGAGGGGAAGGGGTGGGTGTGAGAAGAAGGGGGTGGGGGAAGGGGGAAGGTGGGATTAGCCCGGCCGCCGGCCTCGTGGATGGTTTCTGAACCGCGCTAGCGGGTGTCAGACCGACTCACCGGGGGTTGGCGGGGACTCGCCAGAGCGCCAACCCCTTGGGATCATCCACGGCCCGACCCCCCTCCCCCTCCCTCACTCCCCTTCCCTCCAAGGAGAATTGTAAACAGCGGGACTGAACAACTTTAGATCTATCCGACCTGTGGAGCGGGTGAAAATGTGAAGCGGGACATTTAGATGCAAGGTCTGTGTGTGTATAAATATATGGTGACTGCTCTAAAGGTCACTTCAGTTCCAGTGGCCCGTGGTGAGTATCAGGACCACCCCCACCCCACCAGGAGTAACCAACCAGTCACTCTCTCCCTCCTCGCAGATGTGACTCACAGTTGGCCGCGACCCGACTTGCTTCTCTCCCCACACTCGCTGCCCGACCCGCTGAGTGTTTCCCGGCATTTTCTGTCCTTTCGTGGGTCGTGCAAGTTTGTTTTCGTGTACGGGGGAAACTGTGTGAAAAAAAACTTTGTTTCGCCTGCGATCGAGGCAAATGTTACCAGTCAGTGCACAAGAGAAAAATAAACTGTGTGCAGAAAATATAGCTGTGCCGCTCTGTACAGCTGCAGAGAAAATGCGGATCGAAATAAGATGCAACGAGGTCGAGATCGGGTGACTTTTACTTTCCTGCACATCTGCATTTTTTTTAATTTCGTCCACACTCGAAGTGTGGAAACAAATTAATTCTGCCTACACTGGCTCTCTATGAGTCTGGACACCACAAGTTTGAAACAGAGTAACGCTCCCTCCGCATGGTTTATTTGTAGCAACAGTTACAACAGGGATTAGAGTTAGGTAGAGGTGGGGTGAGATAGGTGAGAACACCTCTTCCATTGCAATTCTCTGGTGCCCTGCAGGGATGTGTTCTCAGTCCACGACACTCCACACACACACGAATGTACGGCCAATTTCGACTGATTTCCCTTATGTTTGTTTGTTTGCAGACGACATCACTGTGGTTGGCCGAAGCAGGAACAATGATTAAATGGAGTACTGGAAGGAGATAGAGAACTTAGTAACATGGTCACCGTCAAGACAGTAACCTCTCCCTCAGTCTGAAGAAGGGTCTCGACCCGAAACGTCACCTATTCCTTCGCTCCATAGATGCTGCCTCACCCGCTGAGTTTCTCCAGTACTTTTGTCGACCTTCAACCTCTCCCTCGCTGTCAGCAAAACAAAGGAGCCAATTGCTTAGCTCACAAAACCGCCATTCAGTATCAATCGTGCAGAAGTGGAAATAGCTGTGAGCTTCAAATTCCTTGGTGTTAATATTACCAACGATCTGTTGTGGATCATTGAAGCAACAGCCAAGAAGGGACACCAGGGACTACTTCATGAGGAGATTGAGGCAATTCTGCATTTGGACAGGAATGATCAAGAGAATTCCAAATTATTTCTCAAGATCAGGCAGACCCTTGACATGCCATTCTTTACCCACCCCTGCTATCCTCAAAACATTACACTAATTTCTGTTGTAATCAACTAGATGCACTGCACCAGTCCAGGCTGGTTAAGCCTTTCCTTCCCAAGGGCAACACACACAAATGTGGACTGCCTCATGCTTTGTTATAACTATGTTTAAATTGCAGTCTTTTAATTCTGTTTATACACTAGAAAATATCACTAGTGTTCCCGGGAAGAATGTTCCTTTCCCATCCCAATGAAATAAAAGTTTGTGCGACATGGATTATTTAAACTACTTCCTTACAAATTGGAAATGTCCCATGGCAGAGGTGTGAAGTGGACATGAGGCAGGCCCTAAAGGGATATGAGTAGATTTAGTGAGTGGGCAAGATCGGGCAAATGGAGTACATGAGAAAATGTAAGTTTATCTATTTTGGCAGGCAAAATTAAAAAGTTGTATCTTTCTGAAATGCCGGAGGATCTGAATGCCCTGGGGTATATTTGGCAAATGGAAAAGGTGTAGGTATAGGAGAGCTAACAGAATGTTACCTTTGAAGACACAAGGAACTGCAGATGCAGAAATCTTGAGCAAACCACAAAACACTGGAGGAATTCAGTGGTTCAGGCAACATCTGTGGAAGGAATGGGCAGGTGACGTTTTGGGTCAGGACTCTTCTTTCCTGTTATCATTTATTGGTAGGATATGAAATACATAGGTAGGGCGATTATGCCACATCAGACACCACATCTTATGTGCTGTGTCTCCTTATTTACAGAAGGATATTACTCCATTGGAATCAGTTTAATGAAGGTTTACTAGATTAGTTGTACTGTCCTTTGTGGAAGATAATATTTTTAAGGAACAGGTAGATTTTCAAAGTCTGCAGAGAGATTTGGGCCATTTGGAAGAGTGGGCTGAAAGATGGCGATGGAGTTTAATGATGATAAGTGTGAGGTGCTACATCTTGGCAGGACAAATCAAAATAGGACACACATGGTAAATGGTAGGGACTTGAGGAATACTGTGGAACAGAGGGATTTAGGAATAACTGTGCATAGTTCCCTGAAGGTGGAATCGCATGTAGATAGGGTGGTAAAGAAAGCTTTTGGTGTGCTGGCCTTTATAAATCAGAGCATTGAATATAGGAGTAGGGAAGTAATGTTAAAATTGCACAAGGCATTGGTGAGACCAATTCTGGAGTATGGTGTACAATTTTGGTCGCCTAATTATAGGAAGGATGTCAACAAAATAGAGAGAGTACAGAGGAGATTTACTAGAATGTTGCCTGGGTTCCAGCAACTAAGTTACAGAGAAAGGTTGAACAAGTTAGGTCTTTATTCTTTGGAGCGCAGAAGGTTAAGGGAGGACTTGATTGAGTCTTTAAAATGATGAAAGGGATAGACAGAGTTGACGTGGATAAGCTTTTCCCATTGAGGGTAGGGAAGATTCAAACAAGAGGGCGTGACATGAGAATTAAGGGACAGAAGTTTAGAGGTAACATGAGGGGGAACTTCTTTACTCAGAGAGTGGTGGCTGTGTGGAATGATCTTCCAGCAGAAGTGGTGGAGGCAGGATCAATTTTAACATTTAAAAGTAAAGTGGATAGGTATATGGACGGGAAGGGAATGGAGGGGTATGGTCTGAGTGCAGGTAGATGGGACGAGGGGAAAATAAATGGTCGGCACGGACTGGAATGGCTGAGAAGGCCTGTTTCCGTGCTGTAATTGTTATATGGTTATATAGATATGTGAAAGTGTTAAAGTGTTTAATGTTAGAGGGCATAGCGTTAAAGGGAGAGCGGAGTGAGGGGAAAGGGAGAGTGTCTTAATTATTAACTAAGGCACTTAAAATGTTACAAAATGCAGAGCTGTGAGACATGCCCCAGAGGTAAAGGAGAGAGGAAAACATGACCAAGAGCCCAGATGCAGCAGAAATGGCTGTTTTGACCAAGTCAGCTGCTTCTGAACTGACAGGAAGAGCGAGTTATCAGAAGTTGGAGAATTCAGTACTGAGTCCACAAACCCAAGAGGTGCCCAGAAGGGAGATGGGGTGCTCTTCCTCAAGTCTGCAGTAGGCCTTACGTTGCTTGTTTCTCTTCAATGGATGGTGTTGTTGCGGAAGTGAATCCCAGTTATTTGGTGTTTTTAATGTTGTAAAACACACAAAGTACTCACATGAGGAGAATCTGACTTCATTTGACAGAGAGCCACTGAAGATTTAGAGAAATTTGGCCAAAGTGTGAAGTGAAATGGATGAACAAAGAGCTCCCAACTCGCCCCGCATCATTGGGTTATTAGTGGCTTTGGGACTCTCATCTCAATGCAAGGAAGAGAAACTTCTTTGAGATGTTTTCATCTTGGCTCAATGGCTTTAACGACGCACAGCCCAACAATTTACTGTTCAGGAAGACAACAAAAATTACAAAATAAAACAAAGGTAGACAAAAATGCTGGAGAAACTCAGCGGGTGAGGCAGCATCTATGGAGCGAACGTTTCTGGTTCAGAAATGTTGCCTATTTCCTTCACTCAATAGATGCTGCCTCACCCGCTGAGTTTCTCCAGCATTTTTGTCTACCTTCAATTTTCCAGCATCTGCAGTTCCTTCTTGAACAAAATAAAACAAGGACTTTTTTCTCTTTTTATTTTTTAATGCAAATTATGTAGAGCTGAGAAAGAGTCAATGGTGCAGATTTGCATTTACAACAAGGGTTCCCAACATGGGTTATATTTACCCCCAGGGGGTAAATTTTGCCTACATTTGTTGATTCTGGATTTGTACATATTTTTTCTCATTGACTGACTGTGTTTGGTTCTGGTATACCGGTATCTGTTCATCATTAGTTGTTCATAAATAAGTGAAATGACATTGTTATGTGCTATTAAAGTTGTCAGGGGTAAACGGGACGAACAAGGTTGGGAACCCCTGATTTACAAGATGGGATGTTGGGGAAAATTGGCATTTTCCCACATCAGTCACCAACTGTTCCACAGCTGCCTAACAACTGAGGTATGCAGATCACTTGTTGGCTGGGGGAATAATTAATGAAGAGGATTTAAATGCCTTGCACAAGTCCACTGGCATAACAAATATATAGATAATTCACTTTGTACAAGTCGAAAATAGCATGTTTTTCCCCTCACAGTTCACCATCAGTTCTGGGTCCATACATCCAACACAAGCTGGTGGGAAACCAGCTGATCCATATTTGCCCAACTCAGCTGCCCCTTGTGCAGACCCATGCTATTTCATTTTCTATAAATTGTGTGAAATAATAAATGACCTGAAGAAAGTTACATTTGAGTTCAGTTTTGGGACTCATTCAACAGAAAAGATTGGGATGTCTTCAGTGCACCCAGTCTCTCAATGGATTTCCAGTGGATCTCGACCACTGCCCCCTCAGACCAGCTGAAGATGCAGGCCCCTGGGTTGGGTGTCGGTATCTGAGAGAGGGAGAGCAGTAAATAAAATTATGGATGCCAAAGTGAAGAAAAAGAAACAGGAGATGGTGGGGATTGTGCCTTGGGTGGGCGCAAATGTTCTCAATTGCAGCTGGTCGAGTCTTTCCATTCCCTTCCCCTCACCAACAGAAGGAAATATCTCACTACACAATAAACTCAGGTAAATAGTCAAGAGTAGAATGATGGACTTTGTAATACAGCACAGTGAAAGGCAAAGACAAGTGTGGAGACCATGTTAATTAGGCTTGCAATGTGCTGAAACCATAGAAACTAATCATTAGTTGTTGGGCAAGGAGATGCCAGTTGCATGTTGCATTTACCACGAGACATGAGAGCCAATGAAGCCAATATCCCTTGGAGTTTCTGAACTCCCCTCCAAATCCTCATTATATAAAATCCCAGGAACCTTCTCTTTTTCGGCCTAATCAGGTTCATTAGGTATTCCATGACAGGCTGTTGGACGAGAAATAGATCTGCATTTAATGTCAGTATGATCAGACATAACGCAAAGGTCAACAAGGCTGCGGAGGTGATGCAGTAAAGGGACCATCATCAAGAAATCTCAGCTGAGCCGCAAGAGGTGGCGTTAGCAGAGCGATGGGGACGGGTGTCTTTGCAACTCAACCAAATTATACAAAGGGTTTTCCATGTGTTTCCAATGGGAAACAATTATATGTTTGTATTAATGAGCACTGACTATCCTTCCAGTGGGAAAAAGAACGATGTATATATATATATACCAGTTGGCATTGACCAGTTTTCCAATGGGAACCATTTGGACTTATGCACCAATGGACATTAATTGCCCAGCCAATGGACATTGACCATCCTTCCAATGGGCACAATTATCCTTCTGATGGGCAAAGAATGGTGCATGTACCATGGGCAACAATGACCATCCATCAGGGGTAGGATAGCTATGCGTGCCATGACTAGTGTGAGCCATGACTGGGGCAGATACGTGTCCCACGGACATGGCTTTGCCCGTCTCAGGGTGCGCTGGAATGCATTTTGTCCAGACAGCTTTCCCAGAAGTTGAGCAGCCGGTTGTCCTTATTAGAGCAAAAGTCGTTAAGGTCTTTGAGCAGCCGATCGGCAAATTTCTCATCGCCGGTGGCACTGGATCGCCACGTTTTGGTCAGCATGGTGTTGTAAGCCCAGTTGTAGCCAATCCTCTCCTCGCCAAAGAGACTCTGGGTGCTGGAGCTGGTGGAGTTCCTCCTCCGCCTCTGCTGCCCACTTGCTAACTTGCGCTTGGAGTACGGCAGCTGGAGAAAGACGGTACCTGGGGCAAACAAAGAACTATCACGTCACCATCAAAGCAAGGGGACACACCGAGTAACTCACGACATATCTGGGGTTTTAACATTATCATTTTCACCAAAATAATGACAGCTCTTGGTCGTTTATCAATCCTTTCCCCAGTTGCAGAGTGCTGGTGGGAGAGTGGAGATCACTGACAAGATACCAGCACAACTCCTAGTGGGAGAGCTGGGAATATTTGAGGAGATACCAGCAGACTCTTGGTGGGAGAGTTGGGAATTTCCATGGACAGACCAGCAGACTACTGGTGGGACAGCTGGGAATCTCTGAAGACAAATCACTCATAATGGGGTAGAAAGGTCAAAAACCCTCGCTATTGGGGAATACAGAGCTGAAAACAAAGAACAGGAAACCTGGAGAATAAAAAAGGAATCGATTTTAAAAATATAAAGACACTGCCAATTTCTAAGAATTCCAACTAAAGAATGGTGAGCACTAACCCAGCTCACAGAGGGGACGGGCCACGCCTGCCCACCCACCAATCGGGCCCCACGGGTCTGTGACCATCGCTCTCAGCTCCGATGGATACGACTCCCCAGGGTCCCCCGAGCAGCGCTTACCTGTGACGTGAATGTACTGCGGTTTGTTCTCGGCGGGGAAGTTAAAGGCTGAGGCAGAGTACTTGTCTTGAACAAAACCAAACCTGTAGCAGCGAGAAGGAAGATGGATGAGAGCGAGCTTGGAGCAGGACCCTGGGTGGGCCCAGTGTCCAGTCCGATCTGTTCATTAACTGATCATCACAGTGGTGGCGATGCCATATGTCGATACCATTAACCAGTGTTTTGATACAGAAATGGGGTGTGCATGTCACAAGGTAATACAGCATAGAAACAAACCCTTTGGATCCATTCACCCAGGCCAACCAAGATGCCCATCTAAGCTACTCCCATTTGCTCACATATGATACATATCTCTCTAAACCACTCCGATCCATGTGCCTGTCTGAATGTCTATTAAAAGCTGTTATAGTACCCGCACTAACTACTTTCTCTGGAAGCTTGTTCCATATACCCACCACTCTCTGTATGAAAAAGTTGCCTCAGATTCCGATTTAATCTTTCCCCTCTCATCTTAAACCCCTGGGAAGGAGTGGAGACATACCTGGCGAGAATGGCCTCCTGAAAAAGCTGCATCCGATCGCAGTACGTCTCAGGCTCAAACCCTGGGAGAACAACACAACAGAGAAATTAACCAGGGAACAGGATGAAGGTTGACAGGGATTGTTCTCATCCTGGGTAAAACAGCATCAGTCACCAAACCTCACAGGACTGACCCCCCTCCCCCCCAATTTCAAAGCCCAATTCTCCCCATCCCCAAACTGCTCTGTCCACCCCTTAACCCTGTTAGTTGCCCTGATGATCTCTCTGTTCGGATTATAATCTGTTGATCCCCATTTATGCTAGAGTTATAGTCATGTAGTACAGTAATCTTCAGCCTACCATGTTGATGCTGACCCTTTTGCCCACCCACACTAATCCCATTTGCCCGCATTAGTACTGCATCCATCTGAGCTTGGCGTATTTGAGGGCTTGTCTAACTGTCCCTCAAAGAAAGTGATTGTATCTGATTCCAACTCAGCTGGAAGCATGTTCACCCTTGTTCACCCACAACCACCCTTTGTGTAAATAAAACCCTTTACCTCAAATCCCCTTTAAAGCTCCTTCCTCAAACCTATGCCTACTTGTTTTTGAAACCCTGACCATGTGAAAAATATTTTTATTAACTACTTTATCCATGCCTCTCATAATTTCATACAGGTCCATCAGGTCACCCCTTAGATTCCTCTGCTCCAGAGAAAACAACGCCAGCCTGTTCCATCCAATCTCTCCATATAACTAGAGTCCTCCAATCCAGGCAACATCCTAGTGAATCTCCTCTGCACCTTCTCCAGCTCAACTACACCCTTCCTGGGATGTGCGGAGCGTACAATACTCAAAGTGCAGTTTAACTAGTGTTTGGCAAAGTTTCAACATAATATCCCAACTTATAAATACTGTGCCCCGACCTACGTGGGCAAGCATTCTACACCACCTTAACACCAGTGTTGCCACTTCCAGGATGTTTTGGCATTGGACCCTAATTAATATTCTCTAGTGCCC
The DNA here is from genome assembly GCA_963514005.1 of Raja brachyura. The sequence continues at coordinate 14,741,109 of OY740808.1, forward strand.
TGCTATTTACTATATACCCATTTTCTTCCCAAAATGTATTAGCTTGCACTTGACAGGATTAAGTTCCACCTACTAATGCTCCACTCAACGTCCCACAAAGGTCCACATCAGTAACCTTAAGCACCCTTCCTCGCCCCCCATAACTCCATTAACATCCATGTCTTCTGCAAATTTACTAATACAACAAGGATACCAGGAGCAAAGGTTCGAGACCCCAGCCACATTGATTTACCATACCATGTCAACAATACTCTTACCCATGCAAGTTAGAGAGTATAACCTCGCCAGCTACGTTTCCAACCAGCCACTGCTGCATTGGCCACAACGCAGCACCTCAGAGTGCAGATAGGCTGAAACAGATTCAGACGGAGCTTGCCCTCTCAACTGCAGTCATTCATACAGCTGCCTGCTGCTGCACTTTACCCATTCACCTCAAGATGACAGAACAGGTGCGATGGCAGAGAGGTAGACAGCAAAAGTCATCCTGTGCTCCGTGCTGAAAGAATACTGCTCACAGCACCCTGTTCAAACACCGGGGCTCTGAGCTGTTTATTAACTGACTCCAAGACCATTAAGGGAAGAGTAAATGGTGCGGGATGGTATGGACCCTCGCAATAAACCTGTGAGAAAGCAACCTGCTACACACAGTCATAGAGAGATGCAGCAAGGTCACATGCCTTTCAGCCCACCAATTCTGCACCATCAACCACCCATTTTTCACGAATCCCATTTTTTATTTCTCCCCACATTCCCATCGACTCCCCTCAAGAATTCTACCACTCATCTGCACATTGCGAGCAATTTAGACCGGCCAATTAATCTGACATCTCCTCGCTTCCCATATCAATTGCCCAGATTCACCTTATTTTGGTCCAATACTCAATCTGATAACATTCTCCAAACTGCCTTTAGAAATGTACACTGTATTTATACTATCTATACAATGTTAGCTTTATCTGGTACTTTACCCTTGTTTATTATACTCTTAAATGCGAATTGCTACATTTTGTTATACTATTTTACATGGGTCTAGGAGATTCTCTTTCATGTTGGGAAGCATCTATTCTGTGTGTTCTGAGAGATATTCTCAGACATTAGCCGTAGACATTAGAGAGGATGTGGAGAGGATGTTTCCACTAATGGGAGAGTCGAGGACTAGAGGTCATAGCCTCAGAATGAAAGGATGTTCTTTTAGGAATGAGAATTGTATTTAGTCAGAGGGTGATGAATCTGTGTAATTCTTTGCCACAGAGGCTGTGGAGGCCAAGTCAATGGATATTTTTAAGACAGAGATAGATAAATTCTTGATTATTACATGTGTCAGAGGTTATTGGGAGAAGGCAAGAGAATGGGGTTAGGAGGGAGAGATAGATCAACCATGATTGAATGGTGGAGTAGACTTGATGGGCTGAATGACCTAATTCTATTCCTATTCCTTACGACCTTATGAACATTTAACTTGATTGACCAGGCAGTACATTGTGCTGCAGGTGATGCTGCTGGCTCACAACCCCAGTGAATTGGGATCAACCCTGTGCTCTGATGCTGTCTGTGTGGAGTTTGCATGTTTTCCCTGTGACCGCGTGGATTTCCTCCGGGAGCTCTGGAATGCTCCCACACTCCAAAGTCAGGCTGAGGTATGAGAGAGGCAAGAGAATCAGTCGGAATTAATGTGAGCATTACAGGAAAATAACTGGGAATGGGACTGACTGGATTGCTGAGATCCGGCATAGACTCAGTGGACTAATGACCTGTTTCAATGTCGAAAGGAAATATATTAAAATAATTTAATTTGCCAGTTCAGTTTAGTGAGCTCTGCTTTCAAACCCTCATAATTGCTCCTTAATTAAGTTGCATTCTCCCTAGTGCCAAATGCACTCTTATAGCTTGTAAATCAGCCCACTTTGTTTACTGTTAGCCAGCCAATTTTCTGATACATGGGTGGGGAAGAGAATCGGAAGCGGGGAAGTCAGCCAGGAGGTGAGGGTGGGAGGAGAGGGAGAGAGGTGGGGAAGAGGGCCCGAGATGGGAAGGGGGGCATGGAGCCTGGGGTGGAGGGGGAGAGTTGGGAAGGTATTGCTTATGGAGAGAAAGGGAGGTAAACGAGGGACTGAGAGAAGCTTTGGAAGGTGAGAGCCCTCCATCCCATTTCCTCCTCCCCCTCCTTCATCCCCTCTTACATCCAGAACCTAAAAGCAAATCATTCTTCCTTTCTACTGTTCAAGAATGTCAGTCTCCCACAGTTGTTGCCGATGCTATTTGAACGGTGCTTAGGTTGCAATTAATCATGATTAGTTTATTAAAAATCGCATGACTGAACTAATTATAACGTTAAAGAATTGTGATGATGATCTTTGGTTGTTATGTGAGAATCTTGTTTAATATAATACAAACATGCGATGGCACTTCTTGCCGATTTGTGGTCAAAATCCTTCCCACCCCCCCCCCCCCACCCAAGTCTTTTATATAACAGTTTTTGTTATTGTTATTTTTCAAAATTTGCTCCAGGAGTCACAGCGGAATTAGAATAAGGCTCAGGCACAATCCTTCAGGGGCTGTGAGCGCCTGTAAACAAGTGGAGTTGACATTTATCCTGCATTAGCAGGGGTTCCAAAGCTGCAGGGATGCCCGATCCCATCCACAGGCCCAAGCACACTTCCCAGGGAGTTATACTTTTCAGGACCCTGGTTATTTAACTAGTTCTTATTCCGGAACTCAAGGACATCAGCACCATGACTTGGAGTGGTTGCTGCATGCTCGCCAAAGTGCAAGGCTGGAGAAGGAGAGCAGGGAGCCTCTCGGTGGCTACCTGCATTGTCCAGTCAGTTATAAAGTGACGAGCAATGTCGCCAGCTCCAACTCTCAGCAGCAACATCCTCATTCCGAGCACAAAACATTCAATAAATCATCACAACGCAAACTGGAATCAAACGCAAGAACATGAAGATTGAACATAAAAGCCATGAAACGTGGGAAGGGCTGCGAGTGGCTATTCACGAGAGTAAAAGCCCAGGCCGTGATCTTTCCAACCTGCTATTCTTACCCCAAATAAATTTCACGAAAACTGGATCATTCAACACCATGAATGCAAGATAGTTTTCCTTTTTGTCAAGAAGATGAAGTATCACACAGGAAAAAAAAAGCATTGGCATTGAAAACAAAACTAACCACACACCAGCTTTCATAAACATTGGGTTGATTTTCACAGCCTGCTGCTACAAAGAAACAAACAACTGATAATGTGTTATCATTATATTTTACAGAATATTTGGCTGCCAGCCCAGGTGCGATTCCACTTGCAGAAAGTGTTTGGAAGACACAAAAACATTTCCTCTGGCTTTGACCTTTCTAAATCAGATGGCCTATTCACCTCCCTCTCATTCCCTTAATGAACCGAGCAAATAAGGAATTGGTGAAAATATACAATGGGAATTTTAAAAACTTCTAAAATTCATGAAAACACTTGTCAGAATGGCCAGCAATGTAGTGCACAAAGAGGCTGAATCCATCTCCTTAAGGAACAGGACATGTCAATTCATCAAACCACTGCCATTCAGCACCCACAGACTCAGCGATCACTGCTTTCCAAAGCCTCTCCAAACACAACTACAGTAAACATACCAACTCCTGCGCTGGGACCTTTACCACAGGTTGAATGGAAGGAAATATCCCACTTCTCTGTGGGCTAGCTTAACTGGTAGCTACAGCCAGCATCTTTCGAGATCTAAGCTCCCTCCCCCGTGCAGTTCAGTGAGCTACGTACCATCAAAGAGATGCTCAGCTCCATCCTTCACCAAGCAACTGATGTTCAGGGGGATGAACAGCTGAGCTCGAAGTGGGTCCCCGTAAAGGTAGCTGGGCAGAGCAAATGGGCCTTCCAGGACCGGCACCAAGAGGAAACCACAGGAGGTGGCCTTCCTGTGCCAGCCTTGTACCTGCACAGGAGCAAATGAATAAATTGTCAATGAACTTGTTGTTTAGTTAGGAAGGGGCTGTTTAGTACATTCTTATCGCCACCTGAAACCTTCCATCTTTCATCTGGTGAGCAGGAGCATAGTTCCTGGGCGGTTTTACCATTGGTCTGATAGAGGATCCTCACACACAGCAGCACAGTCTTCGAACATCCCTGACTCAGTGGGAGGACATCTCCAACCATCCGAGAGCTAAGGCACTCAACATACAAGCAACTTACAGCTCCCAGCATTTGCCCTACCCACTGCTCCAGAGCTCACCTGCCAACCATCAGCCGCAAGGCTAATCATTTACCATGTCAAGACCTGCTCTTTGCAAGCTCCACCCTTCACATGCTGTCTAGGAAAATAAAACATCCTGATAATTGCTGTGTGTGAACTCCCCAGAGAAACCACTTGAAACAGCTCTTCTAGGAGTATTGTGGATGACTGACTTACAGTATATATTATGCCAGACGCAGACTATGTGGCTGGCCCATCAGTTCTATGTTTGCTCTCAACAAAACCATCCCTTCAGCACTAATACCCATGAGTGAATTTCCTTGTGATTGAGCAACTTATTTTTTTTCTCTCATCGACTCTCCTTTTGACAACTACCTGCTTGAGGGGTAATTTGCAGTCACCAATAACCCTGCCAGCTGCCATAGGATGTTTGGGGAAACCAGTTTATCTGGTGGTCACGGGGAAAAATGTAAAAACACCTGAGACCGGATCCGAACCCAGGTCCATTGAGCTGCGAGGCCACAATATCTAGTGCTGCCCCACCGTCTCTGCCCTCGCACACACCCACACCTCAGCTCCCTGCCACCCAGCTCCCTCCCAGTTTTGACACAAGAAGCTTCAGACACTGGAATCTTGAGCAAAACAGCAGTGGAGTTGATGCCTTACAGCGCCAGAGACCCGGGTTCATCCCGACTACGGGTGCTGTCTGTACATTCTCCCTGTGACTGCATGGATTTTCTCCGCTTTCCTCCCACATTCCAAAAACGTGCAGGGTTTGTAGGTTAATTGGCTTCTGCAATTTGTCCCTAGGGTGGAGGATAGAACTAGAGTACGGGTGATCGCTGATTGGGGCGGACTTGGTGGGCTGAAGGGCCCGTTTCCACCCTGTAATGTTAAACAAAACTAAACACAGAGCACTGGAGAAACTCGGTGGTTCAGGCAGCATCTGGGATGGGACTGGACAGGTGATGTCTTGGATCGGGGCCCATCAGATTCTGAGTTTGAAAAAGGTCTTCAACCAAAGTGTTGGCGATCCAAACCCTCCCTCGATGCTGGCTAACCGGCTAACTTCCTCCAGCACGTTGTGTTCTGGCAGGTTGACGTTAGATTAATTTCTGTCTCTCAGGAAATGGTGCTGACTGGCAGAAAGTGCCATTACGCTGCAGGACACTGCTGGATGTCAGGACAAACTACTATTCTGGCTTTAAGGCACAACTTAATTGGCTGGTGTACCGACCATTTCAAACAGCATGGCTGATGTGACTGCCATCCAGTGCAGCTTGACTTCAAATGCAGCACTTAGTGAGTAGTTCCCATGGTAATAACAGCTGCACCACTCAACGCGGTCTGAACGGTTATTCACATCCACATCCAATGTCACCGTCTTCTGTTCAGGGACTGTGGCAGCTACATGAGGGAAGGGATTACAAGAACGCAGTCAGGAGCAAATTAAAACCGGAGAGATTTCTTATTCTTTTCTAACTCCTTCTTCATACTAAAGGGACAAGCTCTTTTTTCAGCATTAGGCTCGCTTCCTTGGATCTGATTATTGAAGGGAAATGTGACCTCTAAAATCCACTCCACTGAATTCCCTGGTGGGTGCACGCTTCTAAAGTAGAGCCTAAACATTCCAATTTGTTAGCAAGTCTGGATGTTTAAAGATGTCTGACCTTTTGAACTCGGCTGGAGGGCAGGAGGCCCCATTGACGGAGTAGGAAGGTGGTTTTAGTAGGGCAGGAAACAGAGGGACCATTTTTTCTTAAATAAGACACTCCAGAGCAGGATTGGCTTCATTTGTACACCTCAACCATAATCCTGTTAACAATGATCCAAATCGGAGCATGGCACAAAACACTATCTGAAGAAGAAACAAACACACACACACAAGACCAAGTATCCGGGTCAGTCTGTGAGTGGACATGACTCCAGCATTCCTGGCTTAGATTACTGTTCAAATCAATACAGGGGTCTAGGAGTCAACTCTATGCAGACCACAAGCGCTTCCAAGAAAGGACATATATTTCAGCAGGACAAGTAATAGAAATGAACTCCAATGATTCATAAAAGATGAATAATTAAGGGAAATATCACAAGGTGCTGTTTATGGCGCTCTTTAGATGTCAATCAGGAAAAAGGGCAAAGGATGAAAACAGTTCTGAAGGTGAAGCAAGATCAGAGAAAGTCAGCAACAATAAACACTGTCGTGATCAGGAAGGTACAGATAATTGCTGTGTGAAACATAGACCAACGTGGAGATAATGATGCTAACATGATATATAATGATGCACATGGTGTCTGTGAGAAGCTGCTTTTTAGTTACGCCAGCTAACATCTTTAAATGCTGTTTTATGCAGAGAGCTCTGAAATGGGGGGACTATGTATGAACACAGCTGTAATGTCTACATGGTGAAACCAAAATGTATAAAAATGACCTTTATTAAAATCTGACAATGTCCACTTTAACCACATGTCATCTTTTCTATTACAAATCTCAAATTGTGGAGTACAGAGGGAAATAAATAAATGATGTTGCCTTTGTCCCAAACATAAAGCATCTCAAGGCACTGAAAAATACTATCATTGCTAACTCCATAAAATCCTCCAACTCTCCGGTGGAAGGACAAGTGATTTAACATCAGTCATGTCCCCATCACTGAGGTTCTAGCTACACTCAGCTGGCTCTATTAGGCAGGCCGCATCATTCACATGCCCCACAGCAGGCTCCTGAAACAGTTTAATCCAAGGCCTATCCCGGGAAGAGTTTACCGGGTAGAGAGGGAAGATTCAAGGATTGAAAGTTTTGTTCAAGAATTACAACATGTCCATCCTGGGAATCCCTGGGTCCATGACCGTTGAAGGTGAAGGAAGGACTTTTGAGTAGTCCATGCTTAGGGAGCTCAAAGAAGCCCTGCATTATCAGCTGAAGGAATGCATCACCTCATAAACTACCCACCCACCCCATCAGCTACCTCATGCCCCACCTATGGGTGAAGCTGGAATTCCAACATTGACATTATCAGCCATCTCACAATCCAAAAAAATCAGAGTGAAACCAAGTCTTCTTCAACTCTGAGGGACCATACCCAAGAGATCTAGACTTTGTGTTTTGTGGTAGTCTACCATTTTGGTTGAGGAACGGTGTTTGATGTTCATTCTGCCCTCTCCCAGTGTCCACACTTGCTCCTTTGGCAGGGATGGTTACATGCAGAGACCTTGGCTGATGTTATCCCTGCCCCAAGGGATCAATCTCCCTTAGGAACGGTATGCCATGCTTCCTAATACCTGATAAAACTATCATATTGTCATAGTGGAGCGTTTCCAGTCTACATAACCCATCAGGCACAAGGCCCGCAATAAGCCAGTCTCAGTCCCAAATGTTTAAGAACAGAGATTCAGAGGGGTTTTATACAAACTGTGGAATTCCGAATAATATTCTCCATGACGAATTCAGTGTCGACAACTCCACAAGCTCAACCCCATCCAGGGAAAAGCAACCTGCTTACTGGTGGTCCCATTAACATTCCTTAAAATTAACATATTAACTACCTATTAACGTTCAATTCCCACTACAAAATGCCCAAGGTTCTCCTCCCAAACACGTGACCTCTCCGACCAAGAAGGTCAAGAGCAGCAGATCAGGGAAACACCACCACCTGCTGGTGCCCCACTATCCTGACTTGGAAATATGTCGCCAATCCCCCCCCATCATCACTGGGTCTAAAGTTGGAGATCTCCCCCATATAATATTGGGGAACCATCTTCACCAGAAGGTCTGCTGCGGTTCAAGTCGCCAGCTCACCATCACCTTGTCAAGGCTAATTTGGGATGGGCATCAAAGGCATTGCCAGTATCACCTAGATACCAAACAATAAAGTCAAAGATAAGAGTGGCTAAATATTTCTCACACTGGGCCTTGAGAGAAGTCTACTGGTCAGCAGATCAGACAGCGTTTAAAGTGATGTGATACCATCTGTAACTGGTGTGTGGTGGTGAAAGTGGTGAATGGGGAGAAGAAACCAACATAAGATAGTGAGTACACTTGAGTACATCCAATAAATCAAATTATGCTGATGAAAATGAATACACTAACAGAGTAACATTGCAATAACAGCCACTGAGATTATTGTTATCTCTAATTAATTCCCCTTTTCTGGAGAACAATTCATAGTGACCAATGGCCGACCAAGTGCGAGCGTGTATCCTACCTTGTGGCCCTTCTTGTGTGAATCTAGGCAGTTGGCATGCATGGAAGTTTGACTGAAAGGCATCGCAAATGAACCTCACCTTGTTTCCAGGAAGGGCGGGTTGATGACGATCAGTGAAGGGAACGTGGGATTATTTCTCCATTTGCTAACCTGGCACAATTCTTCCCAATGCCCTTCCCTGGTAAAATCAACAGCTCATTCAAGGCAGATTGTGGGATCATCCCAGATGATTTAGCACCAAATCGGGAGTCTTTATCGCCCAAGAATTGCAACTTTCAAGTTATTCCAAATACATTGCAAAAACATGCACCCAAATTTACCACACTGAGGTCAAAAGGGGGGAGGAAGCATGCAGGATAACCTGAAGGGCAGATTATTGGGACCCAAGTATAGTAAAACGGTTATTGATTTTAGGGAGTTTGAGCTTGTTCCTGAGCTCTATCACACACACAGTTCCACATCACAGGCTTCACATAGGGGATCAGTCAATGACGTCCAAGTGTGGAACCAATGAGGTCATGTGGACAGTTTAGATTTAGTAAAGCCTTAATGGACAATAGCTAGTAATCAGAAGCCAGAAATGGAACAGATACATGAGGTCAACTTAACAGCTTGGTTGCGAAGAGCGACCATGTATTTCAATAGCCATTGGCTATCTCTGCTTGAAAGCAAGAGTGTTTGGTCACAATAAGCATTTGAGCGCACATGGTTAGTAAAGCTTATTGTCAAAATAGGTTGAAGAAATTCATCAATTCTGTTTCACCAGGCAGTCCCCACTTCTGATTACAAGGCCTTGTAGATAACTCATTGTGCGGAATAGAAGGGCCAGTTGTTTATACTTAGCCAAATTTAGGTTAAATCATAGCTTTTCTTAATGACACACAGACAACACAATTACCAGCTGGAATGGAGGTCACAAGATCATTTTCCAGTCATATACAATTTTGATATTCAGCCACACTATGACTTTGGTGGTTTCAGACTGGCAGATTACCCGACACACTAAAAATTCATCTTTTACTTTGAAGGATGTTACACAATTTTTGGTTTTTTTTTTTACAGTGAATCAGATTAATTTTAAGGGAGCATGGGAAATGTTGCATGGTAATGGGCATTGCAAGTTTAAAGCAAGGCATGAAATGCTGTCCCACCAAGTTTCAAAGGGAGTGTGGGAAATTGGGCCCTGGCAAGTTTAAAAGGAGTGCAGGAAAAGGGGCCCTGGGAAGTTTAAAAGGGATGTGGGAAATGGGGCCCGGACACGTTTAAGGGCCCCATTAAAGGCAGGACCGCTAGGAATTTCAGAGTTCTGAAGCCTGATATCGGAGGGGGAAGAGTCTGGTGGAGCACATGTTCAAGGTACTGTACCTTCCACCGGACAGGAGCAGGGAGAGGAGGAATGTCTGGGGTGGGACAAGTCTTTGATTATGTGGGTTCTTCCATGTGCTAAGTTACAATTCACTTCTACCTCGTTGAAGACAGGGGGCTTTAAGGAACTGATGTGCTACAATGCTGAAAACTATATTCTACCCTCGATATCTTCCCCCTTGCACTTGAGTTTGAACTAATTGTACCAATGTATGGTATATCTGATCTGGTTGGATAGCATGCAAAACAAAGCTTTTCACTGTACCTTAGTACATGTGACATTAATAAATCTAAATCTAAACTTGAAGATTGGATAGAACTGGTGTATGGGTGATCGTTGGTTGGCGCAGGCTCGGTGGGCCTGTTTCCACACTGTATCTCTAAACTAAAATTATGGCCAGGGCCTCTACAATATCCTCCCAAAATTATGACTAGTTAAGTCGAAGTTACACTGAAGTTGAATTGAAGATGCTTGGTTCCTTTCAATGTGAAACTAATTTGGAAGTGTTCGGGCTACTCTGTTCAAAGCACCTTCTTCATGCCTGGCCATTGTGGCAAGCAAAGCACTTGGAGGCCGAGGCTATATTTGTTTTCAATGCCAGCCAGGAAACTGGTCTCACTTGGTAGTGAAAACACTGCCACACACCGGCTGAAGATGCCAAATTAATAACAGTCTGTGTTGTTTTTTGAGATAATGCAGAGGAAAAAGTTAAAATTTGAACAGAACATATGACACTTCCTAGACTATGTCCCTCATTAAACATATAACCATATAACAATTACAGCACGGAAACAGGCCTTCTCGGCCCTTCCAGTCCGTGCCGACCATTTATTTTCCCCTAGTCCCATCTACCTGCACTCAGACCATACCCCTCCATTCCCTTCCAGTCCATATACCTATCCACTTTACTTTCAAATGTTAAAATCGATCCTGCCTCCACCACTTCTGCTGGAAGATCATTCCACACAGCCACCACTCTCTGAGTAAAGAAGTTTCCCCTCATGTTACCCCTAAACTTCTGTCCCTTCATTCTCATGTCATGCCCTCTTGTTTGAATCTTCCCCACCCTCAATGGGAAAAGCTTATCCACGTCAACTCTGTCTATCCCTTTCATCATTTTAAAGACCTCAATCAAGTCCCCCCTTAACCTTCTGCACTCCAAAGATTAAAGACCTAACTCGTTCAACCTTTCTCTGTAACTTAGTTGCTGCAACCCAGGCAACATTCTAGTAAATCTCCTCTGTACTCTCTCTATTTTGTTGACATCCTTCCTATAATTAGGCGACCAAAATTGTACACCATACTCCAGAATTGGTCTCACCAATGCCTTGTACAATTTTAACATTACTTCCCTACTCCTATATTCAATGCTCTGATTTATAAAGGGCAGCACACCAAAAGCTTTCTTTACCACCCTATCTACATGTGATTCCACCTTCAGGGAACTATGCACAGTTATTCCTAGATCCCTCTGTTCCACAACATTCCTCAATTCCCTACCATTTACCATGTACGTCCTATTTTGATTTGTCCTGCCAAGATGTAGCACCTCACACTTATCAGCATTAAACTCCATCTGCCATCTTTCAGCCCACTCTTCCAAATGGCCCAAATCTCTCTGTAGACTTTGAAAATCTACTTCATTATCCACAGCACCACCTATCTTAGTATCATCTGCATACTTACTTATCCAATTTTCCACCCCATCATCTAGATCATTGATGTACATGACAAACAACAGTGGACCCAACACAGATCCCTGAGGCACCCCACTGGTCACCGGCTTCCAACCTGACAAACAGCCATCCACCGTTACTCTCTGGCATCTCCCATTCAGCCACTGTTGAATCCATCTTGCTACTCCGCCATTAACACCCAAAGATTGAACCTTCTTAACCAACCTTCCATGGGGAACCTTGTCAAAGGCCTTACTGAAATCCATATAGACAACATCCACTGCTTTACCCTCATCAATTTCCTTAGTAACCTCTTCAAAAAATTCAAGAAGGTTTGTCAAACATGACCTTCCAGGCACAAATCCATGTTGACTGTTCTTGATCAGACCCTGTTTATCCAGATGCTTATATATATTATCTCTAAGTATCCTTTCCATTAATTTACCCACCACTGACGTCAAACTAACAGGTCTATAATTGCTAGGTTTATTCTTTGAACACCTTTTAAACAATGGAACAACATGCGCAGTACGCCAATCCTCCGGCACTATTCCCATTTCCAATGACATTTGAAATATTTCTGTCATAACCCCTGCTATTTCTACACTAACTTCCCTCAATGTCCTAGGGAATATCCTGGAGACTTATCCACTTTTATATATTTCAAAAGTGTCAGTACTTCCTCCTCTTTGAATCTCATAGTTTCCATAGCTACTCTACTTTTTTCCCTTACCTCGCAGAGTTCAATATCCTCCTCCTTGGTGAATACCGAAGAAAAGAAATTGTTCAATATCTCCCCCATCTCTTTTGGCTCTGCAGATAGCTGTCCATTCTGGCTCTCTAATGGTCCAATTTTATCCCTCGTTATCCTTTTGCTATTAATATACTGTAGAAACCCTTTGGATTTACTTTCACCTTTCTTGCCAAAGCAACCTCATATCTTCTTTTAGCTTTTCTTATTTATTTCTTACATGCTGGGCATCTTATTTATTCCTGGTATGACTTTTATGAGAAGTGGTTTTGAGTTTTATAAAGACAGGCTGTGGGGCTTCAGGGAGCTCTGATCAAAGAGGGGATTCCTGCCTTCTGAAACAGACACCATAGACGGATACAAATAAATAGTGTGAGCAGCCAATGTGCAGAATGGGAGGAGACACATACTGTCCACATGACCTCATTCCCTTGGAGACTGTTCCCCGCTGCCTGTGGTGTGCATCTACCTAGTAGGGCAGCGGCTTGACTTCGTCCTCCAAAACTGCGGCTGAAGGAACTGTGCCTACTTGCATAGGATGCTGGCCTACTGGGTAACCACGGTAACAGGAAAGCAGGGATGTCGATGTGAAGTCGTTCTTCCGTGAGGAAAGCCACCTCAAACCACTTGCGCTGGAATGCAGCCAGGTCGTCCATTGTGGAAGTGTACCAGATAGTGGAAGACTGCACAATCCCTGCAGAGAGGAGCGGGGTGGAGGGTGGGAGCGAAAGAGAGTCACTTTGAAGACAGTCAATGCACAGATAACACTGTCAGAAGTTAATCAGCCTTTCTACGAATCATGCATTACATCACCGCCACAGGTGGTCATCTATTTATCTCACTTAAATATAATACAGTGGGACTTCAACTGAAAAGAAAGATTTGCATCAATGTAACATCTCTCCACTTCCTAGAGCACCCAAAGCATGTCACACCCAATTGTGTACATCTTAATCTGAAGCCAAGTAACATGTCGGAAATGTCACAAACGTTTTTGCACAAACATTTTAACAATGAGGTAAGGAACACATGGAAAATGGTTGCAACACCAGACTATCTGAAAATAAATTGACTGGTAAGAAGCAGTTAGTTAAGCGGCTGCCTGGCAGATCCAGAGACCAAAGATCAAGCCCGAGTGGTGTTTGTGTGGAGTTTGCAAATTCTCACTATGATGGTTTTCCTCAGGCGCTTTGATTTCCATCCTCACCCAAAGGTGTGCTGGTCAATGTGACTACGTAAATCATCGCAAGTGGATGTCTGTGATTGGAGTCAAGGGGGAGTTGAAAAAGGGGCTGGTGAAAAAGAATATGCTGCAAGGAAATATGTGGGGGTTTGGGATTGCACTGAGAGCTGGTGGGCTGAATGGCCTCTTTATGTGATGAGAAATATGAGAATGTTGAAGAAGCAAATATGGCCAAAACTCCTTGCCATTTCGGGAACACAGTGACAGGAACAGTGGCGCACAGTAGAGTTGCTGCCTGACAGGGCCAGAAACGCGGGTTCGATTCTGATTACAAGTATGTGTATGAAGTTTGTACATTCTCCCTGGGACTGCATGGGTTTTCTCCGGGTGCTCTGGTTTTTTCCCACATTTTAAAGGCGTGCATGTTTGTAGGTTAATTGGCTTCTGTAAATCATCTCCAGAGCTGCATCGGATAGAACTAGTGTACAGGGATTGCTGGTTGGCATGGACTTGGAGGGCCGAAGGGCCTGTTTCCATACTGCATCTCTAAACTAAACTAAACTTGTTACATTGACCTGGAAGGTTGTTACACTTGTCTGATCCAGCACTGGAGGCCAGGTTGTGGCGTTGTGGGTTGTTGTGTTCATCCCGAGGGTGGATTGAGAGATGACAGTGCGACCACTGAGCCACAGACGATGACATTCAACCAAGTTTCATCATCGAAATGTGGTGATCAAAAAACAGCAACCAGTGTGAGGTCAGGCATCTACAGCTACCAAATGCAATATTACTAAATCTATTGGAATAACAGGGTACTGCTATTCACTCTCCCAACTAACATTTACCACTCAACCATAACCATTAAAGTATGACTCTGTCTCCCGGTTATGCGAGTGTTCTGTGCACAAACAATAACATGTCTACCATCAAAGCAGCGGTGACCACTCATCAACCAGAAATTCCTTTGTTCAGAAGGATTTTGGTTAATGGTGAGGATATGTACACGCTGAAGACGTTCTACTGTGCCTTAGGCAAAGGTTGCATCAATACATCAGTTACAGAATGGCTTCACTCAAGTACCCCGTTACCTTTTTCCGTGTCTTTGTCTGAGAGGAGTCTGTACAGGTAGAAACCGTACACAAAAGCCCGCATGGATTCCCCAAAGGCGTGAACAATCAGCTGCTCATCCAGCATTTTCTGCACAAAGATTCACACAAAGCAACGGTCAATTTTACAGCAATGCAGCAAGTTTCCTTTGGAAGCTGCAGATTGAACATGCTCCAGGGATGTGAGTACGTCACCATTAGTATACCGAGTCCGTGCCAGCTCTTGGAATCATTACAAAAATCTTGTTCACCCACATATGTTCCCATTGCTCATCAATGCTCTGATTTTCCTGCCCCTCCCTCTACCCTGGGGGCAGTATAAAGCAGCTCATTAAAGTACTGCGTTTCTTGATGACAAAAGCTTTTCACTGTATCACAGTACATGTGACAATAAACTAAACTATTGTCTAAAGTAACCCACTGGATCACAGGGAGAAGATTCTAAATCCACACAGACAGCACTGAGGTCAGGTTTGGAGCTGGGTCACCAAGCTTGTGCTGCCCCAAGTATCTGACTTCAGTTTATTCCAATTAGGAGACAAACAAAACCATAGGTGCGGGAATCTTGATCAAAACACAATGTGCTGGAGTAAGTCAGCGGGTCAGGCAGCATCTGTGGAGGCAACCTCTTGGGTCGGGTTGAGAAAGCTGGAAAGGATTTGAGGGTGGGGCAAAGTCTGGCAAGTGATAGGTTGGGGGTGGTCAGGTGGGTAGACAAAGGCTAGAGATGAAAAAGGACACAAAAGGGAGTCACATAAGGGAAGTGAGTGAAATGTAAGGGGAGGGGTGGAATAGCGGAAGAAATGGGTATGCACTGAGATGGGTGGGGCCATATAGGAAAGAGAGAGGGGGATGTTACCATTAATTGGAGAATTAAATGTTCATACCGTTGGGTTGTAAGCCACCCATGTGGAATATGAGGTGCTGTCCTCCAGTTTGCCTGTGGGCTCACTCTGACAATGGAGGAAGCCCAGGACAGAAGGTTGGCATGGGAATGGGAAGGTGAGTTAGCAACCAGGCGATCCAGCAAGCCTTGGTGGACTGAGCGCACGTGGTCAACAATATGGTCGCCTAGTTTTCACTTGGTCTGGCTGACGTAAAGGTGCCACATTGGGAACACCAACCGAATGCAGTAGAGGGTGGAGGGGGGGAGGTGAGGAGGTAAGCAGAGAGAAGATCCAAAACACTTTAGTCAAGATAAACCTTCGGGAAAAAAAGCATCTTATAAACTAAGGTGATTTTAATAGGAACAAAAAAATAATGATGGGTTGAAGATGTAAAAGTGCCTTTGGGAAGATGTGACAATGCAAGTAGATAACATGGTTAAGAAGGCGTATGCGATGCTGGCCTTCACGTCAGAGCATGGAATACACGAGCAGGTTGGTTATACACCAAGTTAATATAAAAAATGGTCAGATTCAGCTGGATTACTGCATGCAGTTCTAATCACCACATTGTAGGATGGATGTGGTTGTACTGGAGAGGGTGGGGGGGGGATTCATCAGGATGTTGCCAGAGATGAAGTGTTTCAATTACGAGATGAGATTGGAGAGTCTAGGTCTATTTTCCCTGGAGCCGAGGAGTTGAGAAGAAGAGGTAAAAACAATTGATGGAGGGTGTGGTTACGTGATGTCGGATGTCCATGTGAAGAGTGATTGCAGGCTGGGACCTTGCCTGGTTTCTCCCTTCTCAGTGTGGAGAAATGTCAGCGTGACTGCGTGTTAATGAGGGCAACTGTAGGACCTAGCTGGGTCGACAGAAAGCAGGGCCCGCAGTAAACCTCCAGCAGGGCAGTTGTGCTGGGAGTGGTGGGACAGAGGGGCCATGTATATGGTCACTGTACCTGCATGATGTCAATGGCCATGGCCTGTGTCTGAACCCCTTCAACATTGCTGATCAGCCAGTGGACCACCTCTGCACTGATGAAGCAGTTGGGGTGCAGCCCCCTCTGTTCGGGAAGCAGTTGAATACCAGTTCTGGGAGTAAAGAGCAAAAATAAACTAAGATTTAAATCCCACAGGTTCATAAAACATTGATAAATTTACCTTCATGATCGGTTTGCATCAATCTCACTGACTACTGGTCCAATCCCAGGCACAATTCCAAATGCCACCCTTCACGTGGTCCCACTTATGTTCTCTTTTCACTTGCCTCAGCCTCGTCCTGGATAAATTTGCCCTTTTATGGATCTGTTGCACTGTAAACAATTCCCTCAAGAGAATTTACTCCCTGTCATCTTTGCCCTCTTTCCAAGCAATGTGAATCCCAGCTCGTGAGCACAGTGCTTGGAAAAAGTCAAATCCCAGAGCATCACAAGTGACCCAAGTCTGCACTTCCCACAACACAGTAGACAGTGAAATAGCAACTACGTACACTTCTTATACAAATGAAAAAAGATTATGCTACACAATGCCTTCTCCGACAGTCTGTCCAAACAGTGGTACGGTACTTATTTCATTCCTGTTTATCCTGGATACCCTCGGTTCACAAACATTAAATGTATGTCATGTAAGCTACTGGTATGGAATTTGTTGCTAGGTAGAAGTCCTGTCGTCACATGCACACAGGTCACAGTTGGAGAGTTGGTACTCACGTGGGGTGCTTCATTGTTTCCAGTATCTCTGCCAGAGATGATGCGGAAGTCAGTGCACTTGCAATCCCAGAGGCCAGCTGGCTACAGCAATGTAACAAAACAAACGTAATATTTTACATGTAGTTTAATGTACACAGAACTTAGTATTAAGTGGCTTATGATGGAAGGGCATCTGTCACCTCTCCAGCCTGATGCCTTTTGGAGAGGGGGGTCCTGGATAATTGACAATATGTGGAGTAGGCCATTCAGCCCTTTGAGACAGCACTGCCATTCACTGTGATCATGGGTGATCATGCACAGTACCCCGCTCCTGCCTTTAATAAGCATACTCCAAAGAATCATCCTTCCACTCCATCCACCTTATTCCCTCTTTCATACATTTTTAAACGACCTAACAAGATCTTTGCTTGAGTTAGCAAGTTCCATCACCCTGTACAGTTGGGGATTTGAAATTCACCGGTACATACAATGACCCTAAATATATCACATCTCCCTGTTATTTGCCTACATATAATAATTACAATTGATAACTATTATACACCCCAAGTAAAATGACTCATTTCGAAACATATAAGATTGTTAAGGGTTTGGACACGCTAGAGGCAGGAAACATGTTCCCAATGTTGGGGGAGTCCAGAACGAGGGGCCACAGTTTAAGAATAAGGAGTAGGCCATTTAGAACGGAGACGAGGAAACACTTTTTCTCACAGAGAGTGGTGAGTCTGTGGAATTCTCTGCCTTAGAGGGCGGTGGAGGCAGATTCTCTGGATGCTTTCAAGAGAGACCTAGATAGGGTCTTAAAAATAGTGGAGTCAGGGGATATGGGGAGAAGGCAGGAACAGGGTACTGATTGGGGATGATCAGCCATGATCACATTGAATAGTGATGCTGGCTCAAAAGGCCGAATGCCCTACTCCTGCACCTATTGTCTATTGCCTATTGACAACTCCCTCTTTGTTCCTAATCGCTAACCATATGGTCTCATTTGATGAACCATCTCGGATATCCTTCCTCAATACCGAAGTAATGCATTCCTTGACTAGTAGTGCAAAGACATGTCCTCCTTTACTCCTCCCCGTCTTACCTGACAATGGTATACCCTGGATACTGAGTTGCCAGACCTGCCCGTCTTTCAACCATGTCTCAGTGATGAAACCAATGTCATACTCCCACATAAACATTTGAGATCATTCACCTTACGAGTTAAATTCCTTGCATTAAAACAGCTGCAAATTTTGCTTTGTACTCCCCTCATGTGCATTTCCCTCCTTCTCTGCCGACTGGACTTACAAACTTGATTACAATCAAATCAAACTCAAGTACAATAGATGAAGTGCAAAGGAGAAGATACAGAGTGCAGAATATAGTTCTCAGCATTGTAGCGCATCAGTACCATAGGCAAAGTCCAATGTCAGCAATGGGTTAGAGGTGAGTCGGACAGTACTCTAGCTTATGGAAGGACCATTCAGAATCCTGATAACAGAGGGGAATAAGCTGTTCACGTGTCTGGTGCTATGTGTTTTCAAGCTTTTGTACACTCAGTGTGATGGGACTAGGAGGAAGGAATGACCAGGGTGGGACAAGTCTTTGATTATGTTGGCTGCTTCTCCGAGGCAGCGTGAAGCATAGATTGAGTCAATGGTGGGAGTCTGGTCTGTGTGATGGACAGGGCTACGTGTACAATTCTCTGCAATTTCTTATGGTCTCAAGCCAAGTTGCAATGCAATCCGACAGTATGCTTTCTATGGTGCATCTGTAGATGTGTGTGACATCATTGGAGACATGCTGAATTTCCTCAGTCGCCTATCGAGGCAACGTAGAGGTGTTGTTGTGCCTTCTTGGTTGTCACTTCAGTTTGGTTGGTTCTTGACAGATCATTGGTAACATTAAAGCTAGGAACTTTAAGATCAAAACCATTTCTACTTGGGTGCCATTGATGCATTGATTCATGTACTCCACCACCCTCCTGAGGTCAATAACTAGCTCCACCGTCTTACTGACAATAAAGGAGCAGTTGTTGTTCTGGCACCATGTTACTAAGTTCTCTACTTCCTTCCTGTACTGATTCATGACCTGGCCCATCACAGTGGCGTCATTTGCAAACTCGTAGATATGTCAGCTCTTCACCATCCCCCCCCACCCCCATTTTCCTTCATTGTACTCCTCTTCTCCATTCATCGATTCTATCATCTAGCATGAGGGAAATGTAGTTCATACTAACCCGTAGGTCTTTCGTATATGGTATGAAACCAGAGGAAAGACACATGGTCACAGGATGAGAGGTGTCAACAGAGGATGACGTTACGGGCGTCAGGTGGATTTCCAGAGAACATGGATAGGCGAAGAGTCTGAAGAAGTCTCCTGACCCGAAACGTGGCCTGTCCATGTCCCCTAGAGATGCCGCTTGACTGGCTGAGTTACTCCCCAGCTATTCTCACGAGTCTTCGTTACTCTATTTCTCAATGGAAAACAGAAGCAGAGTCTTTGAAAAATAAAACTGCTGGAGGAACTTAGCGGGTAAGGCACCATCTCTGGAGGAAAATGGACAGAAGATGTTTCGGGTCGGAACCCTTCTTCAGTCTCAGATTCAGAATATTTTTAAGGCAGAGTAAGGTGGACATTTGATCATCGTTGCTTTTTACATATCTTTCATTCATTTGTTCTGTCAACTGTCTATTTCTCTCGCATCCTTTTCCCCTGACTCTCCGTCTGAAGAAGGGCCTTGACCTGAAACATCACCTATTTCTCTTCTCCAGAGAAGCTGCCTGACCCACTGAGTTATTCCAGCTTTTTGTGTCCATCTTCGGTTTAAACTATATTCTCCCGCTGTTGCAAGTTCCAGAGTTCATCAAAGCATTTCTTTGTACCTAGGTATATATGACAATAAGGTATCATTGAATTATGATACCATGGTATCAGAACTGTGCTTTAATCAAAGGCTCAACCTTCTGGCCACTTCAGTATCTACGCTATAAAGAATGCAGCAGATATCTTTTCTTTCCATACAATAAATGAAAAGTTCCAATCTTTGCTGTTGTCAAATTCACCAAGTGATAATCGAGATGAGAATCAAAGCACATATTGGAAAGAACAAGCAAGGATTGGAGCAAAAGTTACGCTTTACCAGATTGGGTAAAGCACAATTATGGTTAAAAACCCATGTATTGTCAAAGGAATTTATATCCAGATCCACAAAAAAAAGGGACTTTCCTACATGATAGCAATTCTCAACTAGTTTGTAAACACGGCTTCAGAAACAAGCAACTGCCTTTACTTCCTATAGATTCATGGTTTAAAGCAAACTTGAATTAATTCAGTATTCACATGATGTCTCAAGGCCAGCACAGCAAAGTGGCAACATGGTAATGCAACAAGATTGAAGATTATTCCCAATAAATACTGACGTGTCAACTTGCATGAGGAAAGGAACAACTGAATATATTTGTGCAAGCGTGTGCTGTGGATGACGATGTGACAATGATCAGTGATGATCTTACCTGCCCTCCAATGTGGTGGAAGCCAAAGACTGGTCCCCTGTAGCCTGAGTGATACCCATGGCAGAGGTCTGCAGGTTGCCTGATCTGTCTCCAGATGCAGCAGTGGACGCTGAAGCTGGGCTGTAATCCGAATGGTCAGTGCCAGTTGACATCTGGTCCCCTTGGACCTGTGTGCGTATTAAAATAAACACACATATAAACACGCAGTTATGTTCCCGAGTCAGAGAGAAGGTGAAATTCAGTCCTGAAACTAACCAGAGAATGAATCCAAGTCCAGCAAACCAAAATCCAAACTGCGCCAGGACAAACTAAACGTGGCCAATGACAACATTGAAATATGTTATGAGTGTTTGAAGGAATTAAAATCCTCTTTATTAAAACATTAATAAGTATACATAAAAAGATCATGAAGAACACAAGTAAAATACAAACTTTTTTTTAATAATCAGGTCACATTCTGGTAACTGCTTCACCTGCAAGGTTGACCTAATGCACATAATTCTGGTAGTGTATCAATGTTTGCAAGTATACATTTCAGCAGATGGCTGCGACACCAGAGGGCCTGGTGTGGAGAGCCCAGCTCGCTCGGCCGAGACAGGTCCAAATGTGGCCAACTGACACCCGCTCAACAGCACAACAGATGAAGTATTCAGCTCCTTTAAAATTCCATCTGGATTTGCAACGCAAATCTTTAAATAAGTCACAACAAAATTAGAATGAAGATTTTGCCCTCCAACTCATGGATTCGGTGGTAAAAGGCTGTTAGAGGAAATGCAAAATGGTGAATTCAGAAGATTGTGGAACCTACATGCCCCATTGTAACTGTGGTGTGTAGTAACAACTCTCTTCCATAGACTGCATGAAGCCCGATTTCATCCATTATTTCATGCAAAGTCTGTTGGAAAAAAAACCTCAACTAGTTACTGGTGAAACTGCCAGGCTTTATCTTGAAGCAAGATGCCTCTTGCACGGGGAATGCCACAAAGCCACCCTAGAATAGTAGCACATCTCTCCAGCTTCAACTTGTCGCATTCCCAAACGACTGAGAGATAGAACATAGAACAGTACAGCCCACGATGTCTGTGCCAAACATGATGCCAAGACCATATTATATCTACCTGCTTATAGTCCCTGTCCCTTCATTCCCTGCAAGGCTATATAGCAAATAGCCTGTGAAAGTCCACTATCATATCTGCCTCAACCACCCTGCCTAGCAGGACATTCCAGGCATTCACCACCCTCTGTGTAGAAAATATGCCTTACACATCATGATTAAACTTTATCCCTCACACTTTAAATCTATTCCCTCTAGTATTTGATTAATCCATCCTGGGAAAGAGGTTCTACTCTATCCAAGCCTCTCAAATAATATCAGATCTCCTCACAACCTCTGCCGTTCCAGTGAAAACAATCCAACCTCACCCTGCGAAGGAAAAGGTGAGGGAAAATCTTGTAGGGTGGGCGGCAGGGGAAGAGAATGGGGTTAATTTGCAGAAGTTACCTAAAATTGGAGAATTCAATGCGCAATCATATTCCACTTGGGTTGTAAGCTAGTGGAATATGAGGTGCTGCTCTTCAGTTTGCATGTGGTTAAACTTATGGAGTTGTGATCATTGATCACAATGCCTCAGAGGGTGGTGGAGGCCGGTTCTCTGGATGCTTTCAAGAGAGAGCTAGATAGGGCTCTTAAAGATAGTGGAGTCAGGGGATATGGGGAGAAGGCAGGAACGGGGTACTTTATTGGGAATGATCAGCCATGATCACATTGAATGGTGGTGTTGGTTCGAAGGGCCAAATGGCCTATTCCTGCACCTATTGTCTATTTTCTATTGTCTATTATCCCCAAAACACACTTCCACTGAAACACCAATCACCTGACCTGGCTCATTTCCCATCACTGGTCAACTATGTCCCCTTCTCAAATTTATCCCTCTTGGACAAACTTCACAAATTCTACCACATGTAAGCCTTTGGCACTGAGCAAATCCCAGTTAATATTGGGGAAGTTGAAGTCGCCCACTGAGACAACCTTGTTGCTTTGGCATCTTTTGGAAATCTGTCTACATATCAGTTCCTCTATCTCCAGCTTACTATTTGGGGACCTATTGTACAATACCATTCGACTGCTTGCACTGTTCTTATTTCTAGGTTACATCCATATCGTCTAAGTGGATGAACCTCACAGTATGTTCTCTCCGAGGGCCGCTGTGACTAATCATTCTCCCTGATTAACTCTTCCACACCTTTCGCCGCCCTGTTGATCTCGTCTGAAACAACGAATCCCCAGAACATCGAGCTGCCAGTCATGTCCCTGGTGACCAGGTTTCCATAGATCCTGAAACAATGGTCCCATGCACACTTCAACATCATTACAGGTCAAGTGTGATTTACACACCAGAGTTCTTTTACCTTCCTCGGGCTGTCCACGTGTGTGGGAGTGATCACAACACCCGTCCCCGAGTGTGCAGTGCTCTCAGAGGTAAAGGCAGCTCCTTTCCCAGAATGTGCCGCTGCCTGGTGCTCCTCAAAGCTCCTGGAGAAATTCAAAGAGAAATCAGTTTCCTTTTTCATTTCAACGTGAAACAAAATTCGTAGCTGGGACACACAATCCAGGGCAAGGTCAGTCCCACTCACAACTAGGATCTCTAAAGGCATGGATTTCGTGCTCACCTTCCAGTCATGAAATTAGTTTAATTATACAAGTCATCGTAAATGAATTATGCATTCCATTTAAATGTAATCCCACACAGTGCTACTTTGGGACAATAGATTTTCCCCCCCCCCCAAATTGCAAAGTTCTGCCATGATTCTCCAAAGAAAGGCTCAGTTGCACATCAACCCTTCCATCCAGCTGCTCCCTTGTCAGTCACAATGCAAGCAAAAATGTACATGCACAAACATTGCAAAGTCAAGCTTTTAGCTTCAATTAAATTGGCATTTAATCATAAAATGTTGTCAATATAATACAATACCGTTTATTGTCATTTGAACCTCAAATGAAGTTCAAACGAAATTTGGTTTCTGCAGTCATACAACAAGAAAAGAACTAAGACACACACCAACGCAATTTACACAAACATCTGCAAAGTCTTGTCTCTCCGCTGCTCTCCATTCTTCTCCCGATGTCAAAGTCAAAGTCAAATCTAAATGCCTCTCCCTATCATCTGTGGGGATTTACAGTAATGCCCCTCAGATCCAAAGGGATTTGCACTGATGTCCCTCAAATCCACAGGGATACATGTTCCTCACATTCGGCTGAATATCTAGGAATCAATTTAGATTTTTTTGTTTAAACAGTCACATTGGAATTAATCCAAATAAAGCTAAATGCGAAAATTAGCTATTATGGCATAGTACTATTTATGGTACGAAGCACATCACCCAGATTGCAATGTAAATTACTGAGAGGTTCATAAATTATAGGAGCAGAATTTGGCCATTCAGCCCATCACGTCTACTCCGCCATTCAATCATGGCTGGTCTATCTTTCCCTTTCAATCCCATTCTCCTGCCTTCTCCCCATAAACCCTGATGAATGAAGTTTGATGATGCTCTGAACACTCAATGGAAACTGAATGGAGCCAAGGATAGGACCACCTCCTCTGCCCGCAGCCCCCAACCCTTCACAGGATTCCAAACTCTCTAGCCCTTCCTTCACTGGTAGGGCAGACATGGATGGGAGATGGCAGAGGGAGGAAAATGAAACTCCAAAGTAATTTGTTGACTGAAACCATTCAGAACTAAGAACTATTGTTCCAGCTTCTCACCTTTGGTTGGCCTCCATCTCCAGCAACGCTGACAAAACTGAAGTTCCCTTTTTCCCAAGTTGGGGACCCGCTGGCTCGGTGGGATAACTCGATAGGGAGCCTGTCACCTGCAGGCCTTTAATAGGGGCTGCCTTCTGAAATGGAGAGGAACATCTGCGTTAATTGAACATCATGCAGAGTCTTTGTCGGGAAATCTCCAGTTACAGCGAACAAGAGGTCGGGTAAAACTGGGTGAGAATCAGTCTCAACAAAAAAACAAAAAACATGGGTGAAAGGCATAGCCCAGGTTTGCTTTTTGCCTGCTGGCAATTCTGAATCTGTGCAGGCAAAACCATAAAGTACTGGGAATGCAATAAGTTTGATTAGGATAAGAAAATCAAAGGGCTTGAGCTATCAGGAGAGTCTGGATAGACTTTGATTGTTTTCCCTGGACCGATGGAGGCTGAGGGGGTGATATGGAGTCCAATCAAAATATGAGGGGCATATACAAGGTAAATGGTCACAGTTTTCAGAGAAATGATGCACAGGTCTGTTTCCATGTTGTATGACTCGCGGACTGGGGTGGGAGATTGCAACCTTCACGTGGTCCGCCCTGTTTCGACGAATGCAATCAACCCGGCGTGCATAATCAAATAAAATGAAATAGACCAAGTCGTCCTACAACTTTAGGCTGTGCACGCCACATGCAAGAAGAAGAAGACTCTAGGACTGGTTGCTTAATGCCTTCGGTTACAGGATTTTCACACATGATTGGCGGGTTAGTGCGCTTGTGGGAGGAGGGGCGAGATGAAGGGTGGAGAGGTGGGTGCTGTGAGGAAGGGATGTGTGGGAGGAGGCGGGAGGAGTTGAAAGCTGTGAGAAGTGATGATCCGTTAAAAGGATCATCACATGAGGCTGTTTGGACTGAAATGAGGAATGTTCAGATGCTGGTTTAAACCAAAGATATACAGAAAAAGCTGGAGTAACTCGGCAGGTCAGACAGCATCTCTGGAGAAAAGGAATAGGTGACGCCATCAAGCATAACCGCGGATGCCCAGTGATCGATTGTCTACACTCTGCTGCTTGAGTCAGCAGCTGCCAGCTATTGGTGCACTGGTGGGGAGTGATGGGACAGCCTCACCCGTATAATCCTGTCAGACCGATGCCTTCTCCGAATCCGATTCAAACCCTCCACGAATCGGATGAAGCCGTCCAGCAGCTGCCACTCCTCCTGGTCCGAGCGCAGCTTCTCCCCGTAAACGTCACAGTGGCTCTCGCCCTCCGTGATCCGCTTTGTGGCCGTGACACAGGCCGGCAGCAGCAGGAACCTCGTGCGCCAGAACTTCAGCGACTCGATCAAACTGAGGAGCACAAGATCATAAGAAAGAGGAGAGGCTATGCAGCCCACTCCAGCATTCACTGGAGTAGCACATCCCTGTGCACGCTTCCTTCAATTCCCTACGCCAAAGGGTTTATCACCACACCTTTGATGTCCACTATGATGGGGCACCCACAGCCTAAGATTCACATCCCACAGAATAAAGACATTCCCCATCTTAGTCGTAACTTGCTGACTCTTTTTCCTGGACTATCTTGGACTTCTCTCCCCAATCCACTCCAACATTGGACCTTTGCTTCCAACTATTTCCAGCCGCCTGGGAACCTTGTGAGTTTTAGCGGGATCCACCTCTCATTCTTCCAACGTCCTATGCATGTCAGGTCTTTCTTCTCAGTTTCTCCTCAGCTCAGGAAGCAGACTGGTAAATCGATTTGGCACTGCCACCAACATAAGGAGGCCAACACCAATGTCGACTTGCAGCAAGACTTCCTTACGCCTATATACCAATTTCCTCGCAACAAAGACCAACGTACCATCTGACTTGCAACTTATTTTGCCACCTCCACACGCCGCAGTATGTTTCCAAGTATCAGCATACCAAAATTCCCTCAGGACAGCCACATTTAATAAACTCTCACCATTTACAAAATGCTCTTTGCTTTCATCGCCATCGAGCCAAAACAAATAATTTCAATTTCCTACTTTACACTTTAACGCTACATTGAAGGCCACTAGTTAACCTGTCTATATCCCTTGGCAATGAAAGTTCCCCAAATGGTGCCTGGGACTTCAGATTCCCACCTGCAGGGGAAATGACAGGGTAGATGTCGAGATGTTTCCAGCAGTGGGAGAATCTCAAACGAGGATACATCTTTATGTGATTCGGGGGCTGGTCATTCAGAACTGAGGCGTTTGGGAACGGCTTCTAATTTCTTATTCAAGTTTTACCAGGAATTTCACTGGCTTTAATGTTTAGTGCCATGAGTGACATAGGCCGATGCTAGTGCTGAACATAGTGGAAAAACATGATGTTCTCGCCCTGACTGAGAGATGGGGGGGGGGGGGGGGGGGGGAGGACCATGGCAGAGAGGGACTCCTTCCTCGGGTTGCACAGCTGGGGTGGGTGGCTTGCGGGGACACATACCTGAAATCCTCGGAGCCCGAAGAGCAGATGTACTGATCTAGATAATTCCATTTGTACTCCTCCAGCCGCTCGTGGGAGAACTCCACCCAACAGGACACAAACTCAATGCTCGAATGTGGGGGGCAGAGGCTGTAAATGTACTGGATCTGAGCTGATTCATACGGGTACCTGAAGGAGACAAGTATGGTCAGGGTCAGATCAATGTTCTTCCCAGTTGAGGCACGACCTCATTCTCCAACTCCACCCCCTCCCAAGCTTTGCTAGAATAAGGAACATAAACAGCAATAGGATTTGATGGATTATGAACACGTTTGTTTGACCTTCACATCATTTTCTAACTCTCTTCTCTCCTCAACAAGACAAAATACAAGGCAACATTAGCGAGTCACCCGAGTTTCCTGAATGATGTAGTACTCTCGCTGCTTCGGTGGGAAACCATTCCAAATGGTCTCCTACTGTTCCCTCTATTGCGTCAAATCTCCTGTCTCCGCACTGCTCTCCAGTTCCCCAGTCAATTTTTCTAAATCCACATTCCTTAAAAAAAACACACACTGAATCATCCAAATTACATCTACTAACTGTGTCCCCCCCCCATGTTTTGTAAAGATTTCCCGTGACGTTAAAATAAACCCCACGGTTGTGTTGCAGAGACCCCAAATGCCACAGACAACTGGGTAACAAGAAGGCAGAGGGTTTGTTTTGGAGTTGAAGCAAGGGCAGAGTGAAGCAAGGGAGCTCCATCTGCACAGACAACAATCAAGAATCACGGAGTGCTGGGAGCGTAGAAAGGCCTTCAATATCAACATTCAATTGGCAGATGGCATCCGATCAGAAACATTCGCACGTGACACTAGTGCAACAACTTGGATCATGCCTCCCAGGGCTGAGAGTCGTTTAATGAGTTATTATTTTAATTAAAAATATCTACACCTCGGTACTGAAGAACGGCCTTGACCCAAAACGTCACCTATTCCTTCGCTCCATAGATGCTGCCAGCATTTTTGTCTCTCAATTTTTCCAGCATCTGCAATTCTTTCTTAAATCACGGTACTAGTGAGCACACAAGGCTGGCAATGGAACACAGGGGCATGATAAATCACAGTTCAAACATGCTTTATTGGTTGCACTGTGCTTTGGGATGTCTCAGGGTTGCAAAGGCTCCATTTAAATGTCAGTTATTGTGCTCTTTATCGTTTTACAAATACAACACAGTTATTTCACAACAAGGGCAGCATCCAGCTTATGCAAACACAACATAACCGCACAGATCCATGCTCAGCTGAGATTCTTGCTGCTGAAGCCATGATCCCTGCCTCATTTCACTAGCTTCACACCAACCGAAGTCCTGCACCACATATTAAGAGTGGGCAATGCGGCGACCTGGGTAAAGGGTACACGCTGCCCCAGATCTGCACTCATTCCCAACTTCAGGTTGTGTTTTCATTTAACTTTACCGAAAGATAGAACAGTGCTTACTGTATGTTGATCAAACACCCAGACACTAGGCAGGTTAATGTCTGACTGGAGCCCTTACATACCACTTACTTGGGCAAGTAGCGAGTGACAGTGATTATCTTGTCCTTCAGGCAGACCTTGTGGAAGGTGCGTCCCATACTCAGCCAGTATGAGATCTCCTCCTCTTCCAGCTTGTTCCTGGACACCAGGCCTGCAGGTACAGTGAATAAACCAATGATTACACATCGCCACTGAAGAGAGCCATCAGGTGAACCCGCAAAGTGCTGGTGTTAATTAACACCTTGCAGTTGGCAGTGGTAACCAAGCGGAGTCATAGACCACAGAGATCAATCTGATCCCAACGGTGGCTCCGGGAGATATGAGAGCTGGAGCCCCCCCCCCCCCCCCCCCCCCGCCGGATAGGCTTGGTTTGTGGCTGGAGGGGTCAGCAGATTTCTCCGCCTAGCTGCTACTTCAGTTTTCGTCATGAGCTTGTTGATCATGCCCACTATCCCAGCACGAGTAGATGATTAATAATTTGAGCTCAGGATCCCCACTGACTCATTGAAGTCCAATTCTCCCCGGCACCTTTCACTTCTCAGACTTAAGACTTAAGACTCAGACTTAAGTCCAATTCTCCCCGGCACCTTTCACTTCTCAGACACAAGAACCTAGAGGTTAAGGGGTACTGATGTAGAACAGGCATGGAGAGAGCGATCAACTCAAGTTGGGTTACAAGGTGTTAGGTTGTTCCACACAGGGAAGCACTTGATTTTCACTCTGTGTGGCTGAAATAGACCATAGAGCAGTATAGCATAGAAACAGACCCATCAGCCCTCAATATTCTGTGCCGAACAATATGCCAAGACAAGCATTTAGCTGCCTGCACATGATCCATATCCCTCCATTCTTAGCACATCCATGTGCCTATCCAAATGCATCTTATATCCCACTATCTTACCTGCCTCCACCATTACCACCCATGGCAGTGCATTCCTTGCCCTGCATATCTCCTTTAAACTATACCCCCTAGTACTTCCCATCGTGTGAGTAACGTTCTGACTGTCTACCCTATTTATGTCTTTCATAATTTTAAAATACATCCATCAGGTCTTACCTCAACCTTGGATGTTCCAGAAAAATAATAGAAAAGTCTTTCCAAACTCCTTGAAGCTAATAAATAGCTAGTCTGCTCAAATCCAGGCATCATTCTGCTAAACCTCCTCTGCACCCTTTCCTAATGCCCCTGTCCCACTTAGGAAGCCTGAACGGAAACCTCTGGAGACTCTGCGCCCCACCCACGGTTTCCGTGTTTGTCCTCCGGCAACCACCTTCAACTAGCTTTGCGCCCCACCCAGGTTTGTCCTCCGGCAACCACCTTCAACAAGCATCGCCACCGGCTTCTACTAAAAAATTACCGATTTATAAAATGGAAACCACTTTCGACCATTAGGGAGATTGACAAAAACCCCGGGGAACCGCACGGAAACCTTGGGTGGGGCGCAAAGTCTCCAGAGGTTTCCATTCAGGTTTCCTAAGTGGGACAGGGGCATAATGCAAGCATATGCCTTCTTTACCACTCTAAAGTTAAGTTATTCTTCTCTGCACTATCTGGAATCAGGCGAGGAGTTAAGATCGTTACAGTAGTGATGCCGTGAGACCAGAACATTGATCTGCGAGGGGTAAAGTAACTTGGCTACTGCCAGAAAGTGCTGCTGGTTTCAGATGCTCAAGCTCCTGGAGATGGATCAGTGCAGGGAGGAACTAAGTGGAACTAAGGCGTGAATTCACTGACAGCTTCTATAACCTGCAGCCAGAGGACAGAACACTGCCTCAGCACCCCGGTCCTGGACCAGACTGGGCCTCAGCTAGCGACTCACCGATGGTGGGCACATTCTGTCAACACCTTTACCTGATACACAAAATGGGGGGAGGTAGGCATTCAGCCACTCAAGTCCATTCTGTCAGAGACTGTGGCTGATCCAAATTTCACCTAGCTGCAGTAACCTTTCACCCCTTGAAATTCAAGAATCTTGTCACGTCTGCCTGAAAAATATTCAAAGACTCTGTTTTCACTGAGCTCCAAAGACTCGTGACCTTCACAGAGAAGCAAAATTCACCCCACATCTGTCTCAAATGTGCAACTCCTTATTTCAAAATGGTGGTCGCGAGTTCTAGATTCTCCCACGTGAAGAAGCAACACTCCACACCCACCCTGTCTGGGCCCCACCAGGATCATCTATGTTTCCCTTGAACATTTTTCTCCCACGTTCTTTTCTCAGGTGCCAACCTCTTCCGTGATGCGCAGTTGATAGAGCCGGTGTTTCACAGCTCCGTCGACCCAGTATTCACTCTGACCTCTACTACCATGTGGATTTTCCTCGGGTGCCCCTGCAAAGTCAATTGACCCCTGTAAATAATCCCTCATGTGCAGGTGAGGGATAGGATCTGGGAGGAATGGGAAAATAATTTGACAATAGACAATAGGTGCAGGACTAGGCCATTCGGCCCTTCGAGCCAGCACCGCCATTCAATGTGATCATGGCTGATCATCTTCAATCAGTACCCCGTTCCTGCCTTCTCCCCATATCTCCTGACTCCGCTATTTTTAAGAGCCCTATCTAGCTCTCTCTTGAAAGTATCCAGAGAACCTGCCTCCACCGCCCTCGAGGCAGCGAATTCCACAGACTCACCACTCTCTGTGAGAAAAAGTGTTTCCTCGTCTCCGTTCTAAATGGCTTACTCCTTATTCTTAAACTGTGGCCCCTGGTTCTGGAGTCCCCCAACATCGGGAACATGTTTCCTGCCTCTAGCATGTCCAAGCCCTTTACAATCTTATATGTTTCAATGAGACACCCTCTCATCCTTCTAAACTCCAGTGTACAAACCCAGCTGCTCCATTCTCTCAGCATATGACATTCCCACCATCCTGGGAATTAACCTTGTAAACCTTCGCTGCACTCCCTCAACAGCAAGAATGTCCTTCCTCAAATTAGGGGACCAAAACTGCACGGAATACTCCAGGTGTGGTCTCACTAAGGCTCTGTACAACTGCTGTACAACTGCTCCGTACTTTGCTCCTATATTCGATTCCTCTTGTTATAAAGGCCAACATGCCATTCACTTTCTTCACTGCCTGCTGTACCTGCATGTATCCTTTCATAGACTGATGTACAAGGACTCCTTTGGAAGGAATAGAGTGGGTTCAAAGGAAATGGGCGGTTAATGGTTGGCATGGACTCTGTGTCATAATTATAAGCTAATTCCTACACCTTTGCCAGCTCGCTCAACTGATGACCATCTCCAGGCTTCTCAGCAGTGTGGTCAGTGGAGCTGCAACCCGCACCAACTCACTTCTCCTGCCTGCCCCCAGGGAACAGTGGGGCTGTGAGAGAATCTGCCAATGGTGAACTGTTCCACAGTGGCCGGAACCGAGCGCTTGTTGCCCCACCTCGAATATACAGTCTTACAGGTGAACCACAGGTGATGCGGATCACCATGTCAGTGAGGATCAGCGCGGGCGGCTCCTTACCTCGTGTGTAGAGGGGGCTGCTGCTGAGGGGGGCTGGGGCAGCCGTAGTCGTCAGCTTGTTCTTGGGCTGCACGATAATCTGGTAGCCCTGCATGAGTCGCTGGCAAATAAACTCCTCAAACACCTGCTGGGCAGACATTATTGGACCATCCTCATCTCTCCTGGAGTGACCAGAACAAACAGATCAGAAAACGCTTCACCCTCTTCCCCCTCCCCCAAGGCTCACACCACCTGCACCGACAAGAGGGTGGGAACCCACAAATCCCTCGGCAAAGAGAAAACTAGTGGGCAATCCACCCACAAGGAGATTCGCACTCTCAAAGGCACGGAGCACTCGGCAGCAATGCCCTGGGATGGGCCTGGCGGGCTTCCCAGAGCAGAGACAGTAAGACCATTAGCCCTCCATGTCGGCTGACAGCAAAGGCTGGCATTTATATAGCACCTTCCATAGCATCAGAAGCACAGTGCACCTCCAGCCTCTCTAATCTGCCTGAATCCATCCTCCCACCAGTCCTCCCCTCTGCCAGCAACCCTACGGACTCTGTTGCTGATTGTGCTCCACATCTGTGATCAATCTCCTGTGAACGATAGGAAGAACTGCAGAGTTATAGATGTAGCCCAGTCCAACACACAAATGAGCCCCCCCACCCCCACAACCTCATTATCAACTCCATTTTCACTCCATGCTGCCTCAAGGAAGCAGCCATCATCAAGGACCATTCACACTCTCTTCTCTTCTCATCCACCTCTCCTGTCATACAGTCAGAGTTGAACAGCACAGAAATAGGCCCTTCAATCTACCTTGTCTTGATTAAGGATGCTGTTGTGGACACATTTAACAAATTCCACCCCATCCAAGCTCTTTACACTACCTTATAGGACTTTGGTTAGATGGCATTTGGAATATTGTGCACATACAGGTCGCCCCATTGCAGGGAGGATGGGGCGGTTTTGGAAAAAGGGCATATGAGGTTTACCAGAATGATACTTAGATTATGGTATTAACTATAGAGGGAGGTTGTACAGACTTGCATTGTTTTCTCTGGAATGCTAGAGGTCGAGGGAAGATCAGATCAAAGTATGTAAAATTATGAGGGTATACACTCAGATCCTATTTCCCAGGATGGAAATATCAAATACTAGAGGGCATAGCTTTAAGGTGAGAGGAGCAAAGTTTAAAGGAGATGTGTGGGGCAAGTATTATTTTTAAACATAAAGGGTCATGAGTGCCTGGAATCCGCTGCCGGGTGTCGTGATGAAGGCAGATACGATTGTGGCATTTAAGAGGCTTCTGGACAGGCATACGAATACAAAGGAAGGGAAGGATATGGATTATGTGCAGGCATTAAAGGGTTGGTCTTGGCGTCATGTTCGGCACAGACATTGTCAGCCTGTTTTTGTGCTATACTGTTCTATTTTATATGGGACTCAGTTAGTATAAGGCAAGTTGAAATTCTCGCATTAATACTATCGTATTATTTTATACGCCATCTGCAATCTCCCTGATCATCTGCTCTTGTAATTCATGCTGACTATTGGGAGGCCTATAAAACGTTCCATTAGTTATAGGAGTAGGCCATTCAGCCCATTGAGTCTACTCCGACATTCAATCATGTCAACTTTTCCTCTCAATCCCACTCTCCTGTCTTCTCCCTGAAACCCTTCACACCATTACTAATCAAGAACCTGTTAATCTTCATCTTAAAAATACCCAATGAATTGACCTTCACCACCCTCTGAATAAATAAATGTCTCCTCATCTCGTTTCTCTAC
Source organism: Raja brachyura (assembly GCA_963514005.1). The sequence goes on from OY740808.1 coordinate 14,774,668, forward strand.
GTGCGTCCTTTTGTTCTGAGGCTATGCCCTCTAATCCTAGGTTGTGCTGCTTGTTGAAACATCCTCTCCGCATCCACTCTATCCAGGCCTATCGCTATTTCAATATTTCAATGAGGTCCCCCCTCATCTTTCTAAACCCCAACAAGTACAGGTCCAGTGCCATCAAACATACATCATAGGTTAGCCCAACTGTCCCCGTTATCATTCCCGTAAACCTCCACTGGAAAATAGTCTACGCCTTGATTCCGACTACCAAAATGCATGACTCCACACTTTGCTACATCTGCTACTTCTTAGCCCAATCTCCCAACCTGCCCGTCCTTGTGCAGAGTCCCTGCTTTCTCTACACTACCTGCCCCTCCACTCAAATCAAAGTGATCATTCCTATTCTACTTCTATCCATAATGCCTCACTGGATGATCCCCCAAAAATATCCTCTTTGAGCACTGTAGTTATGTCCTCCCTGATCAAAAAGCCAATCCACCCTGTAGCGACAACACTATATTCTGCACTCTGGTTATTTTTTTCTTTTGCACTACCTGATGTATGTATGTATGTATGTATGATGTGATTTGTACACAACACAAACCGAAACTAAAACCATTACCAATTTTTCATCCTTTCCTGCTGTCTCGTCTGAATGTGTCTCCTCTCTGTGAGCTCCATCACCGAGCCTACCCACCCGCTAGTATCACGGTTGCCCTCCTGCTCATCAATCAATCAATCAATCAATCAAGATTTATTCATCACATACACAATAACAATAAAGTTCAGTGAAATGAATTTGCCAGCAGCGGTACAATATAATAGAACACACAATACACAATACAAATGTAACACAAACATCCACCACAGCACTCTTCACTGTGGTGGAAGGCACAAAGCACAGTCAGTCCTCCTCCACTCTCCCCCGCGGTCGGGGCCACCATCTCCGCAGTCGCCGCTGCGGGCGGCCAGATGACAGGCCCTCTCGTCTGGCCATTTCTCTCCATTGTCACTGACCCACATGACTGTGTCAGATTCCCCGGGACGGCCGTTGGCCCCGCTGTGTTATACGGCTCACCAACTCGGGACACCATAGTCCAACACAAAGCATTTCTGCTCCTCAATCCCTTTGGCCACCTCTTTAAACTCAGGGAGTGGGAAACCCTCATCCACAGGTTAGCACCACAAACTCGACTGCCGTGCAACCAAGCCCGGGCTGGTTGTGTGCGAACCCCTGCTCCTGTGCACCACCTCTCTCAGACCAGGTGCTGCCATTGTCACAGGCACCAGGGGCGGAAGGGCAGCTAGCTCCGGACAGCAGCGAGTTAATGAGAAATGACCAGGTGCAAATACGGGGAAAGTGTAATCCTTCCTCACTGGAAGGAGCAGATGCACTGGAGGGAGACTCCACAGGCAGTGGAATCGCACCATGGGAACCTTGGTTTGGACACCCCCTTCCCCCCCCCCGCCCCCCTGGTCACTTGTCCAGCTACAGCTGGGACTGAGGTGCCTCCTCCCCTTCTACCTCTTCGTTGCAGCCTCAGTCAAACAGATTAGAGACAGCACAGTAGGTTGAAGCGCAGTGGGCTCAACATGGACATGGCGGGCCGAAGGGCCCGTTTCTGTGCTGTGGGTCTCGATGACTGCTCCCTACTTCATTATGAAGCACAAGCCATTCTCCCTCTGCCAACATATCAGCAAATACCCACCGGGAACAGACAGGGCCGTGAACTGCTCTTAATATAAAGCTGCTGAAGTGTATCAAACTGCTGCAGCTGCTGCTGAACAAGCGCCTGTCACTCTCTCATGGATGCTCCCGGGATACGAGTGATTCAACCCTCCCCCTGCAAGAGTGAAAGGCAAGAAAGTGAACCCTGGCTGCCTGGAGCATTGCCTTCAGGATTTAACCCACCATGGCCAGGACTGCTGGCTGCAGGGCAGTGTGCATACGGATATCCCTGCTGTGGGACCCGAAACGTCACCCATTCCTTCTATCCAGAGACGCTGTATGTCCCGCTGAGTTACTCCAGTATTTTGTGTCTATCTTTGGTACATTTGACAGGCTGGAGCTGCAGTCTCTGCACAACAGCGACTGGTCATCCCAACCCTCATTGCTTCTAATGGTGTGAGGTGCGAATGGGGCCACACACACTCACTGACGGCACAGGCTCAGAATTGATTCTCGATCCCAGAGACTGTAGCACTTTATAAAAGATGACAACTGCCGTGCTCAGCTCCCCTCTCAGACGCACAGGACTTCACACACCAATGTGAAGGACAGGCTGTTAACTCTGTGGATCTGCAAGGTTTTGGTATACATGAGCAACATACTGGGAGGATTTGACGATACCTGCATGGGCTGCCTTTGTCAGGAGACTTTACTCAGGGGGAAGAATTTTACTGGCTGCCGGAGTTGACAGGAATGTGCAGAAGGCAGCAGACTCTTGTCCAAAACCGGCCTGAGGTGTGGGACATTCAAAGCGCGGGCAAGATCGCAATCTTGAAGATTGGGGTGTGAAGAGCTGCCCCCAGTAAACCACAGAATCAGATACATGAACAGCCGTCACAGCCTTCAAATGCGGTGCATTCTCATTTTAAAGTGAAGCCTCAAAAATACATCCAACCCCAACTCCCCCCGCCCTCACTTTGCTGTCAGAAGCTGCTACATCGCTGCCATCTGCTGGAGTGAAGTGGAGCTCCTGGTTAATCATCACCTGCAGTTCAAAACACACAAACTGTGGCCTCAGACAGTTTTCCCTGCCAAGATCCACTCCCCAGATTGTAAACACATCAGGCAGGTCAGCTCATTTGTCTTCACTCTGCTGAAAGCAGGAATTTTAGTGGTATTTTTAGTATAAAGCAGACCATTCACTGGCACGAGCTACCAAGCTAGTGTAGAATTATTACATTTGTGAAAATCATCACTTACTACATGCAATCCATACTCCACCCAACCAGTCGTCAGTCATCAGTCCCCATCACCTTCAGTACAAGATGTGTTACATCTGTATCACACCCCAATACTACACCCTCTTTTCACCATCCCATTCCTACATTCACTGTTTAAAAGCCACACATCTCTTTGGTAAGGAGCTGGCATTACACCAAGCTTCTACATACAGTCCCTTAAAAATTAAATAACATTTTAACCTGATCCATTTGTGGAAGTGAAGTGGTTACTTTTAATATTTTAATATAGAACCACAGAGCAAAAAAAAAGGGCCCTTCAGCCCACGGAGTTTAGGCTGACCATCCATTTGAGTATAAATGGGTTTTGCCAATTCTTTTGTGTGGCCAAGAATTATGATGGTCTTGGTCTGATTCTGTTCTAGCTCTTTTGCTGTTAAACTAATTTGACTTTGGGGATCTCCAGCTTGTAGATCAAGGCCTGTCCTTCCACCCTCCTGACGTCATACACCAAATGTGTTCTCCCTTTGCTGGAAGTTTTGCATTTTAAGATCCAAACTCCAGTGAATTGACACTGGAACACATTTGCTCTTTCTGCATAATTAGTATCCAATATCGGGAATCCAAATAAGATCATAGGTGATAGGAGCAGAATTAGGCCATTCGGCCCATCAAGTCCACTCCACCATTCAATCATGGCTGATCTCCCTCCCAACCCCATTCTCCTGCCCTCTCCCCATAACCTCTGACACCGATACCAATCAAGAATTTGAACTTAAAACACAGAACATAGAAGAGAACATAGAACAGTACAGCACGTGAACAGGCCCTTCAGCTCACAATGCCCGTGCCAAGTACAATGTAAAGATAAACTAATCTCCTCTGCGTGCATGATCCATATACCTCCGTTCCCTGCATACCCATGTGCCTATTTGAAAGCTTCATGAACACCCTTGTCGGATTTGCCTCCACCACCACCCCTGGCAGTGCGTCCCAGGCAGCCCACCTGTGTAAAAAGTGGTTGTGGTGGAGGCAGACCTTGTCAGGGAAAGAGTCACTTCCAGGGACCTGTGGACTTGGAGCCCAAGATCCCTCTGCGCATCACAGCAAACGTACAAGCACTAAGTGCATTCACAGATGCAAGATTCACAGACACAGATTAAGCAGACACACAAGTGCTGTCATTCAATTTGTGATGCAGAGACAGTAACTGCTATACTACGTTAAACCTCAAGCAACAGTCCATGCTCTTTTCTGAATTACGTACCCACTCCCCAGACATAGGGAGTCTGTGTCGTTGCAGCCCGCCCGATATTTGCCAGTCTCTTCCTGCCAAATTTAAAGAAGGGGAAGAATTTATTCCATACCTGTCAACGTCAGTCTCTGGGAGGAGATCGTAACAGCCTTCTGTGTAGTCATTCTGTAAGCTCTGCCGGTCTGGGAAGTAGTCTGTAGTGAGTGGCAAGCAGGCAGGTGTGGTGAGAGATTTCCAGTCAACACCCACTGTGCAACAGAAACTGGGCACTACAGGAGGAGCAGACAGCATCAGAACTTCAGCCAGTCAGAAAATCAAATGGACACCAAATTCCACGAGAGGAAGGGTGGGGAGGGGTGGAAAATAAAGCCATTGATTGAGCAGAAAGGAAGAGTGAAAAGAGAAAAATAAAAATTAGCTGTTAAAAAAATTCCTGTATCCAAATTTAACATGCATTTATATTATGCAAAATTTGACAGCAATATCACAACACAAAGGTAACACATTAGTAACTGTTAATTCGATAAATTAAATGGGTAGTTTTCAAAACAAGGGAAGGGATCATTTGTTTATTTGATCATATTTTTCCATCCATAGTTAAAAATTAGCAGGATTGGGGTCACTAGGTAAAGTGAGGTTTCACTGTGAATGCTACATTCAACACGTACGTAATACAGGCAGGCAAAGGAGCGGAATCACATACCATGCCACTAAGTCTCAGAGCAGGAACAGGGGAACAAAAACAAAATAAGAGCAGAAATCAAAGTGGGAAGTAAAATAAAAACAGTACGAAATCCTGCAAATTCTAACATTATCCTCGGAGAACCTTGCTCTGTTCCTCCTGCTGTACCAGGAGTCACAAGGAAGCTTCTCTCGATCGATATCAGCAAACAAATGTTTAAACTGTTAATCAAGTAACAAATATCTGTCCCTGTTCCCCATCAGGTGATGATGACACTGTTGTTACACAGAGTGCTGCCTACTTGAGACCACAAAAGATTATGTTGGAGTTAAGACATAGTCCATGCATCTGGTCTTTGTTATTTGTTACATTTTGTTTGGTTTTAGAAATGTTCAGACCAAGTGCACCTTGTTTATCCGTTAGATTTGTCTTCCCCTTTTCTCAAGCTACGTCTCTCACTGGGTTTCTGTTCCATGGTCAAGAACCGGCTGCAGAATCCAGGTCAAATCGCCACTCCCATCCAGCAAGTCTAGACAGCCCACGTCACCAAAGTACTCCAAGAAAACAACCTTGAATTTTCCCAAACCCACTAACTACCAGTCAGTTTAAACTCAAGGCCAAATATGGGTTTTATGGACCTAATGAGCCCATTCCATGCTGCAAACATTCCATGTTTGCCCAAATCTATCCACAAAACTGTTGTACCTCAGTTCTGGATAATTTAGTGAATCTTCTGAACGTTCGCTGAAAGTGTGGCACCCGGGATTCACTCAGTACTCTCACTGAGGTTATGGAGTCTGATTGTAACGGCCTTGTACTTCCACAGACTCACTGCCCAAATGGACACACTGTCAAGCAGTCAGGGTCTGCCGATCTGGCTGATCTCCTTCCCACAGCCTCATACCCATCCCCGCAAACCCACAATCCTTCTCAATCCTTAAGCCTGGCCCCGTGGCAGCTCTGGGACCAGACGTTATAGGGTCATACCGCACAGAAACAGGCCCTTCATCCAAACTTGTCCATGCCAACCTAGATGCCTACTTAGCCTAATCCCATTTGCTACAATTTGGTCCATATCGCTGAGAAACGTTCAAACCCAAGTACCTGTCCAAATTTCTTTTAAACATTGTAACTGTGCCTGTCCCTCTCGCCTCCTCTGGCAATTTGTTCCATGTACCCATCACCCTGTGTGAGGAACCTGCCCTTTAAACTTTACCCCTCTCACCTTAATCCTGTGCCCTCTGGTTTTAAACTCCCCCTACCTTGCGTTTCTTACATTCCAGTGACAACAAGCCCCATCTGTCCAATCTTCTGCACTCTCTCAGTAACTACTATGCCCTTCCTCTGTGGCTGGAGCCAGAAGGCCAGTGAGAGAGCTTGGCTGTATCAGAAGAAAGAAAATCAGAAATAGCAAACACACTGTGCACAATTTTTAGTGACATTAGGCACTACTTAAAGAAAATCTATAAGACACAAAGCATAATCTGACGAGACATGACAACCAACAATGAATGAATATAAAACATTTACAATGCAGTTTCCTCTATAGTTTCCTCCATATTGCTCCTTTCGTCGAACCGAATATCTGGCATTTCCCCCTGGGGCGTCACGGTGGTGCAGCGATCGAGCTGCTGCTGTACAGCACCTGAGATCCAGGATCGATCTTCACTATGGGTTCTGTCTGTACAGAGTTTGTCCGTTCTGCCCATGACCCGAGTGGGTTTTCCCCGGGTGCTCCGGTTCCCTCCCACGCTCCAAAGACGTACAGGTTTCCAGGTTCATTGGCTTTGATTAAAAATTGTAAATTGTCCCAAGTGTGTGCGATAGTGCTATTGTATGTGGATCACTGGTCGGTGCAGACTTGGTGGGTCGAAGGGCCCACTGTATCACTGTATTGCCACGCTGAATCTCTACACTAAATTAAACTAAACACTGGGAAGTGTGGGCTCGGCTCCGGGCTCAGCAATTGTGTGGCCAGTTGAAAGCTTCATGCGTCACACACATGCCAACTCAGGCCTGGCTGGCCAGCGGTTACACTCTGACCACTTGGCTGCGTGGATGTGGGATACATCGACCTGCACCTTCATTCATCAGGTCATGGTGAAAGCGTTTGGATTAGAATTTTTAAGAAAGTGAACATGGATGGAACTGACACATCGGGATTTACATCAGGCCACACTCCTTCACCACCAGCACTGGTTACCTCTCTAGCAAGCTCTTCGACCAGCAATCCTCGTGTAACTGGCACTATCCTACACAGCAGGGACAATTTACAATTATACAAAGCCAATTGACCTTTGGAGCGTGGGAGAAAATTTGAGAACCCGGAAAAAACCCACACAGGTCATGGGAAGAATGTGCAAACTCCGTGCAGACAAACACCCATAGTCAGGATCAAATCTGGGTCCCTAGTGCCCGGAAACCACCAACTCTACAGCTGCGCCACCGTGACGTGTTCGAGTTCTCAAGTTCAGAAGGCTGTCGACAGTCACTCTTTGAATAGATTAGACTGAGATTGAATCTGGATTGAAGGGAACCGGTGGATAATGGGATCAAGTGGAAATGTGGGCAAGGCAGCCATGACATTGAAGGCTGGAGCAGACTTGAGACACATGGCGAGGTCCTATTTCTATTTTCCTCGTTTAGACCATTCACTGGGGAGGATGGGGATGGGACAGGATGAAAGCTGCTAATTTGGCCCTAGGTTGGTCGGGTGCTCGAGGAAGAAGACAATGGGACAAAATGCAATCAATGAAATCAGATGCACAAGAGCTGGAAAGAGTCTCTTGGTGGGACATTCCTACAACTACCAGTTCTTTTTGCCATTTACTTCCTCTCCTCCCGACCCTCGACCCACACATTCGACAAGTCTGTCCCTCCACACTTGGGCCGTCTCCTCCTTGACTCACTTGGGTCCCGGCCGGTCGAGGAGGTCTCGTAGGATGACGCCTGATTCAGAGGGGTCCCTGCAACAAGCACAATGATCTTGCAATAAGCCATTCTCCAATCAGAGGTACAGAGTCTGCAAGCACATGCAAGGCATTAAAAAAAAATGCAACGGTATTGTAACTAGCCACTTCTCAGTGACCTAATTGTGGCCAATCTCTGTACTTTCTACAAGGAGAGAAAGAGAGAAAAGAAGAGAAAGAGAGAAAGAGAGAAAAAGATGAAGAGAAAAAGAGAAAGAGAGAAAAAGAGAAATAGAGAAATAGAGAGAGAAAGAAAGAGGGAAAGAGAGAAGAGAGGAAAGAGAGAAAAAGAGAGAAAAAGAGCTAGAGCGAGAGAACGAGATCGAGAGTGCGAAAGAAGGCAAGAGAGAGAAAGCTAGGAAAAGCGAGAGAGAGAGAGAGAGAGAGAGAGAGCGAAAGGGAAAAAATTAGAAAGAGAGAGAGAAAGAGAGGGTGAAAGTTAGGAATAGTGAGAAAGTGAAAGGAAAAGAGAAAACTACAAAGGGAGAAGGAGAGAAAGAAAGGGAAAAAGAGAGAGAGAAAGCAAGATTAATGGACGTTGTTCTGACCTGTGTAGCAGATGATTTGTTGTAGGGACTGTCGGGATGGTAGTAACACAAAATTGGACATGTGGATTAATGGGAAAGTGAGCCCACACCCTGTATGTTCTCACCTGCACTGTGACTGCTGGCTGGGCTGCTGGCAAAATCATCTGCTCCTGCACTTCCCAGGAAAGACAGGTTATCGGCAATCTGGCGAGCTGCACCTCGCCTGTAAGAGAAAGCAGGCACGCATCGGGATATGAGAATGGACGGACCAAACTGAAACACATGCTCACTAAAGTCCAGTCAGGCTCTGGATTTTACACCAAAGTGTTCACACAGCACCAATGGGAGCAGTGGACATTGGAGTTATCCCACACCCCAACACGTGCGCAGTGATGCTTGGGTGAGAGAGTTTAGTTTAACAGCGCGGAAACGGGCCTTTCGTCCCACCAAGTCCGCGCCAACCAGTGATCCTCGTACACTGCCACTATCCTACACACCAGGGACAGTTTACAATTTTACCAAACCCGATTAACCTACAAACCCGTATGTCTTTGGAATGTGGGAGGAAACTGCAGCACCTGGAGAAAACCCATGCGGTCACCAAGAGAACATGCAAACTCATAGTCAGACTCATACAGAACGCACCCATAGTCAGGATCGAACCCGGGTCCCTGGCGCTGTAAGGCAGCAACTCTACTGCTGCGCCACTGTGAGAAGGGGAGTCAGGGAGTGGAGGAAGAAGGGGGAGGAGGGGAAATGGCGGTGAGGGGGAGTCAGGGTGGGAGAAGAAGAGTGAAGAAGATGGGAAGGGCAGGGCAGAGCAGCGAGGAAGTGGGGTAGAGGATGTGTGGAGGAGTGAGGGAGGGGACGGACAAAGGGTGAGGGGGCAGAGGGGTTGAAAGGGAATGGAAGGCAGCTCTCTGCCTGATGAGATGTGGTTGCACTCCAAGGGCATCAAAAAAGTTTGTTGATGTTGATTCACAATGATGCTGCTGTGTAACACACCAGCGGGCTGGGAGCCTGCAACGTGGCTGCAGCATCTGGTGCACAGGGGCACTGCTGCGCCTTCATGCCTACCTGCCCGTGGCTTCATGATAGGCCAGCTCCAGCAGCTCTGCCGAGGTGTGCGTGGCATCGCGGGCACCGCTGCCCTGAAGCTCCGCCATGTGCTGCCGGGTCTGGTGGTGGATCTGGATGGCTTCGCCCGAGGGCCCTGCGGTGGAAACACAGGCTTGTACATCACAGCCAACTCCGCACTACAGACCACACGCACACACGGAGAGGGTGGAGAGGGTTGGTCCAGCTTCATGTTGGAAGCGTGGATGGGTTCGGTAATAAGCACGCCCACCTCAAGAATCTGAAGGTTAGATCTCCAAACAACGGAAACAGAAGATGCTGGAAAAACTCAGCAAATCAGGCAGCTATCATTGAAGGAGAAACAAAAAAGACCCTTCATCAATAGAGAGAAAGCGCGATAGTCCAGGTAGCAGAACAGATGGAGAGAGCCCAGCACGACCATACTAACCATCAAGCCCCTTTTTCACCATGGGATTTCCTATCTAGCTGCAACGACGATGAGAGCACATTGGAGGCTAAACAGGACTTGCTTTTGTCTGGTACACAGCACTGATTGCTCACCCACCAATAACTGAGCCATTCACAGAGTTGTTTTGCTTGCTGACGATTCCCCATTAAATTAAATTCTCAGAACTAAAATTTGCAGAGTGGAAAGACCATGCGAACTGGTTCTTTTTGCTAATGATGAGTCTGGGAAGGAAAGTGGGAGCAGAAATGGAGGGAGTGGATGAATTTGGGCAGGTCAGGTCAATGATTCATTCATGGTGAGTAAAACCTGCAGCTGCCATGTTCAACTAATAATGATAACTAACAGAAGAATGACTTTCCCCGACCATTGATTCTTCTTGAAATACATTTTAATATGAGCTCCAAGCAGGAGTGAGTGCCCCAATGTCTTCAAAGTGGCACAGACCGAGGGCCAGCCCTCTCCATGACTGTGGACATCGCAGTAAGTGTCCTCTGCTCACTCCCCTCCAGCCTCGCAGTGCTCCAGTGAGCTGCAGCAGTCTCAGCTGCTGAACTGGTTTGGTTTAGTTTTGTTTAGTTTAGGGATACAGCGCAAAAACAGTCCCTTCAGCCCACCGAGACCGCACCGACCAGCGATCCCGCACATTGACACTATCCCACTCGCACTAGGGACAATTTACATTTATACCAATCCAGTTAACCTACAAACCTGTGCGTCTTTGGAGTGGGGAGGTAACTGAAGATCTCGAAGAAAACAGGGATTTATTGACCAGTTAGCCTGACATCGGGTGGCGGTGAAGATACTGGAGTCAATTATAAAAGATGAAATAGCAGCACATTTGGATAGCAGTAACAGGATCGGTCTGAGTCAGCATGGATTTACGATGGGGAAATCATGCTTGACTAATCTTCTGGAATTTTTTGAGAATGTAACTAGGAAAATGGACATGGGAGAGCCAGTGGACGTAGTGTACCTGGACTTTCAGAAAGCCTTTGATAAGTTCCCACATAGGAGATTAGTGGGCAAAATTATAGCACATGGTATTGGGGGTACGGTACTAACATAGACAGAAAATTGGTTGGCAGACAGGAAACAAAGAGTAGGGATTAACGGGTCCCTTTCAGAAAGAGCAGTTAACCCAAGCAGCACTTGGGGCAACCGAGCCATGAGCAAAACTACCAGCAAGCTTTCCCTTTCAGTGTCGTACTGTGTGTAATAAGGGGCCAGCCCGCTCACATACCCACGGGGAACGTGTGCATCCACCTCCTCCGATTGGACGTCAGCTTCATGGGCATGCGCGAAGGTGCAAATGGGTTGATGAGTGCCCGCTGGGGTGTGTACCCGCCGGGCCGTATATGCAGCATGGACTCAGCGCTGCCCACATGGAAACGTCCTGGAGCACTGGAGTCCCGCTGCTGTGAGTCGATCATTCGCTCCAGGATATCTGCAACATCGAGGTTGGAAACAGCAGAAGGATTAGGTTCAGCAGGAAATTTTAACCAAAATCCCCGCTATCAAAAATGTCAGCAAATGCTGGTCTGACACCTCCTGATGTCACGCAACAATACATCAGGTGGTACATCGTTTTGTTTATTTCAGAGATACAGCGCGGAAACACCGAGTCCGTGCCGACCAGCGATCCCCGTGCACTAGCACGATCCTACTACACACCAAGGACAATTTACAATTTTTACAGAAGTCAATTAACCTACAAACCTGTATGTTTTTGGAGTGTGGGAGGAAACAGGATCTCCCGGAGAAAATGCACGTGGTCACAGGGAGAATGTACAAACTGACAGCACCCGTAGTCGGGATCGAACTGGGGTCTCTGGCGCTGAAAGGCTGCAACTCTACCGCTGCGCTATCGTGCCACCCTAGTACTATTGTGCTGGGTTTCCTAAGTCAGCAATCTCAAGGATGACCCACGTGTCAGAGCACAGGTCGACGTGCAGCAGTCTACAACTCTGCAGTACAGATCCTGACATCAGGGCCAGAAGGTATATAATAAATGGCAGAATCTGTAGTGGAGAGTCAGGACAATACACCACATCATGCCGCCTAACTAACTAATGAATCACAGGGTGGAGAACTCCAAGCTGCCCTTTTAACAACATCCTGACATTTGCCAGGGCTAAAAGGCGGGTCTGGAATAATCTTGGGACATTCACCAGGACCACCAACAATCTGCTGAAGGGACTCAGGGGATCGAGCAGCATTTATAGGGGAAAGGAACTATTGATGTTTTGAATCAAAACCATTTATCATGAATCCAGTGTTGATATGATCTTTTAAAGTCCTGATGTCGGGCTTCAAACGGAATTATCCACAGTTCCTTCCCCTCCTCAGATGCTGCCTAATCCCCTGAAACGTTCCTGTAAATAGCTTGTTGCTCTACATTCCAGCAACTGTAGTCTCCACATTCACCAGGATGTTTTGCTATGTTAAAGTTGCTATACAAATGAGAATGACTGTCGTTATTGCCAGTGCTGGGAGAAGAACTGCAAATGAGATGGGCACAAAATGACCAAAGCCGTCATCATCCCGCTCAGCTGGACCTCAAGAGCACGGCAGAAAGCCGCACTTAAAATAAAATTGTAGAAATCTAAGCGTGCTCCTCACCCCTGGTGCTGGTGTAACCCAGAGAGCTGCTGACTTCGTACTGGTGCAGGTGGAGCCGTGGGATCAGGAGGATGTTTGAAATCTTTCCCAGGGAACTGTCATCCGAGGCCTGGCTCCGCACCTCCTCCAGGGGCAGGGTCCCTCGGTGGTGGGGCGGGCTGTTCGAAACGTCAAAGGAGCTGGAACTCTTTCTGGTGTGACTCTCGCGTACAGGCCTAGGATCAGAGACATAAAACGCCAGTCATTCTACAGAATCGCTGCACGTGCATATTAGTTTGATCAAGAGTTGGAAGTCAAGCTACTGGAGCCATTCCGCTCTGCAGTATGTTTGAAAATCCCTATAGTTACCAACGTGCAAATTTGTATTGGGGGGAACGGGGTGAGGGTTGAACAGTAATATATATAACCGAGCAAATCAATGGAAGAACTCAGGAATAGTCCTTTCATAATAGAATAATATTCTGAACACAAAGCACTTTATTCCTTGGAGTCTTCTTCTTCTTCCGTTTGACGTGCACAGCCTAAGGTTGTCGGTCAACTTGTTCTATTTGGCCTTTTGTTTGTGCACGTCGGGTTGACAGCATTAGTCAAAACAAGTGGACCACGTGAAGGTTGCAATCTCCCACCCATTCCTGGAGTGCAGGAGGCAAAGTAGTGATCTTATAGAGGTGTATATAATCAGGAGGGGATTAGATAGGGTGGATGCACAGTCTTTTACCTAGAGTAGGGAAATCATGAACCAGTGGACATGGGTTTAAGCTGAGAGGAGAAAGTTCCAATAGGAACCTGAGGGGCAACATTTTCCTCACAGAGGGCGGTGGGTATATGGAATGAGCAGCCAGAGAAGGTTGTTGAGGCAGGTACCATTACAATATTTAAAAGAAAACTGGACAGATACATGGATAGGAAAGGTCAAGAGGGATATGGGCCATCTCCGCCCAGCGCGGCCAGCGGACTTTGGGAGCTGCGGACTCCGGTAGGAGGTGGCCGACTCGGATGTCCAGACCGCTGAGGATGTCCCCCAGCCCCGACGTCGGACTTACATCACCCCGGCGAGCGGGCCTAAACATCGGGCCACCCGTAGCGGCGACTGTGGAGGGCTCGGGGAGGCCCCGACCACGGGTAAACATTGGGGAACATTAGAGGAAGAGGACTGACTTTGGTGCGTTCCCTCACAGTGGGAACATTTGATTCTGCTGTGTGGGGATGTTTTATGTTGAATTCTATCAACTCTATGTTGTGTTCTTTATTTTTACTGTATGGCTGTATGGTGATTAAATTTCACGGTGCCAACTGGCACATGTGACAAATAAATGTATCTTGTATCTTGTACATGAGCAGATAGGATTAGTGTAGGTGGGGCATCTTGGTTGGTTTGGGCAGGTTGGGCCAAGGGGCCTGTTTCTGTGCTGTATGACTCTATAACTCGAAAAAAAGATTCCAGAAAGGAAACAAAGCCTTGAGCAACAGTCGTAAAACTCACCTGAAGGAGGTGGGCCTCTGAGCACAAGATGGTCCTGGTAACCGGAATACCTGGCCATCGTACCCATCGTAATCCACCTGGATCGGGAGGTTGTTCTCCGATTCCTTTGGGCTGCTGGCACCAATGGCTAAAGATGAAGCAAAGCAGAATGAGCAAGGGCAGGATGATGAACATCCATGGTTCTTTCCTTCAACGACTGTAGAACCGCACTATCATCCCTCACAGAGTTGCCACCATCCCATACAAGCCTAACAACACAGAGCTTTAATGGATGCCTAACAACGCTGCCTTTGTTCTAGCTTCATATTGCTTCTAAATCCTCTTGGCCAAATTATCAACATAGACAAAGAATTACCTAGCCCTTAATTCATTACAGATCATTGAAATCCATGAAAGCTCTGTATTACATTTAAGGTTGGGATTTTCACTGATTCTATTTTAAGGATTATACAAGATGGCAGCCATTAACACAACGCCTCATCCTATCAAGGGCTTCAAAGCATCTTTCACAATCTTGATTCACAAGAAGGGAAGGAGATTTTTGCACAGACTGTGAAAGTAAACAACACTGTAGACCATCACGGTCTGAAAAGGGGTGCTGACCTAAAATGTCACCCCTCCATTATCTCCACAGATCTGCCTGGCCTGCTGGGTTACTCAACCATTTTGTCGTTCACTGTAGACCCAAAACATTGACAATTAATTTCCACCCACAGATGCTGCTCGACCCACTGAGTTCCTCCGGAAGAGAGTTGGTGTTCCAGATGCCATTTTCTGTAGTCTCTCATCTCCTGATTCACACTAATAGCCCTGTCCCACGGTGCGGGTTCATTCCAAGAGCTCTCCCGAGTTTAAAAAAAAAATCTAACTCGTGGTAAGCACGGAGAATGAACGTAGCGGGTACGTCGGAGCTTGGCGACGTCTCTTAGCGCTAACGGCAGGTAAGAACGGGAAGACTCGTGAAGATTTTTCAACATGATGAAAAATGTCCTCGAGAGCCCCGAGTACCAATGAGTGGCCATTACTGTAAATCAGGGCAAACTCGGGAGGACTCTTGGAATGAACTCGTACCGTTGGACAGGGGTTTAAATGGTTTTAACTTCCCATCAGTTATTTCCCCATTTAACTCCTCCCGCTTTGACAGCAGACTGAGGGAGACTGATTATTCCTCTCCAGCTACAAGCAGTGAATGTTTCACGTTGAACAGCTCATCCTTCACCAGGCTGCTCCACACGTTGGGACTTTGCAGCAGCACAGGGAAGGCCCGTTCACAGGTATGGAGACTGGAGGGAGAGCTGTATGGGACACCTGTTCAAGGTGCTGCCTCTAAAGAGCTGCTCTGAGACACCCAACAGCAGCACAACAGAATGTGGTACCGAGCAGGGGAATGGCAGCAGATCGGGCAGTAGCTGTGGGGAGAAGGCAGAGCTAAAACCTCAGCTCAGTGACTGTTGTCAGACCAACCTTCTACTCCCTAAAGCTGCCTGCGTGGTGAAGATTTGCTTCCTTTCCAGTGAATCCCTGAAAGATGAGTGGGTGCATTACCAGGTTCACAGCAGAGAAGTGCAGGGCCGACACGGCTGATGTGGGGGGGTCACATAATACAAGCAACTCTTGGGCTCATGGCCACGGAGACTGAGGAACAAGTTGGTGTCTACAGAAGACAGGGGCCAAGACAGCACGAGTCAGCGATCAACACCTGGACCAAAGCAATTTCAGATAATTAATGGAAGGAGGAGGGAGGTGCGGAGAGGAGTTTATGTCCCTCTTAATGGACCTCGTCCCATTTAAGAATTCTTTGGTTGGGCACAAGATACTGCATTAAGGTTACAAACCAAGAATTGGGAAGTGTGATCAGACTTGACACGATGGGGCCACTGGCCTCCTCCTGTGCTCCCAGGCCATTGGGTGCTGAGGCCAATCAGCGCCCCCTCACCACCCTGCCACCTGCCACCTGACTCTACTGTATGGCCATCCACTTTGTCCTGTCCCATCCCAGCCCGGAGCAACCACGGACTGGGGAGACCGGGCTCTCATTCAGGGTGGACACTCCACTCAGATTAGCCTGGAGACACCAGAGACTGGGGATTAACCCACGAGCCCCGCTGTGAGCAACCCTGGAGAAACTCACACAGAATCATCATTACACTGATTTCCAATAACTCTATTATAAAGTTTCACCATTGGTCAAGGTTAATCCACAGTTCTGATGAGAGATTACCTGAAATGTGATTAGTTTCCCTCCCCACAGATGCTGCCTGACCTGCAGAGTGATTCCTGCCTTTTCTGTTTTTATTCAAAATAAATGAAATTGGGGCAAAAACAGTCTGTGCCCTTCATGGAGTGGGAGGAAGGATGGTTGTGGTGCTGCTACATGTGGTAGAATCTGCAGGAATATTTCGGCTAGAATTGGGATCCTCGTCTTAACTGGCAGAGCGCAGCTGGATTTTCCAGCTTTTACTGAATCTCTCCAGCGTCACTGATTACCAATTCATTTAAAGGCAGCAGGTACCTGATTATCAGGAGTCAGCAGCAGATGTAAGGGAACAAAACCTCCAACTGATCACTCCCATTTTACAACAGGCCCAGTTTTGCCAAGTACATCACTGACAGGGTCCAACATTTCCTTCACTGTGGGGCTAGTCTCCATGGCAACACACGAGTGAGAGATGTTGCAAGTACTTACTGTTATCTCGATTCGTTTTGCTTTTCTCTGTGGGTGTCTGGAGAAACAGAACAGGTCTTTAGTGACAGCACATCTTGAAACATCCTCTTTAAAAGAAAAACAGCAACCTTGGAACAGGAATATCAGGTAGGAGAAGTCCCACCTATCCAACCAAAGAGAGGGGAGTGGGGCTCGTAGACTGGGGGAAGGGGTAGAAATATCTTAGGGGGGTAATTACTTCACAGCACACTGGTAGATCTGACAAAGTAATTAAAAAAAAAAATCTGATTACTCTTTTTGCAACCAAGGTAAGTAAAGGACCCTGGGCAAGCTTTTTGGTTGCAGAAAGACTAAACCATCAGAACAATAAACTCTTCATACCAGCGACACACCTGGAACCACTTACATTGATGGCACAGCTGGAATTCCCATTAAGTGAAGGAACTCAGTCCCACCCCTGCAGGAACACACACTTTCCTGAAGTTTAAGGGCCTCACAGCAGGTGGAGAACCCTGCTAAAAGCTGCTCTTCGCTGAGAATGGGCATGAACTGCTACGTGGCTTGGTTCAGCTAATCCAGTTCAGGCCTGACACTGAACTTGAATACCCAGGCCGCACACAGTACATACCAGTCGCGTCTTGTTTAAACCATTGTGATCATCCATCCCCTCTCAAACTCCACTGTTATAGAAAATGAAACGGTACAGCACAGGACAAGCTCTTTGGCCCACAATGCCGATACCGAAAATGACGCCAAGACCAAATCTTACCTGCCTGCAAATAATCTATATCCCTCCATTCTTGGCTTATCAATATGCCTACCCAATAGACTCTTCAATACCAATATCATATCTGCCTCAACCACTGCCCCTGGCAGCACATTCCAGCATTCACCACTGTGTAAAATAAATGCACCGCACATGACCTTTAAACTTTGCCCCTCTCACCTTAAAGCATTGCCATCTAATATTTGATATTTCCATCCAGGGGAAAAAAAGGTTCAGACTGTCTACCCTATCTTTGCCTCTCATCATTTTATATACGTCTCCCTGCAACCTCTGGCACCCCAGAGAAAACAATCCATGTCTATTCAACCTCTCCCTGTAATTAATACCCACTAATCCAGGCATCATTTTAGTAAACCTCATCTGTTCCCTAACCAAAGTCTCCACATCCTTCCTGCAGTAGGATGACCATAACTGCACGCAATACTCCAAATGCAGCCTAACCAAAGTCCTCTAAAGCTGTATCATGAACTTCTGACTCAATGCCCCATCCATATGCCTTCTTTAACACTCTACCTACTTGTGTTGCCAGGTTCAGGGAGTAATGGACTTGGAACACAAGATCCCTCTGCACATCAGTGCTGTTAGGAGTCATGCCATTAATTGTAAATTAAACAACGTGTGTTCCTGAGGAGCTCTCATTAACGTTAATACCCAATGCCTCACATTTTGTAAAAGCTTTCCATTTTGTAAAATGCATTTCATGCCTCAATCTATCCACAACTCACTTTCCTTGCTGCAAGTTTAATGCGAGGAATGAAGCCATCACAATATAACTGACTCTTGGACGTGTAGAAGCTGTAAATAAACAGAAGAAACCAAGTCAGTCCACAGAGAAACTTCCAAGAAGGCATACTTTGCTTGTATAAACAAAACCGACAAACAAAATCCCAAATTGTTTACATTATAAATATCAAATGGTATCACGTTTTTCACTGCAGGTTCAGTTTGCATTTAACTGAGAACCACCTCAATGCCCACCTGTTGTCGACTCTCATCTCTGCCTTTCCACATGCCACTCTCCCTGTACTTCTCACATATTTTACTGTTCCTTCACATCTCCCTGAGCTCGCTCCTCCCTCCCCACACCCCCAGTTAAAACCCAGTAGCAATACAAAGCCGGAAAGCACCGTACTAGGGCTTTTACCTTGGGGTAAAAGGCGGGTTGGCCGAAAAACATACAAAATCATGGAACTTTGCTGGATTAGGCAACAATAAACAAGGATCTCAGCCACCTAGATTTTCTGAGTCTTGATCCAACATGGAATACATTGTTGACTACAAAACAGGTGGACTGCAGGCCCATGAACCTGCTCTCTTTCCATCCCCAATTAACCATCACTTCTCACCTTTACTGGCTACGCTCCAGATCCACATAATCTTCCCATCCCTCCCAACTACATTTCACCTTTATTCCAGATGTTTGCACCACCCCTATTCCAATGTAACAATCACACTTCACCAAAGCTGTGGCTGAATGATGGGAACGTGAGAGCTTGTGACTCTCTCCCTCGATGTTGATGCCCAGCGGATTAGGTGAGCACACACTGTACCATGGGTGTGCTGGGGAGGGAAAAGTCCCACACAGCCTTCAGGGAATACTGCCCACAGCAGGCAGATTTCCTATACTTCCGCTGAATGGCTCAGAGAAAGAGACAGCAAGGAGAAGTTTTCTTCTTTCGAATCTTCATGCGCCAGAGCACAGAACATATTCGAAGTGTGGTTACCACAATAATGGGTGATTTACAGGAACTTATTCATGTACAGCAAATTCGCACCGACATCAATGCAACGTTGGTTGAGGGCTATATGGTGGTCACCACATCACGGAGGACTCCTGCTTTCATTTATATTTTATCAATTTTTTTTTTTTTTTAATACGTTTTACCAAGGAAGCAGAAATGGTGTTGGCTCATCATACCATCGGTAGATACACCTCGACAGTGCAGTAGCCAGTACTGCACAGAGCACTGACCCGAGTCCTAGCCTCCACTTTTCGCAGTGGAACCTGGATATATGGCCTTCAACTGTCTTTTAAGAAGGAACTGCAGATGCTGGAAAATTGAAGGTAGACAAAAGTGCTGGAGAAACTCAGCGGGTGCAGCAGCATCTATGAAGCCAAGGAAATAGGCAACGTTGCCCATTTCCAGACAAAGGTGCTGGAGCAACTCAGCGGGTGCAGCAGCATCTATGGAGCCAAGGAAATAGGCAACGTTTCGGGCCGAAGGGTTTCGGCCCGAAACGTTGCCTATTTCCTTCCTATTTCCAGACAAAAGTGCTGGAGAAACTCAGTGGGTGCAGCAGCATCTATGGAGCCAAGGAAATAGGCAACGTTGCCTATTTCCTTGGCTCCATAGATGCTGCTGCACCCGCTGAGTTTCTCCAGCACTTTTGTCCGCCTTCAACTGTCTACCTTCTGACAAAGGAACAGCTTACACAGACCCAAGGCACTGGCAGTGTTGGTTTTATAGCCGAGTTTGCTGCAGTCACAACTAAACATTCATTTAGAGGCAAGGAAAGTGTACCTGCGACGACTACCCACCTGTGGTTTATCCAGTGGGGAATGTTGTAGTCATCTCCCAGCCGAGAATCTCCAGGGATGCTTCGATTGTGCAGCTGTTCAAAAGGGATGACGTTTAAATATTTCACACAGAAAATGCCAGGAGAATATTGCCGAGCTTAGTGAAGGATAACATTAAACAACCTGGGCAGAAGGCCAGGATTGTACCCATGAATAAACATCCTAAACAAACCTGGTGTTATGCAGGGCCACCGCAACTCCTGATCTAATCAGCATCTCAGCAGGTTGCTTGAGTTAACACCACCACGTGTAGAAGGCACGCTTCTGACACCCATTAACTGCAGATTTCAAGACCAAAGAAAGCAAGCCTTTCTTGATCCGCGTCCTCTGATGCGCCAGCATTTATAAATCACTATATAAAGACTGAAACATGACTGAACTAGACTGTAGAGGAGAGATTACTGGGCAGCCATCACAGTCGCTGATCTGAGTGTTCATGAGGACCCAATTGTATTATGATGGGTGGACTTCTTTGCAATCAGACATCTGTGAAACTGAGGAAGGTTCGAGACCTTGCAAAGTGTGAATATTGCCTCCCTGTTGCATGTGTTATTGAGCGGCTTACGGAACCTACAATGCTGGAGAAAAGATGAACATTCTAACACTGGAAGGCAGCTCTAAAGTACCACAATAGCAAGGCCACTGTCCACTATAAGCAGTATACATTCCTCATCATTCAGATGTTCCAGGGTGGATTTCTATTGTATCTGACACTTGGTCTTCCCCTGAAACACAAAATGCTCAGGCCTCAACTCTGATATAAGAAAGTGACCGTGCCAGTAGGAGTTCAGAAGGAATGAACCTGTTTAAGAGTTAATGCGATAACTGCCATTTTATACAACTAACTCTAACCATTTTGAGCTGTAACCTCCATTTTATGTGGGTGCTAATTGTTTTAGCTATTTTAGCTGTAGCCTCCATTTTGTATGGATGCTAATTTAAAGTGCTGGGTGCTGCAATAATATTGCTGCAAGCACGTATGAAGCGAGCTCGCTCTGTCTGCGAGAACTAAGATAAGAGCCGCTCTCAGAGCTAGTGTCCTGTAGAAAGGTGGTTACAGAACAATGGAGGCTTTGTCATTCCCCTAGACTCGTCAAAACTCCCTTACATTCTCATAGCTTACTAACATATTGAGAAACTATATTCATGTATCATTTTAACTGAGCTTCTTTGTTCTTCAACCTGTTTTTGCTGTATAAATATGACTGTATCTCCATGTATTGCTCAGAGAGGGAATAGCGCCAGGCTTTTGTGTGCACCGCTCCACGGAATTGCTTGTATTCCTCACCTCGGCGGCATCACGGGAAAAGACTCTTTTTACCTTGAAACTTGTACTTTGAGTTATTTTACTCGTTCAGCTCGGCAGACTCCTACATTTTGGTGTCGAAACCCGGGAAATTGTTTTGGGATAGACGGCAACAATGATACGGAGGCTTCGGACGGCGATTCTGTGCACCATCCCAGCCCCTTAAGCCGGTCCCCGACATCCGATTCCCTGGAACACAGCGATCCCACGCCCATTGTTTGATCTAGTAATTCCCGACCGATATCCGAGACGAACGAGGGGTTAAGGGAATTGAGGCGAGTTGAACCACCTGTTGTGAATTTTATGGTGCGTCGGCTGTATTGAGATACCCAAACGATTTTTTGGGTTAAGAAACACAGGACGAATAGTGCGCCTGCCTTGTTGAGAGATCCAGGGTTTGCTGGATTGAGAACACGGGCCGAAGGTTGCCTGGCTGAGACATCCGAAACTCAAGTGGAGAGTTTGTCGGATTGAGAAACGAAGGAGGAAGATAGAGGTCAAGGTTTAGATAAGAGCGACAGCAGGTCTCCAGCGGAGGATGTGTTATATGGATCCAGGCAGAATTAGAAATTTTAGACAATTGTCAGTCACTTTGGCTAAGAGGCAAGTGGAAGAAATTACGCAAAACGAAATAACCCCGGGGACCCCTTTTTCTGAGAAGCAATCCTGTTATAAAAAGATTGGAGTGGGAAGAAAAAGCAAGAGATTCGTGGCTGCTAAAATAGTTCAACCTCAGCCAACAGCCTATACCTTTTAAAACAAACTTGCCTTCGAGGTTTGAATAACTTTTGGCACAGAGCAGCGGTACTGCGACCTTGCTTGTGCTGAGCCGATAAAAAGCAGCAGCTTCTAAATTGCTTCTTGTAAATTTGTTTTGCAACAAGGATTCTGGTTAACAGAACAGAAAACGGGAAGGTATATTACAAAGAGACGTCTTTGAAGATGAAATAATATGTACTGAGTGTAAAAATGCTTTTGTATGTGTAGAATGCGGGTTACACTTTGAAGCTATGAACAAATGTCCCTTTAAGAAATGGCAATTTGTTTGGGGGCCTTAACATCCATCACCTCGAAGCAGCAAGGTTGCCACTACTTTTTATTTTAACTTTTGTGGTTCTAAATACTGAGTTTTGTGGAGGTGTACTGTGGAATTTATTTTGATTATCAAATTTTGTGTTGTGAGAAACCAATTGTTTTGTATGACATTTTTGGCCAAAATGAACCACAAGACATGAAAGAGCTCATTGCTATCGCATTGCTTGCTGATATTCTTCACAAGGTCCTGTGGCTTGTATTTCCTCGTGGGACAGATAAAAGGGGCCCTGTTATGGTAATTAGAGCGAATTATGGGACAGAATGTATTGGTGCAGAATAGCAACATATTAGAACTTGGCTGATTAATGCCATTGATATTCTGTGATATAAACGCTGGTTCTCCATATTCAGTTTTTACTGGTGACAGAAAGCACCTGTCCCAGATGACCTCAGACGTCTAGATGGTTCATAATTTAGAAGATCACAAATGTATTTTTGCCCTAGACCATTCAGTGTTTTATAAACCAACAGTAATATTTTGAAATCAATTGTTTGACAGACTGAAGGCCAGTGTAAAGAACTTAAAACAGTGATCCGCTATAGACTTAAAGAGGACTCGAGCAGCTGCTTGTGTGATCTAATGGTTGGCTTTGGGTTTGATAGAGAGAGACTACGATGATTGATTTGGATGAGTGGGAGAGTAGAATCTGTACTAATGCTCACGTGCTGTGGCAACCGTCACCATTCATACAGCCCCCAACCTACAGTAATATCGAGATTGCAGCTCTTGCAGCACCACCTGCATCCACTCCAGCAGCACTGGCAGAGTTCCCCGGCTCCGGCAGCACCGGTGTTTGTGGCATCCCCAGTCGCGCTCTGTTCCAGGAGTAAGACTTAAAAGAGCCAACCCATACTACAAGGTTTAACCCCAGTAGAACACGCACGATTCCTAGCAAACTTGGGGTTCCGAACCCATGACACGCTGGTTAATTAACATGCTCAGAATGAAGCCAGAGAGGAAGCAATCCTTACCGTCCTTACTACCACTCTTCAAAAACTTATTGATATCTCCAAAATTCTGGATGCTAAACTCAGCAAAGGGGGATTATCAGCAAGAACAAAGGGGAGGTTGGCAAGGAGATGAAGGACAAGAGACACACAGACTTCTCCCAGGCTGATCAGTTTCCTCAATGCTGACTAGCCGACAGTGGTGAAGGGGTGTTACACTGACAAGGAACCTGTTCTGGTATTACAAGTTGCGGGAAAACATTCAGTCCACTCACAACCTTCCAAAATCCCACAAGACTAGGAGATAATCTGGATTTCAAGGACAGATCTATTAATACCCCATCTCTATGTCAATCGAAGTAACATACCGGAATGCGACGGTGCAGCATCAGTTTGTGATCATCCCAGGCCTAGACTGTAATCTGCTAGGCCGAGATTTGTTATGTATATTTCAGTTCAAGATCGTATGTGGAGATACTGAAATAACTGTGACCCCATGGACAGTAAAGAGACAGTGTTACTCGTCAGTAATGCTACAATGGTGGTCCCTAACACTGGAAGATGAGCCCCTGCTCCATATCACCTTAGCCTATGACCGGAGTGCCGGGAATAAAGAGCTAGAGACATTTTGTAATATCCCGTGAAGGAACTAGATGGAATGTAAACCTTTTGGCATTGGTAAACGAACCACAGGTACAGCAGAATATGCTGAGGTGCCTTTAGAATTGAGGAAGCAGGACTATGAGGTTGCCGCGCATATAACAAATAAAGTGAACTTCCCATCTAATGCAAAGGATTTGGGAGCTATAGTTAAGCAATCGATTGGCCTGGAGAATCCAAACACGAGCCAGGAACAAGAACTGTCTAATAATTGTACTGTTCAATTTTATCAGTCACCAAGGAGGGTTTCTAAGCAGCTACGCCATCATCTGGGGAGTGAGATAACAGAGTATGGGGACCCACAGGTGTGGGCAGAAGACTCCACTCAGGTAGGATGCGTCCAGATAAACCCCATCCAAGTAGCTGCCCAGAAAAGTGAACATTGCCCTCTATATGACAGCACCCACTGAAGCAGCAGGCAAGCTTGCAATTTAAGTATTGTACCACCATCAATCCAGCATCCTTTCTCGTTAAACCACGGAGGAACAAGCTGAGAGGGCACGACTGCCCATTTGTGATTAAAGCAGATACCTGTGTTCTGGAAGATTTGACAGATATTCCCATAACAAACCCTGACTTAACTATGTATATAGATGGGAGTGCATCAAATGGATCTCTAGGTGAAAGACTTTGAGGAATTATAATTATAAATCAGGATGGCAATAATGTGGAGGCGGCGGCCTTTGAAACATCATTCTCTACCAAACAAGCGGAACTGTTTACCCTGATAAGAGCCTGCATCTTAGGGAAGGACCTGAGTATCAACGTTTATACTGACTTCAGATATGCTTTTGGAGTGACTTTGTCAGGTGTGAAAAACCAGGGGATTCTTGACTTCAGCAGGAACACAGACTTCTCACCAACAATTGATATCAGACCTGCTGCAACCCCTTATGTTGCCAAAACAAATTGCCCAGAAGCTAAGGAAATGTCCCATGGGTGTGGGATGGTGGTACCTAAAATGATGAGGCTGACTAAAAGCATAGAAAAAGACCAGTCTCCCTCAGAAAAATCAATGCCAACCATCTAAGATGTCAGTTTTATAAATATGTATTAATTATTGTAGATGTCTTTAGTAAATGGATTGCTTATCCTACCATGTTTTATCGCCTATCTTATTACATTGTGGGTTGTTACTATCGATGGGTTGAGCAATCCCTACCATTAATGCTACAGCCCAGTCTGCTGTTGCTGTATTACTATGCGAAATTATGCCACAATTCGGACTTCCTACTATTATTAGTTCAGACGATGGGCCACATTTTACGGCTAAAGTTAATGATGAAATGTGTAAACAACTAAACATTCAACAACAATTCCACTGTGTACACCATCCACAGGCTGCAGGAATTGTGGAACGAGCCAATGGAACTTTTAAAAGCAAGCTTACTAAACTAATTGAAGAAACAAAGCGTAACTGGGTCCAGGTTTTGCCCATGGCTCTATTTGCTCTGCGTATTACTCCCCATTCTACTACTCAATTGACCCCAGCAGAAGTAATGTATGGGAGGCCCCTCGGGACTCCCTGGGGACTGAAGAAGTTGTGGAAACAACCTTTGATCTCCATGCCTTGGATGAACAGTTGTTGACATACATGCAATAACTAATGGATTCTTTGTCCGTTCTGCATTCACAGGTTCGGGAAGCACAACGGTACTTGGACAAACCACCTAAGGAAGGACGGCTACAGGCAAGCGACTACGTTCTAATACTTAATTGGGTTTGGAAAAAGCTGGGTGATTGCTGAAAAGGTCCATACCTTGTACTTCTCACCACCCCTACAGCCGCTAAAGTGGAAGGATACCCTCGGTGGGTGCATCACTCCGACTGCCAGAAGACAGCGGGACCAAGCCACGAATAAAGGCTCTCTTGCCATGGCCTGGTGCTGGACAGTATTCATTATTATCAGTTCCCAGATCCCAATAACCATACCATGGGAAAAGAATGTATACCTCAAAGCAACCCATGCACACGCACGGCGTTTCACCCCTACTGATCAGTCCTGCTGGGTATGCACAGCTATGCCACGTAATGGGAAAATAGGGATTCCCCTAATCCCCATCCCACTGAATACCACTGAAACATGTGCCTTACTGTGCTTTTCTTCCTCCACTAATAAAACGATTTGTCAGAATAGCAAGGATGGATCCCCGAAATACGACGACTTTAGTGGATGGTATATCCCACCTTTTAAGGAGGATTGGAAAATTAATGCACGAAACGGGACGCAACTTCCACGATTAAAAATAACGGAAGTTCCCCAGAAGCCAGTTAATGCCACCTGTCAATGTTACCATAAAGGAACAGGGGTTTTCCTGGGAAACAGTTCATGCACCACAATGGATACTAGTGCAACCTCTGGCCCACCCCGACCTGTTAACGGCATATATTTTATATGTGGACCATGGGCTAATCTATGGTTACCGATGGAGATATGGCAAGGCTGATATGTGGCTTACATAATTGGACAGGATGCTGTTACCTTGCTTATGTGGTTCCTGCTATGTGCCATTTCAACGTAATAACAGACCATCCCACATCTAACAACCTCGCACCTAGATCTCGATTCACTAAAACGGTATCTCTCCCCAGCTGAGAGTGTTGGAATGACAATGCTCCCCTGGAAAGTGATACATCGAAATTCGCTAAGGATCAACTACCTCACTGGGCTATTGGAGAAATTGGCTAATGATACAGCAGCTGCACTTATGGGAACCCAGGCCCAAATAGGGTCATTGACAGCTGAGATGGTTGCCATGAGGATAGTGGTGCTACAGAATCGGATGGGCTTGGATTTTATTCTGGACGAGAAAAGGGGCACCTGTGCTATGATTGGGCAAGAATGCTGTACCTATATTCCCGACGTATCCTCCAACATAACTGACCAGGCAGCCCATGTAAGAGAGGAAATAACCGAGATCCAGATTGGGGGAGAAACTGGTTGATGATCGAGAACAGGCTGTGTGGAGTTGGTTTACTGGAGGGAATGCTTGGGGCCTTGTGTGGCATTATGGAACCACTATTGTGGTAGTGGTAATCATCGCTTTATTATTTTACTTCTGTGTACCATGTAGTTGCAAATGTATGGCTTCTAGCTGCATCATTTGATATTGTGATTAAGTTTAATCAAAAGGGAGGAATGTAAGAGTTAATGCGATAGCCGCCATTTTATACAACTAATTCCAACCATTTTGAGCTGTAACCTCCATTTTATATGGATGCTAATAGTTTTAGCTATTTTAGCTGCAGCCTCCATTTTGTATGGATGCTAATTTAAAGTGCTGAGTGCTGCAATAATATTACTGCAAGCACGTATGAAGCGAGCTCGCTCTGTCTGCGAGAACTAAGATAAGAGCCGCTCTCAGAGCTAGTGTCTTGCAGAAAGGTGGTTACAGAACAATGGAGGGTTTGTGACTCCCCTAGACTCGTCAAACCTCCCTTACATTCTCATAGCTTACTAACATATTGAGAAACTCTAATCATGTATCATTTTAACTGAGCTTCTTTGTTCTTCAACCTGTTTTTGCTGTATAAATATGACTGTATCACCATGCTCAGAGAGGGAATAGTGCCAGGCTTTTGTGTGGACTGCTCCACGCAATCGCTTGTATTCTTCACCTAGGTAACATCACGAGTAAAGACTCTTTTTACTTTGAAACTTGTGCTTTGAGTTATTTTACTCGTTCAGCTCGGCAGACTTCAATACCTCATGGCATTTACTGTGGGTGCAACAAGGAAAAGGTACACACAGTGCAGCTGCTGCCATGGCAAATTTAGAAATCTTTGAGGCACAAAATAGAAGCTTGCGTTGCCAAACTAAATCTGAAGGGTGGATTATCGACAAGCAGGTCCCTCTGGAAATTGGGTTTTGATAACTAACCTGAACAAAAGACCATTCAGCCCCTAGTTGAATATTCTCATGGAACAACATATTCTGTGGTGCCATAACAAATATCTTCTGGAAATCTAATTACATTACATTCACTAGCCCTCTTTATCAATCTGTTTTCTGTAATCATCAAAGAATTTCAATGAATTAGTCAAACACAATTTCTCTTTCATTAAAGGACATCAACTCTGCTTGCATTAAGATCCCGTTGATGCCCCCTTAATAACCCCAGTATTTCCCCAATGATATGCACTTGGCTAACTGGATTATATTTTCCTGTCCATCTTCCCCTTATTTCCCAATCCTCTGCAACTATTCCAGAATCCAGAACGTTTGGGAAGTTGGCAAACAAATGGCTTTGAAACCCTGGGATGCAGGTGGTCAGGTCAGGTCAGGGGAACATCAGCCTATGGCACCTTTTCTCTTTGTTCAAGTTCCTCCCTCACTTTAGCTCTGAACTTTACATTATTAGGACACTTTCACTTTCTTCCACCAGGGAGACAGGTGCGAAACATCTGTTCAAAGTCTCACATTTCCTGTAATTATTTCTACTCTTTCACCCTCGTTGCTTTTCTAAACTAATGAAAACAGACGCTAAGACTTTCTACATGTTTTCTTTGCTTATACACTCAATTTATTTTTCCCATCTTTATTTTGCAGATTCTTTAACTTCTGACTATTCTTTGTGCGCCATCGATAATATCCTTCTCTTAAAATCTCTACTGTTCAATTAACATAGAAACATAGAAAATAAGTGCAGGAGTGGACCATTCGGCCCTTCGAGCCTGCACCACCATTCAATACGATCATGGCTGATTATCCAACTCAGTATCCCGTACCTGCCTTCTCTCCATACCCCCTGATCCCTTTAGCCACAAGGGCCACATCCAACTCCCTCTTAAATATAGCCAATGAACTGGCCTCAACTACCTTCTGTGGCAGAGAATTCCACAGATTCACCACTCTCTGAGTGAAAAATTATTTTCATATCTCGGTCCTAAAAGACTTCCCCCTTATCCTTAAACTGTGACCCCTTGTTCTGGACTTCCCTAACATCGGGAACAATCTTCCTGCATCTAGCATGTCCAACACCTTAAGAATTTTGTAAGTCTCTATAAGATCCCCCCCTCAATCTTCTAAATTCTAGCGAGTACCAGCTGAGTCTATCCAGTCTTTCTTCATCCCAGGAATCAGTCTGGTGAACCTTCTCTGTGCTCCCTCTATGGCAAGAATGTCTTTCCTCAGATTAGGAGACCAAAACTGTATGCAATACTCCAGGTGTGGCCTCTCCAAGACCCTGTGCAACTGCAGTAGAACCTCCCTGCTCTTATACTCAAATCCTTTTGCTATGAATGCTAATATACCATTTGTTTTCTTCACTGCCTGCCTACTTTCAATGACTGGTGTACCATGACACCCAGGTCTCGTTGCATCTCCCCTTTTCCTAATCGGCCACCATTCAGATAATAGTCTACTTTCCTCTTCTTACCACCAAAGTGGATAACTTCACATTTATCCACATTATACTGCATCTGCCATGCATTTGCCCACTCACCCAACCTATCCAAGTCACCTTGCAGCCTCCTAGCATCCTCCTCACAGCTAACACTGTCCCCCAGCTTTCTGTCATCCGCAAACTTGGAGATGTTGCATTCAATTCAATCATCCAGATCATTAATATATATTGTAAATAGCTGGGATCCCAGCACTGAGCCTTGCGGTACCCCACTAGTCACTGCCTCCATTCTGAAAAGGACACGTTTACTCCTACTCTTTGCTTCCTGTCTGCCAGCCAGTTCTCTATCCACATCAATACTAAACCCCCAATACCATGTGCTTTAAGTTTGCATACTAATCTCTTATGTGGGACCTTGTCGAAAGCCTTCTGAAAGTCCAGATATAACACATCCACTGGTTCTCCCTTATCCTCTCTACTAGTTACATCCTCGAAAAATTCTATAAGATTCTTCAGACATGATTTACCTTTCATGAATCCATGCTGACTTCGTCCAATGATTTCACCACTTTCCAAATGTGCTGCTATCCCATCTTTAATAACTGACTCTAACATTTTCTCCACTACCGATGTTAGACTAACTGGTCTGTAATTCCCCATTTTCTCTCTCCCTCCCTTTTTAATGCATCTTAATGAATTATCTCTTTAAATGTCTGCTTCTGTTCCACTATATTTCTTTTTATCCATATTCCCTGACCACACTGCCGAACCATGATTATCATTGTAACTGCCTTCATTTAAGACTCAGGGTTCTCACACTGACACTGAAAATTCTCTCATGTTGTGATCGTCTTTTCCATCCCGTGGAGGGGAGTGTTTGTAGAAGTTACCTAAAATTAGAATATTCAACATTCATGCCGCTGGGTTGTAAGCTGTCCAAGGAAATGAGGTGCTGTTCCTCCAATTTGCATGTGGCCACACTCTGGCCATGGAGGAGTCCCAGGACGGAAAGGTCAGTATGGGAAGGGGAGGGGGTGAAAATGGATAGTAACCATGGAGATCAAGTAGGCCTCAGCAGACCGAGCATAAATGTTCAGCAAAACGGTCACCGAGTCTAGGCTTTGTCTTTCCAATATACAGGAACCCACACTAGGAACACTGGGTGCAATAGATGAGGTAGAAGAGGTGCATCTCCACCTCTTTCCACCTTCCACAGAGACTGCTCCCTCTGCACCTCCTTGGTTCACTCATCCCTTCCCACCAAAACCACCCACTGCCCCGGTACTTTCCCCTGCAACCTCAGGAGATGCAACTCCTGTCCTGAAACCTCTTCCCTCGACTCCATCCACCAACCCTCAACAGTCCTTCCAGGTGAGACAGACCACCATCACTTCCTGCATAAGTGAGGTTGATGACCGTCTTGAATTTCAGGCTTTATTTTGACACGTAATCCATGAATTCTGTGGAATGATTAATATAACATCCAGAATTGCCACAGTTGGCTAAGCTGTTCCGATCACATGCAACATTTCTCAACTTGTTCCCACACACAGTCCACGTCCGGCATAGACTCACCTTAAATAACGGCACCGCGTGAAGGGGCTGCTCACCCATGCACACCAGGTCAACGCCAATACCTGCACGGCAGAGATAACAGCTGTGAGCAAAAAGGATCAGCGATCAAAAGGGCAAATACCAAATATGCTCGATTGGTTAACTAACACATCTCTCCCAAACCTCTGAGCAAATACCAAACATTCCCTATCAATTGACTAACACATTTCTCCCCAAAACAGAGAGCACAATATGTTGTGTGGATGGCAGGGAGTACAGGGCGATCATCACACAGTGACATGCAGTGGCCGAATGTGGAACTGCGCTCTGGAAGCCCGCATTCTAATCATGTAGAGGACAAAGCTTCACTAAGTTTGCAGACTGTAGTATTCTGTGAGAAAACCAAGGAGCGACACAGTGGAAAATTAGACCCACACCTGGCTTAGTGGCAGAGATGAAGAGTCAGGGTGGAAGGGTATTTGAGGGATCATAAGGCTGTGCCCAGTGAGTTCCACAGTGCTCAGTACTTAGCCCCTTGCTATCTGTAATACGCATTAATTATCCAGAAAATATAGAGACCATGATAAAAATATTTGTAGATGATAAATTGACAGTAAGAAGAAGCCTTTTGGTGGTAGGACGATACAGAGGATCAGATCAGTTGAGCAGATGAGTTCAAATGAAATGAAATCCAGAGGTGATATATTTGTGGAGTTCCAACAAAGCAAAGGATGTACAAGTAATGGGAGGAAACTGAGAGGGGTGGAGAGACACTGATCCTTGGCGTGTTTGCCCACAGATCACTAAAAGATGAAATAGGTGGCTAAAAGGCCTGCCTTTGTTGGCCAAGGCTTTGAACAAAGGAGCAGGGAGGTTATACTAGAACTGTTGCCAACATCTGTTAGACCCGAGCTTGAGTACTGTGTATTCACCACATTACCAGAAAGTCTTGGCTTTGATTGAACGGTTGCCAGACAGATTTTACAAGGATGTTACGAAGACTGGAAAATTGAAGTTACATGGAAAGATTGGATGAGAGGGTTATTTGATCGGGAACAGTGCATGCTGAGGGGAAAATTATCTGTGGTGTTTAAAATCATGGGGAGCCCAGAGTAAACAGGAAGGACGTGCTTCCCTTAGCAGGATTGTAGAATCACTCTAAGTGACTGATAGAAGGATTAGAGGGGAAATGAGAAATTCACTCCTGAAAGGTTGGCGGATCCAAAATCCCCAGCACATTTAAATATCCTTGAACGTGTGAAGAGTCGTAGCCACAGGGCCACGCACCAAGTGCTGAGGGTGAGATTAGATGGAGTAGCCTTCCCCCCCCCCCCCCGCTTCCAAAGCAGGTGACAAAGCATCCTGGAATCAACATTGCAAAGCTGCTGTGACAAGTATACAGTAGAGCAAGTGGAATGCTCTGTATTCTGAACATAAACCAAATTGTTGCTGCTAAAAATGCAAAACATAGATCAAAACATCAGATAATTTGATATTTTCCAATGTCTATTTGATCACAGGTGCCTTCTCTTTCCGTTTCCTTTTGTTGGGTCCCATTATGTAACATGCCACTGTCAAAGGCAACGCAAACTTCCACAGGAACCAAAGCTCACCATTGTCGATCATCCGCTGTTTGGTAAGAATCATCAACAGACGATCCACTTCGAACACAGCTACCCCCGGCGTGATAACGACAGACATTTGCCCGGTGCGGTCAAAGTTTCTGTTTATGTAATGCTTGTCAAACACTAAATGAACAGAGAGGAAGGATTTTACTAAAAAAAAACACAAAACAGGAATCGGAGACAAATATGGATGACTGCACATTAAATCAATTGCTTGAATGTTGTTACTTTACTGAAGGTGACAGTTCATTGCATTACTGCAACGGGTTATGTAGTGGCCATTTGGCTTTAGAAACAGAACATACCCCGGCACCATGGAAAAATCTTGTGCTTGCTGGAAAGGGTGTGAGTAATCTCGTCAATATTCTGCACATCCAGAAGACACAGGTCAATGGGCCAGTGGTCAAGGGCAACAGACATGCTGATCTCAGACACTGACACTTTAATCTAATTTGGTGCAACCCCACATCTTCAAGGTCAGATTACCTGATGTAGGTACCAGTAAATAGTTGCACTGTTGTAAATACATCTTCTACACACATAAAGTTGGATAGAGGGGTGAGGGGAGACAGAGACCTTTGTTTGTCCACAGATTCTTCAGAGGAAGCAGTGGTTGACACGCCTGCCCTCTCCGTGACTCCGTAACATTGTCAGGTCCACTTAAAATATCTCCACTCTCTACGTTCAGATTCAAAGTACATTAATGGTGAGGTAATTTCACAGGAATAAATTTGCCTATAATTCCTAAGAAAAACAATAGAGTAATACATGTGTTCACAAAGATGTGGGATTCCCCATAGTAGAGGCGGGTGGTGATGGTGGAGAGGGGGAGAGAGGGTGGGAGCACAAGGGTCTGGAGTTGGTGCTAATTACAAGCGATCGCTTGCTGTTTTTCAATATGTCAAGTTCACTTTAGGCAGCACCAGCTGGTGCGAATGCTTAGTTGTTTCACACCTTTTTCACAATAGTATTTTTCTGGATTCTATAATAGCCACAATTAATGGTACTGGAGTGATGCTGGTTAGAGAGTTGTAACTAAACACCACAGAAACATGAATAATGTACTTAATGCTAAATTTAAGGTCAGTCAAATCTCTATGTTCTGTGAATTACACCTGTGCTCAAGTCCATTCAACAGCTGAGTGGTCGAGGGCATTTGGCAAAAGGATAAGTGATCCTTGCCACCAAGTGTCTTCTAGTCATTCGGTGGGGGCCTGGGTTCAAGTTCCACTTCTGACATTACTACTTGGGCTCAAAGTAGTGCAGAATTTAGAACTGCTGCCTGACAGATCCTGACGACCATTTTGGATCCTGACCTCTACTGCTCTGGCTGTGAAGTTTGCAGGTTTTCTTGTGATTTTTTGGGTTTTTCCCCATTAGTTCCACTTTACTACCATGTGTCAAAGACTTGTTGACTGCTGAGCTGCTGTAAATTGTCGCTGATGTGCAGGTTGATGGCAGGGGAAATGAGGGGGGTTGCTGGGGTAGAAGGAGTTAAAACAGATGTATAAAGAAAGTGTAGCAGTACAGATTGGTGCTTATTGGTCAGCATGACCCCTGTGGGCTGAAGGGCCTGTTTCTGTGGTGTATGATAACGAGTCTCGAACCAGCATCACCCAAATTCACTCCCGTAGAAGACACTTGATAGCAATCAGGGGATGGGATTACTGGCTCAGTTCCTCCCCTCAGTGTGCTGTGTAAGTGAGCCCCTGACCACTGGCCACAAACTGGACAGATCAATAAATGGCTGGGCATTCCTGGTCTAACTGGGTCCTCAATGCCGCCGCTCATTGACGTACTCAGTCACTTTTAACTTGTTCAGTCCCATAGAAAAAAGCCAAACAGCACAAAACACACCATTAAAGGAGAGGTTGATGGCCTCCAGGTAGTTTCCTTGTGCTGCTGTAGAGTTTTGTCCGCGTGGAAAACCATCTGAGGAGGAAAGAACAGCTGAAGTAGAATGACAACGGTTTTGTTGTATTACAGTTCCTTCACCAACCGCAACAGCTGGTTAACACACACACTCTCTGTAAAACCTACACAAGTGGAAGTGGCATTCAGAAATTGCATTCAGCATTAAGACGCCAAAGGCACACTGGTGACCGACAGAGTAAAGGTATGCTTCCTTGCACTGGAGCTCCACCTGAAATGGCTTGAGCGGTGTTTTGCTCCACTTCCTGATGGGAAACAGTTAACAGCGCAAACTGATGGCCTCAGTCAGATTT
The DNA here is from genome assembly GCA_963514005.1 of Raja brachyura. Next base: position 14,809,429 of record OY740808.1, read on the forward strand.
CCAGCAAGGTTGACATCATAAAGAAAGCTGGAGCATTCCCTGGCCTTGGAAATCATGTAGTGGCCCATTCTTAGTCACGTGTGACAAAATATGAGAAATTGTGGAATACATCTCTTCTAATTCTGAAAGCATTACAGGTATATTGTTTTGTACTGTGTATATGATTCATATTTTTTTCAAAGTTTATCATGTGAAGCGTTAATGTTATGCTGACAATGTTTGTTTAGCGTCAGCGGTCAAATATGACTGATCAAATGTGTGACCTCAGGGAAGCATTTTCTTCATAACTCAGTTTTATCTTACAAACTGTGAATTTTAAAAAGCTAGACTGTTGATATCTTTAGCGGACATACATTATAGTTATGTAGGTAGGAAAATAGCAATGAATAAGATGAATCTCTTACAATCATTTTTTAATGTATTGCTTTATGTGATGCCATCTGGTCACGTGTGTGGCGACGAGGAAACACTTTTTTCTCACAGGGAGTGGTGAGTCTGTGGAATTCTCTGCCTCAGAGGGCGGTGGAGGCAGGTTCTCTGGATGCTTTCAAGAGAGAACTAGAACTAGAACTCTTAAAAATAGCGGAGTCAAGGGATATGGGAAGAAGGCAGGAACGGGGTACTGATTGGGCATGATCAGCCATGATCACATTGAATGGCGGCGCTGGCTCGATGGGCCGAATGGCCTACTCCTGCACCTATTGTGACATTTTGGTTCACTTTCCAAAGAATGGCCTTCATGCACATTCCCCTCTGCTCACCTATCTATTGCCTCTACAAAACACACAACTGCAACAAGGCACTCAGGCCATCTCTTTGAGCTGAGTAAGATGGTGCGACTGTGAACAAAAAGTTGTATTCCTCAGCTAGTCTGGCGACATATTGTTTTGGAATGCTCAATGCCTTTTGGGGGAACTAGATAATTACAGCGCAATACTGAAATCTGCTACTTTGATGAAAAGTCTCTCCTAAAACTAAAAGGTAAAGCAAGCAAGGACTCCTGAGAAATGATCAAATTATACAGTAAATGTAATCCTTGGACCGATCACTCCAGAAATGTTCCCATTTAATTCAGCACTTACGTTGTTTATTGTCCCAACTTTAAATTAATACCTGCTTCTTGCAGTCGCACCAAGACTGGGTACTGGATGAAGAGCTTTTTAATTGTTGTAAGTAGTGACGTCCACTCTTCCCGTCTTTCATTCTGGGCTACAACTCTTGAGAAAGTGGAACAGCAATGGTTAGGAAACAAATAAAGAAAATCAGAACCAAAAACAACACTGCTGGTTTATGAGCTCAATCGCAAACTTAGGCTCATTACCGTATTCTTTTCATAAAAGGCAAATTTGCAGCACAAACAAAAAATCCAGTTAAAACAAACAAATGAAGAGACAGCATTTAGCCAAACTGTGTACATCCAAGGTATCTTCAGGCACTATCTAATGTCTATACACCAAGACCTGCAGTCATTCAAAACTCCACATTAAACTGTGTATCTCTGTTACCTGTTTATTAGGGATCTTACATTTAAGAGAATCTCAAAGGTACAAAGGTATTTTATCGTCACGTGTACCAATTAAGGCAGTGATATGCGAATTACCACACAGCCATACCAAAAAAGCAACACGACACACAACAACACATAAAGGTTAACATAAACATCCACCACAGCAGATTCCCCACATTCTTCACTGTGATGGAAGGCAATAAATTCTAATCTTCTTCCCTCATTTTTCTCCCGCGGTCGGGGCAGTCAAACTATCCTTTGGAGCGATCGAAGCTCCCGCAGCCGGTGGTTGAAGCCCCCCCCGTTGGGGCGATCGAACCTCGCGCGATGAGGGTGGTCGAACCTCGTGCGATGAGGGCGGTCAAAGCTCCTGCAGTTTTGAGATCCCGATGTTGGTCTCTAACCAGAGACCACGAGCTCCACGATGGTAAGTCCACAGGCACCCGCAATGGAGCTCTCGAAGTCGGTCTCCAGCAAAGGCTGCCAATTCCGCGAAGTTAGGCCGCTGTGCAGTCCCCCTCATCCTTCTAAACTCCAGTGAGCATAGGCCCAGTGCCTTCAAACGCTCATCATATGTTAACTCAATTATTCCTGGGATCACTCTAGTAAATTATCATTGTGGCAGATTATTTATATAACTATGACATAATTTGATGTACCTCTATCAAGTCTCCCCTTACCCTCTGATGCTCCAGAGACAACAATCCAAGTTTGATTGATGAGGGCAGAGCAGTGGTTGCTCTCTATGTGGACCACTTCAAGGCATTCTACAAGGACCCTCATGTAGACTGATCCAGAAGATCCTCTCCAATAGCATCCCCTCTCGACCTGTCCAAGTCACCTGCATCCTCTTCACAATTTATACTCCAACCCAATTTTATGACGTTAATAAATTTGGTGATATTACATTTAATTCCCTCATGTAAATGACTAATATATATTATAGCTGGGATCCTAGCACTAATCCCAGTGGTACCCCAACAATCACGCCGTGACAAACGGCTGAGGGACAGTCCAGACCGAGACCCACATGATCCACAAAGTGGAAGTCAGGGAGAAATAAGTAAATCGTATTGAAAACTCACTTATAAAAGTCTTCGTAGAACCTTCCCTCGTGGTCCTGTTGAATATAGGATCGGTGAGTCTCAGGAAATTCATCTGTAAGCAACACAACTGGTCAGGAGCAGAGTCCGGTCAAAATACAGGCGACATCTTGTGGAAGCAGAAGGATGGAATCGCAGAGAGGGTTTGAATCAGTGAACAGCCACGCAAATACACTGCCCATTCAACAGTCCTGTCTTACAATGAGAAGAGCCAGATTCAATATTTGACCCATTTAAGCAGTGCTGATGATCAGGGGGGGGGGGAAATAGAACAGGTTTTGTGCACAAAATATCTCACATCAACAATGGAAATTGGGAGGTTGCTGAGAGTTAAGGTTGGAAGCACTGGAGGGTTAGGTTTGTTCTCTAGCCCTTGTGTGTTATCAGTCTCTGCAGGTAATGTGGACTTGGGCAAAGAAACAGAATGTTGGCATTTACTGTTGAGATAGAGATAGGTTTAATTAATAGTAAAATGCATAAAAGACATCAGAAAGAAGTCAGGTTCACAGAACCTGTAGATGGGAAGCAAAGTAATTTGATATGGATTGGCGTAATATACTTGGAGAGGGGCACAACGAAGTGGGTATACAAAAGAAAGTGAATGACAGAATGGTTACAAAAATACACATATGGAGTGTGAATGACAGAGCATCAGTTGCCTAAGCAGAGGTGTAGACTGCCAGTGAGAAGCTGGTAATGAGGTTGTACACAGCAATGGCAAGGTCAGAGTACCATGTGTGGGCATTCATTCAAGAAAATAAGTCCTCAACTGAATACATCAAGCCACAGACCGTTACCTGAAGATCCTTTCAATATTAAACAAAATTGATTATGATTTTTTGTTAACCTGGTTCCAGTGATTTTATAGAACTGAAAGCAATTTAACTTTGTGCTTGATGGACTTCACTGTGGCTTACAACCAAAATGACAATAAAACAGCAAAACAGTGTGACTTCCTAGGCTAAACGGTGTTCAATGGGAAGAACCAGGGATTAACATGGTTAAAGGGGGGTTATTAAGAGTTTTGAAAGTAAATAGACCCGAAACGTCACACATTCCTTCTCTCCAGAGGTGCTGCCTGTCCCACTGAGTTACTCCAGCATTTTGTGGCTATCATCATATATCTTAGGCTGTTAAATGTTTCAGAGTCCCTGTCTATCATTCTTCAATCAGTTGGACAAATAAGGAGGACATTTAAATATAGAGGTAGCAGGACAGGTGAATAAAATCTGCTTCCCTGCTAATCAGGATTTTGATTTATGAGCAGGGAAGTTAGGCTAGAACAATGCACAATAACAGTGCTTCAGTACTGCATACAGTTCTGCTCACAACATTACAGGAAAGGTGTAATTGCACTACAAGGCATTGCTGGAATGGAAAATTGAATTGGTGGGGGAAAAGATTGGGGGAGAATCAGTGGAGATGCATTAAATTGTGAGGTGTCCACACAGATTTAACAGGGGGAACATTTTTTTCTTAGCTGAGGGGTAACTGGTGGGGGCGGCAACACACAAACCATCAGCACATTTAAGAAATGCATGCACGAGCACTTGAAGGTCTGTAACCTGCTGAGATGCACACCTCATCCTGGAAGGTGGGATTCACCTGAGAATCTCTTTTCCAATTGCACAAACATGACGGGCCAAATGGCCTCCACCTGATATTGTATTTTCTCCAGTTCCTACTAAGGTTGTCGTCAGGCCCCTCTTTAACAAGTTAAAGGACAAACTTACCCGCTGACTTGGTATCATAGAAAGTTCTAGAAAACAAAACCACTGTCACTTCATGGCTGCAATTCTTCTCCTAAAATTAAAGAACAGTAAAAAAAAACATTAAAAAACTGTGATGAAACTGTCTTGTCTGATAAGCGATGCATATTGTGATATAAATTGCGAAGAATTGGAAGCATGGTGGCGCAGTGGTAGAGTTGCTGCCTTACCCAATGACCCAGGCTCGATCCTGACTACAGGAGCTGTCTGTATGGAGTTTGTACGTTCTCTCCGTGACCTGTGTGGGTTTTCTCCACGAGCTCTGGTTTCCTTCCACACTCCAAAGATGTACAGATTTGTAAGCTAATTGGCTTGGTAAAATTGTAATTTGTCCCTGGTGTCTGTCTGTAGGATAGTGTTCATGAGCACGGTTCGCAGACTCGGTGGGCCGAACGGCCTGTTTCTGTTCACAACTCTCTGGGTGAAAAAGTTTTCCTCATCTCAGTCCTGAATGGCCTAACCCTTATTCTTAAACTATGACCCCTGGTTCTGTACTCCCCCAACATCGGCGACATTTTTCCTGCTCAAATTAGGAGACCAAAATTGCACACAATACTCCAGGTGCAATCTCACAAGTGCCCTGTACAATTGCAATTGGACCTCCTTGCTCAAATCCTCTTGTAATGAAGGCCAACATGCCATTAGCTTTCTTCACTGCCTGCTGTACCTGCATGCTTATTTTCAGTGACTGATGTACAAGCACGCCCAGGTCTCATTGCACCTCCCCTTCTCCTAATCTGACACCATTCAGATAATAATCTGCCTTCCTGTTCTTGCCACCAAAGTGGATAACCTCACATTTATCCACATTATACTGCATCTGCCATGCTTTTGCCCACTCAAGCATCTGCCATGTTTCTGATCCATCCAAGTCACCCTGCAGCCGCAAACCATCCTCCTCGCAACTCACACTTCCACCCAGCTTTGTGTCATCCACAAACTTAGAGATGTTAAATTTAATTCCCTCGTCTAAATCGTTAATATATATTGTAAACAACTGGGATCCCAGCACCGAGCCTTGCGGCACCCCACTAGTCACTGTCTGCCATTCTGAAAAGGACACGTTAATTCCTACTTTTTGCTTCCTGTTTCTAACCCATGTCCATACCACACCCCCAATACCACGTGCTCTAATTTTGCACACTAATCTCTTGTGTGGGGCCTTGTTAAAGGCTTTTTGAAAGTTCAGATACACCACAGTCACTGGCTCCCCCTTATCCATTCTACTTGTTACATCCTCAAAAAATTCCAAAAGATTAGTCAAGCATGATTTCCCCTTCATAAATCCATGCTGACTTTGACCGGTCGCGTCACTGCTTTCCAAATGCGCTGCTATATCATCTTTAATAATCAACACCAGAATCTTCCCCACTACCGATGTAAGGCTAACTGGTCCATAATTCCTTGTTTTCTCTCTCCCTCTTTAAAAAGTGGAGTTGCATTGGCTACCCACCAGTCCACAGGAACTGATCCAGAGTAGAGAGAACATTGGAAAATGATCACCAGTGCATCCACAATTTCTAGGGCCACCTACTCTGGGATGTAGACCATCAGGCCCTGGGGATTTATCTGCCTTCAGTCCCAACAGTTTACCTAACACCATTTTCTGACAAATGTGGATTCCCTTCAGTTCCTCCCTCCCACTAGATCCTCGGTCCCTTAGTATTTCCGGGAGATTGTTTGTGTCTTCCTTAGTGAAGACAGAACCAAAGTACTCGTATAACTGTTCTGCCATTTCCTTGTTTTCCATTATAAATTCACCTGCCTCTGACTGTAAGGGACCAACATTCATCTTCATAAATCTTTTCCTTTTTACATACCTAAAGAAACTTTTTGTCAGTTTTTATATTACCCCGCAAACTTTCTATCATGCTCTTTTATCCCCCCTCTTAATTAACCCCTTTGTCCTGCTCGGCTGAGTTCTAAATTTCTCCCAGTCCTCTGGTTTGCCACTTCTTCTGGACAATTTATATGCCTCTTCCTTGTATTTAATACTATCCTTGACTTCTCTCGTCAGCCACAATTGAGTGCCCTCTCCCAGTTTTAATTTTTCGCCAGACCGGGATGAACAATTTCTGGAGTTCATCCATGCGGTCTTTAAATCTTTGCCATTGCATCTCCGCTGTCAACCACTTAAGTATAATTTGCGAGTCTATCCTAACCAATCCCATCTCATACCTTCAAAATTGTTGACGACAACTTCCATCATTTTATTGATGATTGAAGTAGACTGACTGGGTGGTAATTACATTAGAATTGTCCTGCTCTTTTGTGAACAGGTCATCTCTAGGCAATTGTCCACATTGGCGGGTAGTTGCCCATGTTATAACTATATTGGCACAGTTTGTTCTGCTGTGCAGGTCTTCAGTACTCCAGCTGGAGCATTGCATTGTCCCCATAACCTTTACTGGAGTCAGTTTTCTCAGCCATTTCTTGATATCATGTGGAGTGGCTTGAGACTGGCATGAACCTTAAGTCACGGTGCACGATCCATTCCCCACTGCTGGCCAAACATGGCTGCAAATATTTCAGCCTTGTTTTTGGTGCCCACATCGTGGGTCTTAAACAATGAGGATGAGGATGTTCTTGGAGCCTCCCACTTCTCGTTGCCCAGGACGATTCACAACTAGACATTCCAGGACTGCAGAACTTTGACCCGATCTGGTTATGAACTCACTTAGTTCCATCTACTGCATGCCTATTTGTTATTTAGCACAAGGTACTGTGTTTCAAATTGACCAGGTTGGCACCTGTTGCTCCTCCCTTCTACTTTCTTCAAACACTGGTGATCCCCTGGCTTAGTAGTTGAGTGAAATAATTGCTGAATATTTAATATGAGGTTTCAGACTGTGATGGTGCATTTTAGTGTTCCTTCTGAAGTCCCAAGGTGCCTCGTGGATGCCCAGTTTTCAGCTGCCATACCTGTTCTGAGTCGATCCCATTTAACACGATTGTAGTTCCACACAAGTCAATGGAAAGTGTCCTCGGTGCAAAGATAGGTCTTTGTCTCGAAAATGGACCATGTAATGGTCTCATGGATAGATGTATCTGGCACAGGTAAGTTGGCGAACCCACAGTCACGATCTCCTGTGCTTCTTTGACCACTACCTGCTCCAGATGCAATCTGGCAGCCACGTCCTTCATAGCTTGGTCACAAGTAGTGAACCAACCCTCTCTTGATGATGGACACGGTCCCCAAGCCAGAATAGATTCAACGCCCTTAATCTTTCAGTGCTTTTCCAAGCATTATAAGTCAATGACAGGAAACCACAAACCCCACATCTGCCAACCGTTATCCATTATTATCTTAAAATCAGCTTTCACATTTGATGCACAACCAAATCCTTGCACAATCTGTCTTTCCCTTATTTTATTTACCTTCCATTTGGCAAAGAGATCAGCAAGGAAACCATTTACAGCCTTCTCAAAGTACAAGTCGCCTAAATTAAGAGAAATATAAAACAGGATGGTTAAGAAAGTGAACCGTTAGTTTGAACATCTGAACCTTGCTCACTGTGTTCCTCCAGTTATGATGAGAGGTGCAAGGTAACCCAAGTGGGCTTTCCTTTAAAATTAGTCAATGGCCTGACAGCATTACTGTCGAAACAGCAATGCTCATCTTTGCCCATTTGTTCACAACATAAATGAAAACAACACAAATCCAAAATCTTCTCAGAAATATTTGTGCACTTGAAAAAGCAGCGTCAGGTTGAACAAACATTTAAATATCTAATTTTCCTCTAAATGAAGCAGCGGCAAACATATTGTAGCATGGCTTCTGATTGGCAGAACACACCAGGGGTGACACGATAAACAGCTCAAAATAAGGAAAGCACGATGGAGACTGGCTTACAGATGCTATACTAAAAAATAAAACACTTTTGTCCGAATTGAAGGTTGAGACAGGAAGACAAAATAGAACGTATATATTATAGAACGATGGATTTAAAAAAGTTCCATTCATCTTCAATTTTCAGTTTCCCAGCTATGGGAACTGACCTTACAGGGCTGTCTCAGCAAGATTAAAACACAGTGCCACATACATAACATGCACGCGCCAGTAAACTTGGATAATGAACAGAAAAGCTCATTTCACCCAACACTGCTCTCCCATTTAATAAGCTTTTGGCTATTATTTTGCTTATTACTTTGAAGCAAGAGTCAACACAGTGCAAGTGCAGTCCGACAGCAAAAGTGACTTTAGTGTCACCGAAGCATTATTGAGCAAAACACAAAGTGCTGGATGAACTGAGCAGGTCAGGCAGCATCTGTGAAGGAAATGGACTGACAACACTTTGAGTCGGGCTGGACTAGAAATGGTGTCTGTCCATTCCCTCCAGACTCCCTGTTGGATTTCAACCTTGTCGTGGTCGGGGAGCTTGTGTGTCTCAGTGACCCCTATAGCTATGCCAGCGGGAGATTTGTCTCCTGTTAGGGTCTCCCATGCTGGACAGTTCAAAGGGTAGAGGCGAGACGAAGAGCGATCCACTGGTCCTCCAGGTTGGAGGTTGAGCACAGGGCTAACAACCCTGTCTCGTAAAACAAATATTTTTACGGAAACAGCAACTGAAGGAATCAACATTACTGGGCGTGATAGACTTCCAGGGCTATCGACAGATGCTAGGATGAATGTCAATGGTGAAAGCTGAAAGGAAGCCACTGGCAGGAAGGTGGAAGTTCTAAATGCCAAACATAAGAAGGTGCTGGAACTGGATTGGCCATATACTGAGAAGAGAACCAGACAGCATCCCAAGAATAGCCCTGCACTGGACACTGGAAGGGAAAAGGAAAAGAGGGGGACCCAAAACCACCTGGCGTTGAACTGTAGAGGACGAAATGAAAACAATGGACCTGACCTGGGGTAGTGTCCAGAAGCTAGCCCAGAACAGACAGGAGTGGAGGACCTTCGTTGCTGCCCTACATGCCAGGAGACATAATAGGCAGTAAGTAAGTAGTATTCCCTCCAGAGATGCTGCCTGACCTGTTGAGTTACTCCTGCACTTTGTGCTTTGCTCTTGATACCAGCATCTGCAGTTCCTTTTCTCTCCTGAAGCATGAAACAAAAATCCTAAAGTGCTTCTCTATCAATGCTGCGGCCATTTATTTCCCAACTACAGTGTACATTTTCTCACCATAGATGTCGAAGTCCCACATCTCGCAGCTCATTTGGATGAAAATGTAAACCATTGCAGAGGTAGATCGGAACACCACCTTTAAAATGGACACCAATAATGTTACATCATAATTAAAACACTTTCCCCGTGCAAATGCAATGATTTTGCAGGGAAATGTTGGCGATACAGATGCACAGTAGAAAGCATCTTATCTGGATGCATCACTGCATGAACAAAACACAAAGTGCTGGAATAACTCAGTGGATCAGGCTGCATTTCTGGAGGATGTGGATAGGAGACTATCAGGTTGGGACCTTTTTCATATGGCGACGTTTCAAGTTGGGACCCTTCTACAGTCCCGACACAAGACGTCACCTATCCATATCCTCCATTTCCAGAGATGCTGCCCGATCCACTGAGATATTCCTGCATCACCACTTGGTTTGGTGATTGCGCTGCCCAAGACTGCAAGAAATTGCAGAGTTGTTGATGCAGCCCAGTCCATCACACAAACCAGACATCCCCCACGTCACATTGCCTTGGGAAAGCAGCCAACATAATCAAGGACCACTTACATCCCAGTCGTTTCCTCTTCACCCGTCTTGTCAGGCAGAAAATACAAAAGCCTGAAAGCATGCACCACTAGATTCAGGAGCAGCTTCTTCACTGTTATCGAACTACTGAAAAGAGCTGTCACGAGCCAACAGTGTAGTCCCGATCTCACAATTTATCTCAGTGCAACCGTTGTACTTTTTTAACTGCACTTTCTCTGCAGCAGTGACATTGCAACACTATTGTCTGCACCCTTGTTATTTTTCGTTTTGCACTACATCTTGTACTTGTATATGGCTTGATTGTACTCATGTATGGCATGACTTGACTGGATAGCAAGCAAATGTTTTCACTGTAACTCAGTATACGTGACAGTAATAATAATCCTAGAGCAATATTGCCAGAATTTGTTGACATTCCTTCACATAGTAATCCGACTGCAGCAATCCCAGACTGGAAGCCAGTGTCAACAGTTCACCAAGCCACATTTGGAACTAGACTGAAGCTAAGTCAGGAGCATGAGCTTGCCGGCAGTGGCTGCCTTTGGCTAATTACATATCCAGAGTATGTTTAACACACTCCACGGTTCCAGTATGATTCAGAAGACCTAGTCAAAGAGCAGAGTTAATTCCAATGATTTCTCCCAACATTGTCCAGCAGATCTCTTGGTGGATAATGAAAGCCAGGTCCAAATTTATTCAGAAGTCAATAATGTTGTTGAATGCAAAAGCATTCTCTCTCTTTATAAAACTCAGATATGATTCCTCATCTCCTGCACGAATCTCTCATTGGTACAGCTTCTAAAATGTTACATTATATCCAATCTTTCCCAGTAGTTCTGCCCTCTATATGGATTCCTTTGGTTTTATTGGAATGACTATACTGTGGACCATTGCCTCCAAACAACATCACCCAATTCCCTCAAGCTGCTATACACACCATTAGCCACAACAGCACCTTGTAAGCCCTGGCTCACCAAACCAAGTGTGGGGAGCCTAATCCAATTCTACAGAATCATCTGCTACAATCTATCCAGAAAAAAACAAGTAATTTTAGAAAAAGAACATTATCGTCCACTTGGGTCAGCGGATGAAGGGACTACACACATATACACAATACTGAATTACAGAGATTAAATAAAGGGCATGTCCCACTTGGCAATATTTTCAGCGACTGCTGGCATCATTGACTGATGTATCAGGTCGCCAAAAGATTTTGTACATTTCAAAATCCAGTGGCGACAAAAAAAAAATGTTGCGACACTTGAGGAGGCATCAAGCATCAATACGTCGTCACGCTGTGTCACGCCATGTCACGCCGTGACTTTTTCGGTGACCTGATACATCAGTCAATGATGCCGACAGTCGCCGAAAAAAATCGGCAAGTGGGACAGGCTCTTAATGGACTCCAGGTTTAGATCAACTGACCGGCAACTGGTGCCCCGTTGTCCTTCAATGCCCTTACTTACTTGTAACATCAATCCCAGAACAATACAATTAATTCTTAACTTCCTTTTACATAACCCAGTTAGCCAGCCAATTGCATCAAATATCTCTCAGCAATGCAAGGCTGCAGCCCCCCATCAGATTAATTAGGGGTGGACAAAGATTTCCATGACTGGATGCCAGTAATAATTAATGAGGTAGTAGGAGCTTCCACAACTGAGTACAAAGCCCACTAGATAGATAACAAGGTCATAGATAAATTCTTACCCTGGTATCTTCACTTATATATCCACAGGTAACTTTTTCACCTTTAACCCAAAGTTCACTTGCTTGCGCCCTAGGGGAAAAAAATAACCACATTGTTAGCCAGTGATATTTGCATTCTAGCAATTATTAAATAATTCTCAACAGGAATGGAGGAAACTCTGAGAGACTCCAAATAAAGGCACACAACTTAATGTACTTTCCCAGACATAATGAGTTTATTTGCAAATGAAGTTCCCATCAGAGCATGCAGTGAAGGTGGCCTTTCAGCCCTGTGCTTGTGCCAGCTCTCTGAGAGCACAATCCAGCATGGCTCTACCTCTCCAGATTTCCCCAAACAACTTCAATACTTTCCCAAGTTGCCATTCCATTTCCACTCCCCTCACCGCACAAACCTGCTTCTGGGACACTGGTAATATTGTGTTTCTTTGTAAGGAGTGGAATGAGACAGGAAAGAAGGGTTATATTACGAAGCAGAACCATGTTCAACAATCAACAGCACCATAGTTCAATGCGCCAAGCAAAATTAGAACTATTGAGGCAAATTGAACCAAGTAAAAATTTTAATCTGACCTTATTCCTGCAAATTCCACTTTCTGTGTAATGTAAGCACAGGTGTTAACCTGGAAAAAAAATGGATAGGTTTTTCAAAGAGCAGTCACAAATTTTATAAGCAATTACCTCATCCTAACTCTTAAGTTTATCAGAAATATCTGGGCATTGAACGACTAGGTCCCTGCTTCTGATCCACTGAGAATATCACCACACGTGGATTACCTGCACAGTGTGGTGTGTGGGTGTGAGCAACAACTGCATCTTAACACAATTGGATATCGTGACGTTGGTTCCATGCATAGGGTCGCATGAATTTCCCTGAGGAATGTTACTTTTACTAATTTCTTCACACCGTACTGAAATCTGTAGCATTCAGAGTGAATACTAACTGCACATCACAGGTTGCTTACAGGCTGCAGGATTGGTTTCAGAGATGCAGAAACAGGACAATATCTGTTTGAAGGAAAAGCCATGGAAGTTCCTCTTCCAGATCCCCCTTCCTTTTTAAAAATAGGACATCCAGTATAGTCTCCTGCATGACCACTCCATCACTACCAGCGCCAACAGCTCTGCTGAGAGGTTGACCCTCAAAACCACCTGTACACATGTAAGCAGAGCTCAATGAACCGGAGGGCTCTGCAGAACAACCACACTGGAGCCCGGCAACAAGGCCACACCCTGGAAGCCTGGAATCTCTCCCAAAGAATGGTCGAGGCTGGGGAATCAACTGAAGATCCCAGAGCCGGATCGGCAGTTGTTCGTGAGGTGCAGGGGCCAGTGCACGTATACGGAGCTAATGTATAAATTAGCCAGGAATGAACTGAATGACAAATTGGGATCGAGGGGCTAAATAGCCTTCTCTTGCCTCCATGAAGTTTCATGTGCTTGGAATAGGTTGACAGAGGTTTAAGAACAAGTGTGATGGTGACACAAGAATATGAGCTCATTATGCTCCATTCTGTTTACAAATTGCCGATCAAATTTCCAGCCACCTACCAGGTTCTTCTTGAGCCGCCACATGTCGCTGCGCCCAATGTACTGGTCCTTGAAGGTCAGCTCCACCAAATCCAGGGTAACATCCTGTTCAATATTCAGACAAGGGAAATATTAACAGGATGGGCAAATCCAAAAGTAAAAACCTTATCAAGATTCAGTTAATTATAATTAATGTGGAACAATATGCAACCGAATTAATCAACCCACAAGAGGCAGATGGGATCAAAGCTCAGCAGTCCTTCCACATCTGGTTGTGAATGGTTTGGACATTGGACCTGGTGGCAGCTGCAGTAAAGTGCCTCTCCGCAACAGGAAGGGTAGGATTCAAGGGCTTCGAGTCAACAAATACAAGCAGCTCACCCATTCCAGCCAAAGGTATTTAACTGCTCAGTGTTCATGCCACTGAATTCCAGTTGATCACGGGAACATGAGGAGGCATGTGATTGCTGCTTTTACAGACAGCAACACCTTCAAAAACAAGATGCAAGGTACAAATCGGGTTCTGCACCCAGCATTCTCGGCTGATCCCCATTCACATTCGCCCTTTATTCCAAGTACAATCTCTCATTCTCAGCAATGTACTTTGGGCCATTCCCAGCATCTCCAGACAAGAGCAGAAGATAACCTGACTTACTGAGGCCTCGGCAAGAGAAGCTGAATGCAAACACTCACTTATTCAAGTGACCAAACGCTCAGCTTATTCACAAACAAAGAGAATCTGTACATTTCTAGCCAATTCCCAGCATATCCAGCAAAAATTCTTGACTAGTGGCATAAAAGGATTGCTTAAGGATCCCTGAAACTCAATCGGAAGCTCTCTGGGATATGGATAGATTTGAAGCAATTAAGAGTGGCACAGTTGCACTGCGAGTAGAGCTGCTGTCCACGGCTCCACATGACCCAGATTTAACCCTGACCTCGGGTGCTGCCTGTGTGATTTGTATGTTCTCCCTGTGACCACATGTGTTTCCCCAGGATGATCAATCTCCACTCATATCCTAAACAACTGTGGGTCAATAAATGTATTGTATCTAATGCATAGATGAGTGGTAGAATACAGGGGGGAATTGGTGTAAATGTGAGAGAAAATTGTTACAAGGAAACAAGTGGGGAATGGAATGAACGTGAATATCCCGAGAGCCAGCATTGACTTTCTTCTACGTTGTAAAAAATATACAAAAAGAAAACAAACATGACCCTTACCTTCGGATCCACAATGTTCACATAGACATCCTGGTAAGCTCGCAGTTTAAACACCTGGGCCACAGTCTGATCCACACTGATAGTTTCTGAAGGAAATAACCAAGAAGGAAAGAATCAATTTAAATTAAATGAAATCTAATCTAATCTCCCAAACAAATATTTATCTTCCTCTCACAGTGGCGCAGCGATAGTGTTGCTGCCTTACAGCGCCAGAGACCCGGGTTGGATCCTGACTACAGGTTGCTGCCTATATGGAGTTTGTCCTTTCCCCTGTGACCACGTGGGTTTTCTCTGGGTGCTCCGGTTTCCATCCACACTCTAAAGATGTACAAGTTTGTAGGTTAATTGGTGTTGGTAAAATTGTCCCTAGTGTGTAAGATGTTAGTTTATGGGGTAATTCAGTGGGCTGCAGAGCCTGTTTCCGCACTGTATCTCGAACGTCTAAAGTTACACATTGATCATAAAATGACTACAACAACACCATTTGATGGAAGAATATATTGTGAATATAAACCTATCATTCTGTAGCAATGTCCCAAACAGCATGAGTTAACCTTCTGCACATAGGCACTGGAATAAGATCAGAGGTAGGAGAGCAAAACCAAACCAAAACAATGTCACGGAGAGCAAAGAGAAGATTGGTGGAAAAGCTTTTTCTGGGAAGACAGAGTTTGGGGAAATATTTAAAGTATCTTGGGCGTGAGAAGGAAAATAATTACTGCTTAGGAGCTAGCAATTGGAGAGCTGGCCTTCCATCCATACAGTCCTTTATTTTTGTTCTTTCCTTTTCTCCCACTTCTATCTGCACCTTAAAAGTTGATTCATTCATTGACTTTTTCCCAGTTGTGATGAAAGGGCATTAACTTGAAACATCCCATCCCTTTTTCTCTTCTCACAGATACTGTTGCCGTGCTGCATATTTCCAGCAGTTTTGTTCTTGGTTCTAACTGTAGTCAACGGCCCCCATAGCAGAAGCATCCACGTCACGGGTTGGAAACTGGAAGTATCCTGAGCTAATTCTGCTACCACCATCATCTATTGCGAAAAGTGATGGCTTCCGCTGATTGTCGCTGACATTTGTAACAAGATGGACACGAAAAGAAGAAGACTGTAGTCCACCACATCGTCAAAAAAGGACTTTCTTCTCTGCTCATTAGGCACAAGATAAATGGAAGATGTTCCCTGTGCACTATTACAGATCATCAAACTTTCCCCCGTCATATTTTCTCCCCAATATAATTTCTACCTTTGCAACCCAAACCCCCAAAAATGCAGCAGTTGCGCATAGTGGTTGTACAGAGATTACCCAGAAACCAGGGAGGACTTCCTCCTTTTTATAGTCCAAACCCAGATTGGACTTCATAATGTCCTTCATTACTTAGTATCATAAGATGGTTGATAGCAATTTCAATGACACCTTACGATCGTTTTTAATACTAAATCCCACCAATCCAGCAACAATGCAAAATAATTCAAGTTGTTACCTTTCTGCAGATCTTCTTTCAAAGACTTCACCTGCAGAAGAAGAGGGCTGTAAAGAGAGATAATAAATGTATTGAGCAGCAAGAAGGGAGTTGAATGCGGGTCCCTCCCTAAATTGTGATATAGATGAAATTGTAGATCATTGGACTCTTGTGGCTGTCTGTTTAATCCAGCAGGATTCCCCATAAACCAAATCAATATCCCCCTTCCCCACCCCACTTCCACCCTCAGCCCTAGATGATTACAATAGATGCAATCTAAAAAAAAAATTGTTGTTTTGGTAAAACACTCCAATAAATAGATTCAAAAAGTCTTACAAAGCTTTAAAATTAACTGTTTTATTTTCCCTCCCCTGGAAATAAATCTGCCTGTAGACAAATGAGTGTAATTGAAAAGAGAAAGTGTCACTTTACTCTGTTGGTCTCATCCACAACTCAGGGGGCAATTTACAGAGGTTTGCCAGGCAGTCTGAAGGCCAAATTAAAGGAAATGAATTTGTTCATTACTTTTCATGAATTCAGGTCATCCAAACATTTCTCAGGCACTAATGTACTTTTAAGGTGCAGCTCGTGTTGTGAGACAGGAAACACTGCAGCCAACGTGCACACAGCAAACTCTACAAAACATCACGGCTTTATACTCTCCTTACGGTGATATAATTGAGTGATATGTATTCGCCAGGTGATGACTTCAAGCAGAGACGTCCCAGCCACTGTCACAGAGGGAAGCTCCACTGAGAGGGAAATTTAAATGTTGTCTGTCTCCCCTTACAATGGGATTATGAGAAGTCTCCCACAAAACAGCTGACCCTTTGATGGCATTGGAAAAGATTTAAATGTTTTAATTGTTCCTTGTGGTGAAAATATGCTTGGGCCCTTCATGACACGTAGTGGAAGTTATATCTGAGCAGATTCCTGCTCCGTCACACCGGCAGTATATTTGCATCACCCCACTTAGCGGCAAGTTCCCCATTACTTGCTAAAATTGTATTTTAAAAAAATCAGAAAACAATAATCCTCGAAATAGTTACAAATTTTGCATAGTTCACTCAGGCATAGTCCCGACCATAGGTACTGTGCTGATGTAGTGGTTAAAGAGCCTGTCCCACCAGCATGCGACTGCATGTGGCGAGCGCGACCTAACGCGGTCACTTGAGCTGTAGGGCCTCGCGTGGCCGGTCCCACTTCGATCGCCGGAGCCGAATGGAGTTGTGCGGGGCTGGTCCCGACATCGCGCGCGGCTCCAAGAAACTGACCCTGTTCAAAATCCCGCGCGGCAACGGCTGACAGGCCCGCAGTCGCATTGAGGCCGTACGCAGCGCCTTGTCGGCGTATGCCTAGCGCGTGGCGTTGTGCGATGACGTCACTGCCCGCCGTGCAACGTCCAAATTCACTCGGCCCGCCTCCTGCCCAGCTGATTGGCGAGTATGATGTCTGGACCAGCACCGCACTACTCCATACGCCTTTGCGGTTCAAAATGGAACCGGCCCCATGAGGCCGTACGGCTCAAGCCGCCACGTTTGGTTGCGCTTGCCGCTTGCAGTCGCATGCTGGTGGGACAGACACTTAAGTTACCAATCGTGTTGTTTCTGAGGGGATTATTACTCCCTTCCCACACCTTTCCCCTGCCCCACACCCCTCCCCCTCCCAACACCCCTCCCCCTCCACTTGTACTGTTGATGATGCATGCACATTTTACAACTTTTTTTATTCTGAGCTTCATAATTTGCAACTCTTTACCCTCTCAAGCCCACACCTGTCCCAACTCTGGCGTTCATCCAACAATCTACCTATCGGAAAATCCCCATGCCCCTCCCTGTTCATCTATTAATGGCCATGCTCTGTCCTGCCCCATCATCTTTTCCAGCTTCCCCTACCCCAATCAGTCTGGAGAAGGGTTCTGACTGGAAACACTCACCTATATATGTTCTTCGGGAAATGCTGCCTGACCCACTGAGTTACCCCAGCTTTTTGTGTCTGTCTTCTGACTATCAACAGGCGCTTACATGTTAACCTGCCTTCAATTGAGGTTGAGAAGTGGAGATGTTAACAGTTGGGTTAATCGGATGGGCCAGCATGGGCTGATAAGTGGAAAGTAACATTTGTTCCATAAAAGAGCTTCATGATTTTCATCTCATCTCCAACAAGAGAAAATCGGATCATCTACCCTTGGTATTCAATGAATTAACATTGAAGTGCAGCAGGTACATGAAAAGATAATCTTCCAAGTCTCATGCCATCCTGAGACGGAAATATATCCCCATTCCCTCATTGTTAATAAGTATAACTTGTAGCACTCCTTTCCCAACAGTACTGTGGGACCACCTTCACCAGTGATTCAAGAGGCAACTCTGCCACAAGCAACTGGGGAGGCCAAGAAATGCTGGCCCTGCCAGTAATGTCCAGATCCCCGAAAATGAACCAATAAAACTCATTTAAATAAAAACATTTAAATGGTACCAACCTGTACTCGTCATTGATGTACGCAATCTCCACAATATCACCCAGCTTCACCTGAGGGAAGACTTTGGGGTTCACCATCAGTTCATAGTCTAAAGGAAACAGGAAGCCAACATGAAAAAAAAGCATCTGTTCAGTTCATTACACTCTTTCCACACAGTGCTTAACAATCAGCTCACGGGTAACAAATTTAAAGCAAGAATCAAACTGCTGGAGAAACTCCGTGACTCAGGCAACATCTGTGGTAGCAAGTGCATAGTCAACATTTTGGGTTGAGACCCTGCATCAGGACAATCAGTTTGTTTCTTGCTGCAGATCACAGCATCTGTGGTTTTGAGTATTTCCATTTGAATGGTTGGAGGGAAAGAACTCTCTAATTATATTCTGAAACCAACCCTGCCCCATAACTATCACCACTTCCTATCTCTTCTCAAGTGCCTTTGGATTATAGTTCCTTGTGGCATTATCCAACCCTCAAACAATGATTCTATTGAATTCACCCCCCTGAACGGCAGAGAAATTAAACGGCACCAGCAAGATGTGCCATTCAATAATCAGCTCATGCATATGCAATGGATAGACCTCGACGATCTCCATGGTAAAACTGCCTTGTGGTATTCATCCCTTCAGAGATACACCTAAAAAATAGACATCTAATGGATGGATGACCATTGGTGGCCACAGAACCATTGCCCAGCAAGACACCTTAATTTCTAAAGTAAGGGAAGACAGGGAGTATGGATTGTGACAGTTTCACTGCCAGCTCATAAGGTGCAGCCCAGGATCCGATTCTTTCTGTACTCATGTTGCATGTTTTGCACGTCTTGCATATTTGATATAACACTATTTATTATCTTGCACTACTGACATACTCATATATGATATGATTAGCCTGGTACAAAAATCATGTTTTCATTGCATCTTGGTACACGTGACAATAATGAACCAAAAAAGTTCTAAGATACTTTATTTAAGCACATCACCAAACACTTGGCCACAGAGGTAAATTTGAAGCAATACAATTGGCAGCAGTGCAGGTGGCTGGAGCAAGACTGCTGTCAGCTTTGCCCAGTGGGACTAGTGGTGTTGCTAAGGTTGTCCAGAAGGATGGTGATGCTGCAGGGAACATGATGTCAATGGCAGGATTGATGGCACCACCATGTTTGGGAAGGGCAGAACAGCAGCCGCATCCCTCCTTGGCCCAAGTCTGGATATGGCCCTGTATCCCTAACCCCCCCCCCACCCCCACACACTCCACTCTTTCTCCTTCTACTCAGCGGCAAAAGCACCATCTCCCTCACTCACGCATGTTCTCCCTTCACCACGTTCAGTCTCTCCCGTGCCATCTCCCTCCCTGTACTGTCCTAATGTGCCCAGCTCTCCCCAAGCCATTCCTACTCTTCTCCCCCTCCCCCTCCCCCTCCTCTCACTCGATCCGCTCTGACCGGGCGGGCAACATCAACAGCGGGGATGGGTGTCTCTTTATTCTCACCGCTGCCCCCGAAGCCCTTCTTGTGGATCCACAGTTTATACACCCTGTTGGTTCTCATGATGATAGCGGCGCTGCTGAGAGCTGCCGGAAGTGCGGCAGCGAACAGGGTCTGTGGAGAAAGGTTCCGTGGAGAAAGGTTCCGGGAGCCGCTGCCTGCCCTGGGCCAACAGGGGGGGGGTATAGAAGGTTCTAGTATCTTTGGTTCTTTGAGTTTCACAGAGCCCGTTTACAGCCACCAAAGTATTCTTGCGAGTATTATCAACGTTGTAATGCAGGATTTCGAATGCAGCAGCTTCCTCAGCACCAAGGCGGCGGACGAGGGCCGCAGGCAGACGCCTGTTGTTGAATCTTCCTCCAAGTCTCGGCCCAGCCTCAGCCAGGCGACTTAAAATTAACCACTTCTCTCGGTCACTTTATACAACAAAGACATCCAAGGCAAAACACGGCGAGCAGAGTAACCCGGGTAGATATTAGTGCGTTTGACCAAAAGCTCAGTCAGAGGAATCGGTCTTATGGAATGATTTAAAGGAGGAAAGTGAGGTAAATGGAATATCCAGGGTCTTGGCAACATAGAAAATAGTAGGTGTCTTGGACCTCGAGTATGCAAACTATTCATGATGTTAGAGCTGGATTATATTGAAATCTACAGTTAATCACTATGCTGTGTCACCTCTTGGACACCTCCTGTTGTGAGGCAAATGAAACTTAACTTTATTTAAGCTTTAAGCAACTTATTTCTTTAATACATAAACTCAGAAACGTCTGGCAAACATGGCCGATTCCGCAGGCCTTTCCCGCCTGAAATACTTTGAGCATGCGCATACTCCGGAAAAGTCCTGCACATGCGCACGCTCTAGAAGAGCCCCGCACATGCGCCCACTTCATTCTCCCCTCCTATTTATAAGTTGAGACGGTCAGGAGGTTTAGTACGTCTTGATCACCGTCGCAGCACTGAAGCTTCCGGAGATAATGGTGTTTCAATAGCTGGTGGTAGATATATTGCTTGGTCATCAACTTCACTCATATTCTTATTTAGATTTCCAATTTTAGAATTTTAGCAGTTCCATAGGGGATGATGGAAGTGCTGGAGGAAGTTCTCGATTAGTGTTATCAAGAAGTGACGGAGCTGATGGAGGAAGGTCTCGATTAGTGTTATCAAGATGTGACGGAGCTGATGGAGAAGACGGACATGATGCAAGGTCACGAAGTGAGACAATTGACTGAAGTCCATCCTGATACTTGATAGTTGCATAAGAAGGGTTGACATCAGTCAGTTCAACTTCATCAACAAAAGGCTCATTCTTATTTGATCGGACATAACGATGAAGCAACACGGTCCCAGGGCTAGTCAACCATGATGGCAGAGAAGCACCACTAGAAGAACGACGTTTGAAGTTAAAGAACCGCTCGTGTGGAGTGGTATTGGTAGCAGTTGACAGTAGAGATCTGATGGAGTGTAATGCATCTGGTAGAACACATTCCCAATGCTGATCTGGTATGTCATTTGACTTTAAAGCCAGTTTCACTGCTTTCCAAATGATTCCGTTATACCTCTCAACCTGACCATTTCCAATAGGATGATATGGTGTTGTTTTACTTGTTGCAATTCCTCTATTAGAAAGGTAGTCTTTTAAATCTTTTGACATGAATGAGGTGCCCCTATCAGAATGTATGTAACTTGGAAATCCACAGAATGAAAAGTTGATCTAAACATTTGATAACCATGCCAGCTGACATATTTGGACAAGGAAAGGCAAGTGGGTACCTCGATTATTCATAAACTAAGGTAAGTATATAAACATTTTGCGAGGAGGATGGTAAAGGCCCTTTGAAGTCAATACTCAAACGTTCCATAGGTTGAGTAGCTTTGATCAATCTATCTTCTTCAGGACGGAAGAACCTTGGTTTTAATTCAGCACAGATTCTACATGAAGCACACGTCATCTTCACATCTTCTGTAGAGAAAGGTAAGTTTTTGGAACGAACATAGTGTAACAAACGAGTGACTCCAGGATGACATAGCCCATTGTGAAGATCAGTGAGTGCAGAAGAATGAACAGAGGCACAAAATGCTCGAGAATGTATCCGGAGCAACATTATCCTTACCAGGGCGGTACTCAATTGAATAACTATAGGCAGATAATTCAATCCTCCATTCATGAATTTTACTGTTTTTAATCTTTGTTCGTTTCCGATTATCCAGCATAAAAGCTACTGAACGCTGATCTTTGCTGTGCTGGTGAGCAAGGAAATAACTCAATTTCCTCACTGCTTCAATAATTGCTGTAGCTTCCTTTTCGACGGGTGCGTAGTGCAATTCACTTCCTTGGAGAGTACGAGACATGAAAGCCACTGGTCGTCCTCCTTGATTTAATGTTGCTGATACTGCTAAATCAGAGGCATCACATTCAACAACAAAGGGGAGATCCTCATCGATGGCGTGTAATGTCGCAGGTTCCAATTGTTTCTTTAAATAAGTAAAGGCACCAATTGCTGGAGAGTCAAGGGGGAAGGATTTTGCTCTAATCAAAGGTTGAATTTTGTCAGAAAAATTTGGTATCCATTTAGCATAATATGCAAACATCCCAAGAACCCTTCGTAGAGAGTTTAATGTAGCTGGAACAGGTATCTCTTGGAGTGGGCGGAATCTTTCTGGATCAGGCTTGATTATATCATTTCAAATCCAATAACCAAGAATATTAATTAATGACCTTGATGTTATAGACTTAGCCTCATTTAATGTTAAATTTTTAGAATGTACAACATCTAAAAACCGTTGTGCATTTTCATCGTGTTCAGCTTGGTCTTTTCCTGCAATAGTTATATTATCAAGATAAGGGAAAGTATCTTTAAGGTTTTCCTGTTCAACAAGTTTGTCCATCTCTCTCTGAAAAACAGCCACACCGTTAGTTACACCAAAAGGAACTCTGCAGTAGTGATATAATTTCCCATTTGCTTCAAACGCAGTTTCTTGTCTGATTCCTTCAAAGGAATTTGGTAGTAAGCACTTTTTAAGTCAAAAGTAGAGAATATCTTATACTTAGCTAATATTATTGATAATCTCTTCTATTCGAGGTAATGGATATGCATCAAGCTCCGTGAACTGATTTATAGTTTAAGAGTAATCAATGCAGAGACTCTTTCTATGTCTCGCCAAGGGGTACTTAACCACAACAACTTGTGCCCTCCAAGGAGAAGAGCTGGGTTCTATAATACCTTCTTGTAAAAGATTAGTTACTTGTGTTGATAAAGTTCCTATCATCTTAACTAAAATGTCTTGATTTTGTAGCAATTGGCTTGCTATAAATTATAGCAAGCCAATTGTAGCAGTTGGCTTGCTATAAATTGTGAATAATGAAGGACATTCAACAAATGCAGCAGAAAAACCACACAATATACAAGATCAGGCATAGTTCCTTCATACATTATTTGAAGTGATCTGTGCAGTTTCTGAAAATCCTGACCTAGAATTATATCGCTACACAAATTTTTCAAAATACCAAGACACATAGATTTATAGCTAGTTTTGTTCAGAATAAAGTCTACAATACAAGATCCTATAATTTGAGTATTGAGAGTTGTCAGAGCCATCGAGATTTCTCTACTTGAAAGAATTATAGTTAGATTTAGTCGAGACACAACTTGTTCACTTATAAAACTTTCTGAACTGCCAGAATCAAGTAGGACATTAAGTGTATTAAGTTGATGGATACCGTTGTAACTGCATGAGACAAGCTCTGAGGAAATGCAGCTGTAATTGCACATAAAGAAGGCGTATACATGGCAGCAGTCACAATTTTAGAAGTTGCTTTGGACTTGCATAATCTAGAATAATGCCCCTTCTTGCCACAACTATTACAAGTTGCCTCTTGAGCAGGGCATTTCTCTCTCTTATGAATATTACCCCCACAAAAGTAACAGTTCCTTTTTGAATAATTATATGCTGCAGCAAGGGCACCTTTATCAGTAGAAATTGTTTCAGCTTGCTCCATGTTAGTACTTGGGTGAAATTCTTTTGTAGTAGTTGCAGCAGAATACACATCAGATGAGCCATAAGCATCTGAATTTTTCTGAGCCAAGTCTAATGAGTAAGCTTGATTGTAAGCTGACTGTAAATCCAAGGTTTTGTGTTCTAATAGTCTCTATCGTTTTAAAGGCGATGCCAAACCATTGATAAAAGAGTCTTGAATAACTTCCTGTCGATATTGATCGACCGTAACTGTTTTGAAGGCACAGTCTTTACTAAGTCTTTGAAGTTCTTGTAAAAATTCATCAAGTGAATCACCAGGTTTTTGTTTCCGAGTAGCAAGGAGGTGCCGAGCGAATATCACGTTGGGTGTCTTAACGAAGATTCTGCTTAGTACATCAATAGCAGAATCATAAGTTGTACATTCCTCTATGTAATCATATACATCAGAAGAGACAGAGCTTATTAATGTCTTGAGTCTGTCTGGTGCATCATTGCCACACTCATCAAAGAAGTTATTTAGTGTACAAAGCCAGTGCTTCCAATTCTTTGCAGCAGCAGGTGAGTTGGGGTCCAGATCCAAGCGTTGTGGTTTCAATAGTTTCTCCATCCCAAGTCGGACTGTTTGACTTCTAAGATTAAGTTGTGAGGCAAATGAAACTTTACACTACTCGTAATTTACTTAACTTTATTTAAGCTTTAAGCAACTTATTTCTTTAATACATAAACTCAGAAACGTCCGACAAACATGGCTGATTCTGCAGACCTTTCCCGCCCGAAATACTTAGCACATGCGCACACTCCGGGAAAGCCTTGCACATGCACACACTAGAAGAGCCCCGCACATGCGCACATGCGCCCACTTCACCTCCCTATATCTGTGACCCTATGGATGAACATTATGCCACCATCTCCAATTACTAATCTCATCTTTAACACTTTAACTCTAACTCTTTAACACTTAAATAACTTTCAATTCCTTGGCCCCGTCACCTCATCTTTACCAAAGACAGGGCTGCCAACATTGGGTGAGAGTTGGGAGTGGGAAATTGCGAGAGACCAAGCCCAAGGGACCGTAGTGACTGGGGGGGGGGGGGGGGAGGGTGTGGGAGGGGGGTGATCTAAATGTATTCATGTATGGAAATCAGATTGTAATCAAACACTTGGCCCATGTTGACCAACCTGGGTCTCACTGCACACCTGGTACTGCTGACCCTGACTCCAGTTGCATACCTTCTCTCATTCTTGACCCCGAGTCCAGCCTTACTCCTGGACCCCTATTCTACCCTGATCATAGCTGCTTACCTGCTTAGGTTCTCAGTGCTAAACACTCCCATTGTCCCAGCTTTGACTGCACACCTAGTACTATTCCAGACCTTGACTCTGGATACATACTTGGTCTTGCTCTTAGCCCCTCTGCACTGACAATATATCTGGCCCACACATAAAGCCCCATATATCTGACCCCCTGACTTAACTTATTACGTTCAAGTCTACAGGTGCTTATCTAATGTGGTAATCCTTTATGGAGCACTTCACAGACCAAATTTTGTATAACACAATTTGCTACATCCATTGGCTTCCTTGTTATCTAACATGCTAGTTACTTTGTCAAAGAAGTCATCAATTGGTTGAACACAATTTCTCATCCATAAAATTATACTCACTCAGCTGTAGAAGTATTCCGTTACCATTTCCTTCATTTTCTTAACAAGCTGGCCTGAAGTCATTTTCGCCCCCAATATTTTCAGTATTTTGCTGTCTTCCTCTCAGCTGGGACTTTTCCGAAATGCAAAGTCTAATAACTATATATTTAAGCAATATTGTTCTATTTAATGTGATCTTGAGAGTACATAATATTTTCTGTGGTATTCATAACACAACAATAATAAAAAGATATTTGTTTTGATTGCACCTAACAACATGCATACATTATTATATTACAGTTAATATGTACCGAGGGCAAATTTTTGTTCCAATGCTCCCCATTCCCAATTACTTTTACATTGAAGTGATTGAAATCCACGTGAAGTTTAAATAGCGTCAGAAAAATAAAACCTCCGGAATAGATGATATTCATTACGTGGTTGGTTGGAGTCAGTATCAGCACAATTACTATATTAAACTTTGAATCTTCAGATGTCCTGGTTCAAGCTAAAACTAAAGACAAATAATAACCTCCTCACACATTCCCCTGGAAATATCTTTGTCACTCCTTTAAAATATGCCCCTTCTTTGAACAAGCTCTTAAACATTGCTCCTGAATCAGTTTCCATCTGATTACACTCCTTGAGGATGGTCGTCTAGGTGTTCAATTATTTAAATGGGCCATGGAGCATTTTTGAAAATGGGGGGGCTGAACGATCACTGGCGAGGGTGGAGTGGCGAAGTGGGGGGAGCAGGGGTCCCCCCCCCCCTCCCACTGATGAAATTTGATGAATTAAAATCATGTTTTAGTGCATTTGGTAAGATTTCAATGTTTTTTGTTTGAAGTATTTTTAAGAGGTAACTTTTTCCACACAAAGGGAGGTGGGTGTATGGAACAAGCTGCCAGAGGAGGTAGTTGAGGCAGCGACTATCCCAACATTTAAGAAACAATTAGACTGATACATGGATAGGACAGGTTTGGAGGGATATGGACCAAAAGCAGGTAGTGTAGCTGGGACGATGGTGGTTGTGGGCAAGTTGGGCCGAAGGGCTTGTTTTCACACTGTATCACTCTATGATTACATCATACCTCCACCATGCATGAATGCTTCATAATCAAGTGGTCAAGTTTTATTGCCATATACTCAAGCGTAGAAAATAGATGCAGGAATAGGCCATTCGGCCCTTCGAGCCAGCACTGCCATTCAATATGATCATGGCTGTTCATCTAAAATCAGTACCTCTTGCCTGTTTTTTTCCCCATATCCCTTGATTTTGTTAGCACCAGGAGCTAAATGTAACTCTTGAAAACATCCAGTGAATTGGCCTCCACTGCCTTCTGTGGCAGAGAATTCCACAGATTCACAACTCTCTGGGTGAAAAAAGTTTGTCCTCATCTCAGTTGTAAATGACCTACCCCTTATTCTGAAACTGTGACCGCTGATTCTCGTGACACCCCCCAGCCCCCCACCCCGGTTCCCCGGCCCATGTACCTCTCCCCTGCCGGCCTCGCTCATGTCAGCCGTTTCCCGCAAATCCTTAAATTCCGACTGCCACCGGGAGCAGGACATGGCCTTACTTGCTGCGCTGGGTGACACTCATTCACTGCCCGGTCCGTGTCTTTCAATGTAAATTTGCATGGGGACATGCTATGGAGGTGTGTGACGGTTCGTGCGAAATTTGTGATTAGCGTGAGAGTGTGAGAATTGGGCAAAATGCATGATTTTCACACTTAATGCGTGAGAGTTGGCAGCTCTACATAGACATGCAGCTCTATTACACTATCATTCCCTACCAGGAAGTTCACAAAGCTCTCTGGTTCTTCCTTGAACAGAGACCCAATCAATTCCTTCTCTACTCACACTCTGCTTCATGGAACTTGTCCCCAGTCTCAACAACTTCTCTTTTGACCACTCATTTTCTTCAACTCGAAAATGTAGCCAAAGGCACTCATAAGAGCTCCAGCTGTGCCTTTTTGTTGCTTACATTGAACAGTCCTTGTTCCAAATCAATCCCCAACTTCTTCTCCCCCAACCTTTTTTCCGCAACATCAAAGACTGCATTAGGGCTGCCTCCTGCACCTGCACAGAACTCATTGATTTCATCAACTTTACCACCAACTTCTCAAATTCACTTGGACTATCTCTGACACCTCTCTCACCTTTCTTGATCTCCCTGTCTCCATCACATGAGACAGACTATTGACAGAAGTCTACTTCAAACCCACTGACTCCCACAGTTATCTTGATAACACATCCACTCTGCCATCTATCTTTGCAAGGATGCTATCCCTTACTCTCAATTCGTCTGTCTCCGCTGCATCTGTTCTCAAAACAAGGCCTTCCCATCTAGATCTTCCAAGATGTTCTCTTTTTTCAATAAATATGGTTTCCCCCCCCCCCCTCCAATTGTGAATATACCCCTCATCCATGTCCCCTCTGTCCAATAGTGCTGTTCTCATTCCCGCTCCCCCTACATGGAACAAGGAATACACCATTCTACATTTCCACCACCTTCAACCATATCTAATCACCAATCACACCTTTCCATTCCCCACACCTTTCTGCTTTCTACAGCGACTGCTCCCGAGGCACCTCCTTGGTTCATTGATCCCTTCCATTCCAACCTGCCGCCTCCCTAGGTAGACACAAAATGCTGGAGTAACTCAGCGGGTGAGGCAGCATCTATGGAGAGAAGGAATTGGCGACGTTTCGAGTCAAGATCCTTCTTCAGACTCCCTAGGTACTTCCCCTGTAAACACAGGAAATGTAACACCTACAGTACCCTCCATAATGTTTGGGACAAAGACCCATCATTTATTTATTTGCCTCTATACTCCACAATTTGAGATTTATAATAGAATAAAATCACACGTGGTTAAAGTGCACATTGTCAGATTTTAACAAAGGCCATTTTTATACATTGTGGTTTCACCATGTAGAAATTACAGCTGTATAACACAGACCTCTGCCTCCTGACTGCTCTCTCCCATGATACCTCATCAGTGTCTATAGGCAGTCATTGGAGGGGGCTACACTCCCTCAGATGGGCCTGTGACACAAATATAGCGTGAATGTGTCTATGTGCCCTGGATACAGGGAAATTTGATTTCCAGGGGATATAAATGCCGCGAGAACAGTCTATTTTGCATAGGAAGCACGGTACTAACAGTGGAGGGGTGGGGGCAATCCTCTCACCGCTGGGTTTTGTGATCCAAATGCAGCGTGGTGTCTAATGCAGGGGAAGGTGGTGATCTGTTCTACCCAGAGCTCCACGCTACAGAGACACTGCTGTTTTCTCCCACAGCCCTCTTCCCATCCCCACCATCCGCCTTCCTCAGTGTGTTTGCTGAAGACAGTCTGTTGGCCAGCTCTCACGTCACTTGCTGCTCCATCATTCTCCGGAGCATAAATAGTGCCTGACATCTACTGCCTTTGGGACTATGTACAGACATTATGGTGCCTACCTGTTCTGGGTGTGTATAAATATTAACAACCTCAGGTCCACGCTCTGTGCCTTCATAGCCTTCAGACTGGCAGCCCATCCACTGTAGGTGCAATGTTCACTGTCCACTAATCAGTCACTGAGGGCAGGTTATATTTTAAATAATGCATCCATTGAATTTGGAAAGGACATTCAGTGTACATCCCTAAAGTAGCTGAGGGTCCACAATGAACCTGCTGGTGGAACATAGTCCAGGCTAGGTAAGATCAGCAGGTCTCCTACTTGAGGAACAGTAGGGAGCCAGGTGAGCTTTGATAACAATCCAATGCTTTGTAGTTCCCAGCACGTAATCTTATTTAGAACGTAGAACAGTACAGCACAGAAATAGGCCCTCCTCTCATAATATCTGTGCCGAACATAATGCCAAGCTAAACTAATCTCTTCTACCTGCACGTGATCCATATCCCTCCATTCCCTGCATACACACGTGTCTTAAACGTCACTATAATATCTGCACCACCACTCCTGGCAGCATGTTCCAGCACTAATCACTCACTGTGTTAAAAAAACTTGCACCCCACATTTCCTTTAAGCTTTCCCTCTCTGACCTTAAAGCCATACCATCTAGCCTTTGATATTCCACCCTGGAAAAAAAAGATTCTGACTGTCTACCCTACTTATGCCTCTCGAAATCTAATATACTTCTATCAGGTCATTCCTCAGCTGATGACACTCCAGAGAAAACTATCTAAGTTTGCCCAACCTCGCTTTATAATACTCTATTCCAGACAGCATACCTCATTCCAGGCAGGTAAACCTCTTCTGCACCCTCTCCACAGCGGTCACGTTCTTCATGTAATGAGGCAACAACACTATACAACTGTACACAGTAGTCCAAATGCGGCTGAACCCAAGCTTTATAAAGCTGCAACATGACTTCCTGACTCTCATATTCAATGCCCCAACTTTGATGAAGGCAAGCATACCATAGGGCTTTTTTTCACCAGTCAGTGTGTCTATGTTGTCACTTTCAGCGAGCTATGGACTTGGATCCAAGATACCTCTGCACATTATTGCTGTTAAACGTCTTGCCGTTAACTGTATACTTTCTCTTTCCATTCAATCTCCCAAAGTACATTATCTGACACTTGCTTAGGTCAAACTCAATCTATCATTTCTCCTGTAATTGATATACCATTGACAGCCTTCCTCACTGTTTGTAACACCACCAACTTTGGTAGAAACAAAGACCTGCAGATGCTGGTTAATACACAAAATGGCACGAAGTGCTGGAGTAACTCAGCAGGTTATGCAGAATCTACGGAGAGCGTGGACAAGTATAGTTTCATCATGTTCATTAACCTCTACCTGCTTGTCTTTCCTTTGAAACTTACTAATTGTCATCAACTTGCGTGGCAGTCCATTTGCTGACTTGCTGCTCTGATTCCAATCCCCCTGCCCCATTGTTAAACCCTCCCAAGTAGCACCAGCAAAATGCCCTGCGAGGATATTTATTCCTCTCCGGATCATCCTCCTTTTACACACTTCACCAACCCTGGAAGAGAGCCCAATGATCCATATATCTGAAGCCCTCCCTCTTGCACCAGCTTCTGTAGTTACTTACATTTAAATTGAATGAAGGGATTTGATCTGCAGTCTGAGAACTGAAAGCCCAAGCCTCTAATTATTTGTCTAGTAATTTAATTGTTTTACCAAAGTAGCCTGTATTGTTAATATTGACAAAATCTCTCAACCGCAGATTAATATTAATGCATTCCCTGTGACATAAACTGACACAGACACCAAGTGTGTGCTAGCGTCCTGCCAAACTCTGACAGTATCAAAAAAAAAGCGTTGTTGGCTTCACTAACATTTGGTCCATATTTACAACAAGACGGAGTTAAAAACTCAGTTAACTTTAACAGGGTCACAGAACACTGCATGTTGCTGGATTACTTTCTCCAATACAAATCTCACACAATTCAAAATATAGAGCAATATTGTTATCAGTCCCATCTAACCCGAATTACAGGGGGACAGAGAGATAAGGAGAGGAGGAAAGGGATTGATGGGACTGCAACCCAAGACCGATTGAGCTTCTGTGTTGTACCATATACGGCTTCTACTGCCCTTTAAAGAAAATAATCCAAGACTCATAATCCTTTGAATGAAAAGATACTCACTACATCTCTGTCTTAAATGAGCAACCCTTCTTTTTAAACTGTGGTTCCCTGTTCCTACCACAAGCTGAAATATCCTCTCCAAATCCAACCGATGAAGATGCCTCGGGATTTTGTAGCATTACAAACATTGCTTCCATTTTGTTACTGGTTAGTGTAGATACAGATACTCCTCTTGCATCTCACACTTCAAGCATAGATGTGATTTTTGGTCCCTACATTGTCATTTTACACCACCTTTCTATGTTATATATACTATACCCATGTATATACTTTGTTGCAGAAACAAGGAACTGCAGATGCTAGTTTACAAAAATAACAAAGTGCTGAAGTGTCTCAGTGGGTCAGGCAGGATCCCCGGAGAACATGGATAAGTGACATTTCTAGTTGATACCTTTCTTCAGAATAATTGTGGAGGATGGGGAGGGTGGGCATGAACGAGGTATACAGAGATGGGGAGGGTGGGCATGAACGAGGTATACAGAGATGGGGAGGGTGGGCATGAACGAGGTATACAGAGATGGGGAGGGTGGGCATGAACGAGGTATACAGAGATGGGGAGGGTGGGCATGAACGAGGTATACAGAGATGGGGAGGGTGGGCATGAACGAGGTATACAGAGATGGGGAGGGTGGGCATGAACGAGGTATACAGAGATGGGGAGGGTGGGCATGAACGAGGTATACAGAGATGGGGAGGGTGGGCATGAACGAGGTATACAGAGATGGGGAGGGTGGGCATGAACGAGGTATACAGAGATGGGGAGGGTGGGCATGAACGAGGTATACAGAGATGGGGAGGGTGGGCATGAACGAGGTATACAGGTATGAGAGGCAGAAATAGGGTAGAGAGTGAAGAAGTTTTGTTCCTTAGTAATATCTAAAATGAGAGGACCTGGATGTAAAGTAACGGACTTGAGCTTTGCAGCATACTTTTTACACCTAGAGGTTGGTTGGGATCTGGAATAGACTGCCTGAGGGAGTGATGGAGACGAGTACTCTCACAACATTTAAGGAATGCACAAGCATTGGAATGACCAAGAAGCTGTTGGACTGAACAGCCAGCTTCTATGCTGGACATTTGTGGAAATTGTATACTGTATTTTGGGTACTATTCATGGCACCCAAAACAAACTTCACCAAAGGGTCTGGTTGGTGTCACAGAGAGTCAAGGCCATGACCAAACCTTGAATTCTTATGGATCCAAACCTACAAGCAAAGTGAATGCGGGTGATCAAATGCAGTCCTTGTTAAAACATTAGGTTTAGTTGGGTACAAAATCTGCAGACTGAATGGCAATCATTGACTTTAATTCTTGCTTAACTCGCTCTCTCCCTCTCTCTTCTTCTTCTTCTTGCGAATGAAACATAAATAAACCAAAGGAATAGTTAGATCTCGAGCCAGATGTTGAGCAGCCAGGTTGTTCACATCCCCCTCTGTCAAAACGTTTAATCACCACAAGCTTTAGCACCCAAGTACCTGTGTGCTGGTGTATTATGTGGCTTTATGTCGATCTGTTGGTCTGACTGTTTGTTTCTTGGTGCTCCTCTGTGCATCCACTTCCAAATCTTTGCAAGCAGACACTGACCGATGGAATCATAAAATATTACATGCACAGAAGTCATGGGACCCATCATATCTATACCGTTAGTAAAAAACCACCCAGCCCAATCTCATCTTCCAGCACCAGGTCCGTAGCTCTTCAGGTCATAACTCTTTGAGTCAACATGCAAGTACTGTTATTTCACTTGGGCAGCTTACAGCCCAGTGGTATGTATATTGATTTCTCTAACTTCAAGTAACCCTGGCATCCCCTCTCTCTCTATCCCTCCCCCACCCAAGTCGCACCAGCTTCTTGTTTCCATCCAACAAACAGCTAACAAAGGTCTGTTTCCTTTATCATCGTTACTTTTTTGCACATCTCTCATTTCATTGTTCTTTATCTCTCTACATCATCGTCTATATCTCTCATTTCCCTTTTCCCTCACCAGTCTGTAGAAGGGTCTCGACCCGAAAACCGCACCCATTCCTTCTCTCCAGAGATGCTGTCTGTCCCGCTGAGATACTCCAGCTTTTTGTGTCTATTACTCTTTAACTGTGATGATGAGGCTGTCTGCCTCTCCCACCCAATTCAGGCAGAGAGCACAGGAGCCCCACCATCTAGGCGAAAATATGTTTTTCTCTCTTCTAATTTTTCAACCAAATTAAATCGTTATAAATGGACCCTTCATGATTGAAATACCCAGACTTACACTAACTCCCATTATTTTATTCACTTTAGATTGTTCTCCTGCAGCCTTGTCTACTTCAAGCCCGACAATAACAAGCTACAATTTTCTACCCCAGGCAACATTCACAAATGCATTACTTTGCAAATCTCTGGAGTAAATGCCATGTACTTTTTTTCAACACATCCCATTAGGCGATCTGTATCTTCTTCTGAATTCTAAAGCTTTCCATCCGTCACCCTCTCAGTCAATTTGTGTATCATCTGCAAACCTCTTTATCAAGTTCCATACATTGAAATCCACATTATGAGCCTATATTGCCAAATGCAAGGGTCTGAATGGTGACTCTGGAATCCCTGTGGAAACAATTTCCAGTCATAACAACACCTATTGGCATAACCTCTTGTTCCTTCACTGAGCTAATTTGCCACTCTCTCTTGGTCCCGTGGGCTTGTTTTTAATCAGTCTCTCAGGTGGGACTTTATCAAAAGCCTCGATAAAATCTAAGTACTACATCAAACATATTTCCTCTCACAGTAATGTTCACCACCAAAGTTAAATTAGCTGTCCCACAATTAATTGCTCAGTTTATCCCTGCCCCTCTCTTTGGATAATGGTACAACATTAGCAGTGTAATTCCTTGGCACCTGTATTCAAGAGAGAGTTAGATACAGCTCATAGGGCTAATGGAATCTAGGGATATGGGGAGAAAGCAGGAACGGGGTACTGATTATGGATGATCAGCCACGATCATATTGAATGGTGATGCTGGCTCGAAGGGCCAAATGGTCTACTCCTTCACCTATTTTCTATGTAGCCCAGGAGGATGAATGCAACACGTTCTAGTTCAGCATAGCATGGTGTATAAAGAGTGGAAACACAAGGACAGTTTTACAGATCCTAACCAAACAAATAGAGCTTGTTTCTGACTGGAAGGGTGTGATTCATTGAGTATTTGGACAACTCAGTCTGGTGGACATCCATCTCCTGACCTCCCACTGGGTTAGGATTTCACTTTGCTCCTGCAGAAACAAAATAGTCCACACCAATGTAAACGTAACCATTCTCACATGAGAAGCGAAGAAGGGCAATGTGACAATGTGAGCTGCATCTGTAAAATGTTGGTCAGAGCTCTGTAATGACTTCCCTTGCTCCTTTTAACGGTCCCAGATACGTTACATCTGGGCCTGGGGTTTCATTCAATTTTAGTGGCTAATCACCTCAATACTTCCTACTTTGCACTCCTTATCCCACGCACTATTCCACATTCTCCTCTCTTAATGACAACAGAAACAGCACAGGAATAGGCCCTTCAGCCCACAACGTCTGTGCTGGCAGACACTATCCCACTGTGTTGTCAAGACAGCTGCAAAATGTCTATTAAGAAACTTGCCCACATCCTTCACCTCCAACGGCAGATCTCCGGTTCCTAACAAGGACCAAAGTTTTCTCATTTGCTCTCATAGACCCCTCTTCTGAAAAATCCTTGCACTTCGCTTGATTTTACTTGCCAGTATATTACATCCCCTTTGCTTTATTAATTTCTCTTTCAATTCCACTCTGTTCACTTGCACACACAGACTCTCACCAAACAAGCCTCGCTGGCTAGGAGCTCCGACATCTGTATAGACCCTGAGCCTACGCGTGTTGTTATGAGGTGAGCTCCAGGTTAACACGGCGCCGTGAAAGAGAAGCGACTCGCACATCAGTTTCACTCAATCTCAGTGTCAGAGGTTAAGGGGAGAAGGCAGGAGAATGGGGTTAGGAGGAAGAGATAGATCAGCCATGATTGAATGGCAGAGTAGACTTGATGGGCCGAACGGCCTAATTCTACTATTACTTATGATCTTATGAACCTGACGACGTGTGTCCTTGGGCTCGAACTCCAATAACAATAGTTGTGTTTTATTTTAGCCTAACATGTAATTCTTCACCACCAATATAAACTGTGGCCAATGGTGCAGCAGGAAGTCGTCCTTCGCGGTGCCAGTGAACCGGGGGCGATCCTGACCTCTGGGTGGAGTTTGAACGTTCCCCCGGGGGCTTCATCTTCCCACTAAATCCGGAAGCACTTGAAATACATCTGCTGTTCCTGCCCAATCCTGCCCATCATCATCCACCCGGACACGACGCCGCCTCGGCTGACTCTGCGTGGCGCCTTCTGCTCAACTTTTGGTGGCTCAGCGTTGCTTTACATCGCCAGTGACCCGGGTTCGAGCCCGACCACGGGTGCTGTCGTTACGGAGTTTGCACGTTCTCCCCGTCACCTGCGTGGGTTTTCTCCGGGTGCTCCGGTTTACACCCACACTCCAAAGATGTACAGGTTTGTAGGTTAATTGGCTTCGGTAAAATTGTAAATTGTCCCAAGTGTGCATGACAGTGTTAGTGTGCGGGGATCGCTGGTCAGCGCGGACTCGGTGGGCCGAAGGGCCTGTTTCTATGCCCCTTTAAATACCCGGGAGCAATGCAAAGCGCATTCACTACACTGGGGGAAAATACTCCTTGGTCCGGACTGAGAGATGATGTCCAGCGCGTTGTCTCCCCCCTGACATTCGCTGGGCACCGACGCTGGCTCAGCTATCACTCAACATAGAAAATGAAGAGGTTGGAAATCAAAGCTGGAAACAAAGCTGGAAAGACTCAGCGCAACAGGAGCTGGCCGTGTGGAGTTTGCACCGTCTCCCTGTGCCGGCGTTAGCTTTCTCCGAGTGCTCATGTTCCCTCCCCCATCCCAGTTGGTAAGTGAATTGGCTGTTGTAAAACAATCCAGCATTGATTCAGATTCATGTTTGCGCCATTCAGATTCCAGCTGCAAGGATATGTTTCATGCAAGAGCCTTCCTTCACCGGGGGGGCATGTACAAGCGGTAAACTCTGGTACGATGCAGGGCAGTGTACTGGAGATGGGACAACAAGCGACCCCTCTCACCCAGAGCATCTCCGGAGAGCAGCGTCACTCCTGCGCCGAGGACATATAAATGCAGCGGTGCCAGCGGGACGCGGACCATTGCCCCGCCGAGCGTCTCCCGGGGAGATGAGGAACGCGCTCTTCATGGCTTTTGGGATATCCATGATCTGCGCGCAAATCCAAAGGAAACCCGATGTGGATTTCACCTCAGGTGCTCGGCGCTGGTCTTAATCCACTCTCTTCTCTGAGCAGGTGGCGGACACTTTGAGCTGGCGGGGTGTTTGACTCATCAGCGGGCGGCAATGCCAGGGACCCAGGTTTGATCCTGACTGCAGATGCTGTCTGTACGGAGTTTGCACGTTCTCCCAGCGACCTGCGTGGGTTTTCTCCGGGTGCTCCGGTTTTCTCTCACACTCCCAACACCCACAGGTTTGTAGGTTAATTGGCTTCGTTAAAACATTGTAAATTGTCAATGTGTGTAGAAATGCGTTTAAACCCAAGATAGACACAAAAACATGGAGTAACTCAGCGGCTCAGGCAGCGTCTCTGGAAAAACGGGAATAGGTGACGTTTCGGGTCCCCTTAAAATGTCCCGAGTGTGTGTAGGATAGTCGGACTTGGTGTGCGGATTCAGTGGGCCGAATGGCCTGTTTCCGCGCTGTATCTTTAAACCAAACCCCCAAGTTAGTGACCGGCTGTGGGTGGACAGGGCGGGATCGCGAACCATCCCGGTGGATGGTGAGTGCGGACAGGATCTGGA
This sequence comes from Raja brachyura, assembly GCA_963514005.1. The sequence goes on from OY740808.1 coordinate 14,846,502, forward strand.
GCTTCCCGCTCTCTCCACTGTCCGGCCTGAACCACAGGGAATGGTCTCCTCAGGCTGAAGGCATCGCAAGGCTCGGCTACCAGCAGCGCATCCGTGAAAAGCAGGCGCGCTGGAAACACTCAGTAGGTCGGGCAGCATCCGCAGAGAGAGGGAGAGGGCGAGAGAGAGACAACTGATGTTTCAAGTTGACGGTCGTGGTTACCTTTAGAAACATAGAAAATAGGTGCAGGAGTAGGCCATTCGGCCCTTCGAGCCTGCACCGCCATTTAATGTGATCATGGCTGATCATCCAACTCAGTATCCCGTACCTGCCTTCTCTCCATACCCCCTGATCCCTTTAGCCACAAGTGCCACAGCTAACGCCCTTTGATTCTCTCTCGGGGGTTACACAAAAAGCTGGAGAAACTCAGCGGGTGCAGCAGCATCTAAGGAGCGAAGGAGATAGGCGACGTTTCGGGTCGAGACCCTTCTTCTGACTGGTCAGGGATCAGGGAAACGAGAGTCTCTCTCCACGGGTGCTGGCCGACCCGTTGGGTCCTCCCTGCGATATATCTTTGGTTCTAAAAGGTCTGGTTGTTGTGGGTGATTTTTAAAGGAGATGGGACGTGTGTCGCCAAACCACACTGGACTTGGCATCGGAGAGCTGATGCAAGTACAGCGCGAAAACAGGCCCTTCGACCCACGAGTCCGTGGCGACCAGCGATCTCCGCGCATTTACCACACGGTGGGTATAACTTTATTTATCCCAGGAGGGAAATTGATCTGCCAACAAAATACATGAAACATGAAACTAAAGCGACGAGTGGAACGGATTGGGGGAGTATGCAAAGATTGGAGAGGGAATGGAGCCAGGAGGGGGGGGGGGGGGGGGGGAGTTGTACAGTTTGATAGCCAGAAGGAAGAAGGATCTCCTGTGGCGTTCTGTGCTGCATCTTGGTGGAACCAGTCTGTTGCTGAAGGTGCTTCTCAGTTTGACCAGTGTGTCATGGAGGGGGTGAGCTGTGTTGTCCAGGAGGCTCCCCAGTTTGAGGAGCATCCTCCCCTCCAAGACCACCTCCCATATACACACTATCCTACACACACTAGCGACAATTTACATCTATGCCAAGCTAATTAGCCCACAAACCTGTACCTCTCCGAGTGAGCTTCCCGTAGAAAACACACGCGGTCACGGGCAGAACGAACACACTCCGTAGGGGGAAAGAGGCAGGGAGTGGGGGGTTGCGGTGCCGGGCAGCTTGCTTCCACGTCGACCTGAGCTCCGCTTGTCTCCCCGCACAGGCCTGAAGTATACCTGCAGTTGGAACCGCGGAGCCTGCCGTGAATTTCAATGCAAGCACCACGAGTTCGCCTCGCCAGACTCCTGCCCCCAGGGCATCTTGTGCTGCAGGCGCCGGCAGTGGAAGAACTGGGCAGCCCGCCTCGCCTTAAACTAAACGTCGGCTAACCTGCACCCCGCACCACTAAACCTGTCGCCGCACCCGCAATAAAGCCCGTGCATTGACCGCTGGCTGCGTCCTCTCTTATTTTCCGTGCGGGATCTCTCGGGTTCCGAGACCGAGAGGATGTGAACGCCCCGTGGGGAACAGCTCACGTTTCTGGGGAGGTGGGGGAATCGAGCCAGCCCGGCCAATCTCCCCTCAAGCTTGTTCCAAAGTAAACCATCTTGGCTAGTCTTCCTCTCCTCGTCATCCGGTACTTTCTCTATATCCCTTGCTATCCAGAAATCTAACCGACAGTGTTGTGTATGAACTCGCCGACTGAGGCTCCACACACGTCTCGGTCGGAGAATTACAAACGTTCACTGGCCGGCGGGTGAAGAAACCTCTCCTTACTGCAAAAAAAGACACAGAATGCTGGAGTAACTCGGCGGGACAGGCAGCATCGATGCAGAGAATGAATGGGTGGCGTTTCGAGTCGAGACCCTGTTCAGATTCTGAGTTAAAGGGCCTGTCCCACTTACGCTAATTACGCGACCTCGTGGTCGCTTGAGGCGTACGGGGCTCGCGGGGGCCGTTCCCACTTCGAAGCGCGGAGGCGTATGGAGTCGCGCGGGGCTGGTCCTGACATCGCGCGGGGATCCGAAACTTCGCGCGCCAACGGCCTGTCGGCCCACGCACGCCCGGCCCAGGCGCATTGCGGTCGTACGCAGCGTCTTGACGCCGTACGCCTAGCGCGTGGCGTTGCGCGATAACGTCACCGCCCGACGCCTAAAATCAGTCGGCCCGCCTTCATCGCGTCAGCATAAAATTTGAAAATAATCACCACACTTACCGCGTTTCTCGCCACGGAGTCCGTTTTCTTCCCAGCTGTACCGATCCACAGAGCACATGGCTCCGAAGAGAACAAGGAATACCAAGATGCAAGATGCAATCCATGCAGGACAAGGTAAAGCAGATCCTGGAGGGTCCAGCCACTGCTTCTGGCCATGCTGCTGTTCCTGACACTGCTCCTGCTTCGGTTCCTGTCCCATCTCCTGCCCTTTCTTCTGCCTCAACACCCTCACCAGTCCCTACCCCATCTCCTGTCCGATCTTGTGCCTCAGCACCATCACCAGCTCCTGCCCCATCTCCTGTCCCATTGGCTGCCGCAGCTCCTGCTTCAGCTCATGCCCCAGCTGCTGCTGTAGAATGGGACTCGGATTTGGCTCAGGAGACTGATGCCTCAGCTGTGCCGGCAAAGAAGGAGAAGAGGATGGTCACAAGGCCTTATTATTTTACCAGGGAACAAGAGGGAGACCTGGTAGAATGGTATCAGACCCACCGAGAACTGTACGATAAGGGGCATCGTAATTTCAGGAGCACCGATCTCCGCAACGCGATACTTGAAGGCTAGGCGAAGGAGTTCCCTGGCTGCTCTTGTAAGTACATATTTTGTAGTTTGTCTATATTTCTGTGGTTGTAATTGCAGTTCCAATTAAGATTACCATTTGCTCAACACTGGTCTTCATTTATTCTATGTTTTCACAGATGACCAACTGTGTCGATGGCTCAAGAGTCAGAGAACACAGTTTGGGAAACTGTCTCGCAGTCTTGGCAAGTCTGGCTCCGCCAGCAAGCCACTGACTGACAGACAGCAGTGGATTGTGGAGAATTGGTGGTTCGTGCGGAACCACATAGTTCGAGTGCAGAGGCAGGAGAGCGGCAAGAAGGTGAATAGTTAAGAAAATTATGTAACTATTATAATTTGATGGAAAGTGAGATAGTCAAAATGATATTTGACAATGATAACTTGGTGGTCACCTTGCTTGCTATGTCCTGATGGCCTTGAACATTTCTGATACACATTTACTTTCTTCCAGTTTTCCATGGGGAAATCAACGTGCGCTACCTCGAGTGAGGGCGAGACGGATCCCTCAGACTGCGGACAATCGGGGGCACGCCAAGCGGAAGCCGGCCTGTTCAACTGCGGCAGAACGTGACGTGCCTGTTGAACAGCTTCAGCGGGAGATGTTCGCGGATGTAAGTGCGTTCGGGTGAACCATCAGCAAATTTCTCATTTACTCCACCCTATGTCCACGTTTCTCTATCGCCTCCCAAAAAATACTTCCCAGGATCGCACTCTCTTTGTTGCAGATCATGCAACAAGCTAAGACCGCTGCCGAGACCATGAACGTCTTGTCGCAGCCAAGGACGGCGCATGAAAGAATCGTTTTTGCCTACTCAGCGTTTCTTAGGGAGGAGATGTTGCAGATCCCTGAGTCGCAATGGCACAGCTACACCTTGGAGGGCTTAGTCTTGGCATGGGCGCACAGTCTTCTTCAGCCAGTAAAATCTTTTAATCAAAGTTTATTGAATTTATAAATGTTTGACTTTAACGCTTTTTATGAATTACTCACTACGAATTCCTTGGTGTTGCAGAGTTCGATGAGGCACATGCCGTTCATGCCACATGAATAATGGGGAAGACGGCACCACAACATGCTCCCCAGGTATACTGAAACCTTTCTGAGTCTTCAATCTGACTCAAGATTGTCTCTGACACACAGCTTGTGAAAGGTTGTGATTTGTTCGGCTCCCATACATATTGATACGTTTATGTGTTTTGCCCACAGGCAATGATGGCAGGCAGCCAGCTCAGCGCCACATCATGCGGCACCCAGCATGGTTAGGCTCGGAGCAACAATTGGAGGGTCCCGACACCAGCGCCAACTTCAGCCTGAATCTCTCCGACCATTTGATGGAGGATTGCCCAGTGCAAATGGGCCGTAAAGAATGATGCTCTCTCCAACATTCACTATTCTGTTTACGTGTGTTGCACATTAAAGTTTTATTCCCTGTTGTTTTTCACTACGTCATTTGTTTGCTTGCACTAAATAAAAAATATTCTGTTGACTTGTGTTGCACATTAAAAATTTGTTTCTTGTTTTTCAATACGTCATTTGTTTGCTTGCACTAAATAAACAAATTAATTCTTATAAAGTCATGGGTCTTTGCATTTATCGCAAATAACTTCACCCACAACTTGATTATTAAACTTCAGTGCAACCTTTTCGTGTAGTTTGTTAATCATGGCATTGATCTCTCATAAGGAAACCACGTCTAATAATGGAATGCATCTCACATATAAAATCCTTGATTTATTAGATAAATAAAACACACACGGGTATTGAACTGCATTGAATTGCAAAATGTGTCATGAAACTTCATATAAAGCAGACAAAGGCATTTAACCGCTTTTAAAATTATGATGTTTCAAAGAAAGTGCGATGTGCGAGATATTATTATCACAGTATTACTAACTTCACACACAAAAATCCTCCATTAACATACATAGATCCTCCTGTTATTAGATCAGTTCCTGCAGTGGTGATCCTCTGCGGTGCAGGATGTTTGCTGTTGATCCTCACCACATATTGTTCTGCCATGGTACACTGCCTCTCTCGGAGTTGTAGTAAGCACAGAGATGGTCTCTCTGCTCCTTTGCTCTTTTGTTGCTGGTGGTTCCTTGCAATGCGCCTCGTGCCACCATTGGTGCAGTCTGTCTTGCAGCTCTCCATGAACCTGGTGTGACGTCTCCTGTCTGTTTGTCCATTGTGTCACCTTCCACCATGGCTTCTGGTGCGGATCAGGTTGTGGAGGACACATGCCACGTAGACAATGGTCTGCACATTCTCGGGCCCCTGCTCCATTGTAGTCAGCAGGAATCTGAATCTGCTGGCAAGGATACCAAAAGCATCTTCCACGACCCTCCTAGCCCTGGACAGCCTGTAATTAAAGATCCTTCGCTCCCTTGGCATCTGCTTGACACACTCTGCAATATCCGTTTACAGCTCTCACCTACCATATAATATTGCACAGCAGACTCTATACAATGGGGATTACCTCAACGCTCCCTTTACTTCCATAGTAACTCAACCAACCTCTAAAACCTTCACCTCCCCTTTTGAACTAATGAATAGGCAACATTTGTGGTTGTTGAGTTTAATTCCAGAAAGTATCTCAAGGAGCCTCATCGTGACCATTTTAGGACATTTTAGCCCCACTGAGGCAGGCTGTATGCTATGTGTAGGAAGGAACTGCAGATGCTGCTTTAAACCGATGATAGACACAAAGGGCTGGAGTAACTCATCGGGTCAGACAGCATCTACACTTCTACAGCATCTTAGATTTGTCCCAGTGGCTCAGTCTTCCTTGAATCTGTGGCTGGGGAACACAGTGAGCAGGGAGGCCCTCCAATTGATCTCCCTTCCTCTTTATCTCTTTTTTCTTCCTTCCTCTATTTCTCTTCTGCTTCTTCTCTCATCTTCTCCTTTCTCTCTTCTACTTCTCTCCTCTGGCTGGAATGCCTGCATTTTATAAGGATTAGGCTGATGAGGTTCTGGTGGCTAATCGATGTCAGCTAAAAATAGTTATCATCGTATGTTTGCTACAGCGGTATCTACATTTTATGGTAAATCCTTTATGCAGTTGTTTATCTGAGGCAATACACTTCTTATTGTTAATTTATGCTATTTTAATATCCCCATGGGGATAGTAATGTTGCAACATAATTGAGGTGATGTCTTTAAATAAGATAACAGATTGCATCTGTCAGTGTAGATTGGAGGAACAGCACTTAGGCAGCCTACATCCCAGCGGTATGAATATTGACGTCTATAACTTCAAGTAACCCTTGCTTTCCCTCTCTCTATATCCCTCCCCCTTCCTAGTTCTCTGACCACTCTGACTATCCCTCGATTAAATGTTCTCTCTGTTTGCTTATTTTCACCTTCTCCTAGCTAACAATCTATTCTACATTTTCCTTGACTCTCATTTTCTTTGATGTCTTATTTTCACACCTAACCCTCCCTTATCTCTGTGTCTCCCTCTCCACTGACTCTCAGTCTGAAGGTCTCGACCCAAAATATCACACATTCCTTCTATCCAGAGATGCTGCCTGACCCACTGAGTTACTCCATCATTTTGTGAGCATCTGCAGTTCCTTCCTACACAAGCTGCTCCTTAACTTGGATGTTAAGGTTCTCAGACTCCTATACCTTCCCAATGGCAGAAGAGGCATGAGAGCATGGCCAGGGTGGTGTGGATGATGCTAGTTGGTTTTTTGATCCCTTCAATTATGGAGAGCTCAGTACCGAGCAAATGTGATGGACCAGGCAGGGTTCACCACTTTTTATAATCTCCTTCATTCCTATATGTTCGAATTGCCAAACCAGTCAATGTGCTCTCTGCTGTACAATGTAGATGTTCAAGAGCATGTTGGTTGACAATCTTCTTAGTAGAGGCATTGATGGGCTTTCTTTTTTGACTGCATCAATGTGCGGGTTCCAGGACCAATCTTCAAATATATGCATGGCCAGGAACTTGACGTTGTTGGCACTCTCCACCACAACGACAGTTTTTTTCGTTAAAAATAAATACAAATATTATCAATGATAGAATAATGATTTGCCCTTTATCTAATACAGACCCACATGTAAAACATCAAATGCTCATTGGCCTGGCAAGAAATAAACCTTCCGTAAGCTATATTTTATAGCGCATGTCCAATGTGAATTCATATATTTAGCATTGTTGTAATTATCCTAAATTGCTTCAGCGAAGGGCATTTTCCTGGAAACAGCAAACATAAACCAAAAAGATATGAAGCTGTCAGTTATGTGATCATAACTTTGATCTCTTCTCCACTCCATATCTGGGTCACAATTCAAGGGTGTCTGGAACTCACTGCCCAGAAGTATGAGAGAACCAGAAACTCTCACCGCATTTCAACAGAACTTGGATTTCAACTTGAAGAGCCGTAAGCTGCAGGTGCCTTGGATCTGGTGTTGGTTCGACAGCGATGTTTGTTTTTGAGCAGCACGGATTCTACGAGGCAAATGTTCTCTTTCTGTGTCACAGATTGATTTATCACAAATTTGAAGTCCCAGAATTTTTGCTGCAATACTTTGTACTGTTTTAAGGATCACACCGATTGGAAATGCTGTATTAATTCTAGCCTTTTTACTGGGTTGCCCTGGTTACATGGGCTTGTGGGAGCTGCGTCTCATAACACTGTATTTAATTTCAACGTGTTTCAATTATTATTAGTTTGAGGTATTTCACAAATCTGTATAAATTACAGTTGCTCCAAAACCACTAATGGTTTAATGTGCTGTAATAATTTGACAGCTTTATTAATTTAGTTCTTAACTCCATCGGGACAATCATACCTCTTTATTAATTAGTTGAATAGCTGCAAATTAAAAAAGACTATTACTTCCCAATGTCCACCAGTCCAGCCCTGAGTTATCACACTAGCGTTAACACAGCACGGGTATTTCCAAAACAAGGCAAGATTATTTGAAGGATTCAATTCTGCTCAAAGGTACAGGGCCATTGTTGGAAGAATATACTTTCAAATCTTCATGAGATCAGAATTGGCCCGTCCATGGAACTTTACAAATCAACATCAGAACTGAAAATCGTCTGTTTTTGTAGGAATTGCTGATGTAATCTGTTTTCTTATTTAAAGACACAACCTCAATTATGTTGCAACCTTAATGTCCCCATGGAGATCTTAAAAGAGTATAAATTACAAATATGAAGTGTATTGCCTCAGATTAACAACTGCATAAAAGGCTCACCAGAAAATACAGAAAATGCTGGAGAAACTCAGCGGGTGAGGCAGCATCTATGGAGCGAAGGAAATAGGCAACGTTTCGGGTTGAGACCTTTCTTTAGACCTTGGTTAAATACCTTGTTAATTATTGCTCATGGTAAGTGATACTTGCTTTTTTAAAAATAAATAATCTTTAGTTTTAGTCTCAGACAGATAATATTACTGATACAGTTCTGGTGGTGACCAAGTGTATTTGATCCATAATTCAAGGATTCTTGCTCAGCTTCCTTGCCTGCGGTTAATTTAATGGTGGTTGTGATTTTGTCTTGTGTGAACTCTTCCCCATCTCTCTTTTGTTATTGGTGACAGCAGTAGATGTATTAGCCAGTGCCACTGTGTTCATAACGTTATCTATGGGTTATTGTTAGTTCCCCGGATCAGTCCTCCGATCCGCCCCATAAGCTGTCGTCTCTATCAGTTTCTATCCACTTGCTATCTAAGGCAGAATACAAAATGTTGCAGTAAGATTTGTGATTAATCAAATTGAATCAGTTAGGGGCTATGGGTGAGAGGAGATCATTTGCCCCATAGCATACGTGCTGGTCAAAAACAAGCCATGCAGTCTTATCTGCATCAGATCCATGGGCCTGCAGGTCATGGCTCTTCAAGTAGACATCCAAAATATTAAAATGTGCAGAGAGTTTTTTGGTTCGCTCCTCCTGAGCAGCGAGTTCAGAAAGATGGAATGACCAATTCCAGCACCATCAGCTTTTAGGTAAACAAATAATCCTCATCTCCCCTCTAATCCATCCTCCAATTACTTTAAAGGTAGACACAAAATGCAGGAGTAAGTTAGCGGGTGAGGAAGACAAAGCACTACGAGCACTATTAATGGCACTATAACTAAGGTGCTGATCAAAATGCAACATAGCAAGGAAGTTCAATACATCCGATATATTTACAGTATGATAAGATATATCTGACTGAATACAAAAAGCTTCCCATTTCTTTATGTGAGATATATATTGTTTCTTAGTGCTATCTCTCCAAGCTGACATTATGACATTCATGGTCCTATCCGACAGTCCAAACCCTTGTAATGGTCTGGTCAGAACTTGCAGATTAACAAATTCATATGATCATGCAATGGATGAACTTGTTCTGTCACTGATTGTACCAACAAATTCCTGGAGCTGGGAATCATCATAAATGGTTCAATTATCATTCTAAACATCAATGGGAACCATGGCTGTGTAGGCCATTTTGGAACCACCAAAACAGCCATGGCAGAGTCTTGTTCTATTTTACTGAGATATTGCCTAATCAGGCACAATGAGGGAAAGGCTCCCATGACACGTATTTAGGCAATTGGTGATTTAATCTGGACACAAATAGATCAATGTCTGGTACACCATACCGATTGACAATTTTGGGGAATTTTTGTGGATTTAACATCCATTCTGTATTGTCTTTAAATTCCCGTGATCTTTTGTCTGCCACAACATTGTCTTTTCCTGGGAGATAGATAGCTGAAAGCCAGATATTCCTAGATACACACCAATTCCACATCAGGTTGACCAGATGATCACATGATCACATGATACTGATCTTACTCCACCCATGTGATTAATATATGCTACAGCTGTGGTATTGTCTACTTGTAATTGAACATGCAAGTTCTCCATTGTAGAACAATAAGCTGTTAATCCAAAAATGCCCCCAATAACTCCAAATAATTAATACCATATGTTTGGAGAATTAAATCCTCTTGGACAGTCCATCTACCACCACAGCTGGTGTTATTGTCCGTAGCCCCCCCATCCGAGAGCACTAACATCAGTTTGCAATACCACTGTAGGTTGCTGAATAACAATGTTTTTAGTAGCTTGTGCAAGATTCCAAATCCACCACTGTAATTCAGCCAATGCTTCCGTTGGCAACTGCATGGGTCTGTCAAAATGACCTGCACGTTCTTTTAGTGCTTGTGCTTTTGCCCTTTGAAGATTTTGATAATGCAAAGGACCAAAGTCAACAGCGGGAAATGCTGCTACCATCTTACCAATAACCCTAGCTACTTCTCGGATGGAGGGATAAGGTTTGTCAGCAAGGCAACTATACGCATTTGTAATATCCATAACTTTATCTGCTGGTAAAGTTACTGACACAGCAACCGAATCAATGACAAATCCCAAGTACTCAATTGTTTGCAACGGCTGTAGCTTAGATTTCGTTGGATGGATCAGAAACCCTAGCCTTTCCAACAGGCTTATAGTTGCTGAAACTGAATCTTCAGCTGATTCTTGAGTGGCATTAACAATTAAAATATCATCAAGATAAGCCATGACAATGTGATTTTGAGCCTTAACAATGCAAGTGCTGGTTTCAATAATTTTGTGAACTGGGAGCTGAACTTAACCCATTAGGTAATGCTTTATATTGCCACAGCTGACCCATCCAATTAAACTTCAAGTACCTATGATAATGATGATGAATTGGCACTGAATAATACGCATCTTTTAAGTCTATAGTAGCCATGTAATGCCCTATGGACAACAGCTCCTTTGCAGTGTTGAAGGTGTCCATTTTGAAATGTCTATACTGGACATATGAATTCAATTTTGTGAGATCCAGAATGACTCTACAACCCCCATCTTTCTTTGCCCTGGGGAAAATATTTTACACAAATTGTTGCGGATGATTCTCCGTACTTTCAATTACCCCTTTTTAAAATAAATTTTTTACTTCTTCTTTAACCTGAGAATTTTCAGGTGCAGAAAACACGAAAACCCAATTAGGTTTATCCTGTACAGGTGGATCAACTCCTTCCATAAATTCTATAATAGCACCTGACACAGTATCTAATATAAACCGATTCATCATAAATCAATTGCAATCTACCACCAACCGGAGATTCCACAACAGTTTCCTCTGTGATAGAATAAAGTTTTTGTACCTCAGCAAATGACCGTGATGGTCTCCTTCTCCCAATATATGGATTAACATTGGGCTGTGATGGGTGATAATACCTTCTCACCATACCCCTGCCTCTGCTTGTTCCTGCTCCTGAATCAACCCCCTTCTCATCCAGCCAGATTGTCTCCTTTGACCAATATAAAAAATTTAATGAGGCTGATAGTCTTTGCCTCCTCATCGATATCTTTAATTTGTTTAGGCAGGTTTTCTCCGAATAAATAATCTGGAGCTTGAACATTGCTTGATTTACACAAACCAGCAAATCTTGGGTGCAGGATGGGCCAAATGGCGATTTATCGCATACAATTAATCTCAAATTAAGAGTTACAAAACAATGCCAACATGTCTTTTTGGATTTTGGACATAGCATGCCCTTCCAACTGCCTCCCAAAAGCAGTAATGCCAGCTACAATGAGCTTGAGGACCCTCCTGTCCTCGCATTGTTAAAGTCATGGGTGTCCAATAGCTGGATTCACCTTCGGCATCCTTAGTGATGCACAATTAACAGGTGTTTTATAGAGGTCTGCTGTCTCAATCATGACAGTCTCCTAAAGCTGGTGAGAAACCAAATAATTAATGTTGGCCGCCAGGATTTCTTCCATGACCTCACCGCTTCCCTCTGGTATAGCAAAGTATTGTGCTATGTCTGGTACACCTGTAGTTTGACTTTTGTGCTGTGGTGGGTATTCAAGACCAAAAACATCACCTTCAGGGTCAGTCTCTTGCCGCCCTGGTGCTCCTGAGACTTGCTCAAATGAGACTACTTCCAGACCTAAACAAGGCTCTGAAGGTTCACATTCCCATGTTGTAAAGGCACCATATTCGTGATATGGAACCCCCTCAGGGTCTGCCTGGGAATGCTCTGGGTCTTTTGACCCTTGGTTAATAATTGTTTGAAGCATTTTCTCCATTTGGTCCATCCTGAGCCACAGGGCTCGTTTTCCTGGCCCTGCCTCTTCTTCATCAGATTCATCTGATATTACAGGCTTAGCAGACTTCCTTTTATTTTTCCTTTCCACTGGAGAACCCTCCGTGGCCTGTGGCTGTGGAGCGTCTAAAGGCTGATCTATGGCAGAGTCAACGGCTACCGGTATCGGAACCGGCTCCGTACTAATCTGTGGTCCCGATCTTAATTGTGTTTCCACCCGGGACGCGCGCTTTCCCCGTGCCGATTTTTTCACCGTGTTAATTTTTTTAAAACTTCCCAAACTCCTCCTGGCTATTCCAGCCAGCGTCACGGAGTTTCTACCCGGGAAGTAATTTTCAACCCACTTACCTGCGGGCCTGTTACTCACCGCTGGTGGAGCTGCGATCTGCAGCCCTTCCTTACCGACATGCGTCAACGTAATGCCGAGCATGCGCCTGGCGGGGCTTCTTCACGTAGTCACTCACGTGACTCCGAAGTAAAATCCAGCTTTCTATAACACAAGGTTTCTTATCTCAACTATCACATTATAGCAGAACTCATTGTAAGTGAGTTTGATTTAATGGCCGTTACAAAGTTGACAAGGGCTTGAGGTCAGGGCATTGAGAACAAGAGTTGGGAAGCAGAATATTTAATTTTGAACATCACATTGGGCGCACCGTTTACAGTTCTGTTCGACAAGCTACTCGGAAAGTACCATAAAGGTGGAAAGGATGCAGAAAAGATCTGCAAGCATGTTCCTGGAACTGGGCTTGAGTTATTATGAGAGACCAGAGAGGCTGAGATTATTTTACCTGGAGCCTAGGCTATTGGTAACAACTTGGTCCAATTTGCTTTGGCCACCTAAACCTCCTCAGTCTACAAAACCTAGGCATTCCAGGCAGAGTGAAGATGAGGGGAGGAAGAAGGGGAAGAAGAAGGGGAGGAAGAAGAAAAAAAAGACAAGAATAAAAGAAGAGGAGTAGAAGCAGGAGGAGGAGGAGGAGGGAAATAAAGAGGTGTGCCTCCCTGCTATCTGTGTTCCCCTTTCGCAGGTTTCACGAACACTGAGCCACTTGAATAAACCAGAAACCAGAGGAAGAGGAAGAGGAAGAGAAAGAGAAGGTGGAAGAGGAAGAAGAGGAGGTGGAAGAAGAGGAGGTGGAAGAAGAGGAGGAGAAAGAAGAGGAAGAAGAGAAGAGGACGAAGTGAAGAGGAAGAAGAGAAGAGAAAGAAGAGGAAGAGGAAGAAGAAGGAGGGAATGATAGTGTTGAATGCCGAGCTGTAGTCAATGAAGAGCATTCTCACATATGTATTCCCTTTATCCAGGTGGGCGAGCGCAGTGTGAGCTCAAGCCCAAGACAGCCAGAGCTTTTACTGAGGCAATGACCTTGTGGCTGGAGCAAGCCTGAGATGCTAGTGCCTCTCCGCTTCTTCCAATGCGGGACTGTGCCCACACACAGAAGACTGAGGCGCCCACATTATCTAGAGACAGCCAGCATCACCTCTTCAAGCCCAAAGCTGTGCTGGCAGGATAAGCCCCTTAGACAGCCAGCATCTCCTCCAGAGGGAAGGGTGAACTTTGGGGAGAAGCCTGAGATCACAACGCATCCCCCTTCGAAGACCGGGAATGAGGTGCCGGGTCAAGCCCAGGATCAGAGGCCCAGGCATTTTATAAGTACTTTAAGAGCAAGAGAGCAACCATGGAAGGAACAGTACCCAATAGGAATCAAAGGGATTAATGTTGTTAACATTAAAAAGGAGATGTATTAAATGTCTCAGGTGGATGTGTCCCAGGGCTTGATGAGATGGTTCACATGCTGCTGTGGGGGACAAGGGAGGAGATTGTTGAGGACTGGGCAGATTTTTAAATATTTGCTGGCTGCTGGTAAGTTTGTAGATAGCATGAAAATGAGTGGGTCAGTTGGTAAATCGGGCAATGGATGACTGGAAGAAAGCAAATGTGGTTCCTTTATTCAAGAAGGCCAGCAGGGATTAGCCAGATAATTACTGGCCAATGAGTTGAACATCAGTGGTAGGGAGGTTATTGGAAAAAGTTCTGAGAGACAGAAATTAATCTGCACTTGGAAAAGTAGAAATTGGTCAGGGATAGACAGGAAATTCACAGGATATTGTCTGGAATGGCTGTTCCAGTTACAGAGACAAGATAGTCTGGATTTGTTTTCCATGGAGTGGAGGAGGTTGAGTGGGGATCTGATAGACATGGGCAAATATCAGGGGGGCATAAATAGGGTAGACAGTGAGAAACCTTCCCTCATACCAGAAATGTCTGAAATAAGAGGGGATAGATTGAATGTGAGTAGTGAGGATGTTGGAGGGGATCAGGGGGAGATTTATTTTCACCCAGACTGTCTGTGGCTGTAATCTTGAACATGCTGCTGGAGAAGGTGGTGGAGGCAGGGACTCTTACAACATTTAAAAAGCATCTGGACAAACTCTTGGGTAGACAAAAATGCAAGAGAAACTCAGCAGGTGAGGCAGCATCTATGGAGCAAAGGAATAGGTGATGTTTCGGGTCGAGACCCTTCTTCAGACAGATGGCGTTTTGGGTCAAGACCCTTCTTCAGACTGATCAAACCATTGATTCATCAAGACACAGAAGGCCAAGGAATAAATGTTAGTTAATGGGATTGGAGTAGATGGAAATAATGGTCAGCATGGACATGATTTGTTGATGGACCTGGTTCTCTGTTGTGTGACTCCGCAGTTAGTCTGAGTTGAGTTAAGAAACAGCAGGAGGCAGCAATCATCGGTGGGAGTTCTGTCAGAACCTCAAATTTAAATGGGAATGTTGGGCACGATACAAACAGAAAATCTGGTAACTTGGGACCATGGTAACCAATAAACAATAGAATAAACCTTAACTTACATGTAGATCAAGTACACCAAATTACGTACCAACAGATCTGTTGAAGATAAATTCATGGAAGCTTTACTTGATTATTGAGGAACCAACAAAGTATTATATCAGTGGATGTATTCCACTGGATGTATTCAAGAGAGAGTTAGATATAGCTCTTAAGCCTAACAGAATCAAGAGACATGGTGAGAAAGCAGGAACAGGGTACTGATTCTGGATGATCAGCCATGATCATATTGAATGGCGGTGTTAGCTTGAAGGGCTGAATGGCCTACTCCTGCACCTATTTTCTATGCTTCTATTCTAGACCTAGTATTGTATAATGAGAAAAGTTTAATTGAAAATCTAGTAGTTACTGGACTAAATGGGACCCGTTGCGTCCCATGTTCACACGGTAGGGCTGGTCTCCCAACGCAATATTCCACCTCTCCACCAATTCCAAAATTGGCGGCCTAAGGGGACGGGGGCGCTAGTATGGGTGTTGTGGGCCCAAGGGACTGGTTTCCAGAGGGCTAGCGTGTACATTGTAGGCCAAATGGATTCTTGGGCTGACAGCTCAGTCACTCAGGCCTGGTGGGCTGGCAGCTCAGTCACTCAGGCCTGGTGGGCTGGCAGCTCAATCACTCAGGCCTGGTGGGCTGGCAGCTCATTAACTCAGACTTGGTGGGCTGGCAGCTCAGTCATTCAGGCCTGGTGGGCTGGCAGCTCAATCACTCAGGGCTGGTGGGCTGGCAACTCAGTTACTCAGGGCTGGTGGGCTGGCAGATTAGTCATTCAGGGCTTGTGGGCTGGCAGTTCACTCACGGCTATTCCTTGAAGAGTGCAGGCCACCACTCTGCTTGAAGAGTGCAGGCCACCAAATTCAATTTCATAGCTTTTCAAGCAGAGTGCAGGCCACCAAATTCAATTTTATAGCATTTCAATCAGAATGCAGGCCACCAAATTCAATTTCATAGCATTTCAGGCAGAATGCGGGCCACCAAATTAAATTTCATAGCATTTCAAACAGAGTGCAGGCTACCAAATTCAATTGCATAGCATTTCAAGCAGAGTGCAGGCCACCAAATGTAATTTCGTAGCATTTCAAGCAGAGTGCAGGCCGCCAAATTCAATTTCATAGCATTTCAAGCAGAGTGCAGGCCACCATTTCAATTTCATAGCATTTCAAGCAGGGTGCAGGCCACCAAATATAATTTCATAGCATTTCAAGCAGAGTGTGGGCCCCCAAATTGACAAACAACTCATTGCATTGTCATTAAGGCTAACAAATCGTTTTTTGCAAGTACATTGCAGACTCACAGTTCAGTTGATTCACAGCTTAGAATTACAGTTGTGGACTCTCCCTTACTGATCTGCCAGAGTGACTGACTCACATCCAGGCATCTGGGGTTTTATAGTCCTGCCCCCCACCCCCCCCCCCCCCCCGAAAGGGTGTTACCTTCATCGTGGCGATTGACAGGCGAAAGGACCAATCAGCTGATCCTAGGTTTTTTTTTAAACACTCATAACTTTTTAATTTGTCATTGATCAGAAAAATCCTTGGGGCTGCCTCAGCGGAGGAGGACTGTGAGTAAGATGGCCAAAACGCATAGCAATATATTGTAGCGTTTTTTCTAAAATCAATATACAGCACAGACAGGAAGTGGTCAAGATGAGACCTTTAGTTAGATATATATGGTCTTTGAATATAATTCGATATGTTTTTGAAGATATAAAAATAGAAAGTGATTTAGTTCAATGTGAAACCAGACAAAATTAACTAAAGTAAAGTACAAATACAAATGTAATCTACAGTAGATTAGGAAAATGCAATGAAAATTTGAAAATTCATCCAACCTTGGTTATCAAGAGAAGTTAATCACAGCATTACGTTAAAGGAAAAGGTGTATCAGGAAAAGTAAGTGGTATGAAAGATATTGAAAAAAAATCTGAGGCTCAGGATTCATTTGCACGTGAAATGGAAAAAAATCAGAATATAACTAAAGCAGACTAAAACATTGAGGGGGAAAGAGAAAGCAGAATAAAAGAACAAGCTTGCAAGGAAGATGAACACTAAGCATTAAAACTTTTTTAGATATGCAAAAAATTAACGAAAAACAAAAGTTAATGTGGGTCCCTTTTGGTCTAAAGCAGGAGAAATTACGTGGGGATTAAGGAAGCAACAGATAAATTAAATAAATAGAAGACTCAGAAAATGACCTGAAAATAACAGAGGGTGCCAGATCTAGCTTGAAAGAGCAGCCACAAACTTCTGGCACGTCAGTTAAAAAAACGAGAAAAGGATCACACAATTTTAAAGTTTAAATCAGACAAAGGGGAAATATTGACCTTGCCGAGTGATATTAATAAAGGATTTGCACAATTTTACGAGAATCTGTATGCATCTAAAACGATAATGGACACCAACAAAGTTACAGAGTTTTTGGATAATTGTAACCTTCCAAAGTTAGAGTTGCAGGAACAAGAGGAATTGGGAGCACAAATCTCAAATAGGGAAATAGAAGAACAATAATCTCATTAAAAAATGGAAAAACACCAGGTCCCGACGGATTTAGTAATGAATTCTATAAAGGTTTTTATGACATATTTACTCCCCACCTACAGAAAATGGATACTTATGCCTTCAAAGAACAAATACTACCTGAAACACTAGCAGAATCCTCGATCACACTAATACTTAAGAAAGATAAAGATGTGGAAGAACCTGGATCATACAGAGCTATTGCGTTGTTAAATACAGATCAAAAATTATTAGCGAAAATACTAGCTAGAAGACTAAGTAAATATGCTAGTCAATTAACACATTCGGATCAAACGGGGTTTATCCCTAAGAGACAATCATTTAATAATTTTAGACGTCTGTTCAATATAATGCATTCACACCAAACTGAAGATCAAAAACTATCAATCATATCGTTGGATGCAGAGAAAGCATTCGATCAGGTCGAATGGGATTATATGCTCAGGGTATTGCAAGAATTTCAACTGGGAGAGAATTTTATTCTATGGATTAAATTACTATATAATAAGTCAATGGGCAGAATATTATCGAACAATAATTTATCTACAAAATTTCATTTGTCAAGGGGAAATAGACAAGGATGTTCATTATCACCGTTATTATTTGCCCTCATAATTGAACCCCTAGCGGAAATAATTAGAACTCATCCGAATATCCATGGATATAAAACAAAATATTCCAATAATAAAATATCACCATACGCTGACGACGTACTATTGTACATCACAAAACCTCATATTACTATACCAACTATTTTAAAATTAATAGAGGACTTTGAATCATTCAGGATATAGAATAAATTGGAATAAAAGTGAAATCATGTCAATAAAACCGAAAGACTCTACCCATCTTTTACAGTTTCCTTTCAAAATAGCTACGGGAAAATTTAAATACTTGGGCATCGAAATTACTAGAAGATATCAAGATATGTTTGACAAAAATTATAACCCTTTACTTAAGAAACTATGTAACTTGATTAAATTTTGGAAAACGCTTCCGATGTCCTTAATAGGCCGAATAAATGCCATAAAAATAATTTTTCTACCACAATTTTATACCTGTTCCAATCTATCCCATTATATTTACCCAAAACGTTTTTTGAAAAACTGGACTCAGATATAACAAATTTTATTTGGGATTATAAATCCCACAGAATACAAAGAGCTCATCTGAATAAACCCAAAGTAGTAGGGGGGTTAGCACTCCCCAACTTTATGTATTACTACTGGTCTGTAAATATCAGAAACATGATCTAATTGCTGGATAACTCTCCCCAACAACCGGATTGGACGATTATGGAGAGGATTGCTCTCCTTATAATATTGGAGCAATCCTTCTCTCTCCAATATCGATGAATAATATAAATTACAACAATAATCCAATTATATACAGTACAATCAGAATTTGGAAACAAATAAAACACAATTTAAAATTAACAAATTTATCTCTCTTATCTCCTATCGGTAAAAACCCCTCATTTAAACCTTCAACTATAGGTAAAGCATTTATACAATGGGAAAGAGCTGGAATTAAAATCTTCGGAGATGTGTATGAATCGGGAAAACTATTATCATTTAAACAAATACAACTAAAATACAATTTGGGAAACAATCAGTATTTTAAATATTTCCAAATCTGTGACTATCTGAAAAAATACGCACAAGATTATCACAACATGCCTCCAGACTTACTGGAAGAAGTAATGAATACAAAGGCAGAATCAGCTAACCTAATATCATATATGTATAATATTATTCTAAATGCAGAAATACCAACAACAGATGGTATCAGGAGAGACTGGGAAAAAGAATTAAGTATAAAAATTCCCAAAGAAAGGTGGGAAGAATATTTATTAAACGTGCATAACTGTTCAATTAATGTAAGACACACCTTAATACAATTTAAAATCTTACACAGATTATACTATTCAAAACCTAAAATAAGTAAACTTTTTCCCAACATCTCTTCTATATGTGATAAATGTCAATGTCAAGAAGCCAATATAGCACACTCATTTGTCTTTTGTACAAAAATTCAAACATTTTGGACTGCAATTTTTGAAATTTTCACAAAAATATTTAAAATAATACTGACCCCAGAAGCAGACTGGATAATCTTCGGGATATCGGAAGATTGCCCTGAAATAAATGTGTTTCAAAAGACTCTATTTGAATATGGCTTAATAACTGGAAAAAAGCTAATCTTAAAATTCTGGAAAAATTCTCCTATACCAACAGTTAATATGTGGATTTCATCTATGTTCGAAACACTACAATTGGAAGATATGAGACTCCGACTAGCAGCAAAATCAGAATGTTTCTATAAGACGTGGTCTGCATTTATAAATCTATTACAAGGAATACCTCAAAAAAGTAATGGTGTTGGGTCTTGGTTAAGGAGGAACAAAAATTGTCGAGTTGGTAGATTCCTTTTGCGAGATGTTTATAATAAAGTTACTGGCTTTTCTTTTTTCTTTCTCTATTTTTCCCTTTTTCTTTTTTTTTTCCTCTCCAGGGTCTATCTCTTAATTCCCGTTTCTATCTCTTCAAGGGTTTCCTTTCCCTCTGTCACGCTTTGGCACTATATCAAGGACATGATTACCTATATATTCGAGTCTTGGAGGAGATGGCTGTATAGATTTATTTTTACCTTTTGAGATTCCTGGACATAAGTTGTAGGGAAAATCCTAGAATCTATTACCAAGGCAAGGTAGTGAAGAATACTGTCCTAATGCAGGCAAATGGGATTAGTTTAGATTGGTGCAAAGGTCGGTCATCACTAATCACTTCCTTAGACTCATCGAGTTGTACAACACAGAAATGGGTGTGTTGAGCTGAAGGGCCCATTTTTTTTTTCTTCTGTATACTTCAATAATTCTCCAGAAGTAGTTGCAAGACACTTGTAAAGTAATAATAAAACTGGGCAGTGACCAAATGGCGCTGTGTATTGAGACATAGACTGTTTGATCCTGTCCTCGGATATTGTCTGTGTGGAGTTTGCATGTTTTCCCGTCACAGTGTAGGGTTACCCCGGGAGCTGCGGCTTCCTCCCAAATGTCAAAGAGGGGCTGGTTTGCGAGTTGGAAGGAGCTTGAATGGATGGTGGAATGATATTTTTCCAGACCGAGTTGACCAGAACTCAAGGCCTGTCTTACAATAAAAAAAACTCACCCAGAGGGTTGTGATATTGTCTATGTAAGATTGCTGTGGAGTCTCAATCATTGAGTGCATTGAAGTTCAAGATCCATCGATTTTTAAATATTAGGGAAATCAAGGGATGTTGGGTTTGTGCTGGAAGACAGCACTGGAAGAAAAGGTCTTCTTTGACTGATGGAACGAGCACAAGGGACTGAATGGACTTCTCCTGCTTCTGTTACTTATGTCACTGGTCAACACGTGATTCAAAGAAACCTTGTCCAAAAGGAGAAGCTCCCTCTTCTGCAAGTACTGGTGACAGTGCCCAATGCTTATCCAAGTCTATATTCCATGCATCGGTGGGCATTGCACACAAGTATTAAAACGCTCTCAAGCTTGGGGGGTGCGGGGGGAGGGGGTGGTTGTGTGGAGGGGCTGTGATACCAGCTGTTCCCACCACTGCTCAGCTCAGCAGCTATCAAATTCCATGCTCATAAACTTTATTATGGGACGTGGTGCTTTGGGCTGGAAGAGGTTAACTGAAGCTGTTTGCTCAGTAAATGTAAATATTCCCAGTGGAGTCTAATTTTGGCCCTAGAGAGTTTCCGTTGCATTAATAAGGTCTAACTTTCATTGAGATGAGTATCATTGAGCGAATAACTGACGGAGATCAGCAGTTTACGGAGAAGGCTGGAATGTCACAGCCATGAAGGAGAATGTGGGAAGAGTCAACTGGAATGTTGCACCAAAGGGCTGGGATGTCTTCTGGTATGTTCAATACATTTCTACACCTGGACTACCAGCCGGTGATTGGATCTTTTTGGCTCTCCGGACCATGCAGACTGTTTATTATCCTGTTCTTGGTATTATTGGTGTCCCGGGTAAGTTTCTGTGCAACTAATGACTCTTTGAACCATATTCAATTGAAATAAGAGTTATATAAAAGTAAGAACTCTTATTCGCCAGATTTCTCCTTTATGCTGTTGTTATTCCTGAAGCATCTCAAAGTACCTATATTGATTTGGAAGCAATTAGTCACAACATTACTGTTTCTGTCATGTACACTCCAACTTCAGCTGCTCTTGGCTCTTCTGGCTAAACCATGGCATTCATTCGCTGCACAATATACTGGATGTCATTCACTCTGCCACTGTTGTTATCGTTTCAATGCTGAGAATGTTGGAGAAAGGGACTTGCGATCACAAAGTCTGTTCTCTCACCACCACTCCATTCTCTCCCTGGATAGTGTCTGAACTCTTCACAATCTCGCTTTTCCACAAACATTTAGCTATCCATCAGCAGTCTCAACACCATGAATGAAACCCATTTCAATCCCTGGCACAGAGCGTCTATAGTTGTAACATCATTATGGCCATTTTAAAGTCTAGACTCGATTAACTTGATTGTTCAAAGATCTCTTGCTTGCACAAAACTCTAATCCACATTGTCACTCTTCCACTGTGATCTGCATTGCCTTTTGGCCAAGAATCACCTCAACTATAATGTTCCCAACCTTTTCTTCAAATTTCTTTTTGGCCTCATTTCTCAAATAACCTTTCTCCTCTTCAGCTTTGCCTCGGTCCTGTGATATTTCCCCTTTATTTTCAGACTCTCAAGAGATATTTAATTGTGTTACTTTTGTGATTACCCTTGTTTTATTTCTTTTTCTCGCTCTGCCACTTTCCCTTTCTCCATCCCCCTCATAGAAACAAGGCGTGATACAGCACAGTGCCGCCATCTCGTTCCCACTGTGCCTTCTCTTGGAAGCACCATTGTAATCACATTGCTTCTGGTCATTTCCCAGAATCTGCTGCTTTCTCAAGTATTTACATCTTTTCTTTTCGTAGGTTCCATCCAATTCCGTTTCCAGTAACTGATTTCCATTTCATAACTATTGTCAGTGCATATAAATTTGCCCTTATACACCTCTGCTTATTTTCCTAATTTGTTTACATCCATGTCCTGTTCATGTACATTTTGAATTAGAATGTATTAACCCGTGCACCTTAAAACACTGCTCCGCCAAAAGACAATTTTTGCTGTTCATCACTGTCCCAGTCCTGAGATCCACTCTGCTAAATGACCTTCACACTTTCTCTGTGCACTTGCTGCCCCTGCTATAGCACCAAGCTCAGAATTTGCAACTTGTTCCAACTGGGAATGATCCCGTTATTTATTAGCAGTTAGCATTTCTTCTGAGATTTTGCTATTCATTACTGTTTATAAGAGTGAAAATGCTGAAATTGCTGAGCAGGTCATGCAATCGATCAGAGGTAGGAATAGAGCTAGAGTTTCAGGTTGATGGTAATTCACTGGAATTAAAAGACCAAACAGATAAATAAGTAACTACGGTGCTAAGAGAGTGCAGAGGGAAGGTAAGAGCAAAGATGATAGAGTGCAGTAGGTATCACACCTTGTTTCTATGAGGGGGATGGAGAGAGGGAGCGGAGAAGCAGAGGGAGAAAAAGAAAGAAAGCAAGGGTAACAAGCATGAAAGAGTAAACAGTGATGGTGATCACGATGTGTGTTGAAAAGGAGATGGTACAAGAACATAAAGGAAAACTGGATCAAGAAGAGGTGTTGATAGGAACAATGGTATCAGGTTCTGAAGGTGTTGATGAAAATCAAAAAGCTGCAGATGTTGGAACCCTGAAATTAAAAAAAACGGAAATGCAGGGAACACTCAGCAGCTCAGGTAGCCACTCTGGAGGGAGAAACCGTTAATATTTTGCTCAGCGACACTTCATCGGAAAAAGTTGGTAAGTCTAAAAAGCAATAATGTGCCCAGTCAAACTATGAGCTGCTGCCACTGGAGCTCAGGGCCAGCTTGACTGGAACAGGGTGGCGGCTGAGCAGAGAGCAGTGTGAGTGGGAACAATTATTAAACTGACAAGAAAAGACATTCCGGATTATACTTTGAGTCTGAACAAT
The DNA here is from genome assembly GCA_963514005.1 of Raja brachyura. The sequence continues at coordinate 14,869,886 of OY740808.1, forward strand.
TGTGAGGAAGGGGCAAACCATAACATTGCTGCTCAGTTAGTTTAACTTCAGTGCTGGGTAGATTACTGGAGAAGTATAAACTTTCTTTGTCAGGGGCAGATTAATCAGGGCTAGCTATAGTGGGTCTATTACAGGACAGTCCCATCTTGACTCGCCTAATTCAGTGATTTGAGAAGGTGACGGAGGATGTTGATGAGTTCAGTACCTTTTCTGCAGACTGTAGAAAGAAGGAACTGCAGATGCTAGTTTACAAACAAAAGACACAAAGTGCTGGAGTAACACATGGGTCTGACAGCATTACTGGAGAGTGTGGACAGATGGCACTTCTGATCAGGACCCTACTTCAAACTCTATGGATTTCAGAAAGGATTTTGACGAGGTCCTTAGGGCAGGCAGGTCGAAACAACGAAAACAATGGGATTGCAGGGAGGGTGGAAAATTGAATCTGAAATTGCTCTGTGGTGGAGACGAAGAATAATGGTGGGTGGTGGACAAAAGTGCTGGAGAAACTTAGCGGGTGCGGCAGCATTTATGGAGCGAAGGAAATAGGCAACGTTTCGGGCCAAAACCCTTCTTGAGTTTCCCCAGCACTTTTGTCTGCCTTCGATTTTCCAGCATCTGCAGTTCCTTCTTGAACACAATGGTGGGTGGTGTCTCTGAGACTGGAAGACTGGTCCACTAGGGCTCCAAAAGGATCGGCACCCAGCTCCTTGCAACTTGACATGTATATTAACAATTTAATATTGCATGTAAACGGGATACTGCATGATATAAGAATCAGCTGTGTGGTTAGTGAGGAAGATCGTTTTATTTGCTGTGGGAAGTTGCTCAAATTGGAATTTAGTACAGAGATGTGTGGGATAATATATTTGCGGAGGTCCCATATCCCTACACATATCCCTAACTTCCTAATGTGTGGGGAACAGGGAGAGCTTGCACTATATGTCTATGGATCCTTTACAGTCACAAAACCGATCGATATGGTGGATAGACGGGCTTATAGGACTACTTACTGAGGCATAAATTACAAGAGCAGAGGTGTTCTACTGCAACTGTCTGCAACCCCAATTAGGTTGCAGCTTGACTGCGGCATACTGTACTAGTCAGCCCATTATAGAATGGTGTAAAGTTGTGGAGGAGGTTTACCAGGAGTCTGCCAGGACTGGAAATTTGTAGAGGTGTGGAAAGTAGAGAAACTAGGGCTTTTTCCTTTTGACTGTGGTGTTTTCATTGGACTAAGGAACTTAAATGAAGCATATAAAACTGTAAGGGACATGATGTAGATCGAAAGTAATTGGTAAAAGGATTAGGGGGGAGATAAGGATGGGAGTGACCTTGAACTCACTATGAGAAATGAGACGCCTCATCTCAACTCAATCATATTTGGGTGCGGACTTGAAGAACTGTGACCTTGAGGTGCTGGAAGGTGGGATGAGCCTGGGTAGTGCCTTTTCGTGACCGACACAGGCACAGGCAGGAGCATGACTGCAGCTTCTGCGTATGTCCTGCCAGGATGTATATAAGTACAACCCAATATTCTCAGATCCTGCACTGGATTTGACGTTGTGCTGTGTACTTTACATTCCTCTCAATTTGTTTCCCACAGTAAAGCCTCAATCCACACATCTATTTCTGTCTGACCATTCCCCAGTACATTTCTGACATCTGTTATTCTTCTTACATTTTATGAACATTCCCAAGTGTGTGTGACATGTTTAAACTTTGATCCTTTAAATGGTCCTTATGTCCAAGTGAATATATTTATCGTGTCCCTTACTTCAGCTGGAGATAGACACTGGTGTTCATCTCTCACTAGCTTTCAGAACCACTGATCACACCGATGCTCCCAGCCTCTTATGCCAGTATCGGTGCCTTTCTCCTGCTACCACTCCATTCACAACCACTTCAAACATTGTTCCATCTGTGATGCTGTGTTGTATCAGTTGAAAAGAAGTAGCAAGATGGGGTCAGTCAGAAAGCTCAAGAGTGGTGCTGGGTTGAAGGAAGCCACTCGGTCTGTTGAGCTGGCACTGGCTGCTTTGAGGTGTGATCCCATGCCCCAGGTCTTTTTCCCAATCCCCTCAAATGTTTTATCAGTTCACATTAATGAGGCGATTAAGCAAATCGAAGCTGCACTTCCTCGAAATTAGAAGAATGAGTGATTTCCCCATTCTTATGGGCGTGACGGGGTAGTTTAGAGCTGATGAGTCCCCTGGCCTGGGTATCGACAACCAGGGGCCCTGTCAAAATAACTGTTCAGGACTGAGATCAAAATAAATGTTATAACTCAGAAAGTGCTGAATTGTGGGATCTCAGTGGACAAGTGAGCTGCAGGAGATGTGTAGAACAGTCTATTCAAGGAAGACTAAAGAAATGAATGGATTTTTAGATAGAAGGGGAATCAAGGGGTACGGTGTTCTTTGTCAGATCCCCTCCTAACCTCTTTTCCGCCTAAACCTTCATCGTCTATACATCCATAGAGATGTTTTGTGCTATCCACACTTTCTATGTTCTTCATAATTTTATATGGGTTTAAGGTGAGAGCGGAACGATTTAATAGGAACCCAAGAGGCAACTTCATCACACAGAAGGTGGTTGGTATATGAAACGAGCAGCCAGAGGTAGTAGTTGAGGCTGGTATTTAACATTTAAAAGTTATTTAGACAAGTACATGTATAGGAATGGTTTAGAGGGATACGGGCCAAATGCAAGAAGGTGGGAAGAGTATGGATGGGACAACTTGGTCGACATGGACAAGTTGGGCTGAAGGTCCTGTTTCCTTGATGTATGGCTCTATCAGATATACTCTTCAGTCTCCCCACTCTAAGTAAACAAACCAAGTCTCTCTTCACAACCAAAACATTCCATCTCAGGTGAATCACTGGTGCATCTCCTCTGCGCCCTCTCCAGTATAATCACATTCCTCTAATACCAGAAGTCTACTGCCTCTAGCTAACCAATATTTTAGAAAGTTGTACCATAACCTTCATGCTGTTATATCCTGTGCCCCAGCTAATGAAGGCAGGCAATCCATAAGCCCCATGCATCGTCTTATCTACCTGCGGACTCCATGGATCCTTGGGCAGTACAAACACCATCACACTTCCCAAGGGAACAACAGAACAGCTACTGGATGTTTTACCCTGGTCTTGTGCATCTTCTCAGAGAGAATTGCCAAGGTTAAGTCAGGACCACCTTCACTAGCTCACCTGTAATAATAGTAGGGCTTTGGATAATGATCCTGGGCTGATAAACTCACACCAACCATTACTATTGAATTTAGTTGAAAATTGGCTCTGGTGGTCTTTATTATTTGTTTGTTTTTTACAATAAATAATTCAATTAGCTGTAACTTTTCTCAGTGTTTAAGTTGCAATTGCTTCTTTTTCTTTCCAATTATTAATGAATCGTGAACCATATTCATAGATAGTTATAGAATCATATAGCATGGAAAAACACCCTATAGTCCAACTTGCCCACTAAGATTCCCCATCTGCACTAGTCCCGCATTTGACCCATATCCTTCTAAACATTTCCTATCCACGTAACTGTCCAAATGTCTTTTAAATCTTGTTTTAGTACCTGCCTCAACTACCTCCTCTGGAAGCTCGTTCCATACAGCCACCACCATCTGTGTGAAAAGAAAGTCCCTCAGGCTCCTATTAAATCCTTTCCCGCTCACCTTAAACCAATGTCCTCTGGTTCTTAATTCCCCTACTCTGGGTAAAAGACTCAGTACCTTTAGCCTATATATTGCCCTCATAATCTGATACACCTCTATAAGATCACCACTCATCGTCCTGCACTCCAAGGAATAAAGTCCTTGCCTGCCTAGCCCCTCCTATAGCTTAGGTCCTCATGTCCTGGCAACATCCTGTAAATCTTCACTGCACTCATTCCAGCTTAACAAACATCTTTCCAATGACAGGATGACCAAAACTGAAAACAGACCAGACCGGCATCTTCTACAACTGTAACATAACATCCCAACGTTTATACTCAATATCCTGACTGATGATAGTCAATGTAATGAAACCCTTCTTTACCCTTCTATCTACCTGAGATGCCACTTTCAAGGAATTATGCACCTGCACTCTGCTGTACCCCCCCCCCCCCCCCCCCCCCCCACCACCATGAAGGTCCTGCCCTGGTTTGATATCCCAAATTGGAACACCTCGCACTTATCTGCATTAAACTCCATTGACCATTCCTCAGCCCACTTGCCAAGCTGATCAAGATCCTGTATTGGTTCATTCACTGCTGTTCAATGTCTCCAGAAGGTGACCTTGTCAAATATATCATAGGAATAAGTCCATAACGCGTGTTTATTGGTCAGCCACGCTGTTAAGTAAAATATTAAGTGCTGGAGTAACTCAGCGGGTCAGGTGGCATCTGTGGAAGGAATGGATTGGTAACGTTCTTGCGTCAGGGCATTTGTTCAGGCTGAAAATGGTCCCGACCCAAAACATCACCTGTGCATGTCCTCCAGAGATGCTGTCTGACCAGCACTTTGTATTTTGCTCATGATACCAGCATCTGCAGTTCCTTGTGTCTACTGTTAATTTTGCTTCCAGCATGACGCTAAATCCTGCATTTATTTCCCTTCCAGTTAATCTAGTGACGATTGTGATCCTATCCCGGGGAAAGTGCGGTCTCTCCAAAGGAGTCACCTACTACCTGGTGGCCATGGCAGGAGCAGATCTACTGGTCATTATCTTCGACGTGATACTGAGGCAGATTCCCATTTTTTACGCGGAATGGTTTAGTTTCCTGTGGTATGTCCCCATCTGTAATCTCCACGCCGTCTTCCTCTACGCAGTCACAGACTGTTCCGTCTGGTTCACGGTCGCTTTCACCTTCGATCGATTGCTTGCCATCTGTTTCCAGAAGATCAAAACTAGATATTGCAACCAGAAAACGGCGTCTGTGGTTCTGGGGACGGTGACTGGGCTGAGCTGTCTGAAGAATATCTTCTGGTATTTTATGCCCACAGGCGAGTACTATCTTGATAACGACCCTTGGTTTTGTATTGAGAGAACCGGCGTCTTGTATTCACAGGCGTGGGCAACAGTCGAGTTCCTCCACTATTTCCTCACGCCGGTGGCTGCGTTTGTCCTAATTCTGCTGTTCAATGTTATTACCATCAGGCACATCTTGGTGGCCAGCAGAGCTCGCAGGAGACTCCGGGCTCCTGACTGCCAAGGGGGTTCCAAAGACCCCGAGATGGAGAGCCGAAGGAAATCTGTCATCTTGTTGTTGGTGATCTCGGCCAATTTCATCATTTTATGGACATCGTTTATGATCTATTCCATCTGGATCCGGCTGTGGTGGATGCAATATATTACTGTAATGCTACACCGCTGTGTGCAAGATTTGGGATATGTGTTGCAGCTCCTGAGCTGTTGCACAAACACTGGCATTTATGCCGTGACCCAGAAAAAGTTCAGAGCAGAATTTAAGAATTTGGTGACATTTCCCTTCATTAAAATTGCAAAACTAATTAAACGATGAGAGCAGGCTTTGCAGAATTCTCTTGCTTGTACTGGCTGCAATTTCTTTCTCCATAATAACTTGAAACACCATTCCCAGATGCTTTCATCGGATTCTACTGATATCTACGTCCAAGCAAATGGAATCGCCCTAGGCTTTTCCAATTCTGCTCCTATGTTCAGTCCTCTCCTGCCGTCCATCCCTGCGACATTTGTCCCCCACCTGGTTGGGCTCCCCCCTGTTACGTTTAACTCCCTTGTAAGCTGAGACTTCCAGCATGTTGCGTAGTTAACTCCTGACTCAACAACAACCGAAAACGAAGCAAACTGCAAGAAGGTGGCATTTACCCAGCATACTATGAAAGATCAAGTGAGTGTTGAGGTTAAGACTTGAACAAGTTGCAAAGAATAAAGTTTATGCAAGAACGCTGTTTACATTGCAGTTCCATCTTCAGTCTAAATGTGTGCAGGATGTGGGCAGTGTCAGAACATTTTAAGGTAAGGGACACTTCTCCATCAAAACAACCCTCTTGTGAAAATTGGCAATCAAGGACCAGTAAGTTTAAGGTGCATCAACTTGAAAGGAGTAAATTGAGCACAGAAACTCCAATCATGAAGTCGCGTTTGCATCGAGCAGTTGTCACAGGTGGTCAAGACATGTCAAGTCAAGTTTATCGTCATATGCACAAGTACGGTGAGGGGCAGGTATAACAAAGAGCTTGCTTGCAAGCAGCTTCACAGACACGTAGACAACATACAAAAGCAAAAACTATGCATAAATTGTACATACATTCTGCAAGTCAGTAAAATAGACAAAAACATTTATGCGAAACACAATTTAAAAAGCTCTTCCTCCAAAAAGGTCCATGGTAGTGCAAGGGGTGGTCCATGGTGTTCCATTGTCAAAATAGGATTAGGGTGCTTCTGGTTATAGGAAAGTAGGTTTTCCTGAACCCTGGTAGTGTGGGTCTTCTGTACCTCATACCTGATAGTAACAGTGGAGAGAGGGCATGGCCTGAATGATGGGGATCCTTGAAGATAGATAACATCTAATTGAGGCAGTGGCTCATTAGATCCCTTTAATGATATAGTGGGCTATATGCTCTTGATGGACTGGGTTAAGTCCACCACTCTGCAACCTCTTACATTCACGGGTGTTGGAATTGCCATACCAGACCATAATGCGACAATTTAGGATACTTTCTACAGTACTTCTGTAGATGTCTGTTAGAGTATTTTTCTTGTTGCATTTCCTGTTGTACTTATATATGGCTTGATTATATGTATAGTATAATTTGACTGGATAGCATTCAAACAAACCTTTTCCATGTACGTTGGTACACATGACATTAACAATCCAAAAATCCTTTAAAGGCTGCCTCAAATAGATTTTTATTAAATTGCATCTCTGCATATAACCTGAACTACGTACATTGGAATGATATCCTTCAACAGCCAGATGAATGTGGATAAAATGTCAAAAGACTATGTCACACATGACCATGGCCACCACGGATGAAGAACACTTAGAATGGGAGATGTGTATTGCTGAAATTGTCCACCGTGGATCTCACTTACGTGTCAAATTAATTTAAATGTCTGAATCAAGATGTAATATTCTAGAAATATAATGTGTTTACCTGGGATTATGTTAATGACTTTAAACAAACCCGAGCACAATAAAGTCACAAACCTAAATATGTATGTTGAGTGCTGGAGGGTGGTGTAGTGGCCATTTGGCTTGTTTTGTGCGTCATTGATAATGGCATGTGTCTTTACATTTTAGACTGCCCGTTATATTGTGGGTGGGATTTATGACCTATTTCACGGCGTGTTGGGAGTTAAGTTTCGTGCACAGAAGCTTAGTTTTCAGTTTCAGTTTTGGACGAGCATGGGGAAAGTTCACCCTTTGACCATGCAAAGTGTAACGGAGACACGAGGAGTTTTCTAATGTTTAATGCAATAAGCTGGAGTTTGATGAAGATTATAGTGTACGAGTCGGAAGAGGTTTGGATGTACCTTATTGTTTTTCATCAACAATAAAGAATTTATTCATCAAAAGACTGTGTTTTGAAGATTTATCTGTGAAGAAGCTCTGAAGGTCCCCGACGGAGAGCTTGCATGCGTACAAAGACATTCCCCTTAACCATGTAGTCCATTTAACGGCTAAAGGGAGTAATCACTTGAACGATATAAAAATCTGCCACTACAGGTGGAGGGTGGCAAATGTTGTGCCTCCATTCAAGAAGGGCTGCAGGGAGAATGCTAGGAACTATAGGCCAGTGAGCTTAACATCTGTAGTTGGAAAGTTACTAGAGAGTATTCGGAGGGATAGGATATACATGCATTTAGATGGACAAGGGCTGATTAGGGATAGTCAGTATGGTTTTGTATGTGGGAAGTATTGTCTCATGAATCTGATTGAGTTGTTTCAAGATGTGACCAAAAAGGTTGATGGAGTCAGAGCTGTAGATGTTGTATATATAGATGTTGCAGAGCATTCGACAAGGTTCCACATGGTAGGTTGCTCTGGAAGGATACATTGCATGGGATCCAAGGAGAGATAGCTGAATGGATAGAAAATTGGCTTCATGAAAGGAGGAAGAGGGTGATGGTGGAATGTTGCTTCTCGGACTGGAGGCCTGTGACCAGCGGTGTGCCTCAGGGTTTGGTGCTGGGCCCGTTATTGTTTGTCATCTATATTAATGATTTGCATGAGAACATACATGACAAGATTAGCAAGTTTGCTGATGATACAAAAGTGGGTGGTATTGCAGATAGTAAAGATGGTTGTAAAAAATTGCAGCTGGATCTTGAATGGTTGATGGAATTTAATACAGAGAAATATGAGGTGTTGCATTTTGGGATGTCTAACATGGGCTGGTCCAACACAGTGAATGGTAGGGCTCTGGTGAGTTTTGTAGAGCAGAGGGATCTAGGAGTGCAGGTGCATGGTTCTTTGAAGGTGGAGTTGCAGGTAGATAGGGTGGTCATAAAGGTTTTTGGCACACTGGCCTTCATCAGTCAGAGTATTGAATATAGACGTTGGGAGAACATGTTGCAGTTATACAAGACGTTGGTGTGGCCACATTTAGAGTATTGTGTTCACTTCTGCGCACCATGTTATAGGAAAGATGTTGTCAAGCTGGAAAGAATACAGAGAAAATTGACGAGGATGTTGCCAGGGCTAGAGGGTCTGAGCTATAGGGCGAGGTTAAGTAGGCTGGGACACTATTCCTTGGAGCACAAAAGCTGCATAAAATAACAATCAGAATAGGTTGGGTAGATACACAGGGTGTCTTACCCAGAGTAGGTGAATTGAGGACCAGAGGACATAGGTTTAAAGTGAAGGGGAAATGATTTAAAAGGTAACCTTTTCACACAAAGGGTGGCGGGTGTATGAAACGAGCTGCCAGAGGAGGCAGTTGAGGTAGACATTTCCCAAAGCACATGAGGCAATACAATAAAAACAGAAAAGTGGAAAATGTTCAGCAGTCAGGCATCAACAGTGGGGAGAGAAACATTACTGATGCCCTGTATGTAAGTCTGTGTGTGTGTGCGGTGGGATAAGGGGGGAGATAATGAAGGTAATGTCTGGGCTAGGATGTAAACTCAACTTTCTGAGAAAGGCTAATGGTTGTTTATTAAACATAGCTGATGTTACTGGGGGAGGTATAGGTATGGGGAGATAAATAAGGACAGAGAGGGGGGGGGGGGGAGAGTGCAGGAAATATGAGGTGCAACACAGCAGAGAAAATCCTCAGTGAAAGAGAACATTTAAAAACGTTTGTAAGATCTCATCCTCACATTGAACAAATTCTCTTTTAACACCATTTATTGTCTCCAAATGAAAGGGAACCGTCATGGATCCAAGCTCTGCTGTCTCTGTGTGATATGTGAACATTCCTTCTGTTAGTTTGGCTGAGACACTTCTTCAATGTTATTTTCTGTGACACTGATGGCTGTGTTTTGGTTTTGCTTCCCGCTTCTGTACAGAACTCGAGTTTCATCAATGTCGCTGCCAATTCCCACCCAGCCCTCGTTTCCATCTGGCCCTCTCCAATCAAACCCCATTATAAGCCCATTGACTTCCACAACAATCTCCACTACACCTCCTTCTCTTTTCTCCATCTTTGTCACATCAGTGGGTTTCCTGTTGTCCTTCCTCCTGCGCTCTGCCCTCATCCTCCCTCCTCCCAGTCAGAGCAAGAATAGGGGTTATCTTTTCACCACCTTACACCATGCTGTTGTCCACATTTTCATCTTCTGTAACATCTGGCGCCTTCCACAAGATACCACCAACAACTTTCTTTCTCTTCCTTTCACAGTAATCTCTGAAGGGACCTTTCATTCCACAATTTACCCTTCCTTCTCCACCAACATCTACTCTCCTCCACAACTTGAGAGTTTCCTCAATATTACTGCCAATCCCGCTTCCATTTGGTCACCTCCAACTCAGTATTTCGATCTCCATCTCACGAAATAAGAAACATGTAACGTGAGCAACACCTTCCCATCCCACCACCTGAAAACTTCTTGCAGATGAAGCAGTGATTTATCTGTACTGCTTCCAAGTTAGTGTATTGCATTCAATATGGTCTTCCCTGCAGTGGAGGAATCGAATGCCGATGGGTGATCTCTGGTGAAACACTTCTGTTCAGTCTGCAAGGATGCCCTGAGTTTCTCGTCACATCAATTAAATTTTCCATCCCCCTCTCACACTGACCTCTCTGTCTTTGGCTTACACTATTCTAACATAGATCGATGTGACCTTGAGGAATGGTACCTCGTCTTTTGCTTATGCACATCGCTGCCACTACCCTGTGCCTCCTTCCTTCTTGCCAGATTTCTTGGAGATTTCGGGAATGGAATCTGGGTAAGTTCTCTCTTCCCCTGGGAGATTTTCTATACCACATAAACAAGCTCTTCTTATGCAACCTGGGCATTGTCGAGTAATGAAGGAGTTGCAGGAGAACTCACTATCACTGAAGCAAGGAGGATACCATTGACATACTGGATGATGGTGGATTGGACAGGGAGTAGATCTTGCAGGTGGGTTTGTGATGTGATGTGGAAAACAGTTGGACTACTTAGGAATGCCTGTGGCAGTCGAGTCCAAGTGTATTGCTGTTGATTTATCTTTATCCAAAAATTAACTTTATTCAGAACAAAAAATACACAAAACAAAAACTGTGGAAAAACTCTTCAGATGTTGTAAACGTGTACACATTCATCAGTGTCATACTCAGTAGTGTTTGCACCTACATTTCCGCAAAACACCCTTGATGCCCATGTGATCCATGGGGCAATATACCTTCCCTTGTTTAAGGGGGATTCCCACCGGACTCTGCCCTTTAATGTCCAGCAGCGGAAGGACCCTGCACCACAGTCTGGTCCTCCCCCACACAGAACCTTGGTGTTGGCTGCAATAGCTTTGCTGATTGACTGTGAAGGCGAACCATGGCTGAAGCTCTGGGGCTAACGGCACCAACGAAAATCCATTGGCTGTGTCAATCACTGAGAACTACCGATGTTCAGGCATAAGTGCAGAATACATTGTGGTGGAATCCACATTTAACGGAGCCTTCTGGTCTTCTTCTTTCGTGTGGCGTGCACAGCCTAAAGTTGTTGGACAACTTGTTCTATTTGATCTTCTGTTTGTGCACGTCGAGTTGATTGCATTAGTCGAAACAGGGCGGACCATGTGAAGGTTGCAATCTTCCACCCCTGCCTTCTGGTCAATGCACTGATTCGTTTTCTGGTAGTCAATGGTCAATTTGCCAGGTGGCATTTGGTTTCCGAAGTGCCCATACTGGGCGGACCGTTAGAGGAACCATGTATTTTAATAAGAACACGTCTTTCTTCCAACTGCACTACCACAGGCAAGAGGCCTGTGATGGCCAAGGCATGGATGGATTCTGTATTGTGCACAAAAGAGGTCTTCCAGGAAACGTTGCTGGTTTCATTTGCTGTAAGTAGTCCTCACTCATTTTTGTCGCCAGCCCAAATGGGATGGTCACGTAATTCCTCCAGCTTTAGCCTCCGGATAGACCAAATAATTTGCCATTTCTCAAAATACAGCGAGGAATTTAACTGTAGGAGGTCCATTCTGAGGAGGATTTGTTGTACACATCGCACTCAAAGGTATGTTATCAATCCACGAGGGCCGAGGCACGCGGATACAAGCTTAGTTATAACTAGTCTATTATGTCAGCCCCACAAGTCCTGGTAATAGGGTAAAGCGTTACTATAGTTTAGAGGTAAACATGTTGGGGCGGTACAGTGGCAGAGTTGCTTCCTCACAGTGCCAAAGACTTGGGTTCGACCCTGACTCCAGGTCCTGTCTATGCGGAGTGTGTACGCTCTCCCCGTGAGCGCATGGGTTTCCCCCGGGTGCCCCGGTTTCCTCCCACACTCCAAAGCCATACAGGTTTGTAGGTTAATTGGCTTCGGTCAAAATTGTAAAATTGGCCCTAGTGTCACACTAAGTGTGCAGGATAGTGCAAGTGTTTGGGGTTCGCTGGACGGTGTGGATTCGGTGGGCCGATACGCCTGGTTCGCGCTGTATTTCTAAACTATCTCTAAATTTAGCCCCTGTATCCAGAAGCAGTTCAACATCTTGGCCGCCCACCCTCACACTTACATACACCCCATCGTTCCGTTATTGTATGAGGGCTAGTAGAGGTGCAGCTGGGGCAAGTGTGGACGCATTTAGTTTTATATCACAGTGAACAGTTAGTTGTCGTTGTTGTTCATCACACAGCTGCTTAAATCGATCCAAAAACGTGGGTTATTTTGGAAAGGTGGCCATTTTCTTAGCCTAAACATTTATCTCCCTGCTTCACTCTACACTTATTTGCCCAATGTCCTTTTCCACAGTAATGACATTTGCCAGGTCTTCTATCAATGGCACCACCTTATTGGATCCCATGCAATCTAACCTTCCAGAGCAGCATATAATGTGGAACCTTGTTGAACGTTTTGCTGACTTCCATGTTGTCTATATGGATTTTAGAAAGGCATTTGATACAGCAGATGTTTGGTGCAATTGTCTTTACACTGAGGGTGGTGAGTGCCTGGAACATGCTGCCGCGGTTGGTAGTTGCGGCAGATATGATAGTAGCATTTAAGAAACTTTTGGATATGTATATACAGGGAATGGTGGGATATGGATTATGTGCGAATAGATAAGAGATGCATGTGGCATTATGTTCGGCACAGTTATTATGAGCCGAAGTGCTTGTTCCTGTGCTATGTTTTAAGAAAACAAATGGCATATTGTCCTTTGTTGCTACGGGGTGGTGTTTCAAAATAGGCATGTATTTTGCAAATGTACAGGGTGTTGGTAAGGTTACACATGGAGTACTGCGTAAAGTCTTGATCCCCTTATTTAAGAACGAATATACCAGAGTTGGAAGTAGTGATAAAACAAAAATCAATCTAATTCTTAAAATCAGAGGATTGTCCTACAATGACCACCTAAAAATATTTTACCTGCATTCCTGGGAGCTGAAAAGCATGAAGTGTGTTCTTTTTGAAAGATAGAAGATTCCAAGTGGGGATTTCAAGGAACTCTGCAACTGGGTTGTAAATGGAGCAAAAACATGGCGATTCTTGTTTACTGCCACTCTCTCGTATTCCTATACATTTGTACTTAATCTAAGACTGTACATATGTATAGTGATATGTTTACTAAACTGCATGCAAAAAAAAAAATGAATTTCACTGTACCTTGGTACATGTGACAATTCTTCACCCAGAAGGTTCCAACCTTTGGAACTCTCTGACTGCTTGAGGACATTCGTAGAGGACGAGTCACAGAGATGGATGGAGTTTCTGAAAATTTGGGGCATGTAACTGTGGCAGGGCACTGGCGCTGACGATAAGATCAGCCATGATCCTGTTGCATGGTGAGCAGGCTTGGGCTCTGAATGAAGCACCACTTCTACCTCTCGTGCCCACTCGGTATCGAGAGCATACTGTATATTTCTTTAAGATCGCACCATTACACTATAAATAAGAAAAGATGAGGAATTTAATTAAAGTACAACGACTTGTTGCTTCATTTTTTTTTAATGTGACCTGGCTTTTGTAAAGAGAAGCAATTATTTTTTAAACTCAATGAGCGTTTTGGAATATCCAGTGCGGCGCATCACCGAAGTGTTGAGATGGGAAGATTGACTTGTTGGTGACACCGTGAGAAACTGGAAGCCCAATTTTCTATGGGCCTGTCTCACGGTGCGAGTTGACCCACGAGGTACCCCGAGTGAAAGACTCGTGGTTGTGTACGAGACTCCAAGTTTATGAACAAGAGTTGAACCGAGTTCCCACGGGTTCAGGTGCCCCACTTTAACCTTGGGACTACTATCTATCAGCAGGGATTTTCCTCAAATGTCGTAATCCCTTTGTTTGAAGAACAATACAATTGAAGGATGTTGCGAGCACATTGTCCCGGTGGACAGCAGGCAGTATATAAATGGCAAGTAGTGGAAGCGTTTCACCATAGAGTTTAATTGACAGAATAAACGTGCATCACGAACAGGCGCGTCATCTCGGACAGAAAATGCTTGAAATGTTCAATAGTATCAACGAAGAATATCATTTAATTCTTGCCGTACTTGGTGTCCCCGGTAAGTGGCCATACCAGTCAAATTGCGTAAATCTGTGTTAGTTCATGAGGCCGACTCTGGTTTTCCCTGTGACTGGCAACATTATGTAAACCGGTACACGGGGGACGAATATCATAATTGCAAGACTTTGCATTGCCCCTAAAGGTTTCACAATTTAAATTACATTCGCATCTAGCAGACTCGCTGGATTATCATTCCCAATGCACATGGCAGAATATCACGAGCTACTCAATTAGACTGGATGCAGGAAAGTTCCTGAAAGAGCCCAGGTAGCGTCACTGCCCGGGCACCGTGTACCACGACGAAGGAGCTCCTGATGAATTGCAGTGCGTGCTGTTTGCTACTAGGAATGGACCGGATGACACCGGTGTCTATGAATTAAATGGTGTATCTATCACCAACTGGGGTGTCATCCTTCAGTTCCACTTGGGTTCTCGTGTTCTGTGTTGGATTAGAAAAGAAGGCCCAAGGAACTTCAATTGTTGGAATCTTGAGCAAAACACAAAGTGCTGGTGGAGGAAATGGACAGATGGAAATGGAAAATCTGTTTCGGATCGGGACCCTTCGGATTTTAGAAAGGGGCTGGATGTTTTGTAATAAGGGTATAAAGTAAAATGACTTGAAATTGTTTCGCCGCTGGGCTTTGGGATGAGGGGACCCAGCTCACTAGCAGGTGGGCGGGAGATGCTACCTTGTACAACTCGTTGTATTCTGTGTTTACTTACATCAGCACTATCATTCCCTCCCTCAACAACTTACTAAGCATTCGAGGTGTCTTAAATGCCGGCCTTTGCTACATTCGTCTAGCGCAGGATGAATATCGGACCGGATAGCCTAAATCTGAAATTAAATACATTTGGAGGAACCGGGTTTTCCCCTCGATTCGACGTCTCCACAATCGTAAGTTAGATAGAGCTGTAGGGGCTAGTGGAGTCAATGGATATGGGGAGAAGGCAGGCACAGGTTATTGATAGGGGACGATCAGCCATGATCACAATGAATGGCGGCGCTGGCTCGAAGGGGCGAATGGCCTCCTCCTACATCTATTTTCTATGTTTCTATGCAACCTGCGCGGCTCCAGGCGCGTACAATTAAAGGCAAACATATTGGGTTTTCAGAATAAGGATCTGCAGATATAGGTAGCATTCATAACTCGTTTATGAAGTCATCATTGTTCGGTATTTTGATTTCGATATTTTCTGACTGAAATATGGAGGGCAGAATTATAGCGAAAACTCACGCGGCTTATAATGGAAGCTCTAAATTACCAATAAAATGGAAAGTGCTGGAAACGGGGAGGGTCTGCGGAAAAACAAACCAGTTGCCATTTCAGGTTGACGGTCTGACCTGCCGCCAATTTCCAGATTTAATTTCTGTTTTCCCGCTCGTGCAGTATTTTGATTTCCATCCAAGTAATGATTTATTTTTGTAACCATCATTTGTCTTTGGTGCATTTCATCTCTGCTTTCAGAAAGCGGATGCTCAGTCCACTCATTGGTTACGTTTTCTGACCTTGTTAATCGGCATTTCTACTTCGTGATGAGTGAATTTGAATCTCAAAATACCTCGAACGGGTTTTCTCTCAGATTGTAGTATTACGTTATGTGCAACACACACATGGTTTATGGAAGATCTCAGTGGTTGGGGAAGCGCGTGTGCGTGGTGACATGGAGTAAAGGGTGGGTGGTGAGAAGCGGGGGTGGGGGTTGGAATAAACAATACTGTCCCGACACTATTGACGTTGTCCATACTTTTGCAAGATCTTCGAGTAATTCCCAAAGGTTCTCCTTCTTCTTCTTGCGGATGGCGTGCACAGACTAACGTTGGTCTTATTTGATTGTGCACGCCAGGTTGATTGCATTCGTCGAAACAGGGCGGACCACGTGAAGGTTGCAATCTCCCACTCCAAAGGTTCTCCAAAAAGTTGACTTGTGATTTGTTTGTTCTATATGTATTACACATTGGCAGCAAGAATGTAGTATTTTGCGGTCGAGCGCCAGCATTACAGCTCCACGGTCTGTTTTACTTCTGTTGGAGGCACTGGGGACACACGCTCTTCTGCCGCTCATTTTCCGAAATTAATTGTATGGATACTTACTATTCCCCAGATGTATTTTACTCATCTAAAATACATATTCCGTGGTTCCAATTAGTAGATAAATTAACACATCTTATTTTTCACCATAAACGTCAGGAAGACATTGTTGAATGTATCCGTTGGTTTGCCTGTCCTCTAGACACTTCGTTACCGTACCAGATTTTTGACATTTCGATTTCGATTATCTCTCAATCGAAGATAGGCAGAAAAAGATGCGGGTCAGACAGCATCTCTGGATAAAAGGAACATGCGACTTTTCGTGTCGAGGCCCTTCTTCAAACTCCTCTCAACCGTGCAGATTTGAATTTATTTGAATGTATTCGGTCAGGATTTGCCATTTATATTTCTCCCCTGTACAGAGCGTTCTTCTACCTGCAAGCTTCCACTCACGGTTAATGCCGTTGAACGATAACGAGCCCATTGGGTCGTTGTAGAGCAACCCCGGTTAACCCACCCCCCGCTCCCCACGAGAATCCTGAATATATTTTCCTCGATTGCCTATGCAACATCCTTTTGAAATGTTCGATCTTATCCGCGTCCATTGCCCTTTCAGGTCATTATCACCAGCGGTGCAGAAGGCATGTCTAGCAACCCCTAGTATCATCAGCTGATGGGATCCTCTTTTGTCTCTCTGCCTTGTCGAAACCTATAATGATCGGGTTCATCCCTCGCAAAGCTGATGTCAATTCCAGGAAGAACAACGTCAGTTTCGCCAACCTTGTAGTAAAATCCCTCATCCCTGGAACCATTCTGACAAATTCCCTCACCACCCCCTGAATGGCCTTCACACCCTTCCTGAACTTTTAAAATCCTCGGCATGCTTTTTCCAGTTTGGTACCCGCTCTTTGTGAAGCATAAGATGTTTGGACTGCGTGTATTCTCCTACATTCTCTCTAGTGTCTTGAAATGTTATTGTTTTCCCTTAACCACTGTGGTTTGCGGACGCACCTCTGTGTCAATCCTATTCTCCATTCCAAGTTGCCGTATCCACGGGCTTTCCTGCAGAGGCCAAGTAAAAGTTCAATTTTTCCTACAGCTTCCACTTTACGAATCCCACATTCAATGCCGTTGTTTCAGTCCCATCAAGCTAAGAGTTCCTCCAAACTCAGACTCCGCTCCCCTTACACAATGCTCTTCGCTGCTCACTCTTCTTCACATTTCCGATGCCATCAAGATGACCCCTCCGGGCTCCTGACACTCTTCCGCAGAAAGTCAAGAGATGCGCCTTGTTTGACAAATACCAACAGCGTGCCTTCCAGGAACACGGCCAATTCTCTACACACCTTCCATACGGCGCTAATTATTTAACCGCAAGTATTGTTTTGGCCTAATTTACTTGAATGATACATTCAATTGTCATACTGTTTTTGTTTTCGCTCCAACAACCCACACCCCATCTCCTCCTCCTGAAATATAAACCAAGGCCAGTCTGATCAACAGTTAAACAGCTTTGTTAAAAAGACGAATAGATGCTCCCATCCGCTCCCATGTGTTCATTTGCCCATTTACCCAAAACGGCGTTGGTTGGGTTTGGTTTGACGGCGATTTTGGTTCAACCGTTTCTCCTATAACACGACCTGGGCCACGGGCAATGTTTAATAAATAATTTCCGGTCTCTTTTCCAATGTCTTTCCTTTATTCCAGTTAATTTAGCGGCGATTGTGATCCTTTGCCGGGGCAAGTGCGGCCTCTCCACCTGCACCACTCGCTACCTGGTGGCCATGGCGGCGGCGGACCTCCTGCTCATTGTCAGCGAGGTCTTACTGAGACAGATCAGTTATCACTACTTCCCCGAGAGTTTCCTGCACATTACCCCAGTGTGTAGAATGATCTTTGTCCTGGTCCGCACGTCCACGGACTATTCAGTTTGGTTTACTGTCATGTTTACCTTTGATCGCTTTGTCGCCATTTGCTTGCAGAACCTGAGGACAAAGTATTGCACCGAGCAAACTGCAGCCGTGGTTCTGGCCACAACCGGCATTCTGTTTGGTATCAAAAACATTCCCCACTACTTTACAATTGAACCGTGGGAGATCATTAACAACGTGCCGTGGGACTGTTATACAAAGGCGAGCATTTTTTATGAGCCCGGGTGGGTGGGGTACGACTGGCTTGATTCAGTTTTAACGCCCTTGATCCCTTTCGCTATAATTCTGTTGCTCAACGTTCTGACAATCAGATACATTTTAGTGGCGAGTCGGATCCGGAAGGCACTGAGGGGCGCCAACAGCGGCGATAACACCAGTGACCCGGAGATGGAGAGCAGAAGGAAGTCGGTGATCCTACTCTTCGGCCTGTCCGCCAACTTCATCTTGCTGTGGACCGTGGCTCTTGCACACTTCCTGTACTATACCATCGCAGGAAAGATTCCCACCCAATATACTGATTCTGAACACAACTTCCACCAGGTCGGGTTCATGCTGATAAATTTGAGCTGCTGTACAAATACCTTCATTTATGGGGTGACACAGTCGAAGTTCAGAGAGCAGCTCTTGTACATGGCGAGATATCCCGTGCTACCAATTATTCTGTTAATTCGTATTTGTCGCAAGTGAGCAGACCGTCTCAATTCCATCAGGCGTCTCGGGGCATTGAATATAAGGTCAGGAAGTGGCTGTTCAGCTTGGTCATCGCACGAATTGTACACGTGAATAAATGTCACTGAAAGCGGTGCCCAAATAAACAGGCCATTTCTGAAGATGAAACCAAATGTCATCCCACAGCTGTAGATGGACGTCCACGATACAAGTGTGCCATGTAACTCACGCTGAGTGGTTATAAAACTCATGTTTAAAAAAGAACTGCAGATGCTGGAAAAATTCAAAGTTGACAAAAATGCTGGAGAAACACAGTGGGTGAGGCAGCATCTATGGTTTATAACTCATGCTGAGTTATAAAAGTAATAAATGAGTAATAAAACTCTCCAAGTGGTACTGACGCGCACTATGATAGTTTGTTCAACTGGCACTTTCAATTTCTCTGATTAATCCAAAACGTCTTAATCCAAATCCATTAACCTTCAACTAATTCAGCATCTGAACCCAATGTCATGTTTCAACCCAACCTGGACGTAAAAACAAGGAACCGCAGATACCTGTTTACAAAAAAAAGGCACAAAGTGCTGGAGAAACTCGGCGGGTCCGGCAGTATCTCTTTGGAGATCGTGGATTGGTGACGTTTCGGGTCGGGACACTTTTTCAACCTTCGTGTTACGCAGGATCTCAAAACATTACAAACTCTCCGAAAATACCAGCCCTTGTACCATCACAACTGATATAACTAAATAACGCGGTGTTTCCCTCGAAATATTACCGCGCCAACTACTGCCGAACTTCCATTGAATAAATTATGTTTATTAAATGAAACCTCTCCTTCAAAACAACTCGGGTTGTCAGCGGTGGTCACTTCTGGGAGCAATGGTCTCGGCATAAAAATTTCAGCTGCTTCATCAATCGCCTTCCATGCATGCGAAGGTCCCATGATGTGACCAGGAATGGAGGGTTTCACTTCATGAGAGGGATTGTAAGGGCTGGGCTTCCTCTCAATGGAATGCAGAAGGCCAAGGGGTTGACCTCATAGAACGTTATAAAACGAGAAGAAATAGATAGGGTATACAGCCAGAATCATATTCTTAGGGTTATGGTGGTTAGGGTGGGTTGAGCATTTGAGCAGGTACTTGGATTGGAAAGGAGTAGAGGCATAGGGAATTAATGCAACTAAATAGGATTAGCTTGGAAAGGCATCCTGGTGTAGGTGGACAGAAGGGCCCTTCTCTGTTAAATACAACTCTATGACAAGGATCAATTCCATTTGCAATTCCTCAATGCATGAAACAGCCCATACCAGCATACAGCAAGACCGAGACAACATTCCGGCATGAACTAATGAATGGCAAGTAATATTCACTCTTCAGAAGTGCCAGCCGATGATCTTAGAGCTCCAGCTTCATGATAAAGGCAAGTCCTTCATCACATCATGTCCATGTTGGCCACCAAATACCTTTTCATTCTGATCCAATTTTTAAGGATCTGGTCCTCTAACCTTTGTCATGTCATTACAACTGCCCATCTAAATATTACTTAAAATCAACTGCATTCCAGATCCCAACCACCCTCTAAAAATCTCTTCCCCAAATCCCCTTGAAATCTCTTTCTTCTTGTCTCAAACCTATGCTGTCCATCTCTAACTACAGATAGTTGAACCAGTTACCTTTGACTTTCAACAGCATACAGGTCTGAGGATGATTGAAAACTCTTCATTAGACAACTAAACGCAGGAAAGTCAACACCTTCCTGAACGAAGTAGCTGCTTGAATGGCACCATATAAACCATTCCTTCATTCCCCCCACCATTGCTGCACAGTGACTACAGTGTGTACCATCCACAGAATGCATTGCAATTACTCTACCAAACCTACAGCTCTACCACAAGTAGGACAAGGGAAATAAATGTTGGGGAACACCCTATTAGCAAGTTTCCCTTCTAATCACACACCACCCTGACTTCATCGTCATCATACATACAGATTATTGAAGAAATTGAAATACTTCACTTCTGATTGTTTTGTCTACTTCATTTAATAGAGCATCTCAAATTAATTCACCCAATTCAGTATTTCCATTAAATATGTCTCCAACTACCTCAGCATCTCCTAATGCAATATTAAGTACTACATATATGCCAAAATATCACCTGCAAATATATTACACACTGCTTCCAACATGGTAGTTTCAACGACTCACCTGGTCTTTCTATAACAACAGCTACTGATTTACATTTTCAATCTAAAATAAAAAATATTCCTTCTCGTACAGTACCTTCAAATAATTCCCTCCAATGTAACAACTCGAACTAAAGCACCAACAGCATTTCAGTATCTAATACAACTTCAAATAATACACCACATATAAATGAATACACTCACTCTATATGATATCTTCCAACTAATAAACCCAATGTACCTTATACTTAATTCTATACAACAAATACATTTTATCCAGAACAGAACCACTACTTGTATGTCTCCATCTAAGAAATCCGTTCCATTTTACTTAGCTTCTCTTTAAATCCACTGTATCCATCTAGAACAGCACATTCAAACAATACATCCATTTCATTACAAGATTCTTAAGGGGTTGGACAGGCTAGATGCAGGAAGATTGTTCCCGATGTTGGGGACGTCCAGGACAAGGGGTCACAGCTTAAGGATAAGGGGGAAATCCTTTAGGACCGAGATGAGAAGAAATTTTTTCACACAGAGAGTGGTGGGTCTCTGGAATTCTCTGCCACAGAGGGTAGTTGAGGCCAGTTCATTGGCTATATTTAAGAGGGAGTTAGATGTGGCCCTTGTGGCCAAGGGGATCAGAGGGTATGGAGAGAAGGCAGGTACGGGATACGGAGTTGGATGATCAGCCATGATCATATTGAATGGCGGTGCAGGCTCGAAGGGCCGAATGGCCTATTCCTGCACCTAATTTCTATGTTTCTATGTTTCTATGTTTCATCTTAAATACCTTGTTCAACTCATAGGCTTACTCAGTCTAATACATCACTCCAAATAATGTAGCTACCGTACAAATAAAACTGCATATATTACACTCCAAGCCAGCTAATGAAGTGTCTCCAAATAGTATTCTAGGTCACATCAGGTCACATCACTGAGGATGCGTCCCAGCGCATCTAGAAGATGTATATTTTTCACATTGAAGTCTGGCTCAGCCAGTGGCACCTAGGAATAGACTGGGTGACAACCAAGAATAGTTTGGTGACTACTGGAGAGACAGTTGACCGCACGGAAAGACGGCACCCGGGAAAGGCTGGGTTAGCACCCCAGTCTGTGTCTTTTGTGGGAAAGACACCCAACAAAGCTAATGAACCATCGTGGCCTAAACATCCATCAGGCGAGAATGAAATGCTCGGAGAAGGAGAAATAGGTGCTGTGCACAGGCCATGGACCTGGTGAGACGCAGGAGGAGCCCGGCCGGGTGTCACCCCACAGAGCCCAGTCCCTCCATGCACTAGAGTCTCCCAACCCCTGCAGAGTAGTTATTGAGATGGCTGATCCGTGGGCGGTTGCTGCTGGGACGCAAGTCGGGGCCTGATCAACCCCGGCTGGGTCGCCTGGGCGAGGTTGTCTGATGTTGTGCGACCCGAAACACCCGATGACTCCAGGTCACATCACTGAGGATGCGTCCCAGCGCATCTAGAAGATGTATATTTTTCACTTCTCATCCATTTAATAAAAACTCCATGCAATTTTGCCTCCTCCAACTAATGCAACTGTCTCACACAGCTCCACCCACTCCACTTAGATAACTACTCGAGCTATTACATCCATTGTATTTTATACAGCTTCTCCATATAATACACCCACTTCTAATACAACACAACTAACACAAAGATACTAAATTATTTAACACTTTATTTGGTAAGGCACCTGAAATTCCTTGGCTAATAAAGTATGATTATGATTAATACATCTGCTCTATATACTGCAGCACCTAAACTCTAACACCCAGTCCAGCAAATAAAGCTGCTTCTATGAATGCTCCCTGTACATATAAAATAACAGATTCAAATAACACACCAAATAAAGGCTCATGGTTTATTGGGCTTTTTGCGAAAAGCTTAGAAGTAGGGAAATATTCTTCTTATGGTACAGGGCATTGGCGAGGCCGTATCTGGAGTTTTCCTAATATATTCATGCAAGCCTTTTGTGAACATCAAATTTTATTTTGATATTACTTTCCAGCTCTCTCTTATTATCAATTTTCTCCCTCCTCATTACCCTTTTACTCTCTCACTGCCGGTTGTAAAATAAGCAGTCCTCTGGCCTGCCTTTAGCTCTTGTCCCTTTCTGTGCCTCTAGTCATTGGTATAATATTTTCTTTGACCTCCTTTGTTAAGTATCCTGAGTATCATTTTCCTAATTGGGATGAATTTCTGCTGAGTGCTACAAATCATCTGTTTAATTATTTGCCATTGCTCATCCATTGACCTATCCCTTAGCATACTTGACAGTTCACTTGAGGTAACTCTGCCTTCATACAATTGTAATTGCTCTTGTTTAAGTTAATGATATTGGTTATGGACCGCAAGTGTTCACCTTCAATTCATACGGGGAATTCTACATCACTTGTTCCTAGCAGATTCTTAATCGCAATATTGCTAATCCTATCTCATCACAAATCAAATTATACAACGCATTCGCCAGAGATTTCCTAGATAACAACACCCAGGAATCTTGGAAAGCATTAAAGTAGAGAATCCCCAGGGCATGACGGGATCTATCCAGGATTTCTGAGAGAGGCAAGAGAGGAGATTGCAGGGGCCTTGGCGAAGATCTCTATCTTCTCTAGCCACATGCAAGATCCTGGAGGACTGGAGAGTAGCCAATGTTATTCCTTTGTTTAATAAGGTAATTAGAGATAATCCAAGGAATTATAGGCCGGAGACTCGCGTCAGTGGTAGGGAAGATATTAGAGATTATTCTTCGGGATTCGATTTCCTCGCATAGATCACAGAACAATATGCACAGGATCGGCCCTTTGGCCCAGAATGTTTGTGCCAAACATAATGCCAAGTTAAATTCAATTGGAATCATCCTTCATGATAATCCTCAATACTGGTGCCCCACAAGGATGCATTCCCTGCTCCCTACTATAATCCACAGTCATTATAATACTCATGACTGTGCAACTAAGAACCAATCCAACTCAATTTACAAGTTCACAGAAGACACCACCTTAGTGGGATGGATATCAAATAATGACAAGATGGAGTACAGGAAATATATTGAGAACCTCAAAACCTGGTGCCGAGATAACAACCTCTCCCTCAATGTCAGCAAGACAACGAAGATTACGATTGACCATGAGACGAAGCAGTACAATCACCCCGGTGTACAATCACCCTGGTGTACAGTGGAGATGTCAAAAACTTCAAGTTCTTCGGAATAAATATCACCAGCAATTTGTCCTGGACCAGCTCTTGTCAAAGCTATGGACAAGAAAGCACATCAACGCCTCTACTTCCTTAGTAGGATGTTCGGCATTCCCCAACAACCCACATCAACAAGGTGGACAGTGGTGCAGTGGCAGAGTTGCTGCTTACAGCACCAGAGACCCAGGTTTGACCCTGACCACTGGTGCAGTTTGTACGGAGTTTGTACATTCTCCCTGTGTTTGGGTTTTCTCCGGATGCTCCGGTTTCTGCCCACACTCCAATGATGTACAAGTATATAGGTTAATTGGCTTCTGTAAAATTGTAAATTGTCCCTAGTGTGTAGGATATGACTAATATATGGGTGACTTGGTGGGCCGAAGGTTCACAACAAAAGCTTTTCACTGTACCTTGGTACATGTTGACAATAATAAACTAAACTAATCTCATTTGCTTGTACATGATCCATATTTCTCTATTCTCCATACTTTCATGTGCCTATCTACCAGCCTCTTAAATGCCACTAACATATCTTTCTCCACAACCAACCCTGGCAATACGTTCCAACTACACACCTTGTAAAAAACCTGCCACATACATCTCCATTAAACTTTACCCCTCTTACCTTTTTGCTACAGTATGCCCTCTGGTGTTGGACATTTCCACCCAGGGAAAAAAGGTTCCGATTGTCGTTCCTATCTATATACCTCTCATAATTTTATATTCTTCTATGAAGTTTCTTTCAACCTCCAACTTTCTAGAGAAAACAATCTGAGTCTATGTAACCTCTCCTTGTAGCTGAAACCCTCCAATCCAGGCAACAGATTGCTAAAGCTCCTCTGCACCCGCTCCAAAGCTTCCACATATTTCCTATAATGGGGGGACCATAACTGCATGCAATACTCCAAATACAGCCTATCAAAGTCCTATAGAGCTGCATCATGACTTCCTGACTTTATATTCAATGCCCAGAGCAATGACGGTGAGCATACCTTTCGCCTTCTTTACCACCCGATCTACGTACTGCCACCTTCATTGAGCTATGAACTTGGACTCCAAGATCCCTCTGCTAATCAATGCTGTCAAGGGTTTTGATATTAACTGTATACATTCATCTTTCGTTAAACCCCCCAAAGTGCAACACCTCACACTTGCTTGGGTTAAACTTCATCTGCCATTTCTCCGCTCATTTCTGCAGCTGATATATGCAGCTGAATAATGGCCTTTGTCACTGTCTGCAACTCCTTAACAGCAGAGATCCCAGTACAGTTTCTTGAGGAACTCCACTGGACACAGACCTCCAGCCAGGATATCTACTTTCTACCATAATCCTCTGTTTTCTACCAATAAGCTAATTCTGAATCCAAATATACATCACACTCTAGTCAAGTAGTTCTCAGCACCATGGCAAATTAAGAGTAGATTCTCTCCCCAGCAACTAAAGTATAGTTCTAGATAGAACTATCCAATTATTGAATCATTGATGCAGAGGAGAATCACCAGGATGTTGTCTGGGATGGAGTGTTACAGAGGTGTACAACATTATGAGGGACAGAGATGTAGAAAGTAAAAATATTGCCCCCATAATATATAAAACCAAAGGGCAGATTTAAGGTGTTAAAGAAGGAACTGAAGAAGGGTCTCGACCCGAAACGTCGCCTATCTCCTTCGCTCCTTAGATGCTGCTGCACCCGCTGAGTTTCTCCAGCTTTTTGTGTAACGGAAGATTTAAGGTAATGGGTAAGATTTTTAGAGGATCTGAGGAAGGATTGTTTTCACCTAGGCAATGACTGGAATTTGGAACACAATTCGGCGGAGTGTTTCAGTTCGGTTTAGTTTATTGTCCTATGTACTGAGGTACAGTGAAAAGCCTTTGTTGCTTGCTAACCCGTCAGCAGGACAAAATATGATTACAATCAAGCCATTTACAGTGTATAAATACATGATAAGGGAATAACTTTTAGTGCAACATAAAGTCAACAAAGTCCGATCAAGGATAGTCCAAAGGTCATCAATGAGGTAGATAGCAGTTCAGCGCTGCTCTCTGCTTATGGTAGGATGATGGGTGGGTGTTGTGAAGAAATCTCATAACATTTAAGATTTAGACAAGCAGTTGAAACACCATGGCATGGAGAGTATGGAGTAAGTGCTGTGGTAAATGGGAATAGTAGATAAGAGATTAGTATGGTGGATTGAAAGACCTTGTTGCATGTCTCATTGACTAGAGTCATACAGCATGGAAACACGCTCTTGAGCACAACTTGCCCACACCGATCAACATGTCCCATTTACACTTGTCCCACCTGTTTATGTTTGGCCCATGTCCCTCTAAACCTGTCCTATCCATGCACCTGTCTAAATGTTTCTTAAAAGTTGCAATAGTACCTGAAGATTAGATCACATACTCTGCCAGGTAATGTTAATGATTTTGTTTTAAAGTTGTAACCCGTAGAGACTTAGAGAACTCTCTCTGACCTTATAACACCTTGTGATCATCCACTTTAATGTTGATCTGGGAAGGCCGATGGGGATTCGTCTTCAGTTCAATTCTCCTCACCGTAAGAAAGTGGGACAATTTCTCAGCAAGGCACATACAGTGTGGAAACAGGCCCTTTGGCCCAACTTGCCCACATCAACCAACATGTCTAAAACACACTTGCCTACGTTTGGACTATATCCCTCTAAACCCGTCCTGTCTATGTGCCCATCTAAATGTTTCTTAAACGTTGCTATACTCCCTGCCTAAACTACCTCTTCTGGCAGCTCGTTCCATACACCCACCACCCGGCCTTTGTGTGAAAAAAATGACCCCTCAGATTCCTATAAAATCTCTCCCCTTTCCCCTTCCCTCACTCACCTTAAACCTCTGTCCTCTGGTTATCGATTCCCCTACTCTGGGCAAGAGACTCTGTATGTCTACCCGATCTATTAGGTGTGTTACAAAACTTACCTTGAGCAGCGCTGCAGTTCTGCCGCTCCCCGTGTGCATGACTTTGGCGCCTTTCAGAGGGGGGCGGGCTTAAAGTGCCGTTTTTCTACAGACTGGGCAAATCGATCCATGTCGGGCGATTTCGTAGCGGAAGAAAAATCGCTCCGACATTTCATTAATGAAGGTATTTTTAAATTACGCTAGATTATTTATTATCTAGAGTAATTTAAAAATCACCTTCAAAAGCCGTGAGCGCCGACAATGGGAAGGATTTTGCGTAGGGGAGAAAAAAAGGTATACAGTTTATTTTTTGTATTAAAATTTGTTTTTTATGGAGGCTTTAATCATATTTTCATGTTGTGAAATGGGGTCCAAAAAAAATGTATGAACCAACAGTATTTTTCCTCCCGACTTCACTGCAAGCTACAACATTCTAATCCAACGCATTCCACTAAAACCCACTTGCTAGTTGATTTAAATGGCCATTAATTTACAGGCATTATACACTTAATTTATTCCATTTGGCCTAGAAATTCATGAAAATGAGATTTAAAAATTATGTTATATTGTGGATTATTGTGTGAATGTTATTTGGACACTTAGGCAATTTTAAATAAGTTTATCTTTTCTAAAGAAATGGATAGATGTTTAGATCTGCTCACTGAATTTTGTAATTAGCTACAATTAGATAACTAACTAATTATATGCTTTAATTTCAGGTCATCCAAGTAAGATTGTTTCATATTTGTTTCAGAATGCTTCAATCTATAATAACTGAAAATTTCATTGAGTTCTCTTAGTTTTTAAGAAAGTTATGGGCTTTTAACGGTTCTCGATCACAGCTTTTGAGTTAAGTCAATTGAAAGGCAATGGGCAATGGGCAATGAAAGATGCTAATTTCCGAGTATGAAAATGGTCACAACTTTCTTAATACTGAAGTTATGAAAGTGAATTAGGTCTCAAATTAAACTTCTTTTTATGCTTTATCTGATGGGATAAATTGCAGACTTGATTTTTAAAATCTCAAAATTTTGTAACATTGCTAGATCTATTTCTCTCATTCTTTTATAGACCTCTATAAGATCATCCCTAATCCTGCACATAATTGTCATAACTGACAGAAGTCTAGGTTTTTGCCGCTTATTTCTTTACATTCCAAAAACATCCAGGAGGAGACTGAAATCCCTCAGACGGCTGCTGTCGAAACCTCTCCCCACCAAAGCCCATAGAAGGCCCTTTGCTCCCCACTGCCAGCGCCCACAGGACCTGCGGTCGTCATGGCGACGCAACGCCAGCACCCGCGGCTCCCTGGGAAGGTTTTTGGAGCGGAAACTGATTGGTTGACGTCCTGTCGCGCTGCGTAATGGCGGCTTCCAGGGTGACGGTCATGTCGGCGCGGCTGCGGGTCGCCTCGCTCAGGTAGGGTGCGCCGCGCCTTCACGGCGATCTAGTGACAGATGGGTTCATGCTGGACTCGGGTAACGTAAACGTCGCCCTAATCACGCAATGCTCGGTCAAGGGCAGTTGTCAGGCCACCTTAAATAGAGAGCAAAGGTTGGTCAAATTGACGTGTCTTGTCTATTGCTGGGTTGATATTACTGGCATTTTTGGAAATATTCAACCAAACGAGTGGCTAAGTTGTCGGTTGTGATATTTGTGACAGGTGACTTTCTGTGTGTTGGCGTTCGTAAACATATAAAGCTGGAGTAACTCAGAGGGACGGGCAGCATCTTTGGAGAGAAGGAATGGGTGACATTTCGGGTCGAGACCCTTCTTCAGACTGGTTAAGGATGAGGGATATAGACGGTGATGTGGAGAGATAAAGAGCGATGAATGAAAGATATGCAAAAATGTAACGACGATAAAGGAAACACGCCGTTTGCAGGGTGAAAATGAGAAGGCAATGCGACTTGGGTGAGGGAGGCATGTATATAGATAGAGAGGTAAGCGAAATATGAGATGCTGTTCCTCCGATTGCGTGTAGCCTCATTCTGACAATGGAGGAGACTGATGACAGAAAGGGAAGGATAATTAAATGTATTGCCTAGTATTGGGAGAACGGCCAACTTTTAATTATCAGAGAAATCGTTTCCCTTTCCCTAGTTGCCCCCTCAGAAACGCCACTTTTCTTTACTTCAGAATGTCTCAAAAGCCTTTATAGTCATAGAGTTTAGATGCCAAAGTGAGGTATAAAATGAAGCGGGCGATTTTAGGACTGCTATGTCTCACAAACAACACTGAATCGTGGAATGCAGCGAAAGCAATTTTAGTTACGCACGTAGCGTGAAACGAGCTGCGCTTTAAATAGGATGCAATCATCTTTAGATAGAAGCTTCCAGAAAGTGTCTCTGGAGTGACTGGGTGCCTATTTTGTAGCAGAAGGAGGATGCACTTGTTTTTATTGAATTAAGTGGGTAAAGTAACTTCCCTATTTCCTATTCTTTGATATCTTACAGTGCTTTTTGATGCAGAACGTCAGGTGTATTTTTCTGCAGTGTAGATTCTTGTGCCTTTAAAATAACACGTCTTGGGCTGAGGCATGGGATCATGGATTTCAAGGGAAATATGGCACAGAATGAAGAAACCTGGGTTGCTGGATTTCTATCAACTAATCTATCTGAAGAATTGAGAGGCAGATTCTCAATTATATACATTTATGCTGCAGATTGTGCTGGCTATGTAAAATAAACCAGAACAAATACAAATAAAGTTGTTGACATAAGGGCAGATTATTATATAAAATCTGAACACTAGAATCAGTTCAAGCACATTGCAACCTGCATAAAATAATGAACCTGTCAGTTCCATGCTCACAATCAAGAAACATGAATAATTTAATACTTTTAGACAAGAGTTTTTGCGATTATACAACTTTGCAGGACTATCTTGATGGAGATAGAATTCTTTGTGGAATGAGGGAGTTCAGCCAGAAGGAATGGTTATAAATTGCAAAAGAATTCTGCAGGGCCGAATGGGCTATTCCTGCACCTATTGTCTATTGTCTATTTTTATCTCTGGAAAAATGCAGGCAGACCTGCACAACTGCAGCGCTGTCCAGAGCCAGGCTAGAAATGTTGGATGATCAACAAATGTGTGTGGTGAAACATGAGACAAAATGTGGAACAGAAAAGAGCACCTAAGAGTTGCTTAGATTTTGCAAATATTGTAGACAACAACATGAATAATTTAAACAGTATTTAATATGGAAAGGAAAAGCATTTTTATAAAGAGTGCACAATGAAGAGGATGTCAAGTTGGTAGCGAGTTGGATTAACTCAGATTTGGAGTATTAGCTGAATACAATTGACACCAGATGCCAGGCAATGTCATCCTGGTACACCTGCTTGACATCTGTGCCAATATATTAGGACACAGACAACCAGTGACATTTTAGTCAGCAACATGTTCCTGAAATAAGCCATAGTTTGCTGAGGTGATGCAGTTGAATCTAGCTAGTCATGTACTATTGATGTGCAACATCATTGAGCCAGCTGGGAGCTGTTGTTGGAAGGTGGTAAACCACAAGGATTATGGGAAAAACAAGGTGGAGTTTGATGTAGACAGACAAATGCTTTCTGAAGTGGTTTACACCTGCAGCTAGTATCGGTAAAGATACAGCACATCAGGATCCTTGAAGTGACTGAAAAGATAGCTAGACTATTACAGTAAGAGTGTCTAAGACTTGGAGATGGTGAGGTGTGGATCCCTATTAAGGACGGTAGCATATGACCAGCCACCCTATATATGTTGCAGCCAAGGTTGGAGGGGAGTTTCCAGAGGAAGTCTCCAAAGAGCAGCAGAGAAAGGATGTTTATTCTCTGTTTTGTGTAATAATGCATTTTGTTTTCCCGCAGCATCATGGAGAATGATATTGATACTCCTGAGGTTACAGTCTCTGGTCTGAGACCGTGCAGATCCTAAGTCTCTACTGACACAAACAGCCACATTTATGCTGAAGATTTTGGAGAGTAGCAGATGGTGGGGAGGCAGCCCCCATCTACTGTCTGTACTGACATCATGACCTTCTGTTGCTGAAATACCTCCCTTTCCAATTAAACAAAAACAAATAAGTAAATAATAAATGTTAGCCATGTCAAACTGCTGCTAACTAAAAATATAAAACACACATTACTGGAGTAACTCAGCGGGTCAGGCAGCATGGAGGACATGGATAGTTGACATTTTGGGTCGGGTCCCTTCGCCAGTGAAATAAAGCAAAATAGACTTTTAAATGGAAGTTGGCAATCCCATTTTAATAAATAGTGCAGTTGGAGGTGCCGGTTATTGCTGGTGAAAACAGTGGTGCCAGATACAAAGTAGATAGCCTTTTGGTGCAGTATATTGGAGAACCACTGGATTTAGGGGGTCTTGGAACAGAAAAAGAAGTCAGATGCATGAGCACCTGACCTCCAGCATGTTCCCATATATTGCAATGTGGAGGTCTGGAATGTGCTGCCGTGTGGATCACAGCTAACCAGGAGTCCTCTAGAGAATAGCTGATAAGTCAGCTGTTTGTTCCTGCCCAGTGTTTAGGTTGATGCACTCATATTAGTTGGGAGATACTATTGGTTGCCAGCCATTCTTTGAAATAATGTGATGGGAGATTTTATACCATTATAAATAATGTGATGGGAGATTTTGGGATACAATTTATCCCAAAGATTGTAGCTCCGCCAGTATTTCTTAGATAATTTCAAGTACTTCAGACGCACACAGGAGTATTACTAACTGAGGGTGAGCAAACCAAAGTACATTTAATCCATTGTATTTTGCATCCAAGGTGGTTGATGCTCATGGTTTTTCTTGGGTATTCTTGGGTGTTCTTGGGTATACAGCTAGTCAACTGCACCCTTCAGTTTATCCTGCATGAGGAAGCAACGAGGAAAGGATGCTTAAATGTGGCTAACACTTCATTGAGTTTAGAAAGCTTATCTAATCGAGGAATTTAAAATTATAAAGTATTAAATAGTTTCACTGAAAACGTCCAATTTCCCCTGCAGGCATTTCAGACAAAACCAGATTTAACAATTAAATACAGAAGCATTATATCACATGCAAGTTTAGTAGAAATCTGAAAATTTGTTAGTAGATGGACCATTCAATGGAAAATTATACACTGGCTCAATTCGTTATAACGCGATTTCGAAAAAGAAACCAAAGGATTGCTTAAAAGTGACATTGGAATTTGACAAGGGAAAAAAAAAAGTTGCCTTGGAATTAAACAATGTAAGACACAGGAAACTTTGTTTCCATTTAACCCCACCCATTGGATTTCTTAAAAAAATACTGTTACTTTAACCACAGGTGTTCATTGAAATTGACAAGCAATCACTTTGATTTGCACTTGGAATGTACAGCTTTTAATACTTTTCGCTTTTGTACCAAAACTAAACTAGTTGCTATTGTACAGACTGTTATTTTGAAAAGCTTTTGGGGGGGGGGGGGGGGAAGGATGGGGTTACTTTGTTATTGCGACCCTGAAACACTCTCCCTTTGACATAAATTCCTTTATAATGTGATTTTGTATAACACAATGTTTCTAATGAATGCAACTATAGCCATAGTTTGAATTTAGTGTTATTAATGTGAGTATACTAAACATTGCTGTTGGAAAATAATGTTTGTATACTATATCTCACTCCATCTCCATCACACCCAGCCATGGAGTGCACTTCAATACTTCTTGTGTTAACGTGTTTATTCCATATCCCAATGGATATTTTATAACACATACACGATATAGTACCAGGAGGAAGAGTTGTTGCTTGGTAGACTTCAATATGTCCTGGTGTGGAAAAAGTCTAAAGGTGAAAACAGGCTAATTTTTTCAGCAAGAATTTCATTGGACACGAAGTAAGGATATTCAGCATTTGGTTTTAATTGTGATATCAATGTAAGGATCAGTAGGATTTAATCTGCATTCTAAAATGCAGGAAATCAGAACAGCTAGAAGTGTCCTGGTGGCTTTAAATTTTCGCTTAATCACAGTCCATTGGATTTGTTTTTTCCACTCCAGGAAATGAAAAATAATTCACAGGTTAGCATGATATCCTTAGACATGCCTTATGCACAGATAGATAATCAATTTGAAATCTTAATGTTCAGCACTCCACTCGTTATTGTAACATTCTTCCTTCCAGGCAGGAGGGGAATCACTAGCAATCTGTGCAGCTGGTCTGAATTGAATGCTAAAATAAGTTTTTTGCAAGTTTGATTTCAGTAAAATACTTTTTGTGGGTTCCCATTGGCTAGGGATGTTTCACGAAGTGTCATTGTCTAATTCAAGTCACCCATGGCCAAAAGCTGTCCCAGAGGCAGCTTTGCAAATATTGAATTCCATCAGGGAAACATTTCATATGGTCTCATTGCAGCAGGTTTTTTCTTTTTGGCTCCAAATGTGGTACTAGGTGAACAAGGGATCATAACAAAACAGAAAAGTAAAGCTTTGCCTCGGTAATAAGGGCGACATTTTTTTCATTCATGCTATAGCAGATGCTGGTCCTATCATGTAAGCTTCCAACTTGGTTGATTGCTCTGGCTATTTTGTACAAAGTAGTGGGTTCTGCTACATTTTAACAGTGAACTCTCTTCCTCCTTCCTAGTTTAAGGCCAATATGGTGTGCGTTTCAGTCCTCGCCCGCTCCATGCTGTTTAAGAGTTCCCATTCGAAGATTTTCAAACTGTAAGTATGCAATGGTCTTGGGTATTTTTTTAATGTGTTTTTTCAGTGAAGGCCTTAAAAAGCTGAATCTTAAGGCACTTGCAGTTATGGTTATCGAGAGGCAATTACTCAAAGACATGGGTGATGGGATTTTGAAATCTATCAAAGCAGCCAATTTTCCCACCACAAAATTCCCATTAAATCAAATTTAAGCCGCTGAACAGATAATCCATGTCGTACTATTTTCTGACGGTAGAGCAGGGGGTGGGTAGGAGGGATGTGTTGCTCAAGGCACAGGAAGGGGAAGCACAGGAAGGCTCAAGGCACAGGAAAGCACATTACCTTTTATAATAATAACCGGATCTTATGTGCTCAATGAGAAGATGTAGGGGACTTGATTTAAAGTTGTTTCCCATTTTATTCCTTTTTCTGTGCTGCACCCTCTCTCTACCCTCTATCAATCTGAGTTATGTGTTCAAGTTGCGACAGTAAATTTTGCATCTGCAACATTCTCATTGAAAGCTGAAGGTGCTTTCTGCTGATCTTTGGTAGATGCAATCTTTAATTCAAAGTTACTCTGCTACAGGGTGTAAAGTGCTCAACCCCCATCAATGTTTTCAACATCGAGGACAGATTTTGTGCTGTTGGGGAAGGTTCAGATGAATTGCTAAAGAACTAGTGATTGACATGCATGCAGTTACCCAGACAGTTTAGATCTGGCTGAAGAGATTTGAGGAGCAGAGAAACAGTTTTCTCGTTTTTAGATCAAATCTCAAGATTAAGAGCCTCTGACCAATGTCTGAAGATCACCAACAGTGGTACATTAAATTATAACCATTCAGAATTAGTGCTGCTAGCAGGTTGGATAGTCTGATACCTCTGTAGCAAGGAGTACCTACCAATATTTATTTTCTCAGAAGAAATAGGGGCATTTGATTTCCCTACGCAATAATGCCAAATGCATTGGGGTTACTTATTAACTTGTGTAGTGACAAGCTTGAGAGCAGTGAGTCGTCCTAGAAAATTGTTGTTTCCATTCATCGGGGTTTAAAGAATCCTGGAGATGACAAAGATGGATGTAACTACAAAGTTTTACTGATGGAATTTTGAAAGCTGTTACAAACTTGACAACTATGATCAGCACTGAGCAATCAAATGTATACAAAAATAAAAACTATCTGTCCCAGCAAAGTAAACAGTTGTCTATCATTTAATTGAAATAAAAGGAAAACACTGGAAGCAGATTGGTACCTTAACTTGTGTGAGTGAATTTAATTTATGAGTTTTTTTGCTTAAGACTTCATCATATGCAGTCTCTAGCGTTTTATTTTGTTTCGAAACCTCTTGTGAGTTATTCCTTGATCAGAAGTACCGAAATTATGGGATTAACTATCTGTCACAATGAAAGTACAATACAGACATATAATTTGTTTTTAAAACAAGACAGTTCCTCTTGAGGGAGCTGTTTGTTGTCGTGCAATATTAGATGAAGCAAGGGTTGCTCAAGCGCACCCTAGTGGTGATACTGCACCTTGCCCGCAATAAGTTTCTCACTGAAGTGGAACTAGTCTTGGTGACAGATGGGAAACAGTTCAATTTATCTCACCTCCAGTCCAGGATCAAGATCACACCACATTTTAAACATCAAGCTGCATTATGCAGGCGGAGTTTGAGCATCTGCATATTTGGAGACCAATTCCAAGTTTTTGATTTGTTCACTGAAGCATTTCAGAGAATAGGCCTTGCATTTAACAGCCACCCTGGCCCTATTGCATCTACCACCTGAAAATAAAGATCAATTATGATACCTTGGAAAATGTAGACTGCTTACCATATCTTGGAAAGCACCTGTCGATGACAAAATTAATTACTTACTTCAGTGGATCAGCATGGCTTTGGTCATCGAGGGGAAACAGTGCTTGAATGTCAAAACCTCAAACTTAATACAATGTTCATGATGTATTAGACAGCAGAATTGCTGTTCCCCTGTGTGTTTTGGGGGCATGTACTGGATGGGTACTTCCAATGCTATTTCAGCAAAATCCACAAATCTATGAACGGGATTAATAAAGGAGCTTTTCCAGTGCAGCGTCCTCAGCACTGAAGCTCTCATTACATTCAGTTGATACAGTTAGGATTACATTGTTTGCATGGTTGACACCAAACATCAGAAATGGACACTATGAAAAAGGTTTGAGGGTGTTGACATGAAACAGGCACGTGCCGTGGGTAATTACTCAGGGTAGGCACTCAGACCGCATTAAAAGAAATTAAACCGCGCATGCGCAGATTGTTTGCTCCGTTAAATAAATAAATAAAAACAGTGACATTTCAATTTGCTCAAGGCTTCCTAGTCCTAGACCAATTGGGGGAACAGTTCCTTTCACAGCGTGTGTAGAGTCTGTGCCAGGGGTAAAGTTGTGGGGAGGGCACGAGTGTTGAGAAGGAGGGTGTCGGGGATACTGCCAGTAACTCACTCACCGCTACCACTGCTCTCCGGGCGCGAAGCCACACACTGTAGCTGGGGATAGAAGCAGCTCAGGTAGCTACGAGCGGCCACCAGGACCCTACAGCAGAACTGACCGCCACTTCAGTGCCTTCTGCCGGCCCGCTCACCTTTGGCAGTGCTCGCCGTCGGAACACCTGTCACCTGCCGTTCGCCGACTTCGCTAATTTCAGCGCCGTCCCGCAAATCCTTAAATTCCCACAGCTGAGTAACCTCAATCGCGCTGTCGGAATTTAAGGACATGAGTGAGGCCAGCGAGCGGCAGGAGAGAGGTTTTTAGACGGAGCGTTGCCAGAGGTGAGCGGGGGACCGGCATAAGGAGCTAAGGTGGCGGCTGGTTCCGCTGTCCGGCCCGGCGGCCGATCAGCCACCCGAGCTACTTCTCTCCCTTCCCCCCCCCCCCCCCCCCCGGCCTCAAAGCGGTGGCATTGCATGCCTCCGTGCAAGGAGCGTCGCAAGTGGATGCTCCCGACCCCTCATTCATAACATTCGTGCCCTCCCCGCAACTTTACCCCGGGCCAGACTCCCCAAACGCTGTGAAAGGAGCTCTTCCCCCCCACCCCCACACCCCGGGAACTACAGTATTTAACAACATAAAGACAAAATGTACTTACCACATTATTGGTACACGACAAACCATAGTTGAAAACCCCGCCAAGAAACGTGCCCTGCGCATGCGCAGTAGACTGCTGCGCATGCGCAGTACGGCAAAGGCAGAATTTCTGTTGCCTTCAGCCCCGCTTGAAATTGACGTCTTCAGGCAGCACTGACGGCACGTGGGCTGCACAGACCTTCCCGTGTTACAAGCGCTGCGGATGAAAGGCCGGAGAATTATGCCTACCTAAGAGATTGGTCTCTTACATAGGCATAATTCTCCCATGCCTTTATTATTTATATTTAGTTATTACTATGTTATAATTTTAGTCAGGGCAGGCAGTGCCTACCTTGGCCTACCCTGACGGCACGTGCCTGACATGAAAGCTGTGTAACACTGCCACTGATCCCTGAATGTGCTCGGCCCATGAGCATTCAAAATGAAGAGCAAGCATTTATTGAGAATGTCCATGCATTCAATAGCACACATGCGCCCCTTGTAAGTGCTGAAAGAGCCCCCTCTGCCCCACCTGTGACAATATCTGTGAGTCCCAACCCTGGCCACAAGGATATAAAGGGATCAATCCGACTATTGGAAACAGTCCTCCTACCACTTTATGAGCAGAAGTGGAAACAACGTGTAGCATGTAATCACCAGAGATTTAAAATAGCCCCAAATAAACTAGTAAAATTAGTCCGGGAAGCGGGGGAAAAGGAATGGAGTTTTTGTCAGACTCCTTCATGGGAGTGCACAAGAAATTCAAGCAGAGTATCACTGCTGGATTTAGTAATAGAAGTGAACCTTTACCAAAAAATGAAGCAAGTACTAATCCTGTCTGGAAAAGCAGTGATTGGAGACTAAAGTTTAAAATAATAATTGAGCGACGTATTAGAGATAGCAAAGTGATGTATTGGTAAAATTGTGTCAGCATTGTAGCCAACCGTTGCTCTGCTTGATCGTATGACATTCTCCATGTGACTAGCAAGTCATCTTATTAATTTGGCCCCTAGTTCCTCATTCCTACTTTTGCTGGTGTTCAAAGATTGAATCATTTCCTCTAATCAAAGATCTTTTCGGGAAGTTAGTACTTAACACTGTCTCTATTCTCCTTCCTGAAGCATCTCTTCTTGTTTAAAAAAACTACCGTATGTATTTGTCAATGAGATTTGATGAGCCAGAGCAAATTGTGCTTGCCAGCAGAAATAAATATGTGATCATCTGTCTCTTCACCTGTGCCTTGCAATTCAATTTATTCTACCCAGACCCAATCCAAGTTGGGAAGGTCAAAACTATAATAATTTTGTTGATGGATTTTATGGGATAGAAGAACTGATGCAAGAGAGCAGCGGCTGCATGGCAGATAGGTCATTGGTAACTGGGCGTTATTAGTGTCATTTTTCAGCAGTGTCGTTTGTTTTAATACATTGGCACAAAGTCTTGGTATGGTAGATGTGCCAGACAGATTAACCACTTCCAACCATATACCTACATGGATTACTTCACAACAAGAGACAAGGCAAGATTCCAGGCACACAGGATGTCCTAGACAAATGTCCCCAGCAAACATCAGGTGGGCAGGACATGTCAGAAGAATGTTGGATGACAGAATATCAAAACAACTACTTTCTGAAATATAAACTGAGGACAGAAAATGAGATTGAATGATCCTCTTACAACATTTCTGAAGAGTTTAAACATTGAAACATACCACTGAAAATAACCAACATTGCATTGTCCTGTTTGATGTGCATGCATAAAAAGGGGTGTTTGTTCATCTGATGCTGAAATTAAAAATGATAAAGAGTCTTGAATCAAGAACTATTGATGTGACAGAACCCTTACATTTCCGTGGAAAGAACTTTCCAGATCAGTCTGATCAGTCATCTCTGTAAATATCGCAACAATTTATACCAGACGTCATGACAACAAGTGGACAAAAATAACGTTCCTTGGATAGTGATACCATTGGCTGTAGATAGATTAGTCTATCCAACATCTTGCTTATTTTAGTTTTTAATATAAACAGATCACCGGATTTTGCAGACCATCTCTTTTGGAGCCAGGACTCGTATCCGTCCTTTGCACCTGTTAGTAGCCACGGGCAGTGGCTATGTGGGATACTGGCAGTACGACAAATACAGGCAACAAGAACTCGAACGTCTTGGGATAGATGGGCTGAGGCAACAGAGCATAGCTGCTGCGTGGCAGGTAGGTCTTAAGTAACTGATCATCAATGATATTATGTTTTCATCAGCAGTGTCATTTGTTTTAATACATTACTGAAAGGCATGGGACTTTCAACCAATCAGATTCAAATCATTAGGGCAATGCCGGCTTGAAGGGTCGAATGGCCTACTCCTGCACCTATTGTCTATTGCCATTCTTTATAACATGCTGTGGCAATTCTGGTGTAATGCTGTTGCGAAACTGCTTGCCCCTATGCACTACCTAGCTGTTGTTCTCTAATACAATTTCTTGGAACTTTGTCATAACAGTTCTTTAGCCTTCAATTTGTTAATGCTGCCCAATAAGATTAGATGAAGTGGGAAGAATGTATTTATTTTCAAATGTAATTTGACCTCTTTCCTCTATGTTATCAGTTTAGAAAATGGACTGAAGTAAAACCATAAAAAAGGGCCGGTTGTATTTGCCGATATTAAAAGCATGAGTTTGTGCAAAGCCAGTGATTGCGGTCCGTGTGGCAGAGACTGATTTAGAAAAGAAACTGAGCTGGTAAAAAATTACCGGTATCCCTATAGAAAAAAGAACAAGAATGTGTGTAGAGCTGGGATCTGGCAAAGGTAGATTGAAGTAGAGTTATGGAAGTAAATGCACGGTCGAATTCATAGAGCCCGAGTTGTACAGCACAGAAACAGGCCCTTTGGTCCAACTCATTCATGCTGCCATATGTCTATCTGAACTAATCCAATTTACCTGTGTTTGGGCAAATTTACCTGTCCTTTTGCACCTTAATTTTTTTTTTTTTTTAATCCATATACCCGTCCAAATGTCTTTTTAAACAAAGTAATTGTACCCGCCTTGACAGCTTCCTATGGCAGCTCATCCCATATTCACCCTCTGTGAAAATGCCACCCCTCTGGTCCCTTTTAAATCTTTCCCTTCTCCTTAAATCTATGCCCTTCAGTTTTAGACTTCCCTGCCAAGGGAAAAATACTATAACCAACCACCTTGTCGCTGCTCCTTTTGATTTTATATAGCTCTACAAGATCACCCTTCAACCTCCTATGCTCGAAGGAAGCAGCTCCAGGCTATCCAGCCCATTGTGACTCAAGTCCTCTCGTCTCAGTAACATCTTTGACATCCTCCTTATAGCTGGTGAACTAGAACTGCACACAATCTTCCAGTGTAACATAGATGCAACATGATGTCCCGACTCCTGCATTTATTGCCCCGATGGATGAAGGCAAGCGTACCAAACAATTTCTTCACCACCCTGTCTACCTGTATTGTCACTTTCAAGGAATAAGATACCTGCACTGCTGCGTTTCTGTTCTTCAATGCTCTCCAGGGCCCTACCATTTGCTGCCCAAGTCCTGTTCTGGTTTAAGTTACTAAAATACAACACTTCACTCTTGCCCAAATTAAACTCCATTTGCTATTCCTTGGCCCACTTCCCCAGTTCATCTAGATCCCAACTGTTCAATTAAATTGCCTTTTTATATAATAACAGACTCTTTTTGTATTAACCAAATCCTTACAGGAGATATTTATTACATTAAGGCAACAAAGTTAGAGATGCTGACTAACAAAAATTAAACTGAGACTAAAGCGGAGGATGATGGAATAATTATTTTTTTTCATTCACTAAAGACCTCGGATCTGTGAGTTAGGAAAAGGGAGGAATGGTTTCTTTCGAAGATTTAAAACATTGGAAGGATTCAATGGGAGTGTGATGTTATAAAGGAATGGGTTTATGAATCTGTGGGTATTCAATTTCAGGGAAACTTGTGCTTTAGCAAAAGAGTGAAGACATTGGAGGGCAAACAAACATATTGGTGCAGTACTGGATTCTGGTAGTGAGGTGTAGATTTCTTATCTTGGATATTATGCGTTTGAATGCTGTTCGGACAATTATAGAAATCAAAGCCTGAAGGTTCTGGTTTTCAAAGACCCATCTGGCCTTTTGAAAGAAACAATTCCTGTTAATCCCATGTGCCTGCTTTTTGTTCATAATCTGCAAACTTCTCATCTTGTCCTTCACCCTTTCTAAATATGACATGGTAACAGTCTGCAGCATATTTGCTAATAGCCTGTTACAGGTACTGTGAACTCCGAGGGAGAATCATCTGCTCATCTCTCACCTCGAGCTTCACCAATAATTTTAACTCTATCTCCTCTCGTGATTAACATTCCCACCCCACAGGTGCAGTTATTTTTTGTCTATGTGCCATTACTTTTTGTTGGTATTAATAAGCCAATACAAAACATAATTGTGTGGGGTTTAAATCATTACTAATTAACTAATTGTGACTAAGATCTAAATCTATCTAGGATCTGTAATTAATTAACCTACCAGTGCAACCTTTGTGATCATCGCCAACAGCATTTCTGACTTGCAGGAACGGTTACTGATGGTTCTCAGAACCCTTGTGTGACCAGAGGAGTATCGGTATTTAACAAGAATAGCTTACTTGCTTGAGGAAAGTGATGGGAG
Organism: Raja brachyura; assembly: GCA_963514005.1. The sequence goes on from OY740808.1 coordinate 14,911,410, forward strand.
AATATCTGTGGTTCAGATTTGTTGTGGTCCAGCACCAGTCAGATTGCAAAGGTGCCATTTCAACATTTAGTAAGATATAAAGCTTGTTCAAAGGTTTCAAAGGTCTTTTACTGTCACATGTACCAATTAAGGTACAGTGATGTGAGAATGAATATACAGCCATAGCAAAAAAAAGCACCTAGACACACAACTACATAAAAGTTAACATAAACATCTACTACAGCGGATTCCCCACATTCCTCACTGTGATGGAATGTAATAAAGTTCAATCTTCTTCCCACATTCTTCTCCCGTGGTCGGGGCAGTCGAGCTATCCGTCGGGGTGATCGAAGCTCCCGCATCGGGGCGGTTGGAGCTCCCATGTCGGTGCAGTCGAAGCTCCTGCAGCTTTGAGTTCCCAAAGTCGGTCTCTAACCAGAGACCGCAGGCTCCACGATGTTAAGTTCGTATGCACCCGCGGTGGAGATCTAGAAATCGGTCTTCAGCAGAGGCCGCCAACTCCTCGATGTTAGGCTGCAGTGCAGATGGAGAAACGATACGGAAAAAAATCGCATTCCTGTCGAGGTAAGAGACTAGAAAAAGTCACCCCCAACCCCCTCCCCCACCCCCCACATAAAACAAGCTACAGAACACTAAAAACATACATTTAACACGTACTAAAAAAACAACGAAGAAGAAAGGGACAGACAGACTCTGTTGGCGAGGCAGCCAATAAGAATGTGGCAACAATTTATTGTTGAATGTTGGGATTGTTTCATCTATTCAAACTAGAGATAGGCTTTTATTTTTCTCTCCCATTATTTCCTGTCATCTCTGCACTTTGACTCCGAAATCAATAAATTGTAAACCTTATCTTCTCTCCTTTTGAGCCTGGGATGCCAAGTCTACATCTTACATGCAAATTTCTAACTCTTCAAAGGCATTTAGGCCTCCTTACCATAATATTACAGCAAGCTGTGCTTTTCCCCTCTGGGCTATTAGTGAGTAGGGTTTAGGAAGATGCCTGGGTATCAGGTCAGTGTTTGCAAGTGAAAGATCTTGCCAGGGCTGGCTCCTGTCAACACTGATGTACATTAGACACATAATATGAGTTTTGTAGGAGTGGAAGGTCGTGTTTGAATGTGTGGATTGAGTTTGGAATGAATTACCATGTTGTTGCACCAAATGTTTTCCAACTTCTCCATGTCCTCCAAAGCTCTCTGTCCTGTACGTGTGGCAATAATTTACTGAACTGTATGCAAAAATAATTTCACTGTATGTCTGCACATGTGATAATAAAAAACTGTTGAGCAGTTTTTTTTTAGTTTAGTGATACAGCATGGAAACATGCCCTTCGGCCCATTGAGCCCATGCCGACCATTGATCACCCATTCACATTAGTTTTGTGCTTTCCAACTTTCGCATCTACTCCCTACACATTAGGTGGAATTTACAGAGGCCAATTAACCTACAATCCATACCATATAACCATATAACAATTACAGCACGGAAACAGGCCTTCTCGGCCCTTCCAGTCCATGCTGACCATTTATTTTCCCCTAGTCCCATCTACCTGCACTCAAACCATACCCCTCCATTCCCTTCCCGTCCATATACCTATCCACTTTACTTCTTTGGAGTTTGCACCAAATGTTCTGATTGCTCATAGAAAAATCTCAATTTTCAATCTTGCTCAGCATTATGTAACCCAATCTTGTATTCATTATATGTTTGTATATTGTGATGTGCTTCATTCCTATTTTCTATGTTTCTACGTTGGGGACGATCAGCCATGATCACAATGAATGGCGGTGCTGGCTCGAAGGGCCGAATGGCCTCCTCCTGCACCTATTTTCCATGTTTCTATGTTTCATTCTGTGAACAGAGGGAAGGCTTTCCATACTAATTTTGGAATCAAAAGATAGTATTTGATTCTTGTTCCACGGTGCCCTGTAAGACAGTTTAGCCACTCGATATTGGGGTTGCTTAGTGTGTTCAAGCTGAGGATAGATTTTGTTGCCTGGAGGTTGTAAATGAGTTCCAGTCTTTAGGTGCACCGCTTGCCTCACTGATGACGTTATCACCTAGACCAGGATACATTGAACATGGGCAACAATGCTGCATAATCATTGTGTTAATTTGGTTGTGAATTTCTTTGAGGTTATTTTGTTGAAAACTTTCATACCACACGATCTGACATTAGATATAAATAAGAGATTTCTGCATGATTAGAGGTTTCCAGACTCCCAACCAGCTTGTTTTTGCAATGAATATAAGTGTGTGTATGTGTGTTGTATCTTATCCATTCCTTCCCTACCATTGCCCGATCATGGGGGGTTTTGTACTTTCTCCCATTAGTCTTTCATGTCTCTTATTTGTTCACAAACAGGTTTACCTGCTACCACAATAAAAGTGTTGAATACAGATGGGCTGGAACTCTTCCCACCTTTGTGTGTAATCATTATTTGATTAGCTTAGAACAGCGTTGTTGATCTTCACGCATTGTGAGCTTCTGAGTTAACCACCTGCAACATGATAATGCTGTAATGTTGCTGAGTTGTCCAGTGACTCTATAATTAGCTATTTCAAACCTCAAACTGCTTTGACACGGACATTTTTAATGTAATTTTGAACAATGCTTTGGAATGTACTGTACATGTTCGCAGGAAATCTGTCTAAAATGGCTCAGTGGTGAATTTGTGTGAACCTTTGAAGAAAATTATCTGTGCCATCAATCAAACTTTGGAATTGCTGATTACACAAAAAGCTGGAGAAACTCAGCGGGTGCAGCAGCATCTAAGGGGCGAAGGAGATAGGCGACGTTTCGGGTCGAGATCCTTCTTCAGATGAATATAATGAGTTTGATGAGAATCGGTGAACCTAATGACCACTGTGCTAGGTGCTGAACGATACTTTGCTCTTCCTGGAGCTTTTTCTCATTTGTTTTTTCTTCAATATCTCACAGGAAAGAAGCTGTATTTTGCCCTGTCAAATCTCCACTGGCTCACAGAGCACATCCATTGCCCTCCTAAATTTCTGCAGAGCCTACTCTCCCTGAAATCCTATCAACTCATCCAAGATTCTGCCTCTCACCTATGCCAGGAATAATTTCCACAAGCCAATTAATCAACTCGCACATTTTTGAGTTTGGGATTAAACTGGAATAACCTATAGATGCCTATAGTCATTGGGAGAACATGCAAGCTTCATACAGAACATAGTGGAGGTCAGACTGGAACCTGGGTTACCACCATTGTAAGGCAATTGCACTATTAGCTGTGCACTGTGCAACCCGATATTGTGTGATGGAAGAATCTCTCCAGTATTGTAAAGATACTCATATCCATGTCCCCATCTAAAACCTCTTAAATGCCACTGTCTTATCTGCCTCCACTATGACTACAGACAGCATGTTCCAGTCACCCACTCCTCTCTGTGTAACATAAAAAAACTAGCTCTGCACATCTCCTTTAAAATGTGCCCCTCTCACCTTAAAGCCATGCCATCTGGTCTTTGGGATTTCCACCCTGAGAAAAAGGTTCTGACTGTCTACCCTATCTAAGCCTCTTGTGATTTTTATACACTTCTATCAGGTCTTCCCTCAGCCCCGATGCTCCAGAGGAAACAATCCAAGTTTGTTCAACCTCTCCTTGTAGCTAATACCTATCAATGCAGGAAGCATTTTTGTAAATCTCCTCTGCAACCTTTCCAAAGCCTTCACATCCTGCTGTAATGGGGTGACCAGAACTGCACACAATATTCCAAATGTGGTCTTGCCAAAAGTTCTGTGAAGCTTCAACATGACTTCCTGACTCTTATACTCAATGGCCTGAACAAAGAAGGCAAGTATACCATATGCCTTCTTTCCCACTCTATATAATTGTGTTTCTACTTTCAGGGAGCTGTGGGCTTGGACCCCAAGATCATTTTGTACATCAATGCTGTTAAAGGTCTTGCCATTACCCCTTGCATTCAACCTCCCAGAGTGCAACATCTCGCACTTGCTCAGATGAAACTCCATCTGCCATTTGTTTGCCCATTTCTGTAGCTGATCTATATCTCGCTCTATGCTTTGACAACCTTCTTGATTGCTGGCAACTACACCAATTTTGGTGTCACCTGCAAACTTAATAACCAACCCATCTAAATTTACACCATGTATATATCACACAACAGAGATCCCAACACAGATCCCTCTAGCCAGAATAACGTCCTTCCACCACAACCCTTTGTCTTCCATGAGTCAGCCACTTCTGAATCCAAATGATTGTCACCAAGATTCCGTGCATTTTAATTTTCCCTATATGTGGGACTTTATCAATTGCCTTTGCTGAAATCCATGTAGACAACATCCACTGCCCTACCCTCATTGATCACCTTCGTCTCCTCCTTAAACACAATCGAGTTTGTAAGATGTGACTTGCCACGGATAAAGCCATGCTGACTGTCTCGAGTTAGCCCATTCTGTTTGAAATAGGAGTAAATCCTATCCTGAAGAAATCTCTCCAGCAGTTTCCCTACCACATAAGTGAGGCTCACCGACCTATAAGTTCCCAGATTATCTCTACTTCCCTTCTTAAATAAAGGAATAACATTAGCTGTTCTCTAGCCCTCTGGGACCTCGCCTTGGCTAGAGAAAATACAAAGATCTTCATCAAGGTGTCTGCAAACTCCTCTCTTCTGTCAATATTTTGGGATAAATCCCATCAGACCCTGGGGATTTATCCACCTTAACATTCTCCAAGAGCCCCAACACCACCACCTTCATGATTCAAACTGCCATAGTATATTAATATTCACCACACTGATCTCACTGTCCTCCATGTCCATCTCCTTGTTGAATATAGATTCAAAGTATTCATTTGGGACCTCACCTACATCCACTGACTCCAAGCAGTCAGTGGATGTATGTAAGGTACCAAATACTAACATACTATATACTAGTACTATATACTGTATTAATACACTAATATACTGTGGTAACTTTATCCTTCAGCGGTCCGACCTTCTTGGTTACCCTCTTGTTTTTAATGTATGTATTAAAAACACAGGATTTTCTTTAATTTGCCTTTTTTTTGTTGAATATTTTTTATTAGAAGTATAAGTACAAGTACATATAAAAACAACGTTCTTGATAAAGAGATAGGTAATAATTACCATGTTTTCTTATATATACTTCTAAACATTTTATTGTAGTTTTTTTATATAGTGAAAAGTAGGAAAGTGTGAAAAATTATTAACATAAAGATAGTTATAAAGTAACCAAAAGAAAAAAGTAAATAAAATGACAGTGGTATATTATACAAACAATATTTATATAATAATATATCCGTGATCAATAATGTATTATTCTTCGTCCAATCCTTCGTTCAGGTCTCGATCAGGTCCACAAACCGAGTCATATTGATCCCTTAAGATATTCAAGGAATGGAGACCAAATCACATTAAATTGGTCTAACTTGCCTAAAAGTGCAAGTCTTATTCTTTCCAAGTGTAAAGTCTCCGCCATTCCTGAAATCCACAATTTGATTGTAGGGGGTATGGGGCCTTTCCAAAATTGTAAAATTAATTTTTTACCAATTATTAAACTATAATCTATGAAAGTTCTTTGTGCTGTCGTGAGTAATTGATCCCTTTCTAATATTCCCAATATTATTAATTTTGGGTCTGGAACTAGATTCTTATTTACAACATTCGAGCTTACCTTAAATATTTCCAACCAAAAATTCGTAATTTTTATACAAGTTGTAAAAGAATATGTTAAATTAGCTTCTGGGTATTGGCATTTGTCACATATAGGAGATACATTAGAAAATATTCTATGTAATTTAGATTTTGAAAAATGCAATCTATGTAAAACTTTGTGTTGTATCAGAGAGTGTCTAGAATTTAATGAACAATTATGTATATATCGTAAACTTTCATCCCAGATATCAGATTCAATTGTTTCACCTATTTCATTTTCCCATAGTTGTCTGTACTTTTCCATATTGGGTATATCATTTTCTAATAAAATATTATAAATCTATGATATTAATTTTTCCGTGTTTGGGTGTTTATTTAAGCATTCATCTAGAATTCCCGTCTTTCTCTTTTTATATTCCTGTGCAGTTGTTTTAATATAGTCAGTTATTTGTAGATATCTGAAGTAATGTTTAGAGTGTAGTCCATATATTTCCTGTATTTCTTTAAAGGAAAGATACAGATTGTCCCTGTAAAGGTCACTGATCTTATTAATTCCTTGATTTTTCCATTGTAAGAATCCTAAATTTTCCAGGGATGGTTTAAAACTTACATTATTAACAATGGGAAGAACTAATGGGATATCTTCTAGTTTTAACGTTCTTTTTAACTGTCTCCAAATATTAATTCCACTATTAATTATTGGGTTTTCTCGATAAGTTTTCTTAAATATTTTAATTTTAGAAAATAATATGGAACTGATTTCATACGGTAAGCAGTCTTCCTTTTCCATAAGTAACCAGTTTGGATTTTCATCAAGTTCCACCCACCAAAAGTTCATATTCTTAATATTAACTGACCAGTAATAAAATATAAAATTAGGTAATGTTAAACCTCCATTAATTTTCGATTTGCATAAATATTTTTTATTTATTCTATGGCTCCTATAGTCCCAAACAAAATTAGTGACTATAGAGTCAACCTTTTTAAAAAAATTCTTAGAAAGATATATCGGGATCATTTGAAATAAATATAATAATTGTGGGAGAAAAATCATTTTTATCGCATTAATTCTACCTATCATTGAGATAGGTAGAGTTCTCCAATATAGAATATTCTTAGATAATTTATTTAGTATAGGTAAAAAATTATATTTAAATAAAGAATCATATTTTTTTGTAACGTGAATTCCTAAGTACTTAATCTGTTCATTAACAATCTTAAAAGGAAATTGTTTTAATATAGTTAAATTATCTTGTGTTAATGGCATAAGTTCACTTTTATTCCAATTGATTCTATATCCAGAAAACGAGCCGAATTGAGTTATTAAATTCAATAAATTAGGTATGCTAATTTCAGGTTTTTTAATATATAATAATACATCATCTGCACATAGAGAAATTTTATTTCTTGTTTCGTTAGTTTCATATCCAAAAATTTCGGGGTGTAATCTTACCCGAGTGGCTAATGGTTCTATAGCCAACGCAAATAATAATGGTGATAGGGGACAACCTTGTCTGCATCCTCGAAATAAATTAAATTTGGTGGATATCATTTGGTTAGTTAAGATTCTAGCAGTTGGATTAGTATATAGTAATTTGATCCATTTTATAAACTTGTCTCCCAAATTTAACTTTTCCATAACCGCAAACAAATATGGCCATTCAACTTGGTCAAAAGCTTTCTCTGCATCTAACGATATTATTACTAAGTCTTTATTATAACTCCTTTTTGAGTATATAATATTAAACAATCGTCTCAAGTTATATGATGAGTATCGTTTAGGTATAAATCCTGTTTGATCCGGGTGTATTATTTTATTAATCACTACACTTAATCTTTTAGCTAATATTTTAGTTAATATCTTTTGATCCGTATTTAAGAGAGCAATAGCTCTATATGATCCCGGATCATCTAGGTCTTTATCCATTTTTGGTATGAGTGTTATAATGGATTCGTTTAGTGTTTCTGGTAAACTCTGTTGCGCATATATATATTCGTAAAGTATCTTCAAATAAGATGTTATCAGATCCTTGTATGATTTATAAAATTCCGAACCAATACCATCTGGCCCTGGAGTTTTCCCGTTTTTTAATGATATAATAGAATCCTCAATTTCTTTAACTGTTATTTCAGCATTTAATAGTTTTGTATCATCTACATCCAATCCTATTAGATTACAGTCGTTTAAGAATGTATTAATTCCTATCTGATTTTCAGTAATTTTGGATGAATATAAATCTTTATAATATTGTAAAAATCTCTCATTAATATCGTTATTTTGTGTTAAGAATTCACCATTTTCTGATTTAATCCGGTGTATTATTTTTTCTCCCTCTATTTTTCGTAATTGGCGAGCCAGTAATTTTTGTGGTTTGTCCCCAAATTCAAATTGTATTTGTTTTGTGTATTGATATAATTTAACCACTTGGTCAGCATATATCTTATTTAATTTATATTTTAATGCAGTAATTTTATTATGTGTTATCATTGTAGGGTTGAGAGCATTTTCTATATCTAATTGTTTTATCGCCGTTTCCAGAATATTTTGTTCCTTCCGCTTTTCTTTGTTATAAAATGCTTGTGAAGATATCATAATTCCACTAGTAAAAGCCTTAAAAGTTTCCCATAGTAGGGATGGAGATATTTCTGGTTTATCGTTTATTTCAAAAAAAGTCTTAATCTGCTTTATAATATATTCATTAGTTAATTTATCCTTCAAAATTTGTGGATTAAGTCTCCATTGTCCTTGTATTTTCATGTTACCATTAAATTTAATATTAAATGTTAATGGAGTGTGATCTGAAATAATGATACTGTGGTATTTAGAGTTATAGATGTATGGAATAAGCTTTATATCTACAAGGAAATAGTCAATTCTAGAATATGTTTTATGTACCGAGGAGTAAAATGAATAATCTCGTCCTGTTGGGTGTTCCATTCTTCAAACATCTCTAACTTTACTAGTATCAATGTATGCATTTATTAAATCACTGGAGTGTGATTTAAATTTCCTCTGTACTGACGATCTATCTAAATAAGGATCTAAAGTACAATTTAAATCTCCTCCAATTATTAAATTATGTTGTGCATGATCAGGAATTGTATTAAATATTTTCTTTTAAAAAATTGGACTGTCAAAATTTGGGCCATATATATTTGCTAATGACGTTCCATGGCCCCTTTTGGCCCTTCTAATTGCCCGCTTCTATCTTCTATCTAAGTTCTATCTTGGTTGCTTTATATTCCTCAAAGGCCTTGTCTGATTCCACCTTTCTAAACTTTGCATACACTTCCTTTCACTTTTATTTTACCAAATTTACAACCTCTTTGATCATCCAAGGTCCCCATCCTTATCCTTCCTCTTTGTGCAACATGCTGGACCTAAGGTCTGATCAGCTGGCCTGATGAAATACATGGGATAATAATTCATTCTATCTGGGCTCAAATTCTGCTATTCCATATTGTATCCACATAAAGGCATCCTTGTTTTGCCTAACTAAGTCCTTTTGTCCCCATTTTGAATTGCTGTCAGTCAACACTTCCATTTTAACTTCACTGCAGTTTTCTTATTTCTTATTCCCTGGATGTGGGTGAAAGTAGTCAGACTATATTGCTTTTACTCGGGTAAATAATACTGAGTTCATTACATGAATTGTGGCTGTCTGTGATGGCATTAGACAAAGAATCCCAGCATACCAATTCAGCAATAATGAAAGGATGCTAATTTATATGCAGATTGGATGGTGATTTGGAGATACTGCCCTAACAACCATTAGAGAAAGAGTAGCACTTCAACTCTACGGATATCTGTTCCATCTGTTTTACTGTGTTCTTGCACATGGAAAGCAGTATGCTTGTCTTGGTGTACAAGAATGTGTTGACGTCAGCGTATAAATATGTAACCCAGGTGATCTGCAGTCATACGGTGGATTCTGAGACTTTATGTGGTGTTTTTCTGTAGATTTAAGTTATCATGTGCTCCTGGCAAGCCACCAGATTGGATCAATTCTGCTTGGTGCAGTGGAACTAGCTCCTTTGTACTGGTGACTTTTGGATTATATGGAAATGTAGCAGTATGACCATTGTAAGAGTCTCTTATTCGTTTCCCACACTGCCACTGGTTTTTGTAAGAGGAATAACTTTCTCGCAGCCCTCGCTGTGCTTTGCAGAGCTAATGTGATCCGATAGACACAAAGTGCTGGAGTAACTCAGCGGGTCAGGCAGCATCTCTGCAGAAAAAGGATCGGTGGCGTTTTCGGTAGGAAATCTTCTTCAGACTACTTCTTCTTGTGTATGGCGAGCACAGCCTAAAGTTGTAGGACAACTTGTTCTATTTGATTGTGCATGCCGGGTTGATTACATTTGTCGAAAAAGGGCGGGCCACGTGAAGGTTGCAATCTCCCACCCCTTCTTCAGACTGAAAGTCATTTTATCTTATGTCTAATTATGGATTTGGGACCTTAGCTGGGATAGCTAGTGACTGAAAATAATCTCACCAGGTAAGCAATTTGTGTTTCATAATTGATGTACAGTAGCCAAAATATTAATCAAATACTATACAGAACATTATTTGCATGAAAAAGATAGATTCAGTCCATAAAGTTAGATTGTCATTCTGCAGACTTGAAGTTACCTTCTGTTTAAAAAGTACACTACAACATAGTGCCTCTACAGTAGACACTTTGGTCTACTTTTCTGTAATAGCTAAAATTGTATTGGCTAGTAGAGATTGTAAGCCTAGTCATCAATGTTTTTATAATTCCTGATGCTATATCTTTAGAATGGTTCTACTGAGCTTATTCTCTTGATCTAATTGATTTGAAAATGAGTTACCTATTCCAGTCCAGAGGAGTAGTACATTTTGGATATGACTTTTGTGGTAATGGGAAACTATAATGAGGTAAATATATATGTTCTTGAATCTTAAGCTAAAAGAAAAACAGTTGTCAGCTAAAGCCCATTGTGGAAGATGTGATTAGTTGCTGTTTAAATCCGAGTCCCTATTAGGCCGTTCATCACTTCAAGATTGGCAGAATGTTGGAAGTTGCAGAATTTGTTGCAGGCTACAATTTACAGCATGCAATTTAATTCTCCCATAGTTCAGACGTTTTCTGAGCAGCTATTTTAAGTTGTTTAAATACCATCTTTGTTTTCGCTAGCTTTCGAGTTACTAGCTTTCGGGGATATGGATTGGTAACAAATTATTACATGTGGTTCAAGGGATAACAGGAACACTTTATAAATACACAAGTGCATATTCCTCTGAAGTTTAGGCCAGAGTAATTAGAGTAAAAACGGTTGTTGACTTTATCTTGTATAAATATAACTGGATCATGCTACCTAGATGCTATAAGATCTACTAGATTGGGGCCCTTGTGACGGTATAGATTTTTTAAAGTTATCAATTCGCCACTGTGCCTCTGGGCCTGCATTTTTCCTTTGTTACATACTGTCACTATAACAAATTGACAGTTTTCCTTCTTTCCTTGTGCTCTTGAAGATGACATTTGATAAATTCACTGGCTTTTGAAGCCCTCCAGGCATTGTACATAAGTAGCTGCACTTGGTGTGTCAGCCACATGATCCATTCTCATTCCTTCTCTTCCACGCCTGCTCTTTGATTTACTTTTTAGTCTGTGCATCAGTAATGAAGATCGGAAAAGCAGGCTGATTTCACTTTTGCTCTCTTGCCAAGTTGTCAGTGAATTTCATTTCTGGTTCATGATTGGGAGCTAATTCCTCACATAATGAGTTTGCATCTTTACCTTTATTTGAGTAATGTTGGAGCCAAGTGTCAACTGGACACTGCGTAAGCCCTTTTCTTTTAAGTGCATCATAGCTAACAGCGTTGGCTGCAAGGCATACTTTCATTGCAATGTAAATAGAGGAAGACAGGACAATTACCCACTTTAAAAAAAACTCTACTTCACCATTCAATAAGATCGTCTGAACTTTTATCAATGCCACTTTCCAGTAGTAACTCCATATCCCCTGATTCTGTCAACATTTTAATCTGTATTAATTCCTGGTGCCATTTAGTTTTAGTTTTAGAGCGTGGATACAGGCCCTTTGGCCCACCGAATCCACATGGACCAGCAATCCCCGCACACTAATGCTACACACACCAGGAACAATTTACATTTATGCCAAACCTATTATCCTGCAAACTTGGACATCTTTGGAGTGTGGGAGGAATCCGAAGACCTCAGAGAAAACCTTAATTGGTACACGTAGCAAGAACAGGAAGGCAGATTATTATCTGAGTGGTGTCATTTGAAAGCTAGTAATTTTTTTAGATATCTTCAAATCCGAGACTATGTGAAAACACACACACAAGACCGTCATTCTATGGGCCCAGATATATTAGACAAATGCATGAATAGAAAGGCGGATACAAGTAAGTTAATATCCTATATTTACAATACCTTTTTAACTGCACGTATCCCACCTTCTGAAATGATTAGGCGAGCATGGGAAGATGAATTGGGCTTATCAATCTCAAAGAATAGTTGGGAGGAAAGCCTTTTATACATACATTACTGCTCTCTTAAGGTTAGTCACTCCCTGACACAATATAAAATACTGCACAGACTTTATTATTCAAAGTCTAAATTGAACAAGATCTTCCCAAATGTCTCTCCTATTTGTGATAAATGTCTCCTCCAAGAAGCGACTACAACCCATTCTTTTGCTTCATGCACAAAGTTACAAAACTTCTGGAGGGGAATATTTGATACCTTTTCCAAAGTACTTAAAACTAAATTGGACCCAGATATAAAACTGATTGTATTAAGTATGTCAGAGACCTGTTCTAAGCTAACGATATTTCAAAGACGTTTCCTCAACTACGGTCCAAATAATGGCGAAAAAATTAATACTTAAATTTTGGAAACGGACAACAGTCCCCACAGTGAAGATGTGGATTACAGATATGTCTGAGACACTACAAGACATGGACACCCTTTACTGAATTTTTACAACAATAGTATGGTGAATCACAAATTTAAATTTAAATCTGATGCTACGTTGGGCGAGGGGGGGGGGGGGGGGGGGGGCAAGGTATATCTCCATCTTCTCTTATTCTTCTTTCTCTCTGCTGCACTGCTTTGGTAGTTTTGGGGTCTTTTTCTCGTTCTTTTCTATTTTATCCCTTTTTTTCCTTCCTTTTCTTGCTTTCCCTTTGTTTCCTTTTTTCTTTTTTTAAATTTAGGTTATAAGGTTAAAAATGAAGCTGTACAATAATTGTATAATTGTAGATGCCGAACGTTTTATCCTTGTACAATTGCTTCTAATTAAAAAAAAAAAATATATATATATTATTATTTTTTTTAAAGTTGGGACAAGGGGAAGTACAATGAAACATAGAAACATAGAAATTAGGTGCAGGAGTAGGCCATTCGGCCCTTCGAGCCTGCACCGCCATTCAATATGATCATGGCTGATCATCCAACTCAGTATCCCGTACCTGCCTTCTCTCCATACCCTCTGATCTCCTTGGCCACAAGGGCCACATCTAACTCCCTCTTAAATATAGCCAATGAACTGGCCTCAACTACCCTCTGTAGCAGAGAGTTCCAGAGACCCACCACTCTCTGTGTGAAAAAAGTCCTTCTCATCTCGGTCCTAAAGGAATTCCCCCTTACCCTTGTCCTGGACCTCCCCAACATCGGGAACAATCTACCTGCATCTAGCCTGTCCAACCCCTTAAGAATCTTGTAAGTTTCTATAAGATCCCCTCTCAATCTCCTAAATTCTAGAGAGTATAAACCAAGTTTATCCAGTCTTTCTTCATAAGACAGTCCTGACATCCCAGGAATCAGTCTGGTGAACCTTCTCTGCACTATGGCAATAATGTCCTTCCTCAGATTTGGAGACCAGAACTGTACGCAATACTCCAGGTGTGGTCTCACCAAGACCCTATACAACTGAAGTAGAACCTCCCTGCTCCTATACTCAAATCAGGCACGTGCCGTCAGCGTAGGCAAGGTAGGCACTGCCTACCCTGACTAAAATTATGAAATGGAAATTATTAAATATAAATAGTAAAGGCATGGGAGAATTATGCCAGAGATCGATCTCTTAGGTAGGCATAATTCTCCGTGCCTTTCATCCGCAGCGCTTGTCACCCTTGAAGCTCTGTGCAGCCCACGTGCCGTCAGCGCTGCCTGAGCCGTCAATTTCAAATTCTGCCTTTGCAGCACTGCGCATGCGCATCATCCTTCTGCGGCGGCGCAGCGCGAGTTTCTTGGCTTGATTTTCAAATATGGATTGCCATTATTTTAATAGTATCTTAGCAAACAAAGAGTGAAGAATGGACTTAATGTATCAATAACGTGGTAAGTGCATTTCTTGGTGCTTTATGTTTTTAAATGCTGTATTTCCCGGGGTGGGGGGAGAGCTCCGTTCAGTGTTTGGGCAGTCTGGCGTTGTGAAGGAGGTGATCGGGGTCAGTAACCCACTTGCCATGCTCTGGTCTGAGTGCAGGTAGATGGGACTAGGTGAGAGTAAGTGTTCGGCACGGACTAAAAGGGCCGAGATGGCCTGTTCCCGTGCTGTATTGCCATATGGTTTTATTGTGGCCGGGGAGTGGATTAGCTCGGGTGGCTGCCGCAGCACTCCGGGCACGGACAGCAGAGCTGGCCGCAACTTCCGAGGATGGAAGCAGCTAGGGTGACTGCGAGTGGCCGCCGGGACCCAGCCACTTCAGCCCCTTCTGCTGGTCCCCACTCACCTCTGGCAGTGCTCTCCATCTGAACATCTCTCACCTGCCGTTCGCCGGCCGGCTTCCCGCAAATCTTTAAATTCCGACAGCGCGTTCACGGGACCAGTTGAGGTTACTTGGCTGTGGGAATTTAAGGATTTGCGGGACGCGGTTGACATGAGCGAAGCTGGCGACCGGCAGGTGAGAGATGTTCAGACGAAGAGCACTGCCAGAGGTGATCAGAAGGCGCTGAAGAGCAGCCGGTTCTGGTGTCGGGTCCCTGCGGCCGCTCGCACCCGAGCTGCTTCTATCCCCGGAAGTGGCGGCCAGTTCTGCTGTCCGTGCCCGGAGCGCTGCGGCAGCGGTGAGTGAGTTTGATATGATCTCTGTCCCCCTCCTTCTCAAAACTTCTGCCTTCTCGCATATTTAACCCCTGCCGCAGGCTCCCCACACGCTGTGGAAGGAACTTCCCCCAACAATTGGACCCTTGAATTAGTATTGCCATTAAATAAGATGACAACTGATTCAACGTCCCGGTGTGCTCCCGTTTTTCCCACCATCTCTCCACCTGCCTTCATCCTCCGTCCCCCACCCATTCAGTAATTAAAAAAATGAAGGAGATTTAGAACCCTTGGGAAAATTGAATTGTTACTTATTTTCTATTTTTTACGAAGAGAACAATCTGCGCATGCGCGGTTTTAAGATTTTTTTTGAACGCCGGCTGACTGCCTACCCTGAGTAATTACTCACGGCACGTGCCTGACTCAAATCCTTTTGCTATGAAAGCTAACATACCATTCGCTTTCTTCACTGCCTGCTGCACCTGCATGCCTACTTTCAATGACTTGTGTACCATGACACCCAGGTCGCGCTGCATCTCCCCTTTTCCTAATCGGCCACCATTTAGAGCTGGGTGTCCTTGTACATTAGTAACTGAAAGTAAGGATGCAGGTATAGCAGGCAGTGAAGAACGCTAATGGCATGTTGGCCTTCATAACAAGAGGAGTGGAGTAAAGGAGCAAAGACGTCCTTCTGCAGTTGTACAGGGCCCTGGTGAAACCACACCTGGAGTATTGTGTGCAGTTTTGGTTTCCAAATTTGAGGAAGGACACTCTTGCTATTGAGGGAGTGCAGCAAAGGTTCATGAGGTTCATTCCCGGGATGGCGGGACTGTCATATGTTGAAAGAATGGAGCAACTGGGCTTGTATACACTGGAATCAAGGATGAGAGGGGATCTTATTGATTATTAAGGGATTGGACACACTAGAGGCAGGAAACATGTGTCTGATGTTGGGGGAGTGCAGAAACAGGGGCCACAGTTAAAGAATATGGGGTAGGCCATTTGGAACAGAGATGAGGAAAAACGTTTTCACCCAGAGAGTTGTGAATCTGGAATTCTCTGCCTCAGAAGGCAGTGGAAGCCGATTCTCTGGATGCTTTCAAGAGAGAGTTAGATAGAGCTCTTAAAGATAGCGGATTCGAGAGAGATGGGGAGAAGGCAGCAACAGGGTACTGATTGTGGATGATCAGCCATGATCACAGTGATTGGTGGTGCTGGCTCGAAGGGCCTACTCCCGCACCTATTATCTATCGTGACAATAAAATCCATTGAACCTTTGAAAACCCATGCGATCAAGGGGAGAACATACAATCTCCGTACAGGCAGCACCCGTAGTCGGGATCAGACCCAGGTCTCTAGTGCTGTATGTGCTGTAAGGCTGCAACTCGACTGCTGCGCCCTATTTCCTCACTAAAATGCTTCATCACCGGCCACATCTAGGTCAATATCCTCTGTACCCTCTCCAATGCAATCACATCCTCCTTATAGTGTAGTGTAACAATTATAACTCCATACTTCAACTGTGGCCTAATCAATGTTTTATAAAATTATGCTAAGATCTCCTCCCTCTGATATTCTATGCCCAGCTAATGAAGGCAAGCAACCTGTGTAGCTCTTTCACCACCCTTTCTACTACTGCTGCTACCTTTGGGAATGTCTGGACCTATACCCAAATCTTTTTGTCACCCAATGCTCCCTAGAGTCCTACCATTTATAATGTATGTTCTACCCTTATTAGGCCACCAAAACAACCACCTATATTTTATTCAGGTTTAAATTTCATTTGCCATTGCTCTGCCCAATTTGCCCACTGATTTAATATTTAATATACTAACCAACCTCACTATCAACTATGCTGTAAATGTTTGTCTTCTGTCAAATTTACAAACCTTATCTCTTGCATTCATATTTTGGTGCGAGTATAATGATCAGCATGGACCTGGTGATCAAAGGGTCTGTTTTTGTGGCAGATTGCTCTAGATTGTTAATGTATATAATAGCATGGGTCCCAGCATTGCTGACCACATGCTTCCATTTACAAAAGCAACACTCCATCACCCGCTGTCTCTCCTCACCAAGGCTAATTTTGGATCCATTTTGCCAACTGCATCCCTCTGTCTCCCACCTCCCCTTAAGCGCCCCCTTTTTCTATTCCCTCTTTTTAAATCAAAAATATTTATTCAAATATTAAAATAATATATACAGTGCAGTAAAAAATAAAACAGAACTCACCACCATAATACACGTCAAACGATAAACTGTTACACAACTATCTTACAATCCTTGTCAAGGATGCATTCAACCCCCCCGCGGTGCCCAGCGGTCCCGGAAATCCCCCATGGCGCCCGTGGACAGCGCGTAGTCCCTAACACCGCCCGGGCATGGACGTAACCCCGGAAAAGGGACAGGCAGCCGGCTCGGGCAGAGCCCTCTTCCCGATGGCCAGCTTAGCCAGGCCCAGGAGCAACCCAACCAGGACATCCTCTTTCCCACTTAGCATCTTCCCCTTCCTTTCCTTCTCATTTCTCCCACTCTTTCCTTCCCCCCAACCCCCAACATGACTCTACACAGCAACCAGTCCTTGCCGTGTAGAGCTGCCCAGCAACTACTATCGCGTCCTCTTCAGGGTCACACCCTAATTGTCGTTCACCCTTCTGCAGTCTTAGTTCTCATGCCATCCTTGGGCTCAGCCTGCAACCTTGCCCAGAATAACTTTAAAAGCATCAGCTACTGTGCTGGTCGATGTTGGCAGGTTTCAGTCTCCCAGTGTTCTGCGGGTGAGTTGTTGAGCAGGCGATGACTTCACTTTTCAGGAGCAGGCATCTCTCACTTCACCGCCGCCGTCATTATTTGATGCGTACAGTGATCCTAACCTCTGTCTCCCAGCCACACTTTATCATTAGCTCCTCTTGAATGAAGGGGTTGAACTAATGAACAAAAGCAGGTTAATCAGATTACCGTGAGCGTCACTGTCCCACATAAAGATAATGTCCATTTAAACCCTAATGGAACAATGCATGACTTTTAAAGAGGTGCACACAGGGAATATAAAATCATAAGAAAAGAGTAGGTGTAGACTACTCTGACCTGCCATTCAACATAATCATGACTTTTCTACCCCAGGCCTCATCTCATCTCCCTATCCGACATCCACATAGCCCATTGTTTTCTCTTTACACAACCTCAGTGATCTAGTCTTCACAACCCTCCGCTGTACAGAGTTCATCACCCTATGAAGGAAGTACAGAAAGAGGGTGTTGGCCCATTATGACAAAGCCAGCGTTTGGTAGGTGCTTTCCAATTCCATTTTGATACAAATTTTTATATCAAAAAGTGCAGATGCTGGAAATTTAAAATACAAAGAGAACTTGCTGGAGTTACTCAGCAGCTACATTCCCTTGAGGAGGAAAAAAAATAAAACAATGACAAAGGGTAAAAAATGGAACAAAAGGCAGTCTCATGCCTGTCGGGCCCATAATTCAGTTGTAGACCAAATTTAAATATAGGATGCTGAGAAGCTGAAAAGGAAAATGAGATAGGGAGACAGTGTTGGAAGGGGATGTCAGCTAATCTATTATTATTCTTGAAATGGTCAGTCGAAAGAGGATGGTGGTGTCACTTTGGGATAAAGAAAGCAATTTACACACAACTTGCCTCACTAAGTCTGAAGTCTCGACCCGAAACGTCACCTATTCCTTCGCTCCATAGATGCTGCCTCACCTGCTGAGTTTCTCCAGCATTTTTGTCCACCTTCACTCCTTCTCAAGGATAGTTTGCCAATTTTGCAGTATTGATGCAAGTGTGTTAAAGTGGATTGCAGACTGCAGTGGGCGGGTATCACATAGAAGACAGTGTTGGAACAGAATGTTTGCATGCAGTGCAGTAAATAAATACAAGACAAATGTTATATTGGCATTTATTGCAAAGTAGTTGGGGTTTGGAAATTGAAAAAAAAGGTTATATTTGAACACTGTTGGTGTGGCCTCATCCTGCAATATTGTGTACGGTTTCGGTCCCCTTGCATAAGAAATAAACTTTGGAGTTACAACCCAGAAGAGATGAACTGGGATAATTCCTGGGATGATAGATGTTCACACCCAGAGAGTTGTGATTTTGTGGAATTCACTCAGAGAGTTGTCATTTTGTGGAATTCACTCAGAGAGTTGTGAATTTGTGGAATTAATCCAGAGAGTTGTGAATCTGTGGAATTCCCTGCCACAGAGGGCAGTGGAGGCCAAATCACTGGATGGGTTTAAGAGAGAGTTAGATAGAGATCTATGGGCTTGTGGAATCAAGGGATATGGGGAGAAGGCAGGCCCGGGTTATAGATTGGGGGCGATCAGCCATAATCACAATGAATGCCGTGCTGGCTCGAAGGGCCGAATGACCTCCTCCTGCACCTATTTTCTATGTTTCTATGTTTCTCCTATCATGAATGATTCAAAACAAAAGTTAGATCTGTACTCTTTGGAGTTTAGAACATTCAAGGGTGATCTTATGGGATCACATACGATGCTAAGGTGTTGAGATGTCTCCACTAGTGGGAGAGTATCAAGCCAGGAGACCATTTTACAAGAAATGGATAAATAATAATAATAATACATTTTATTTATAGGGCGCCTTTCAAGACTCTCAAGGACACCTTACAATTAACACAAGCATAAAACAAAAACAACATATACAGCAACAATACACAGTTCGGAGAGAGAGCAGCGTGAGCCAATAATGTGAAGCTGAGGGACATGCGAATCCCTTTTTGCAGACGGTGGTGAATCTCTGGAATTATCTAACCATAGCGGGCTGTCGAGGTTATATTGCAGGAGGTTATTTAAAGAGGGTCGTGATGGTCTTAATAGACTCCCGCAGGGAATTTAAGCCAGGAAGTGGCTCGAAGCAGCCCATGGTTCGTTTTGAATTGTGGAGCAGGGTGGGGGGAGGTGACCTCTTCCTGTTGCCTAGGTTCTTGTGACTGGCAAAAGATTCAGGCTTTATCAGCAGTGACCACATGTCCGAGATGAATGTGAGGATTTGCTTTGTGTGAAGGGTGTTCGGGGCAAAGATGCTATAGCAAGCTCCGCTACAGGATCTTTGGTTCGTAGTTCACAAGTGGGTGACAGCATAATGGGTCTCCATTGGGGAAAAATACAGTGCAGGAGGAAGCAATGATGGACCCCATTAATTTTAATACGGATCTAAAATAAGAAAAACATGTTGCATTTATTTCAGTTGGAAATCTGAAATAAATGCAAAATGTGGATGAATTGAAGAGGCGAGGCGGCAGCTGTATTGAGAGAGAAAAAGCGAGAATAAAGATGTTTTTATTCCACTTCGATACAATTGGAAAATATAATTTTATTTGTTAATGGTTCTACAGTAGATGCAATTAATGGGCGCTGGGTTGATCTTTCGTGCTGAATTCACATTTTCCAACAGCTCTGTTAGTTCTATGTTAGCTCAATAGTTCTCAGTGCGCCGGCTTGACATGGTGGGTGCAAGGTGGGGGGAAGCGAAACAGACTGGTTCTTTGTGCACGAAGAATGGACGGCTGGTGAACACAGCCTGTGGAAGCAAACCCGCACGAATCGTGACTCCAGAACAGTTATTTAAAAAAAACAGAAACAAAATGGATACACCGGGCACTTTCCCCCCTCGATTTTATTTTACAATCTATAACGACCGCTTGGACTGGACGGCATGGCTGTGGTGGGCGGGGACACTCGAAGAGTTCTCCCCAGCTGAAGGATGCCGGCATTCGGGATAGGTCAAGATAGGTCCATTGTATAAAAAACGAGGGGTTTCTGACTACCGGCGAAAAAAAAAAGGGTTGGCGGTCCGCGCAAGGTACTGGGGTTTTTTTTTAAACGTGGTCTGCTTTATTGGCGTTTCCTGGACAAAGCCGCGATAGTTTAGATGAGGAGAGGGCTGTGTCTGTTGGAGAGGAGGAGGAGGAAGAGCCTTCGGACTCCTTGCAAGGAGTCTCCCTCTGGTGTCAGCGCTGCACTCGGCTCCCCGGACGCTGCGGAATGAGGTGAGAGGAGAACAGCCATCCCTTCGGAACATAAAGCCGCGGGTCTCTTCGGAATGTAAAGCCGCGGGTGTGATTACTGTGGGTTGATGAAGTCTGCTGCGTCTGAATAAGGGTTTGGGAAGAAAAGAGTCGGTTACATTGGCGAAAACAAAAGGGCGAGCGCTTTCCCGCACCGCTTGAAATGTATTGTTTCACGTGGACTAGAATCTGTTTGAAAAATCACGATTAAACAGCATGATTTAAGTAGATTTTAATGCTGAATGCTGTTTGAAAAAAAAAGATTTTAAATGTTGGCAGATAAGGCATTTTATTGCGTGGATCAGTTTACAGTGAACAAAGGGATTTTTTTAATGATTCATAGTTGAGACCAGGGAGCGATGATGAATCAGAATACCGATTTATTTGGTGGCCTCATGCACATTTCATTGCGTATTTTCCAAATAAAGCGTGTATGGATTATGTGTGGTGAAAAGGCTACGGTTTCTGGACCTGCATTGCCGTGTCCCTTTGTGTAGTAATGTCCCCTCCCCAAAACTCGCTTTATACTGGAATAGTGAGGGTTTCATCTTTCCAGAATGCCAACGTGGGGTGGAGGTGGTGGGGGGGGGGGGGGGGGTGTAATTGTTAGGTGTCTGGTAGGGTGGGGGCAGTGGGTAGGGTTGTGAGGTGGTGCACTCCTTTTGCCGTTTAAACGGGCTTCCGTGTAGCCCCGATATGTAGCCTTGAAATACTGATCTCCCAACTGCTGCTTCTCCATTTTGATCAAGTGCCAGGGATTCCCAGGAATACACCTTGTTCAGCATATTTTGACAAAATCAAGAAGCTTTTCCCATGACTATTCGGTAATCTCTTGGACTTGGATTGAGTGTCTACTTTTGCCAGTCAAATGTTAAATGTGAACATCGTGGCCTGCTTATTGGAGCCGACTAAATGCGTTTTGTTAAATGTTAAAGATGTTGGACTGTGCTGTGAAGAAAAGTGATGTTGGTTTGCTGGGCTTAACCTGCCAATGGATTTGGAGCATTTGCAAAGATGGTGTGGGTGGTATGCACTGAAAGTGATAATTAATTTTATCAAGGACTGTGCCTTTGAGGTGGATCCAGAGATATGGGGAATGGTCCTAATTTTTCAGGTTCCCCCATGAACCATCTCTCCCCCCACCCTGTCTCATCATCCATATCCCTCCCCGGGGTTTCACATTTCACTCCCTTTCCTTCCTAATCTGGCATCCTTTCGTCTCCATTCCACCACTAGCCTTTGCTATCATCACCCATCTCCATCCATATGCCATCTCCACCCATCGCCTCTTCTCACCTGTATCCGCCTATTACTTGCCAGATTTTGCCCCACCCCTACCTCTCTTCACCACTTTTCTCTCCTCTACTCCATCACTCTGATCCAGAATGTTGAATGTCCATTTTCCTCCACAGATGTTGCTTGACCTACTGAGTTCCTCCAGCACTTTTTTTGCTCATGAGGCTTTATGATGCCCTTAGGATTGTGATGTAGAACAGTGGGGGGTAAGCTAGTGGGTGATCTTGGTTTGTGCAAGTTGCATCCAAGGCCAATCCTCTTGTGTTTTCTTAAGAAACTCAGTAAAACGGTGTCAGAATCATCGAGTTCTACAGCAAGAATATAGATATCCAAATATATTTTGAAAGTTGGAATTGGGTCTGCTTCTATAGGTTCTTCTAGCAGCTCATTGCAGATACAGACTACCCTCTGAGTGAAAAGGTCCCACCAGAATTCCCTCTTGAATTTGCCCCCTCTCACCTTTAAGTCTATGTGCTCCAATTCTAGAGTCGTCTACCCTGAGGAAAAACGATTGCGAACCTCCATTTTACCCATGCCCCTAATGATATTGTATGCCTTAACAAGTCGCCTCTCAGCCTCCTAAGCTCCAGAGAAAATAGTCCCAGCCTCTCCCTATCTCACAAGCCCATGTCCAAGTATCATCCTAGTGAATCTCTTTTGCATTTTTACAACTTAATGACATCCTGGTGTACCTACAATTGGAGATTTCAATGTTCATACAGTTGGTTTGTAAGCTGTGCAGACAATGGAAGAGGTCCAAGACCCAGAAGTTGGTTTATGACTGGGAAGGGGAATTAAAATGGTTAGCAACCAGGAGATCCAGCAGGCTCAGGCAGATCAAATGCACGTGTTTAGTGAAATGATCACTTATGCTTAGTCTCGCCGATGTAAAGAAAGCCAGATCGAGAACACCAAATGTAGTAGAGGAGGTGCATATGAATCTCTGTACCTGGAAAGGCTGCTGGAGTCCTTGGGTGGATGAGAGGGAGGAGTTGAAGAGGTAGGTGTTGCATCTCATGTGGTTGCAGGGGATGTTACCTGGGTAGGGGGCAGTTTGTGTGGGAAGGGATGAGTGAACCAAAGAGTTATTGAGGGAGTGGTCTCTACAGAACGCAAAAAGGGGTGGGGATGGGATGATATGACTGTTGGTGGGGTCACGTTGAAGGTGGCGGAAATGTCGGGAATGATATGTTAGATTTGCTCGAGTTTGGCTCTTTGGTGAACCAGCTGGTCAGGGTCACAACCGGCATATTGGATCATGAAGGAAATGCAATGTGGAGACAAAAGTCTGTGGGCAGCCAAATTTGTGAAAGATACTTCATGGGCCCACTAAGTTGCAGTCAAAGGCGTGTGTGTGGTTGATAAAGGCTGTGACAGTTGTTGGTGCAGTTCTTTGTGATTCTGTTGGAGTGTGAGGTACATGGTGCAGGGACCTTGGGATGGACAGAATATGGTGCAAGGAGCAGCACTTCAATCACCAGGTGGAGGCAGTGTAGGAGAACCCTTCCCTGTGGCAAACTCCAGGATAATCTTTTATAGTTACCTCATTAGTTTTGTTTCCTTTCTTGCTCTGAGGTTCCCTATATCTGGGAAATGGGGATGAGGATCTGTATTTGAGCAAATGTGTAACCAGTTTCCCACAAACAAAGTTTCAAACTTCAGCAGGGATATTGTCCTGTCCTGTGGCCTGTTTTTTTTGTTGTTTTTTTTAATTGAAGGATGGTCTTTTAAAATCCTCAGACAGGTTTGCTAGTTTAGCCGGACCTGGATAGTTGGTTGTGTGATGAAATCTAAGATGCTTGAATCAAGTATAGGATGGTTGTATGGATAATGTTTTCCCATGGATAGAATGTCTGGAACCTAGATTCACAGTCTCAATTGGGGATCACCGTACAGGACTGGGGAGAATGTCACGCAGTGCATAGTGAATCTTTGGAAGTCTCCACCCAATCAAACAGTGGAGGCTCATTGCTGAGTATATTTAAGAACTTCATCTTCAAATGCTCTTTTCGTCAAGCATCCAAAGAGCGATGGCATAGGATAGGTAAAAGCAACATTTGTTAGTAACATTTGCCTTGCTTGAGAGGTGATTCCTGAGATATAGGGCATGGTCCATGTTTTTCTCCTTATGAATTTGTATTCTTAGATGGCCGCGTTATATGGTCGCAGATCTTTGTTTTGCAAGCATTGACTGTAAGATCCATCCTACTTTATGCTTCAGTGGATAAGTCGCAAATGCTTTAGAACATGTCTCTGAATGCACGCAAAAGCAATTGTGGTCAATGTACTGTAGTTTGATGAGTGGGGTTGGGGTGGCCATGGATCTGAAGGTCATGTTTCCCATTAGTCCTGTCGATTTACTTTCACTGCAGCACTATATCCGACTGAGGAAAGAGGTACATGATGGCAAAACCTTGAAAATACTCAGCAGCCTGAGTACGGAATTCAAATGGTGCATGGACCTCTGGGTGAAAAACCCTCTAACTCTCAGTCCTGAATGGTTGATCCCTTGCTTTGAGTGTGTGATCACGGGTTCTAGGCATGTTTGCCCAAGAGACATCACCCCACTCACTACCCTGCCAGGCCACCGACAAAAGTTAATTATTTTCAATAAGAGCATCTCTCATTCTCCTAAACGCAGTCGATACATTTTTGGATATTAATGAAAGCAAAGGATATGACTTTAGTGCAAGAAAGTTGTGCTGAGGTAAAAGATCAACAATTATCGTATTGAATGGCAGGAGAGTCACATGTCCCCCAAATGGCTTACTCCTTCTATTCTTCATGTACTTAACTTGTAATTGCCGTTAGAAACATTTCTGTAGTTTTTTGCATTTATTTGCTATGCAAACAATGCAAAAACTACAGGAATGTTTCTTGCTGTTATTTCAAGGACGGCTGTTACTGCCAGTGGGGAGAAGAGGTCATCACAATGTGTGCTTTGTTCTCTTTTTCTATTGTATTTTTTAATCAAATGTGGCCTACCTTCTTTGCTGAATCACTGAAAGAAGCGAACTGTTTGGATTGCAGCCCATTTTGTTGTGATGTGACCAGAATGATACACTTATGGGTTTGTGATCCTAATTAATAGAGTCCCTCCATTTCTGGGCTCCTGCATGTCTTCAGTTTGCTTCATCCCTTCATTGTTGTCATTATCACGGTTGTTTAAACCCTAAAGGCTCTGCAATTCCCTCCTTAAAGCTCGCCGCTTCATCTGTCTTCTTTAAGACCATCTTTAACTTGGAGGATTATAACCCTGAAGGAGATTTGAGCGAGAGAGGCCAAGGAACATGCATAAGAGTTATAAGATTAGTTCTTGGTTGACCAATGCGTCAGTGTAGTTCAGTATGCACGGTGTTTATGAGGAGGAATAACGTAGTATAAGTTAGGGTAACTATGGAATGACAACAGTGGTCTGAATTAATTCAATTTTCTGGAGAATATAAGGTGGGACTGTTAAGAAATCAATGAAATGTCACAAGCAGTTCATCTCATTAAAGTTCTGTAACTCAATGATTATATTTCACACACAGTTCACCTTTGGAGGAACAGAATCTTTTGATTGTATTTCTGAATGTGTCCATGATTCAAGGAAGCTTTGCATGGAAACATATCCACCATTGAGGAATGAGAAAGCTTTAATAATGCCGTTAATATTACAGTTAATTAGAGTTTACCTGTTGTCATTGGGTATATTTGATGACGCCAGTGAATTAGAAAAAAGACAGAATTCTTTTAATTTATACAATATAGGAAATAGTAGTAGAATGGTTGTTCTTGAGCCTCTGCACTACATAATAAAATCATGGTTGATCCAGTCCTGGCCTCAATGCCACCATCCCACTCTCTGTTCTAAACTCTGGACTTTCTTGTGGTTTAAATATCTGTCAGTTTCCATCTTGAATATCTCTGTTGTGTAGAGAATTCCAGAGATAAGTAATCCCCCGAGGGAAAATATTGCTACTCACCACTGTCCGAGATGCCGACCTTCTGAAACGATCCTTCTAGTTCTAGATTGTAGTCCTAGATTCCCTCTCTGGGGTGATGTCAGCACCCGTTTTGTCATTCTCCATAATAATTTTGTTTTCTTCAATAGGGTCATTTTTTTGCTCTTCTATACTTCAATGAGCATAGGCCCAACCTGGTCACTTTCTCTTCATACATCAGTTCCATCAGCGAAGTGAATCTTCTCTGCATTGCCTTTAATACAAGCATATATTTTCTTAAATATCTGGACCAAAACTGTATGCAGTATTCTAGGTGCAGTCTTACCACCCCTGTATAAAACCTCCATACTGTTAACTCTACATCCTTTGCAATGAAGGTGAATGTTTTATTAGCCTTTCTAATTGCTTGCTATTCCTAAAGTAAACTAAATTGGTCACAAAATATGCTATTTATATTAAAACAAAACTGTCCATTGTTCACCAGCTCATCCAGTCTATGTCACAACTGAAATGCTCTAGCCCAGACAAATGTCCTCTGCGCCCTCAGTTTCGGGACTTAAGCATGTAACCTAGGCAGTTCAATAATGAACCAGGTCTGCACCTCCCTCCCCTCCCCTGCCTTACTCCATATGCCTGTCATCTTTCACCCCTCTTTGGTTCAACAGTTACCTTCTGCCTCCATGTCACCATTTCCCCCTCCTTTTAATATTGGCTATCTCTCCTCTCCACCATGTCCTGACAGTGATTCAGGGTTTCCACCCTAAACATTGACCATTCCTTTCCATCCACCTATGCTGAGTTCCTCCAGCAGATTGCTTGCTTCACCTTTGCTTGTCGACTTTTGGACAAAAAGGTTAAAATGGCAATTGTAAAAGAAACCTGATGCGATGTAAGAGTTGTCCCTGTTTAAGTAGCAATTATTTTTTATTCTCAAGCCAAAACGAATTAAAATATTTCATCATTATATTACTTTATGTGGATTCTTGCTACATACAAATTTTCTCTCATCTTTCATGCGGTCAGTCTAAAGAAGGGTCTTGACCCGAAACATCTCCTATCCATGTTCTCCAGGGAAGTTGCCTGACCTGATAAATTAATCCAGCACTTTGTGTCCTTTCATCCACTGCTGCTGCATTGATTATACATTAGAAGTCTTTAATTGACTGTAAAGTGCTTTAGGATATTATGTACATACAGGATGCTAAAGAATTGAAAGTGAAATATGTTTAGCGCACAGTTATTGTTGTAAAAACTCACTTTCCTGCAGAATAATACAGTGGAATCAGTGGTTGGGATGGTCCTGAAGCATCCACATTGAAATAAATGTGGTCTTAATGTTGGTTAGTATTGGGGAAACATAGAACCATAGAAAAATAGATGCAGGAGTAGGCCATTCGACCCTTTGAGCCAGCACTGCCATTCAATATGATCATGGCTGATCATCTAAAATCGGTACCCCGTTCCTGCTTTTTCCCCATATCCTTTGGTTCCTTTAGCCCTAAGAGCTAAATATAACTCTCTCTTGAAAACATCCAGTGAATTGGCCTCCACTACCTCCAGTGTGGCAGAGAATTCCACAGATTCACAACTATCTGGGTGAAGAAGTTTTTCCTCATCTCAATACTAAATGGCTGACCCCTTATTCTAAGCTGATTTGAAAGTCTTTCTGGAAGCAGAGCTCTTATTTTTACTATCAATTGCAGCTGTCTTTTGTTTATTTTAGGTAATTAAGTTGGGAATACTGTTTCAGCTTTTCTTGGCTAGTTCAGTTCACTATCATGGGAACCGTCAGTTGAGACCTACCGATAATAATGCTCCTATGAATTCTCACTAAGGTGTTGTTAATGAATGAGTTCAGTTGTTCGGGGATAGAATATTCATTGGTAAGGTGGCAATTTCTGGAACTGCAAAATGTGGATGGTCTTCGCATGGTTGTGTCAAGGATGTCTCCTGTGGCAGAAAACTCTGTTAAAGATTGCTGGATTTCTATGTAGACAAATTACATTGGGGGATCAGATTAGAAATGGCTGTTGGAGGTGAGAATCTCTAACCATAAATGCTTGTGCCTGTCCCGGGGAAAGTGATTAGTTAAATTAGGATTTCTTTGACGTAAATAGGACTGGGGTCTTTAATTTTGCAAATCGGAAGCTTACACTATACCATGAGTGAGATAGCTTAGAACAGGGTAACATGTTCAAAGTAAAGCTACTTGTAGAACAACTAGAGAAAGTAAAGCAGGTTGTTTAAGGCCAAATTAAAATATTTGAGATGATTCTTGGGGAGTCACTTCTTTCACATTGTGATTTCGTTTTGAAATGTACAGTGCCCTCCATAATGTTTGGGACAAAGACCCATCATTTATTTATTTGCCTCTGTACTTCACAGTTTGAGATTTGTAATAGAAAAAATCACATGTGGTGAAAGTGCACATTGTCAGATTTTGGGGTGGGGGGCTGGGAACTTTTGGCCTGGGATCTTTTGCCGAGGATTGCCTGTGGTCTCGGAGGGAGGAAGAGTCAGAGACACGGGAGATATTGGAGGCAAGTGGGCAAAGCAATGCTGACAGGAAGAAGCAGCAGCGGGTGAGGGGGGAGGAAGCCCCACAGTGTCCCCTGGTGTTGCAATATGAGCTGCAACATCAACCGGACAGAAATGCTCGCTGGTGCACCTTGCGAGTCAGTGGTGACGTCGGAAGTTGAGGCTCTAAGTGGCTGGGTAGGCGGAGCGAGCCAGGGATGGCATTGGGTGGTTCGTCCGATATATCTGATATCTGTTATAAAGGGATCCATTAAAATAAGGGTTTACTGTAATGCAAAACGACGCGCAAAACAGCAGAATGGTGCAAGAATAGTACATGACCTCTGGGAAGGGGGTGTGAGAGAGGGGAATGGTTCAAGAGTGTGATAGTAGGTAAGAAGCTGATCTTAAGTGTAGACCTGAGCTTTCAAGCTCCTGTATCGTATACCAGAAGAGAGAAGATGGGATGGCCAGGGTGCAAGGCATCCTTGATGACACTTCATCTCATCATTTTTGTTGATCCGGCTGACAACAATTGTACCATCGGCCAATTTAAAGATCCAGTTGACATTGTACTTGGTCACACAGGCGTGGTGTACAGGAAGTAGAGCAGGGTACTGGGAATAACTGGAAGGCACCAATATTGAGGGTCAGCATAGACAAACACAGCAGGTCAAACAACGTTAGTCTGGAGAAGGGTTCCTGAGCCAAAATGTCATCTGTCCATTTCTCTTCATAAGGGCTGCGTGACCTGAGTTTCACTGGCAGTTTGTTTTTCTCAGCATTTACTGACCAGTGCACTGGTTTCATCTGCATTTCCCTACTTGCCATGGCCATTGCTTCTAAAACTTAATAATGTGTCACATTGCTTGTTTTGCTATAGCGTAAAGGAAAGCCTCCAAAGAGTCTTCCTGCAAGAACCAACTATTTGACTTCAGTGTAAATCTTTGACTGTGATTCCACTGATTTAAAACTTTTCACAAAAGTAAAATGAAACTCACTCTGAAGGTACAGGTCACCTTAACGATTGTATTTATACAACATTCCTGAAGTAATCGAAGACATGTCTCGGGGTGACGCCTGTATGGTCGTGAGTAGTGGCCCAAAGAGTCGTACCTTTTTCTGGTCGCCGCTGGATTTTCAACATTTTGAACATTTTCGGTAACCTGCTGCGACTATGACGGGTGCTGGCACGTCGCCGAAAAAATCGCGTGGGACAGGCCCTTTAGACTACTGAATGGTCCTCCCGGAAGCTAGTGTTTTGTCCCAGTCTTCCAACCTACCTCATTGCAGACCTTGCAGTTTTCTTTATATCTGCAGTTTTTATGTAACTAATGCTACAATGCTGGACATTATTTTCTGCACTCTGTTATAATTCTCTTTGCACTACTTGTCGTACTTGTGTATGACTTGATTGTACTTGTGTATAGTATGACTTGACTGAATATCTGCAAACAAAGCCTTTCACTGTATCATTGTATCAAACAAAGCATTTCACATATATATATAATAACAAGATACAATATCAATACCAAAGAGCTTCGTACTGAAGGTTAAATACTCAGCCATTAATGGTGAAATTATTAAAATCACAACACTTGTATATCTTGTCCCTTGCACTAATTTTAAATTGTAGCCATCATTGTGGATATCAGTGCTGCAGACAGTGTGTACGCTACAAGGTTCCCCAAACGCTATTACGGTAAATGAGAAGACATCTGATATTGTCTGAGGGAGAAATGGTGAGCAACACAGGAGGTCTCTGATTTTCTGCAAATAACATGTATTCAAATGTGTGGCTAAGTGCCGCCTTGGTTTAATGTATAATCCCAGTCAGCATCTCAGCAGTCCATCAATGTCTCTCCATGACACACTATTGGAATGTTCACTAAAGCCGCTTGAAACTGCAATTTTATGTTGGTCTAGTGTGCTCATAATGAACCTCATGCACATCACCATATCCAAAGCTGCCCCTGCCAGTCATCCTTATTTAGCATTTACTTATCAATGCTGCATTTGTATTGAGGCCAATCTAAATTCTCCCACGATAAACTTCACGTACATAGCACATTTGTAATCTCATCACATTGTAAGTTTCCATTAACTTGGACACAAAAGCAGCCTTATTCCTATTCTGCCCATCCAACTCTTCCCTTCTGAGTATTGACAGAGTACTTTGCTCATTTTGGAGCATGGCAATAGGAAGCATTGATACCTGCTTATTTTGTGACTGATCTTATTTTGACTCAATTTAACCACATTTATTCCACAATCATACATTTCCTTGTTCAGCAAATTTGTAGGTCTCAGTCATGCAATTTTCATTTACGTATCTCCCACTTCAGTCTTGGGCAGTTACAGATTTTCACCCATAATGGTTGAAGTGCTTTCTGATGCCAATCTGACCCCTGCCACCGTGATCCACCGCAAATAAATGAAAAGTAAAAATAAAATGCTAGAAATGCATTGCAGGTCTAGCAACATTGAAGGGGAGAAACATGCACTCAGTAATACTGAAAGTCTTGCTCTGAACTTGCCATGTCTCCAACCAAGCTGTTAGAGTACTGGCAAACTGCCCATGTATATCTTCATAAGCACAATGCAGGGGACACACAATCCAGCTGGTTCCTGACCAATCAGTCTAATCTCGATCATCAGCAGAGACACAAGATGTTCAGCATGACCATGGGTAGTTGAATGCTAGTGAGTCCAATGCCAACGCTAAGAAAATTATTGTGAAAGTCTTGAGGGACATGATTAATCTACATTGGAATGGCAGTCATTGGTAAGGGATTGTCAGCACAAATTGGTTGGTGGGAGATATCATCTGACTAATTTATTTTGAATTTTTTGAAGAGGTAATTAAATACACTATCAGAACAGAGCACCCTGTTGATTAATACCCCATCCATCACTGCAAACTTTCATTCTCTCTGCAACGGGTAACACGGTGGTGCAACGGCTGAGTTGTTGCCTTACAGCGCCAGAAACCAAATTTCGATCCTGACCGCGGTTACTGTCTGTACGGAGTATGTGATCCCGTGGGTTTTCTACGGGTGCTCCGGTTTCCTCCTACATTCCAAAGACAGTGTAGGTTAATTGGCTTGGTATAAATTTAAATTGTCCCTCGTGTGTAGGATAATATTAATGTGCGGGGATTGCTGGTCGGTGTGGATTTGGTGGGCCGAAGGGCCTGTTTCCATGCTGAATCTCTAAACTACACTAAAATGAAGTTAGACTTAACACTAGCACTTCCTAATGTTGATGCACCACAGTTATTTGCTTTGGCTATTCCAATAGTAACTTTGAATCTCTACCATCAGGAAGGTCACAGGCTGTAGGTGCGATAGGAACATCACCATCACCTTCAGGTTCCACACCAAGCCACACACCATCCTAGGTTAGAAATATATCACTGTTTCTTTGCCATCATTGGGTTTAAATTCTGGATCTCTCTATAGAGGTGGCGTAGTGGTAGAGTTGCTGCCTTACAGCATGAGAGACCCAGGTCGATCCTGACTACAGGTGCTGTCTGTACAGAGTTTGTATATTCTCCCTGTGACTGCATGGGTTTTCTCCGGATGCTTCGGTTTCCTCCCACATTCCAAAGACGCACAGGTTTGTAGGTTAATTGGCTTCGGTAAAGATTGTAAATTGTCCTTAATGTGCAGGATAGTGCTGATATACAGGGATCGCTGGTCGGCCCAGACCTGTTTGGACCGAAGGGCCTGTTTCTGTGCTGTATCTCAAAATCCATAAAAGAGCATACTGGAGTATTCAACCCATTTGTAGTAGTTCAAGGAGGCAGCTCATTATCCATCATCCATAGGCAATAAATGCTCTCCTTACTAATAATGCCCAGATGCCAAAACTTGAATAAATAATTGTTTTAAATTCCTACATCCTGAGTACAAGACAGTAGAAACTGCTATCACAGTACAGGATTGCAAACAAATTTGTGAGCTACTGGCCAGCACTTTCCAACAGGACCTTCATGAAAGGAGTTTTAGTTTAAACATTTGTATGGAGAAAGTAGTTCATTACTTCCCCCTCCCTTTTATTGAGGCCTGAAGTGCTGACTTTACTCGTATTACTTTTGTGTGCTGCTATCTTGCATGTAAGAGACCAAATAAAAGAGAATCATCTATCTATACATAATTAAAACTCTGATCTTGTGATCTTCCGGTTTGGCGGTCTTTTTATTTGTGCAAAAACAGTGCGCGACGGTGCTAAGAATTTTCACCAGTTCACTCACCGTTCTCCTGTGCTGCGAGTGCGGCAAGTTTCTTTCTGAATGGTTGAATGCCGTAAAAGTTAGTGAGGTTTAAAAATCGCGAGTGCGCAGGTTGATCTCTTCTGCTGCTGGGATTAGTCTCTTCCCCTGTCGGTTCGCCCCTTCCTGCGCCATCGCGTCTTTACTGGAGCTGAGGGTGAGTGGTGAAATATTGCTTTGGGGGAACGGGTTGCGTTGGGGGAATGGGTGAGTGGTGGAATATTGCGTTTAGAATGGGTTGCATTGGGGGACCAGGCCTCCCGTGATTCTAGGACCCAACGGGTCCCACTTAGTCTAGTGAATATTAAATTTCAGGAGCATTTGCCTGAGCTGCGTTGTGATCTTCCTCTATCTTCACATAAACGCATAAAAAGCACAGCTGAATTTCCTCCAAATAACCCAAATGAAATGAAAAAAGGCACAATCTTATTGCCAAAGATAGACATTTAAAAAGCTGGAGTAACTCAGCAGGACAGGCAATATCTTTTGAGAGAAGGAATGTGTGATTTTTGGTCGAATCCTTTCTTCAGACTGGTTAGGGATAAGGGAAACCAGATCCCGAAACGTCATCCATTCCTTCTCTCCAGAGATGCTGCCTGTCCCGCTGTGTAACTCTAGCTTTTTGTGTTTATCTTTAATTTAAACCAGCATGTGCAGTGCCATCTTACACAATCTTATTGCCATCTTAGTTAGAGATTACATAAATTTGGAG
This sequence comes from Raja brachyura, assembly GCA_963514005.1. The sequence continues at coordinate 14,944,907 of OY740808.1, forward strand.
AGGAAACCCAAAGCCTAGAAACCAGAACGGTTTCAAAACCAGGAGGATTATATTTGTTCAGATAAAATGTTCGGGGAACCATATGAAAATTTATTCCAAATGTGTCAAGTCAGAAACGGAAGTAATTTCAAGAATGCACGTACGGCAAGTTTTAGTAGAAAATTGGGAGGACAGATTGTTCCATGTCCTTCGCATGGTAACTTGTGCTCGCGATCACGCCTGCTCATCACGTACCTGGGACAGCTTCCAGCTAGAAATGATCGTCTCAGGGCATCAACCAAATTAATATGTTGGCCATAGTAAAACAAATGCTCACTTTTGAATCAACTAGTTCCTCATTAGTGCTATACTTGTGATACCAGTGGGTGTTTGAAGCTCAGATCTGTTCATTAGTCCTGTTCAGGCCTGCCAAAGCTATATTATGAAACATTTGGTAAAAGATGTAATAATGTGCCTTTGTGTATTTTTTTGATTTTAACTAAACTGAGCTGGAATCTCTGCCTAATTTCCAGGAGATATAACACTATGTCCTGCACCATTTATCCCTGCTTTATGTTTCCTATATTGATTTTCTTCATAAAGATAGGGCAAAGGAGAAACTTTGCATTTGCATGGTTGTATTCATTGTAGTGACATTTTTGTGAGGATACTGCAGTGTTTTTAGAATATTTTTAATAAATATGTTCCGGATGTTATTTAATTGAGATACTTAGTTTCGTATTTTCAGAATTAGCAAGCAAAAGATTTTTTCAGTCACGAAGTTTTAAGAAATTAAACTGAGTGAGGGTAGACAAGTCGTTTCATATAGAATGTTTTACATTGACACTGATCAATTTTTAAAAGCCTTTTAAAATGTTTTGACGTTGGGAATCTAGTACCTGAGATGACTACAGCAGAGGAAAGATTTAGCTTTTGCAGGCCATTTGTTTTAATGAAGAATGAATGGAGGTTGCACTTCGGGGAAGTTCATTGTGGGGAAAAAAAGATATAAAAAGTTATAGATTGGGTGAATAAAAGGGAATACTGCCAGAAAGGGAAAGCAGTTGGAAGACTTTCATGATTAGGCCTCTGAAAAGTAAGGTTTTGAGAGAGTTATGGTGGGGACAGATTGGCGAGGCAAGCTGAGAAACAAATAGTTTGCCCTCTTTCACCCTCCCAAACTACTGAATGTGCCAACTCATTTTCTGAAACCACCTAAGATTTAGAGAGTTGGCGATCTAGCAAATTTCTCAACGAGTATAAGAAATGTTGGAGTACACTCGAGTAATCAATCAGGAGGGCAAAAAGAGGACATGGAGATGATTCTGGCAGGTCAGGTAAAGGAAAATCCAAATACATTCTACAAGTTCATTAAAAGAAAGGCAAAGGAAAGAATAGGTCTCCTTAAAGATCACCAAGTCCGTCTTTGTGTAGAGCAACGAAAGATGGGGGAGATATTAAATTAATATTTATCTATTTTTACTGTGATGAAGATCGTGGAAGCTAAGGATAGAGACATGAGGCTTGATGCCTTAGATCGTATACGAATGGCAACATGGGAGGTATTAACGGTTATAAAGTGCATTAAGATGGATAAATCCCCAGGACCTGACCAAGTGTATTCTCGGACATTGTTAAAAGCTAGCGAGGGAATCGCAACGGCCCTTGCAGAGCTATTTGCATCATTGCTAACCATAGGCTGGGGGATGTCTAATGTTGTGCTGTTATTTAAGGACAGACAACCCAAGGAACTGAAGGCTGGTGTGCCTGATGTCAGTAGTGGGAAAGTTGTTGGAAGGGATGCTTAGGGTTAGGAACTACTAGCATTTGGATAGGCACAGACTGATTAATGACTGTCAACATGGCTTTGTGTGTGAGAAATCGTGTCTCAAATCTGAACAGGTCACCAAGAGAATTGGTTGGACCAGGGCAGTGGTTGCCATTGGTATGGACTATGGTTTGTAGAACATGGATCATATAACGGAGAATGGAATAGCACAGAAATAGGCCCTTCAGCCCACAATGTCAGTACCAAACATGATGCAAAGTTAAACTAATTTCCTCTGCCTGCACATGACCCTTATTCCTCCTTTCCCTGCATATCTGTGCCTATCTAAAACTCTCTTCAACACCATTGTAGTATCTGCTTCCACCACTACCACTGGCAGTGCATACAAGGGATCCACCTTTGTTAACAACTTGCTCCCTTCATCTTTAAATAATCCTCTGACCTTCAAGCTATGTCCTCTGATCTTTGATATTTCCTCCCTGAGGGAAAAGGTTCTTACGATCTATCCTATTTACGCCTCTCATAAATTTATATACTTACTAGACCAAGTGGGATCCATTGGGCCCTGTTCCCCTAACGCAATATTCCACCACTCACCTATAGCCCCAACTGCACGGGCGCGGCTGACAGATTCCCGTTGTGATGCCAGAGATTCCCATTGTGACGCAAGTCACGGCATTCCTCTTCCTACCGCTATCCTCCTCCATTCTCCCTCATCCCCCAGCACTCTCTTCCCCTCCTCTTCACCCTCCATCTTCTTTCTCCTCTCCTCTCCTCCTCTCCCCACTCCCTCCCTCTCCTTTCCACTACCCTCAGTCACTCCCTCCCTCCATAACCCCTCCCTCCTCCCTACCCCCCCCCTCCCTCTATCTCTCTGTTCCCCGACTCCTCATCTTCCCCCTATCCCACTCTCCCTCCTCGCCTACCCCCACTGGCTTCCTCTCCCTCTATCTCCCACTCCCTACCTCTCTCCCCTCCTCTCCCTCCATCCCCCTACTCCCCCACTACTCACCTCCCCCCATCCCACCCCACCACATGGAAAATCGTGTTTTTTTATTTAAAAAAACCTAAACACAATGTTAGCTGTTAATGAAAACAGAAGTATTTGATTAAAACTGATTTTTTTTTTCTAATCCGGATTTTAAAAAAATGTAAATGTAAACTTGTAAAATATAACATAAATCCGAATTAAACTTGTTTATTTTACATCCCAGGACTATGATGACTAAGGTGGGCCAATCATTGTAGCGCTATCGTGTACTGTTTTTGGCGGGGTCTTGGAATGTTATATACAATTATTTATATGTACGTTATCGTTACCGTGTAGTGTTTTTGCAAAGATGTAAAGATAACCACATACAGACGCACACGCACGCGTACAACATCAGACTTTTAGTTAGTATATGATAATATATGATGAGTCGAGAAATAAAGCATAAAATGTTCAGTGAAGGTGGTCTCTGCCTCGAGAGGAAAAATGTCAATCGGAATATGTAAAAATGTAATCGTTACCGTGTAGTGTTTTTGTGAAGATGTAAAGACAACCACATATATATACACGTACAAGATCAGAATTGTAATAAGTAGATGTCTGGTCTCCCCTCAACCTCGGGTATTTCAGAAAATGCAATCGAAGTTGTCCAACCTAATTTATATGTAATGCTCTCAAATCCGGGAGCATCCTGACAAACCTCATCTGCATCAACTCCAAAGCCTCGACATCCTTCTATAATTAGACGATCAGAACACAATATTCCAATGCGACCTAACCACATTTTTAGAAAGCTGCAACATGACTTCCTAATTCTCATGCTCAGTGCCCCAAAGGCATTGCATACTATATGTCTTCTTTACCACACTTGTAAGTCCTTTGACAAGGTCTCGCATGGTAGACTAATCTGGAAGGTTTGATCGTGCGGAATCCAAGCAGAGCTAGCCAATTGGATTCAAAATTGCCTTGGAGGAAAAAGTCAAAAAGCTGTTGTGGAGAATTGTTTTCCTTTAGACTTTAGAGATATATAGTGTGGAAACAGGCCCTTTGGCCCACCGAGTCCGCGCCAACCAGCGATCCCCATACACAAGCACAATCCTACACATGAGGGACAATTTACAATTTTCACCGAAGCCAATTAGCCTACAACTCTTTGAAGAAGGGTCATCCATTCCTTCTCTCCAGAGATGTTGCCTGTCCTGCTGAGTTACTCCAGCATTTTGTGTCTACCTTCGATTTAAACTAGCATCTGCAGTTCTTTCCTACACGGCCTACAACTCTGTATGTCTTTGAGTGTGGAAGGAAACCAAAGGACCTGGAGAAATCCCATGCAGTCACAGGGGGAACGTACAAACTCCATACAGACAGCACCTGTAGTCTGAATCGAACCCAAGTCTTTGGCACTCTAAGGCAGCAACACAACTGCTGTGCCACTGTGCCTCCTGGCCTCCAATTTGAAATACAAGCATTCCCCCCCCCCACCCACAATTAAGGATGCTGGATTACGGAAGTTCTCCCTTGCAGAATTTGTGTAAAAAGTGAGATAATGAATACAATTTGTTCACATTTAATCTGGGGGGGGGGGGGGGGGGGAAGATATGTAAATAAATCAGCACACACTATTTTTCTCAATGCGGAGATTATATGACTTGACGTTTTGAAAAATTGCAATAGGGACAATTTTGTAAGGGCTCGACCACTCCCCCCCCCCCCCCCTTCTGTTATGCAGGTGCTGCCTGCAGCATGTAAAGTTATAATATTTGATCATTAGTATGTTGCTGTGTCCAGTGCTTGCTGTGCACAAATTTGTTGAGCGACAGTGGCTGCATTGCATAAGTAGTTAATTGGTAGTGAAACTGCATGATACAACACAAGATCACGAAAGGTGCTCTATAAACTATTCATCATAAAAGCTCGACTTCCTCATCAGCAGATCTCAACCCGTACATATTGGCAAGAACACTTCCTCCTCGATTACCATCAGCACGGGCAACTCAAAAGCTCCTATCCTTACTATTTGTTTTACTGGCTTTATGAATCATGGCTTGTTACAAGACTCAATGTTGTCTGTTCTGCTAGTGCCGGTCATTAAGGGCAAAGCTAGTAAAGTAGGCAGCCTAAATAATTACAGGCCCATAGCATTAGGCAGCATATTGTCAAATGTCCACAAAAGAATTCTGCTGGATAGATTAAATGAGTTTGCTAACTCCACAGATAACCAGCTAAACATGGCACTGACTTTAGGGTATATATGCCCTAAAGGAGATTGTAAACAAATATAGAGGTAAAAACGCATCAATTCTTATGTGCTTTATTGATGCTTCCAATGCCTTTGATCATGTTAATCACAAAAAGTTGTTTGTTAAATTGAGTCAAAGAGGGGTGCTTAAATACATTGAGAATTCTGGCTTACAAGTATGTCCACCAGACTATGCAAGTAAAATGTGGCAATAGGGTCTCAGCCCCATTTGAAGTTAGCAAGGGTGTTAGACAAGGGGGAATTTGGTCCCCAATCCTTTTTAACCTTTATATTAATGATCTGTCCGAGCAATTGTAAGACTGGGTGCATGATTGGTAATATTTTAGTGAACCATATTATGTATGCAGATGATCTTGTGGTCTTTAGTCCATCTAGTGCTGGTCTCCAGCAGCTCCTTACTATATGATCTGTGTATGGTGTGGAACATGATATTAAATATAATGCTTGTAAGAGTGCTGTTATGATCTGTGGAACCAAAGTGGATAAATGTCTAAAATTTCCTGATTTTAAATTGTCTGACAATCTTAATATCTGTAATAATAAGGTAAAATATCTTGGGCATTTTATTACAAAAGAAATGACAGATGATGAGGATATTTATAGGCAACGACGTATGCTGTATGTACAGGCGAATATTCTCTTGAGTAATGTACTCAAGATTGAGTAAAAATGTGATTATCGTGGCCTTGTCAAACATAAGGTTTAGCACTGCACGCTACGATTCCCAGTTGTGGAGACATTGATCTCGTTGTAGGATACTGATCTTTCTTTTTATTCTGGGTTTTAAATCTAACATTCTGTATATTCTGTATTGTGTTTGTGTGCATAATTTATAATGCTCTTATAAGTAATGTACTAAGCTTTTATATGTATTTTTATGGTGTTTTTACATGCAATGTATTTTATGTTATGTCGTCTCTTGTCTGGACCTTGAGTCTGAAATAAAGTTTAATAATAATAATAAAAAATACCCACACCACCCTGGCCACGCTCTCATCTCGCTGCTACCCTGAGGAATATGGTACAGCAGAATGAGTACTGTTCCCTCCAGGTTCAGGAACAGCTTCTTCCCATCAAACATCAGATTATTGAACCACACCATACACCCTTAACCATGGCCCTACCTCAGCAATGACCTACTATGGACTTTCTGTGTAGGTTGCACTCCATACTTTGTCTTGCACTATTGTGGTCTGGTTACCTACTTTAACTGATAATTAGTGACTTTTGTATGTTCAATAGTTGTGTTGTTGCGGTAATGTGCCTGTAAAAGCAAGTAAGAATTTTATTGTCCCATTCCCGGTGCATGTGACAATTTTCTACTCCCTTGATCTGATGCAAGTCCCTCTGTTTCCCCATATCACGTAAAGTTTCTAGTTGTGACAAGAATGTTATATATGTTTGTGTCATTCTTGAGAGTGTGGACGGTTCCTATAAAGGAAATGGGTGTCTCCGTTTGAATGATTTCACATTTGCTACACTATAACCCCAAGCATGCATTAAATAATGTTGCCACTTCCTGAAACTGGCTAATTGCAGTATTTGTCTGCTTTTAACCCATTATCTTTTAAAATTTGAAACTAAATAATACTACGGTTTCTAAAGAGCCCAAATAGGATTTTGCAAATGTGAATAAGCGAGTTCAGTATTCTGACTACGCATGACCAGGTCAAAGGTCACTATGCATAAACATTGCTGGAAAGCAGTGGAGCACTGTACATATACACCTTAATTTCTTCCGTTTTTTTTCCCAGCTTTGATTCTTCTAGGTAAGAAAATACTGCTTTCCAACTATGAATAGTTGTATTTACTGTTATATTTATTTATTTATTATAAAAGCTAAGATTATTTTGTCGTTTTTATTGCTTTACGCTTCAGTGAGTGATAAGAGCTGAAATCTGTGAAAACTCGCTCTAAACCCGTTTAAATTTAATGTAGCTACTGTGAATGCGTAGGCACACTAGATTGAGATCCTCACACTCCGCTTAGACTCAAAAACTCTCTCTGAGGAACTCCAAAAAATCCCCAAACTGGCTCTTCTCAGAGTCAGGAAGACCACTATCCTTGTTGCCAAGGATTGCCTCAAGACTCTTAATCAAAGCTGGCCAGTCGTCCCACCGTCTTTTAGCAACATCCTTTTTGGTTTTGATGGTACGGTTTGTTTTTAGGAACTCTCGCACCTCCCGGATACCACTTGCCTGAGACACGGCCTTGGAGCCTGGGCGGCAGCCAACCCACTCGCGCCTGAATCAACAAGGTCAGAAAGACCAGAACTCTGACAGTTCACTAACCCCACTACACAAACTGGCCCCGTCACTCTCCCCTTCCTCTGCCACGACACCATCCCCAGGATCAATGCCGGGGAAGGGTCCCGAAACCCCTGACTGAAACACGCAGCCCACTGAATGGCTGGGCTCCTGCACTCTACCATCACCCTCCATGTCTGGGCCTAGGGAAGCAAAAACAAGAGGAATCCCCAGGGCCTGTGGTGCACTGGCACCCTCGGAATCTGAAAGAGGATCATGACCCAAAACAGCCCGACCTCCACATCATCTAGAGTACCCTCTCCACAGGCAACACCCAGAGAATCTCCACCTGCTTTTAAACTCTCCCCAGACAACTCATCCAGTGAGGCATCACGCCCCCCAGCACCTCCACTGGCACTGATATGGAGCACAGACTTGAACGACAATACCCCCGAACCACCCCCCTCGGGCTGACTCTGCTCATCCCCCGTCTCAGGGGGCACTCTACCAGGGGAGCCAACCACATCAACTAGCGCGCTAGCACCCTCAGTAGGCCTCTGAAACGAAGGGACCTCCTCCGACCCAGAGGGCACACACCCAAGGGAGCTAACCCCAACACCCGATGACATAACTCCCTCGGAGGGCCCCTGAGACGAAGGGACAACCTCCCGCCCAGAGGACAGAACTCCACCGGAATCAACCCCAGCACCTGGTCCTGTGACACCCGCTGAAGATCCATGAAAAGGAGGCCCAACCACGGACCCAGAAGACACCAGTTCAAGACCACCAGCCACATCAGTGGTGGAAAGTCTGGAAAAAGACATCCCTCTAGCTTTGGACCCACGCCCTTGCTCTTCCTCGCCAGGCACATGCCTCCTTTTTGTCCCGCTAACATGCGGAGGTACGGTAACCTCCATAAGGGAAGGGTCATCCACCTCCACATTACCCCCAACCACTTTACCACCCGCACGTTTTAGCTTCCCTGCCCCCTTCTGAACCACCTAAGCTCCTTGCTGGGCCACGGCAGGTGCAATCTGCACCTCACTGGAGCTGCCAGGCACCCCTTGGGTGGTCTCAAAACTCGGCAGGTGCACACCCGATTGCATTTGACTCGCTCGGGCGGCCTTTCTCCTCTCCTTCCTCTTGTTCTTCCTCCCCTGCTTCTCCCAAATCCCCCCCTCTTCTCTTCCCTCCCCCTGTGCCCCACCTTCAGCCGCCACCACAGGTGCAGGACGTGGAGGGCGGGGGCTATCGCTGCCCAGGGTCCCCAATGCGGAACCTGCGGACCCAGATGGACTATCACTGCCGCCCCGAATCACCAAGGCAGAGCTGGCAGCCCTAGCCGAGTCAGCAGTACCACCCCGCGCCACTGAGGTTTGACGAGCCACCCCAGATGGGCCAGCAGTGCATTCCTGGGCCACTGCACTAGAACTTCTAGCAGTGACCCCGCGAATAAGACACTCCCTACGGAGATGTCCAAATTCGCCGCACCCATGACACCGTGCCTTTCCCCAACTCCAACGCACGGTTCTGGGGATACCCTTATACTCCACCTCAAAACTCCCCTCAGAACATCAGAGACAGAGAGTTTGTAGGGTGTTGGTTTTGTATAAGGATTTCTTTTTAAAGTATTAGCCAAGGTCGCATTTACTTACTTTAAACAAAGTTTGGAGCGCTTGACAATACTTTTTTCTCATTGCGCTTGTTTTCAGAAAGCGTTCAGACCCCACTTGGCTCGTTGCCCCCTTTGAACCAAGCCCTGCGAGAGAGAGGGAGAGAGGGAAGGTGTGAGTGAACAAGAGCGCCGAGGAGGAGAGGGAAGTGGGGGGGTGGGTGAAGGAGAAATAGGGAAGTAGTTAGTTGTTCAGATCAGAAACCTGTAGGCTGGGAGCCATAATGGTGAAACCGTGTCCACATCACCTCCTCTTGGCCGGACCGCAAGACCCAGGGTTACCGGTCAGCGCTCTCAGCCACAAAGGAATCTCAAGAGGGCAATGCCAATGTAAACCGCGGCATCTCCTAAAATATGCCTATTCACACACACATTAATTCTCTCTCTCTCTCTCCCACACACACACACACACACACAAACAATATCATCCAAGACTGTTCGTGTAGAAGGCAACATTTGCCCAGAAGACGCCAAGAAAGGAATAAAGCGTAGGACAGGAACTGCCTGCAGATGCTGGTTTAAACCGAAGATAGACACAAAAAGCTGGAGCTGACAGGGGGCGATCAAACAGCACAATGTCATCCCGTCACCAATTCCTTCTCTCCAGTGATGCTGCCTGCCCCTTGAGTAAAAAAAGAGCGAGAATGTGATCTGAGAGGAAAGATAGTGGAGAGAAGTGAATCGTAAACAGATGGAAGGGGAGGAAAGGCGCCTGAGCGAAGGATGGAGCGGAGAAAACCCAGCAATCTATTTATAGAATGTACTTGGAAGAGGAAAAAAAAATCCCTTTGAATACTCTATTCACGCTGATAATGTTAGTTTGGGCTGTGACCGAGCGGTGGTTGTGATCGTTTACAGGCTGTAAATCAGGAAACTTGTGATCTTGTAATCGCTATTGGTTGTACATCTACGCGTCAGGAAAATCCAACATTCATTGATTCATCTCAGAAAGCAGCAACGCACGGCCCGTTGCTGTCCGGAAGTTCGGACACCCTTCCTGAAGTCTGATTTCACTTTACAGATGCAATGCGCTAAATGTGTTTCTTAAACTGGTGAATGGTTCACCCAAGCGCGAATGAAATTATTTTATGGAGTTAATGAAACTAGAGGGGTGGGTGAAGGGTGAATGACAAAATCTATCCAGATTTTGTTTTCTATACTTAAAAAAAGACATTGCCATTAAAGTGGTTAGTAAGCTCATTGGTTTTAATGGCAGTGGAGCTGGAACTTTGATAATTAAACTTTTATTTTTACTCTTAGTTTTTTTTAACATATTTTTAGGATGTTAAAGCTGAATAAAATAAACACTTACGAAATGAGTTCATTCATGTATTTTGCTCATTTGACAAAAATACATTATATATAAAATTGTACACAAGGGAAAATAAGACAAATTACCAAAGAAACGAAGAATATTTAGTCGAGGGTGAATTAAATTTTGTGATTAAGACTCGAGGGTGAATGGCACTGAAATAATTTAAAGAGTTCCCACGGTAGACGCACGAATCACAAAGGCAAACCCACGGGCCACTACGTTCTTACAACGAGTCTAAATGTTTCAATTTTAAACTTGAACACTAAATTTGACTCGTGGAAAAAGTCAAACATGATTGACTTTTTCACGAGTTCACAAGTTTCACGGGCACCTGCCGTTAGCGCCACGAGTGGACGTACGTTGGCTGTACGTGATCACCACGAGTGAACACTCGGGGTCACTCGTGGGCCAACTCGCACCGTGAGACGGGTTTAAGCAGTTTCTAAACAAAGCTGAGAAGCCATCTTGTTGTGTTGTGCGTTGATAAACATGCAGAATAGATTAGTAAAAGGTAATATATTTGCTAGGACTCATGAGACTGCCTTGGGAAAATGGGACTGAATAGAGCAGTGGACACAAGTATAAAGAAATACTGCCTACATATAGCAAACTTGACAAGAAATGCAATGATAAATATATGGTTGCTTGGTTCAATGAAACTTGAAGTACAGGGAAGCCTCCTGGTCCCCGCTAAAGGCAATAAGAGACTCTGGATCAAGTGTAAAAATATTAGCCAAACTGAGAGTGTAGATTCAAGAGGAAATGTTGAGCAGATGGACACATAACATGTTCTGTTTTTTATAAAGGAAATTATGCCGTAAACTTATATTAGATTTAAATGAGCGTAGAAAGAGTTTCCTCTATTAGTATAACCTGAGGCCAGAAGATCATATTTAGAACATGGAACTGACCATGGCACCACTTTAAAATATATCCCATCTGCCTGCACATGGTCAGCACTCTATTATCCTGCCTCTTCATATGTCTGTTTAAATACCTCTTAAATGCTACTCTTATATCTGCTTCCCTTGGTGGCGCATTTCAGGCACCTTTCATTCTCGGTTTTAATTAAAACTTGCCTCAAACCTCCTTTAAACATTCTCCCAATCACTTTAAATTTGTGACATAATTAATAAATCCAATGGGGAATTCAGGAGAAGTGGTAAAGAACGCTCGATTCACAACGTTGGGAGTGATGGAGACAGACAGATAAAGGTCTGAAGAAGGGTCTCTACCCGAAATGTCATCCATTCCTTCTCTCCAGAGATGCTGCCTGTCCCGCTGAGTTACTCCAGCATTTCGTCTACCTTCGATTTAAACCAGCATCTGCAGTTCTTTCCAGCACAAACAGATAAAGCTCAATCGATATAAGGGCGAGAGGAAGTTCAAATCAAATTTATTGGTTTATGCACAAGGAGATTGAGTAGTGAAGAATGTATATTCTTGCCTTTATTGGTCTGAACACTGAATATAAATTCAGAAATCATGGTGCAGCTTCATAGGACTTTGGTTAGGCTGTATTCAGAATATTGCATATAATTCTGCTTCTCCAATTACAGGTGGGTTGTGGAGACTTTGAAAAGAGTGCAGAGGAGGTTTACCATAATTGTGCCTGCATTTAGTGGGTATTAGCTACAGAGAGGTTGGACAGACTTGGATTGTTTTCTTTGGAACACCGGAGGTTGAGGAGAGATCTAATAGAAGTGTATAAAATTACGAGAGGCACAGATAGGGTAGACAGTCAGATCCTTTTTCCCAGGATGGGAATATCCAATACCAGAGGGCATAGCTTTAAGGCGAGAGGGGCAAAGTTTAAAGAAAGATGTATAGGGCAGGTTTTTCACACAGAGGGTGGTATGTCCCAGGAACACACTGCCGGAGGTGCTGGTGGACGCTGATACGATAGTGACATTGTGACTTTTAGATAGGTGCATGGATATGCATAGAATGAAGGCATATTGATTATGTGCATGCAGATAAAAGTTGGTCTTGGCATCATGCTTGGCACAGACATTGTGGGCTGAAGGGCCTGTTCCTTTGCTGTACGGTTCTATGTTCTAAGTACAGTGAAGTTCACGTACAATGAAAATCTTAATTGCATCACAGGTACAGAGACAACCCATAGAACAAATTCTATAAGACAATGAAAAAGAAAAACCTGTGCAAAAACAGAACATCAGGCTTGCAGTGGCCTTTAGATGGTAGTGCCTGAACATTTTATAACTATGGATTGACAATCCAAAATGCCACAGATCTAACAGATTAAGAACTGTCCGGTTCATCCAGCTCTTCCGAGGGAAGGCACAGAATCTTTTAGTAGATACACACTTGTCCACGCATTTCTTTGTGAATTTGGTGACGACTGTGGCATATTTATTCATGTCCGCTGATAAATCCTCGAACATGGCCCAGTCCAACGATTCAAAGTAATCCTGTAACCCTTCTCTGCTTTCCCAGAACTGCTCTATCTAGTAGGCAATAAGAAGGAGCGCGGCCAGATGGTCAAATTTTCCAAAGTGCGGGCAAGAGATGGAGCAGTAGGCATTCCTGATGGTGGTATAGCAGAGATCGAGTATGTTGGGCCCTTTGATGGTGATGTGTTGATGATGGTTAGGCAGATACTTCAAGATACCTGGTTGAAGTCCCCTATGATGATGAAGAATGCTGTTTTGTGTTTGTTTGATCGTGGTGCTCAACTCAAGTGCTCGCTTGACTTCTGCCTGAGGCGGGATGTAGACTGCTATCAGAGTGACTACAGACAACTGTCTTGATTGGTTATGTAGGATAGGAATAAGGTTATGCAGCTCATTTGTAGTTTAAACACCAGCGCTTGTGTGATAGACCAATCTTGCTGTAAGTGGGGTATCTCCAACCAGCAAAGTACTCCCTCCATTTTGAGATGAAGTGGTCTTTAATTTGTGTATTTGGAGTCTCAATAATCTTGTTGCCCTTCTTTGTCCACACCACATCTGTGAGGAGTCTGAGACAATGCACTAATGGAAAACAGAGTTAGATTGATTATATACACTGGGTGATGATGGCAGCCAAGTGAGACCTTCCTTTTCTAGTGGTGGGAGGCTGCAGGCTGCCAACATCGGACTGAACTGAGCTGACACCTGATGATTCCCCACGTGATGATATTCCGGGGGTTCTGGTACAGGCTGCACGCTGCTGGCACTGAGACAGAGAGTGATCAGCAGTGAGGTTAATTGAGAGAGAAAGGAAAATGGAAGAAGGTACGTGAAGGAGCAGTAAGCCAAGAGGATGATCGGGAGAGGAAATTGAAGAATAAAAGCAGATGAAGGAAGATCAAAGGAGGGATGGGATCAGGGTAGGGTGTTTGCTACCAAGTGCTGAGAAAGAAAGTGTCGTGATCCTATGCCTGAGTTGTGTTGATACGTTTGTGTGCTAACTTTGCACGGCAGAGTCTGATCCAACATGTCAGACCTCTTTTGCCGTTAGACCAGGACTGTGCTCTGTCAAAACTGTGTGGGAGTTCAGTTGATGCTCAGTAACCATCTGACATTGAAATAATTTATGTAGAGGCATCGCAGGTCCTCTGCACTGAAATGGAAACGGGTTATCCATTATCCTGAGGGACTGCTTAAATGGTGCTTTATGACACTGCAAACTGCAAAGTACCAATAGGAATGCGTTTTGCAGCTGAGGGAACATTCCTTTCCCTGTAATAATTATCCTTTGCGTTTCTAGTGAAAACACCTTTATATGTTGCTGACTTAATTCAGTATTTATATTTCTACATCTGTTCCCTTCTGTTTCCTATTTTAAAGTGTGCTTAATAGGCAGAGTAGTCGAGTATGCAGATGTGAACCAAAGTTTTAATCCATTGTCAATAGGTAAACGACCATCTTATACCACCAAATCTAAGAATCTAATTCCTTGCAGAAAACATGCCCTCTAAGTATACAGTAACAGAAATATAGTTTGATTAAATATACTTCATGCAAATAAGTTTTGGTTTGATTACAGGGCACAGATAAAGACAGTCAGAAATCACCACCTCTGAATCAATGCGTCTGCCATTTGCAGTCTGGAATACAAGGTCTAAAGTACTGTTTAGTCTGGACCGTGATTTGAAGTGTATGGTATGTGCATTGTCAAACACTAATTAGTACCTTTATGTTGCTCGGAATCCACTGAACATATCTGGAAGTCATTTTTGCTCGTTGTAAAGGGGAGTGAATTGCCCAATGCACACTAGCCACATCATGGAGCTAAGTCTTATATTTGATTATGGAGTATAACCAGGGCTCTGTAATGAGTGCTGAATTACTCTCTATTTGACCCTACACATGATACTCCTAAGGAGAAATTGTTACTAAAAAAATATATATAAATATGTTGTGCTACACACTGACTTTGGTGAACATGTGTAAGAAGGAACTGCAGATGCTTGTTTGAACCAAAGATAGACACAAGAGCTGGAGTAACTCAGCGGGACAGGCAGCATCTCTGGAGATCTCTGGAGAGAAGGAATGGGTGACGTTTTCAGTCGAGACCTTTCTTCAACATGTACACAATCGTCGTTGTCGTGGCTATCCCTCGAGGTCGAGGATGATGGTTTACGTTCTGTTGTTTTTATGGACTCTCGGGTGACTTATGAGTCCAATCCTGGCTTTGAAAGTTCTTCGACATTCAGGACAAGTAATTCCAGATGGCAGATCGGGCTTTGGTTGTTGCTGCCTCTCTTTCCATTTTCTTCTCTTTTCTTCTAATTCTGTGAATCTCTTGGCTTCGAAGGTCGCTGTTCCTTCTTGGATGATGGTTTGCCGGAGTTTCCTGTCCTTGGCATTGGTTTCCCAATTGTCGATGTCGATTTCACATTTCTTCATGCTGGCTTTTAAGGCGTCTTCGAATCTCTTCTCTTGTCTGCCTCTTTTACGTTTGCCTTCTTTAAGCTCTGAGTAGAATGTTTGCTTTGGTAGACGCTCGTCTTCCA
The DNA here is from genome assembly GCA_963514005.1 of Raja brachyura. Next base: position 14,960,119 of record OY740808.1, read on the forward strand.
TCCAAACAACATGACCGACCCATCTTAGTTGGTTCTTGATGACGCAGGCTTCGATGCTGGATGTTTTCGCTTCATTCAGCACGCTGACGTTGGTTCTTCTGTCTTCCCAATTGATATTTAAGCTGCTTCGAAGACATTATTGATGGGACATTTCAAGTGATTTCAGATGGCGTCGGTACGTTGTCCAGGTTTCTGATGCATCCAGGAGCGTTGGAATCACCACTGCCTTGTCCACTAATATTTTGGTGTCTGTTCGGATGTCACGATTTTGAAAGACTATGAGCTATTTAACAATGCATTCAAAATGTATTCTTCGCATCCCTCGGTCAGTTACTCATGAGATTAGGAATGGGACAATATTTTAAGTTTCATACTCCTGGGTTAGGGAAGGATCTTTAACCTAGTCTGATATTTCAGCACACTATTACATTGCTATTACTATCACAGTCTTTTAGATGTAAGTTGAAATGAAACCATCTGAAGACTCCATCTATGATTCAGAGAGAGACAGTTCTCCTTGTTCTGACTAATATTTATCCTCTGCCCACATCACTGAAACATATTGCTTATTACTGTTCGTACGGCCTTGCACCTTCTTTGCTGAGTGACTCAATTTCTTATGTTTATAAAAAATACTTTTTATATCTGTGTCAAATAGTTCAAAGCAGTTTCCAGTCATTGATGTGAAGGTGTAAGTGTTATTAATAAATAATGAATATGAATGCCCTGCTATTGCGAAGGTTTCTCTAACATGTATAATTTTTTTATCATTGGCCTGCTACTGTTGTTAAATAGCATGTCCTGATATCAGTTGAGAGATTGTCACATGGGTAATTGACCTTAGCAAAATAATCTGCTGGCCTTCCCTGTCCGGGCTCTCCCGCACAGAATGAGCACGGTTCCAGGGACACAATCCCAACAACAGATGATGACTCAAAAGGAGAGGAAGGAAATGATGGAATGAGCCCAACTAGGGGAAACCTTTTATACCAGTAAATGCACTGAGTGGGGTAATATCAAAACACAAAACAAGAAGGTTCAAGCCTGGTGTGTGTGGAATCACTCGCTCATTCTCACCAAGCATCAGGGGGTCAATAAGGCTGGATATTCTTGAGCCATGCGAGAAGCTGTGTTATGTCTTTTGATCAGACAAGGCTATCTCTGCTGATGAGTGGGATCGACAGTGAAATCACAGCTCTGATGTATCTCTTGATGGCTGCCCGATAATTTGACTATCATTGCTTGCCACCCATGTCAAAGGGTGCCACTCATGCCAAAGGGTTGTGCTGTGTTGTTAGCCACTGCTCGTGCCCCTTGCGCCAACACCCACTCCTCGTTTTTATATGTTGTCTGTGCATAATTAACTGTCCAGATACTTTACCAAACAAAATGTAATGTTGCAGCTTGTTAAATCAGGCAACCAAGAGCATGGCTCAATAGTATCTTAAATTAGAAAAGACAAATAGAGAGACTGAGGATGTTTGGAGGAAATTCGAGAGCTTTAAGTCTTAGTGCTAATTGGTGGAGTATTTAAAATCATGAATGATCACGGCCTCAATTAGAGGATTAGATGTCTTGAGGTTGTTCGGCTGAGAAGAACTGGGGAGGTGTCCATAGAGGGATTTGACAGTGGAGATGACGATTCTAAAATCAATGTGGCTTGACCAAGAGATGAACGAGCACAGGTGTAATGGTTGATATGCATTATTTGGATGTTGCATAAACTTAAATTCATTGGAGATATTTGTATTTGGCAATGTATGGAATTAGTTCTATCCAATCCAATTGTAATAGTTATCCAGATATAGCAACATCATGCATGAGGTATGATGCTAGGTAGTTGAACTGAAGAGGTGCGCTTAGTGTGTGGTTTGACACCTCTCCGAGTCAAAAGTGACATCAAGGTTGCAAATATCATGTTTAGTCTAATACAGTTGCCAGTGGAATCGAAGCCTTGTGAACAAATTTTGTGACAGAGCCCAGAGAAAATCCCTTTTTTGGGGTTAATTTTAATGTCTCAAGTTATATTTTGAATGCGTACTGACAGGATGTAGAAGATCAGTGACAATCTTTTAACTGGCCAAAGTGGACATAGTTGGGTAGTTCCCCAGCCAATCATGCCAAGTGCTGCAAATAACAGAAATTAATTTGTTGCAAAAATAAATCTATCCTTTGCATCCTCCATTTCCTTTTTGGAGAAATTACCGCTTTTCGTTGAGAAAGTTGTGATAGTTCTGTCTGCTCTTCAAATATAATTTATTGGGTAATTTAAACTTGCTTTAGTGTATGCTTTGCTGTGGCTCCTACGGTACGTTCCATCTATTGACATGGCATTGGTGTTGAAAAAAGAGGAGTGATGTTCTCTTTTTTATCCTGGCTAATACTTTTTCCATCAACATTTCAAAAACAGATAATCACTTCATTGTCTCAGTGCTACTTGTGAAATTTTGCTGCAAGCAAAGTAGCATCTTGAGGCATCATGGACGGCAAGGACCAGTTGGGCTGAAGGACTTGTTTGTGTGTTGTAGTGCTGTGACTATGTTTTATACTACTATGGTGATATTGTACTCTGATACTATATTTAAATGTTGTTCTTTGGAAAATTAAATCAACATTTTATAGAAAATTACTGAGATTTTTGAAATAAAAACAAGAAATGCTGTATTTATTTAGCTGGTCAGGCCCCATCTGAGGGTCGATAGTGTTGAACTCTGGAACGGATTTACAGTATTGATTTTTAAGGGGTTTATGGTGTTTTGCAAGAAATGTGAAGGTGCTGTATAAATGCAAGTCATTCATTTCCCTAATACGGAGCTTTCTGCTATAATGTGGTTGATGCGTCCTGAGAAACCTTGTTATATAGCAAATTATGTTTTAAGAACAATTGCATCAATGGGGAAAAGAGTTGGAGGGGCTAGAAAGTTTCAGACTCGCAATAATAAAGTTATTTTTCCTGCAGGATTTTCAAAAACAAAGGTCTTTCTATTAGCTATAATTTTATTTTTGTTACTGCAAGCTAAACATAAAGGCTGTATGTTACATTGTTTAATAGGTTATCATTGCACAAGAGTCAATAGAATGATTGCTTGCAAATAGAAGTGTTTCCCTGCAGTGAAACTGATGGACTGTGCTCTTAAGCGACAATGGTGTTAGGATGTTTAAGAATGAACTGCAGATGCTTGAAAATCGAAGGTAGACAAAAATGCTGGAGAAACTCAGCGGGTGAGGCAGCATCTATGGAGCGAAGGAAATAGGCAATGTTTCGGGTTGAGACCCTTCTTCAGACTGATGTGAGGGGGGCGGGAAGAAAGGAAGAGGTGGAGCCAGTGGGCTGAGGGAGAGCTGAGAAGGGGAGGAGAAAGTAGGGACTACCTGAAATTAGAGAAGTCAATGTTCATACCGCTGGGGTGCAAACTGCCCAAGCGAAATACGAGGTGCTGCTCCTCCAATTTACGGTGGTCCTCACTCTGGCCATGGAGGAGGCCCAAGACAGAAAGGTCAGATTCGGAATGGGAGGGGGAGTTGAATTGCTGAGCCACCGGGAGGGAGATCAGGTTGGTTATGGCAAGCTGAGCGGAGGTGTTTGGCGAAGCGATCGCCAAGCCTACGCTTGGTCTCACCGATGCAGAGCAGCTGACATCTAGAGCAGCGGATTAGGTATTAGGCAGCGGTAATAGGATTACTGCAGGAAACAACATTTTTCCCCCAGGACTCTTTTTTTGATGGATTACTTTTTTTTTCTGCTTATCTATTTCCCAAATACGTTTAAATGCTTTCTAGCTCGCAACCAAAATTGCGTAATAACTAATTCAGCCCACACAATATAAGTAGTATTCCTTAATTTATCTATCATGTGGAAACTAATACTGAATAAAAGGCCAATGTCCAGTTTGCTTTAGAAGTCATAGAGTAATAAAACCTGGAAACAACTCAAAGGTGTTATCAAGTTGTCTTCCCGAGCTAGTTCCATTTGCCTGTGTTTGGCCGGCATCCCCCAACCTTTACTATCCATGAACCTGTCCAAATTTATTTTAGATGTTGTAGTTGTACCCGCCACTGCCATTTCCTCTGGATGCTCATTCCATATACCCATCATCTGCTCTGTGGAAAAACTTGTCCCTCAAGATTAATTATTAATTATTTCTACTACCTTGTTAAATCTATGCCATCTAACTTCAGATTCCCCAATCCTGGGAAAAGTCTGTGGCCATTCACGCTATCTGTGCTGCTCACGATTTTATAAACCTCTGAGGCCTGTCCTCAGCCTCCTTCACTCCAACGAAAACAGTCCCAGCCTACCAAGTCTTTCATAACTCAAGCCTTCTAGTTCTGGCAACATCCTGGTGAATCATTTGTGCATCCCCTCTGGCTTTATCATTTCTTCCAATCGTGCCGTGAGCAAAACTGCATACAATATTCCAGGTATGGTCTCACCAATGTCCTATAGAGTTGTACCATGATTCCAAATCTTGTACTCGGTGCCTTGCCAAATACGATACAAAATGATAGAACTTTAATTATCCCAGGAGGGAAATTGGACAATGAAGGCAAGAGCGCCATATACAATCTTCATCACTCTGTTGCCACTTTCATAGAAACATAGAAATTAGGCGCAGGAGTAGGCCATTCGGCCCTTCGAGCCTGCACCGCCATTCAATATGATCATGGCTGATCATCCAACTCAGTATCCCGTACCTGCCTTCTCTCCATACCCTCTGATCCCCTTAGCCACAAGGGCCACATCTAACTCCCTCTTAAATATAGCCAATGAACTGGCCTCAACTACCCTCTGTGGCAGAGAGTTCCAGAGACCCACCATTCTCTGTGTGAAAAAATTCCTTCTCATCTTGGTCCTAAAGGATTTCCCCCTTATCCTTAAGCTGTGACCCCTTGTCCTGGACCTCCCCAACATCGGGAACAATCTTCCTGCATCTAGCCTGTCCAACCCCTTAAGAATTTTGTAAGTTTCTATAAAATCCCCTCTCAATCTCCTAAATTCTAGAGAGTATAAACCGAGTCTATGCAGTCTTTGTTCATAAGACAGTCCTGACATCTCAGGACTTTCAAGGAACTATATACTTGTACCCCCAGATCGCTCTGTTCTGCGATGCCCCCGGAGCCCTGTCATTTACTTTGCAAGCCCTGTACTGATTGAATTTATGAAAAGGCTTCATTTTGTACTTGTCAGGGTTAAATTGCACCTGTCATTCTTTTGATCAGAGGACGCCTCTGGAGAAAAAGGATGGGTGTCGTTTCTGGTCAGGATCCGTCAGCGATCTGAAGAAGAGTTCCGGTCCAAAAGGTCACCAATTCATTTTCTCCAGAGATGATGCCTGACCTGTTGAGTTACTCCAACATTGTGTCTATCTTCCTTTATCATTTTTCCAATTTTTCCCCCAAAATACCCCATTCAGAATAAATAAAACATTTAGAAAACAAAAATTCTTTAGATCTACTGAGCATCTACATATTCAGTAGTGTCATATACGATAGTGTTTGCAAGTATCTTTGAACAACACCCTTGTCACTCGTGGCCCCATGGGGTGAGCCAGACTCTGCCCCTCCATGTTCAGCAGTGGAGGCCCCTCCCCCACCCTAGTCATCCTGCCAGTTCCACTGTTCGCATCCATATATCCCTTCGTTATCACCACTTCGACCGCTGAACCATCGACCATGGTGATTTCCTCCTTTCCTTGGTCATCGGTACCGGCTCTGATTGTTCTGAACCTTTTCATACCTCGAGTAGCCCGAAGGGCTTTGTCCTGAAAAGGACCTATTCTTTTTCTCCAGAGACGTTGAAGGACTCCAGACTGCTGCCCTCCCCAAGGGATTCCCATCTATCCCTGCAGCCTGTATTTGATCTGTGCTTCCTCTTTCCTCACCAGATTTTCAATATCTCTCTTCAGCCAGGTTTCGCTAATTCCGCCAACTTTGTCCTTCACTCTAACAGGACTTGGCCTTGAACTCTCCCTATCTCCATTGTAAAAGCATACTCTTTGCCAGCAGTTCCGTTACCTGCTGCCATCATCAGCCTGTCTTTGCTGCTGCCCGGCGGTGGGTGAGAGGGGAGGCGGTGCTTCAGGGGGAGAGAGCGGGGCGGGGCGCCGGGAGCCGGGCAGCTGTCGCCGGTCATGTGCCTGTCGAGCCCGCTGCTGCAGGGGCGGCCGGCGGCGCAGACGGGAGGGAAATGGTGAGATGTCGCCAAACTTTACCGAATACCGCTGCCTGTTATAACCTGCACGGGGTTGACAATCGCGTCCGGAGGGCCCACCGCGCCGATGCAAGGCCGGCAGAGCAGCAGCAGGCCGGCGGCTCGCTGGCGTCTAACGGGGCCGCCGCTAGCAGGCAGGCTCGCTTCAGGTACTTGGGAGCAAACCTCCTCGTCTCTCTCTCTCCCCCGTCCGCTGATCAATGGGGCCGGCCCGAGGGACAGTCATCGCCTCCAGCAGCCGGGGATGGGGTGGTGGGTGGCAGAGGCCGAGAGCGGATTATCCGAGCAGGACGGACGGCCCGCCCGCCCCGCGGGGAGCGTTTAGGAAACACCGCGGGCTGCCCGGCGTCCGTGGGGATCAACTGGGCCGGGCCGGAGGAGAGGTCAGCCGGGCCGGGCCGGGCCGGAGGAGAGGTCAGCCGGGCCGGGCCGGACAAGGCCGTGGGGGAGCTGGTCGTGGTCTAGAGACACCCGGGCAAGGTGTCGTATGGGTTATCTGGGCAGGAGAGGTGAGCACTTCAGCATTAGCTGAAGTTATTTAGGAGACGGGGTGTGTCTTCGCAGGAGTTATGACGGGCAGGTTCCTCTTGGAAGGGTGGGAGGGGGAGAGATGAGATGAGAGGAGGTGGGAAGGAAGAGATGAGATGAGAGGAGGTGGGAAGGCATCCGTGACACAGGTTGAGCACATTAACTGCAGCTCAGGCCGCTGGGACAAGAGGAGATGCTAGAGGGGTTGGTTCCAAGTGACCCAGTTGATGGGTTTGAAGAAGGGTGAGTTTGGAGAACTGAGTGGAGATTCCTGGAAAGGGAGAGGTACCTACAAGATATTCTGCTTATCTGTGGTGTGGAATGGGGCAAAGTGGGAAGGCAAGATAGCAGCTTTTAATCAATGTTCGAGGTGGGAGGGAGATCCATATTCGGGTATCTCAAAAGAGGGAGGAATGGAATGGAGGGGGTTGCCATGTGATTGCTGAGGGCGAAGTGCTCTTAGGTTGTTTGGGGGTTGGAGGTGGGGGGGGGGGGGGGGGGTAGGGGAGGGTCTGCCAGGTATTGCTGGGACGATGGTGCCGGCAAGAGAGCTGTGAATCATTGCTTGTAAAGCTGTGAGTTGGATGCTGAGGAGATGCAGGAGCGGGTGATTGGTGTTTTTATGCAGTGATGCTACTTGCTGATGATTGGCCGGGTACTCTCTGCAGTAGAGAGGGGAGGGAGGGAGATGGCTCATGTTTGGGGAAGCGCGGCTAAATCAGAGTGCACAGCAAATGCGCAGTGTGCCAGCCAGGCACAGAGATGGTGCGTTTCTGGTGAGTGATGTTGGCTTTCCTCTCAGTAGTTGAGCAAGGTGTCATACAGATGGCAGCAGTAATGCAGATGAAGGAAGTTTTATTTTTTCTAATCTTAAATAATTTAGAACCATGTTACTGTATGTACTAATCAAAAATAGGGGAGGAATAAATACACCCCATCTGTCATGGAAATGTACAGGATGTTGCAAAGAAGAATGCAGAATTAAAAGGGAGAATTAAAGAGCCTCGCTATTATGTGGGCTAAACAGGGAGATTTGCATACATTTCGCACTTGCAATTCTGGCATGAATGCATCAACATTTTGTTTGAAGAACAATCTTGGTCCCTCTCATTAAGATGCCATACCCTAACTGACAAGAAAATCCTCTAAGATGGAGAGTGCGCACTGCTTTGTCACTGCCCGTTGGTCTGTGCTACAGGTTGTTAGATATTTTAAATGTTCAGACATTAGACCCAACATGTTACCCCAAGTGGGGTTCTTTCATGAAGCTTGGCCCCTCAATCAAACTGCATTGCTCCAAGTTCATTTCCCTGGCCACTTGATAATTTAACCATTTGAGGACAAGACAGGGCATCTCAAACAAAATACATTAATCAGATGATGCTTGCAGCTTTTGATTTGGGTGTCCTGGGCTGTACAACACCTTCCAATCCTCAAGATATTTGATTGAGAGTTATGTGCTATGAGTATACAATATGACATGTTTGATACAAAATTATTTGTGATTATTGACCCGTTGTGCACCGGGAAAGATATTCTTTCCCGGTGCACAAAGAAAATTTATTCCAAAGAAAAAAATAAATTGTTGAATCAAAACTGAGACAAATTTAATTAAATTGAATTGACGAAAAACTTGGCTATTCCATTCCCCCTCTTGCTGCATGCCTTGCTCATTTACTCCTGTCCCACCTGTAAAGTTCACACTTAAAGTTTGTTCATGCATTTCATATCACTGAAGTATATTAAGTTTGATTATCTGTCAAGACATCCTGCCCCCTCCTCTAGCAATGAACATCTTCCAGCTTCCTTTGGGTGATTCTGTTATACAGTCAAAATCATTTTAGCCCAGCCCAGGGTGTCCTTATCTGGGATTGTGGAGAAGCCTCTCTGCTTGTCCAGTGTTTCTCACTATTACCGCTGGTATCACACCATGCAACATTTACAAACTGCATGCCTTAAATTGTCTTAATTATTAAAGTTCCTGGATATTGCAAATGGGGCTGCTGTTTCCCAGTGATGTGTGTTGCATTGTTTTTCCCCCACTGTATTCACCACCTCCTTTCATACAGCAGGCACTCGTAGTCTTACGCCTTTGCTTAAGACATGAGAACATAAGAAGTCACAAAATGCTGGGGTAACTCATCAGGTCAGGCAGCATCTCTGGAGAACATGGATAGATGACATTTTGGGTCTGAAGAAGGATCCCGACCCAAAACTAGCAGCAGCAGTCAGCTGCATGGGTAGACTCGAGTCTCTTGTGATATTCAATAAGATCATGGCTAATATGATTTGGCCTCTGCTCTCGTTCCAGGCCTGATCCCATAAGCCTTTATTTTCCCACCAGTGCAAAAATAATCTTTCATCCCTCTACTTAATGACTTGGGGTTAGAGAAGCCTAAAAACTCCCAACTCTCTGAAGGAAGATGTCTCTCTTCGTCTCCGTTTCTTTATTCTGTGATTATGGCCCTTTAATTCTAGATCTATTGCACAAGGAATATATGCCCCTAGCAATCATGTGCTGCCATGTGTTCACCTTTCTCCAGTACCAGCACGCAAGCTGCTCGTCATGCACTGACACACGCTAGCAGAGACAAGGCCATCCCATTACTTCTCCTGGTAAAAATGTACCTTTAACAACAGCACAGATCAGTTCCGTACTGGGTAGCAATTGGGATGGTACTACCATAGTTGTTCCTATGTGCTTCACTGCCAGTCTGCCTGCTAGGTGCTGATTTGTTCCACCTTTTGTGAAGGATTAACCAACCGCTTCTAATTTATCTATGGGCACAGTGTGTTAGTCATTGTAGCCTGAAGGGATCTTACTTGAATTAACACATTCATTGTCGTCATTGACTACACTAAAGTCTCTGTTTATACAATGGACACATACCACAGCACTCACGAGCTTTGCAATGGATCTAAAATGGCCTGGGATAAAACTCCTTTCCCCTTTATAAATTGGTCATGCCTTTCTAGGCAAATGGAGGAAGTGTGTTAGGGATCCCAGTCCCAAATGTGTTCCAGTAACTAGAATTTGCTAGAATTTGTAATCATGTGGATGTCATCAACGATGACTTGAGCTAGGTGGCCAAATGCCTTGCCAAATCTCACTGTCACGGTTCATGTGAAATTGGGTGGTACTGAAATCTATAGGACAGCATGAATATTACCTTCAGTAGAGGAGAAACTGTTCAGGCACAAGTGTTGGTTCTATCAATTTATTTTGTTAATGCTGTTAACTCTGTGGGTCTGGCATCTATTCAACATTTTCTCTCCACCCCTTGGGCAGCGTTGGAGACTGGCAACTCTCCAAATCCCTTGATAAGCCATTCTCTCACGAGATGTTTCGAATCAGCCCATACTGTTGCCAGCAATGTTAGATAAATTAAAAAAACAATTTGGGTGAAGATAGTGCGTTGACACGCAAAACCAGAAATAAAACAACAGTTAGAAAGATAAGAAAGGGACAATCTTTTAACGGACAGTTAGAAAGGGACAACTGTGACTGACGTAATTAATTATAAAATGGTGTACTACTGAGACTGCATTACAATACAAAATGCCTTGGCAACTGCGTAGTACAGCTCCTCTCTGTCCTTTTTCCTGAGTCACTTTAAAAATGTTTTGTTCTATTTGGACAAGATAACTTTTAAAAGTTATTGCCAAGTATTTTGTTGCACTTACCATTGTTGCTGGCATTGCCACATTCTAATTACCTATTTAAAATATATAATTAATTTATCTCAACTCTTCCCTTCATTTTTTTCCAATCGTGAATTTAAGTCCACTTGCATCTGACTTGTTAACAAGAGAAAAACTGCCTCTTGTGCACTTTAAAATGAACTCTTAACATTAATTGTTCAGAGGTAACGACTCAAATTTTCTGGTGAATGTTTCTCAGAAACCCTTAACTGAGGTCAGCCTTTGACATTGCTGAGTACAGTTGGGCACAGTCTCACTCTTGCCATGCTATTGTCGATGGAGGATTTGCTTCCGACCACATGCTGACCTAAATGCGGAAATGCCATTTTGCTGTGTCATTTATAGGGCTGCCTGTTATTTAACAGAGAAAATAGCTCCAAATTTTTAATAACTAAACTTAGCTGCAAATTCTGAATAACCCAACTTAGCTCCCACAAAATTGGTTCAAATAGATCTAATTTTGGGGTTATTTTTATGGGTGTCTGTTTGATTTGTGTTTCTGAATTACCTGATGAAGCGTTCAGTCAGAAATAAGCTTATTTTAGTTTAGTTGTCCAACCGTGCTGTTTTTAAGAGAATAGAGGCAATATTGTGGAATGGAATCTGTATACAATCTCTGGAATCTCATTCTGGAATTTCTATTATATTGTTGAGTAAATCTTTTTGAGAACATGATTCACAAAGTTGGCAAGAAGCATTGTGAGCAAAGTTGTACATGCTTAGAGTAGAACTAGTTTTGCAAACTCATCCTTTTTTGTTCCAGAGTATAGAAGAATTAGATGAGATCTCAACGATGATTGAAAAAAAATTGACAGTTTAAATGCTGGGAGGAGCGTTCCCCTAACTGAGGATCTGGGACCAGACAGCACAGTTTTAGCATGAGGGGTGGTTTGTGTAGCAACCAGCAGTTTATTGGAACAACTCGGCAGTTTGGAGGGAAATGGAATGTCGGTGTTTCTGTTGGGGAATTAGATCATCTGCAATGAGAGTGTGGGGGGGGGGGGGGGGGGAATAGCCAATATAAAGAGGTGAGGAGGGTGCGAAAAAGGCTGGTAAGTGAGAAGAGTTTGGTTGAAGATGGGGTCAGGTGGGGAAGCAAAAGGTGGAGATAGCAACAGAGGCTGGGAGATGTTAAGTGGAGGCAACAAAGAGCTGCCGATGATGGAATAGGACAAGGAAAGGTGAAGCATGGAATCAAATAAGGGAGGTAGGCTGAGCAGATGGGACCAACAGGGGAAGGGGGCACAATGGAAGGAAGATCTGGTTGATTGTCAAATGTAGATGGGGGAGGGGGGGGGGGAAGATAGTATGATCTGGAAGTGAGGATTAAAAAGTAGGATGTGCATGAGATCAGAAGGGGAGAGAAAGAGGGGGGAGGGGAGTTGTGGCTTACTTGAAACTAAAGATTTAATTGTTCATGCCGTTGGCTTGTAGATGAAGAGAAATATCTTTACTTGTGGTGATTGTGCTAATTTTGTGAAAACTAAGCCAGGTTGCTCAAAATTGGGAACACGCTCCTCTGATTAAAAGAAACATGGTTGTAAATGTGAACCTCGAAGATCAATAGATGGGTTTTAGGAGCATCACGATAAGCAATGTTAAAGTTTACTGATTTGCAGGAGATCAGTAGGGAGGTGCAATTGTCACCCTCCTTCATTGCTTCATCAACCGAAGTTCCCCGAGTTACACATGGCTTTTTAAAAAATAAGATAAAGTATAGTTGGGTGAAGTGGTGACGAGAAACTTTAAAAACATTGTATTTGTCTCACCACTAAAGCAATTGAGTATGAACATGCTGTGTAGCAGTGTGGTTTGTGTGTGAGGCTCTGTTTAGGCTATAATCTGTGTTTGGGATATCCCCATGCCTGATCAGCTGTGTATGTATGATTCCACAGGTTGCATTTCCCCCAGCTGGCTTTGCGGCGCAGGTTAGGCCAGCTGAGCTGTATGTCCAAGCCCGCACTCAAGCTCCGTACCTGGCCTCTGTCTTTTCTCTATTTCTTCCTGCCATTTAGTGTCCTTAAGCCTCTTGCAAAGGTAGGATGGCGGCCAACAAGCAGGGTAAGTGTGTGTTATTTCTAGGTTTGTGACGGGATGGGGAGTGGGGTTGATGAGAGGGTAAATCTAGCATCCATAGGTTGCTTGGTGATTAAATTAATGTATGCTTCTGCTGTATATTGATGTGCTGTGATACTTGCCATCTTTTTCTGTGCCTAGTGGTGGCATGTAGGTAAGAACATGTTAAGATTTGTTTTGATAAAATGAACAACTGTCTGTATTTCTACTCTGTTTTTCTATTGTGCATTTATTCAACTCATTTGGGTCCCAGTACTGGCCAACACAGGTTGGTGCCTCTGTTTTGGCTGGGTTTCAAGTTGTAGAAATGCAGTAATTAAAATCTACCTCTGTATTGACCATCTATACTACTAAAAGTCTGATCTTGACCACTTCCTGTTCTGTATATTGATTTTAGAAAAAAACATTGCCACTTACGGCTGTAATTTTTGGCCTATCTTACTCAAAGTCCCCCTCTGCTGCGCAGGGCTAGAGGATTTTTTCCCATTGATGAAAAATAAAAGTTATTAGTGTTTAAAAATGGTGGAGGCCATCTCCTGAAGGCCATCCCCTTCCGGAGGGACTATAAAACCCGGAAGCGTTGAGTCAGTTTCTGCAAGATGGGGGAGCGAGAGGGTCACGTCTCCCAGTCTGAGCTGTGAATACCACTGAACACATGTCTACTAAATTGTGAGTGGTTTTACTGACCTGTCAGTGCCTGTAATGTGGTTTGAAAATATAGTTTGGAAATGCTAACGCTGTGTTGCCTTTGGTTTGGAAATGCTAAAGCGGTGTTGCCTAATTAAAGTTGCCTTGTGTAATTAAAGTTGCCTTACCTAATTAAAGTCGCCTTGCCTTCTACATAATTAAAAGTCTAATCTTGACCACTTCCTGTTTGCGTTTTATATTGATTTTAGAAAATACGCTACCACGTACGGCAGTGATTTTTGGCCATCGTACTCAGAGTCCCCTTCCGCTTATCAGGTGCCAAGGATTTTTCCCATAGATGAAAACTAAAAGAGTTATTAGTGTTTTTAAAAAGTTGAGATTCTCTCTCCTGTCAATCACACCATGAAGGCCGCGCCCCTTCTGGTGGGAGGGGGGAGGGACTATAAAACCCAGAAGTGTGTGCGTGGCTCAGTCTCTGCAGGAGGGAGAGGTCACGACTCACTGTCTTTAGTGGCCTTGCACCCTGCTTGAAATGGTATGAAACTGCACTTGAATTTGGTGGCCTTGCACCCTGCTTGAAATGGAATTTCAAGGAATAACCGCGAGTCAACTGCCAGCCCACCAGCCGTTAGTGAGTGAGTTGCCAGCACAACAGGCTTGAGTGACTGAGCCACCAGCCCAAGAACCCATTTGGCCCACAATGTCCATACTAGCCCTCTGGAAACCAGTCACTTCAGCCCACAACACCCATACTAGTGCTCCAGAAAGCCCCCTCCTCTCCTCCCCCCCCCCCCCCCCCCCACAAGCCACCAATATTGGAATTTGTGGAGAGGTGGAATATTACATTGGGGGACCAGGCCTCCCGTGTGAGAATGGGACCCCAACGGGTCCCACTTAGTCTAGTTTCATATACAGACTTGTTTATTTTTTATCTGATTACCCCACTGAGAAGTGAGTTGGTAAATTTTACCCTTTGAAGGTGCTATATAAATGTGTGTCATTATTATAATGAGGTTGAAAATCAGCAAACTGGAAATCTGAAATAAAAACAAAAAATGCTGGAAATATTCTTAAGCGGGACAGCATCTGCGGACAGAAAATGGAGTTGGTGTTTCCCATGTTTGTTGAAAGATCCTTCATGGAAATCCTAACTATTTCTCTTACCGTAGGTACTGAGCATTTTCAGAGCAGATAACCAAGATGGATAGGAAGTGTTTGAAGGAATGTGGGCCAGGCATAGGAAGTGGGACTAGATTGGTTAGGCAACCTGGCTGGTATGGACCATAGGGTCTGTTTCAATGCTGCATATCTAGCTCTATGATGTAGTCAGCCTGCTATGTTGAAAGGAGCTGACATCAAATTGTAGCTGTGGAATTGTGTTAATTAGAAATGTACACACAGTAGCATTGGAACCTTTGTTGGCTATTCAGCAGGTAGGACAGTGGGAGACCAGCTCTGTGGCTACTCAGCATTTGCATTGTTCACTTTCACGAAGCAGATCTATAGAGTTGAGTACAATAATGGCCCAAATAACAAGACTGAGATCATTTGTCAGTGAAGTGGGTGGCTGTAAATTAAGATCAACCATCTTCTCTTTTCATAGAAATGCAAGGTATTGCCCAGAATGTTGCAATGTGTGGGCATTACAATACCAGCATTAAAACATTCTTGGCTCAGCTCTACCTTCAAGCACCTACTGCTGTCAGTACTAACAGCATAAGCTTGACTAAAATTGTAAAACGGGTCACTGGTCTCCATCCTGTTCTGTTGCTGGGGTATTACGTTTCATTCAAAATATGACCTACGCTGTTTTCCTCTTCTGGAACATCTAAATTTGTATGTGAATCGTTGCATTTGACATGGAAGAGTGATTGATCATCTAATTTATATATGGTCTTTGTGTTCATTTAATGAAAGATTGCCTGAGAATTTGTGGTATGTAACTGTTTGGTTCATGTACCATGTCCTGGATATCATTGTTAGTTTAGGGATCTGGGAATGAAACTTTGATAAACTCTCAACCTCAGAACCTATTGCATTGACTAAGCTCTGGTCATTCTTCCCAATATATCTTCTGGCTCGCTGCTGTGTTCCATTGATTCAATTCTAAGCATTGAATTGTCCTGAGGTCTTTTCCAAACCTAACGGCTCTAGCAAGCTTTTTGTAATTAAGTGTTTAAGAACTCTGTTTTAAGATATTTTATCGGAGGGATTAACAGCACTGTTTATTGATGGTTTAAAAAGGAGCCTCATTCCCCTGTCCTGAAGGAAAAGAGCACTCAAATCCAATTCTGAAGAATAGAGGGCAACATCGTACAGAATGTGGTTTGAAATGAAAGCATACGCAGGATTGAGAGACTGGCTTCAGAAGGTAGATTAACGGGTCTTGAGGTAAACCACAGGCTCCAGTCTGGAAATTCCCAATTTAGGAACATGGATAAGAATATGAATCTTCTGCATCCCAATATTGGGCATTCCTCTCAATCCTTGAATGCTTTCTTGATTCTTTATTAGATACTGTTATTCCCAGAACTCCATGACTGAATCACTTTAATCAGGTTGAATGATAGACAAATTGCTGTCGTCCATTTTTGAGGAAGTGGTAGATAGAACACTTATGTAAATCCTAAAAAAGATTGAGCAGAATCTAAGTGGTTTACGAAAGGACAATCATGTTTGAAAAATGTATAGATTTTTGATGATGTAACTAGCAGTGTGGGCAATGCGGAACCAGTGTGCAGTTTATTTGGATTTTTAAAGTAAAGCCCTACACCCTGACCCAAGCTTCTGTTGTGGTTGTCTGAGGCATCAAAGTAATATCTCTCGGATCACAGGATGAGCAGACTGCAAGAACACTCTCATCTTAACAACAGCAGGAGTGCTTGAGATAAGTCTGAAGCATTTGTTGATCCAGAAGTAGGTATCTTCTAGGCATCCTTCCGAGAATCGTACTATCGCAGAACCAAGTCCTCTGTCGATTCTATTCACCACGTTACAACAAGAAACAGTGGAGAGCAATGGACGTGCAAAGACAGCAGTGATCTGGTTGTGTTACTGAAACCTGTGCTCTTGTATTGGCCCATTCTCAATCATCAGCCAAGTGATATCATCATCATCAACAAATGCATCATCAACAGTTTACCAAGTTACACTTAATGAATAGCCTGCTCATTGATAACCCCGTTTGAGATTTGGACCAGTTGACATTGACCAAAGAGCTGAATTAAGAAGTGAGGCGAGAGTGACTGCCTTGACATCAAGGTGGCATTTGGCTGAAAGTGGCATCAGAGATCCCTGGTAAAACTGAAGTAACTGGGCACCAATGGGTAAACACTCCGGTGGATGGAATCATGCCATGTCAAAGGTCAGCCTCCGGGCCCATTGAGGGATTATTCCTAGGCCCAACCGTCTTCAACTGTTTCAGCAATGACTTTCCTTCCAATTTAAGGCCAGAAGAGATGTCGGCTAACGATTAAGGTGGTCATTTATTCACAACTCATCAAATAAAGCAAGACCTGAATATGATACGGGCATTGGCTAGGAAATGGCAGTAGCATGAGTCGGGCAATGACTGCCTTTGGCAAGAGTAACAACCTATCCAATATTTTGTGGTATTATTGTTGCCAAATTACCTCTGCCCTATTTAACTGGACCAGTGCCTTTCTAAGCAGGTCAGAATCTGGGTGTGCTGCAGCAAATAATTTGTCTCTTGACATCCTAAAGCCTTCCATTGTCAACAAGCACCACTAAAAGCAGTGCGGTGGAATAGTCTTCACGTCTGAATCAGTGGGATTCCAACAATACCGAGGAAGCTCTGCACCATCCGGCACAAAACAGCCCGAGTCAATGAAACCCCATTTATTACCCTAAATGTTCCTTCCTTTCACCTCCAAGGCACAGTGCCTACAGTGTGTACCATATATAAAGCGCATTTATAGAAGTTACTTGCCCAGGCTACTCTGACAGCACCAGAGCACCATTCTAAAATCAGCATCCTTTGCCAGCAAGAGGGATAAACATCAGATGCATGAGCTCGCCACCATCTGCAGGTTCCCTCCAAGTCGCGCACCATCCTGCTTTGGAAATCTATCGCCGGTCCTTCATTGTTAAATCCATGACTCCCCTGGCCAGCAGCAATGTGGGAGTACCTTCACCAGGGGGAACTGTGGTTAAAGAGTGGCGTTGGAGTACTTAGTGTGTTGCATGCAGTTCTGATTGTCACACCATAGGAAGGATGTGGTTGCACTGGAGATTCACGGGATATTGCCTGGATTGGAGGACTTTAGACATGGGAGAAATTGGATAGGCTGGACTTGTTTTCTCTAATGGAGGAGATGGGGAGTCAAGGCATATCAAATTATAAGAGATGTATAGAGTGAAGATGGTTAGAATGTTTTTCTCATTGTGTGGTGTCAAAAGCAAGAGGGTGTGGATCTACAGTGGGAGGTAGGAGTTTTAAAGGAGATTTGACGAGACAGTTTTTTTTCACACAGTGGTGGTGGAGCTGAGGTCATGGAGTCGGATACAATGACTACTTTTCAGACACCGACGGGCATTTAAATAGACATGGCACAAATGATTCGGGATTAGTGTAGATGGGCAAAAAAAGTCAGCATGTCGTGTTGTGTTGAAGTGCCCGTTACTATGCTGTACATCCCTAAAACTAATATGGCTCACCATAAATGCTGCAGATCCTGAAAAAGATTCAGGCTGGTTGTGGTCAGGCTGGATTTAGATTAGGTTTTAAACTTTACATCTGAGCAAATCTCTACTTCAGAAATCTGCAAGGATAGAGATCTGGGTTGCTGACAGAAAGCCAAGAATAGGGAGAATCTCTTTGAGGAAGGACCACAGGTTAGAACCTGGCCATTGCACATAAATTATTAAAAAATTGTATTAAAACACCATGAACTACTTATGATGTGATGTATTAATGTTAAATAATGGAATAACGTTACTTGTTGTGAGAATGTAACGTTCTGTACTAATATATTTTAGAATTTTCTTATGAATCATATGTTTTCACACTTTTAAAAAGGGTAATTTTAGGCTGGTGAACTTTAATGAGTGGGATGCCGCAGAAATTGCCATTTACAATATAAATAAAAGTTGTAGACAAAGGCACTGGGTGCTGATGGTGTTCAGCTGGGTGGAAAAGTGAGGAGAATGCAGAGTATGTAAAGGGCTATAAATAGATTGTGTGGATACCGTGCAGAAATACAAAGTCATCTACTAGAAACCTTGAAATTAGATGCAGGAGTAGGTGATTTGGCCCTTCGAGCCAGCACCGCCATTCAATACGATCATGTCTAATCATCCAAAATCAGTAGCCCGTTCCTACTTGTTTCCCCATATCCCTTGATTCCGTTAGCCCCAAGTACAATATCTAACTATCTTTTGAAAACATCCAGTGAATTGGCCTCCACTGCCTTCTGCGGCACAGAATTCCAAAGATTCACAACTCTGGCTGAAAATGTTTTTCCTCATCTCAGTCCTGAATGGCCTGGGAGAAATAGAAAAGCAGATTATTTAAATGCAGCGAGACTGTTTTACGAGTGGATAATTAAGAGTTCGATTTAGCTCTCAGGGCTAAAGGAATGAAGGGATATGGGGGGGAAAAGCAGATATGGGGTACTGATTTTCAGATGATTAGCCATGATCATATTGAATGGCGGTGTTGGCTCGAAGGGCCGAATGGCCTATTCCTTCACCTTTTTTCCCTTGTTTCTATGTCGGCCCTCTGACCTGAAAGGCCCTCAAGATCCATCTTTCTCATGTACGTGCAGATAGATAGTTATCAGGTACACCTTGATAGCATCAATCTCACTGTCACTAAGATCTCTCCTAGCCTCCCCCCACCTCCCGAGACTGAATCAAGGTGGTAGCAGCATTGGGGTGAACAGATTGGTTCTCACTCACTATTACTGCTTTGTTCCCCATTTGTCTTATCACCTCCCTCCAGGTTTATTAGATCCTCAGAAACTTAATTCATGCATTGCTTACATCCAAGATTTCTATCATTGTCCTAGACAGCATGCTTGCTCTGAGCACATCTGCAGCCAGTCTTCCAGCTTGGTCCAGGCATTGTCCTATCACCCTAAGCTCCCTGGCTAATATTGGCTTCTCCCATTCAAATTTCAAAATTTATATCCATGTTTTCAAATTCTTCAGTGGCTTCCCCACTTCCAATCTGCAGCCTCCCACAGCCCGACAAACCTCCAGAAACCCCATCTTTCTTTCCAACACTGGCATCTTGTGTGTGGCTTAATTTGTTTGCTTCACCATTCCGGTGGCTGGGTCCCACGCTCTATAATTCTGTCTTTAAACTGGTCTGTCTTTGAGGTACTCCTTGAAACCCATCCAATTCACTGTGCCTTTGTCTAATGTCTTATGAGATGAATTAATCTTCTTTAATTACATTTTTGTACAGCAATTTGGGATCGTTTATATTTTAAAAGGAACTTTACAAATGAGAAATGTAGATTAATATATTGTGACTGATGAAAGTTTAATTAAAATAAAACTGTTAAGTATTCAGCAGGTCAAACAGCATCTGTGGAGACCAAAAATGTAACTCTTGTAGATATCTCTCTCTTCCCCCCCCCCTTGCCACCCTCGCTTCTCTGCACTATCTCTGCTCACGCCACTGCCTCTACCCCCCTGCCATAATTAAGCAAAAGGAAAGTTCTGGAACTGCACAGGAGGTCACTTTTTGATGCTGGAAAAGATAAAGATAATTCTCCAGTTGTGTACACCCATTATCCTCGTTCTCACTGTATTCTTCAGATGGAACATTAATTCCACAGATGCTGAATGTCCCCTGTGTGTTTCATGTTTTGGATTTATAATGACTGATGTTTGTACACTAAACAAATGCTAACTGAGGCTGCCCTCTGCCAAAGGTGAAGCAAGCAGACAGGGCAGTGCGGTTCCTCTCCCAACCCAGCACATATACACAGTTCCTTGCAGTTGCCATCACTGGAGCATCCAGTAATATTTCCTGTTTTTTTGCACCCTTTTGAGAATCTCCTCATGGTACACAAAAGGCTGGAGAAACTCTGCGGGTGCAGCAGCATCTAAGGAGCAAGGGAGATGGGCAACGTTTCGGGCCAAACCCCTTCTTCAGACCCCCTTCAGACCCCTGAAAATCACCTCAAGTCAGTTCAGATAAACTGTGTAAAAGCGAGGAATCGCCCTGGGTGCTGCCCACCTCATCCAGCCCCTGGAAGCACATGACGAAAATGATTTGGTGTGAACTATCAGGGGCAGCTCGTAACATTTCTGCAGGAGTAGTGCTTTAGAGTTCATAAGTGATAGGTGCAGAATTAGTCCATTTGGCCCATCAAGTCTAATCTGCCATTCAATCATGGCTGATCTATCTTTCCCATTCAACCCCGTTCTACCTTCTCCCTGTAAGCCCTGACACCCTTAACTGTCTTTAAATTGTACAAATTAATTTTCAAATGCGAAATACCACAGCTGCAGGTAACAACCTTCTCTCATTGCTTCAATGCTTGGAAGTACTTCCAAATAGGGAAGATACGATGTACACATTTGGATTTGAAAATGTTCCTCTGATAGCTTGTGAATCAGTCTCGTATGTAAACCCATTCTCCTGAATGTGTGTTTTTAAATTTGCTGTCTTCTACAACATTTGGCACCCATAAGAATAGGTGCTGTTTCTCCATGGTGGTGGTGCTGCCTGAGACCTCAGCCATTGCTCTCTCTCCCTCAGCCAGTGCATCAGTCCCGCTGGTGTCAGGACTTTAATGATACTCGTCTGAATCTTGCAGGTTGGTTTGTATAAAACGATTCCCACCCGTCTGCTGTCTCGGGCGTGGGGCCGGCTCAACCAGGTGGAGTTACCCACCTGGATGCGAAAGCCAGTCTATAATTTGTACATATGGACGTTCGGGGTCAATATGAAGGAAGCTGCAGTAGAAGATTTGCAGCACTACCGAAACCTCAGCGAATTCTTCCGCAGAAAGCTAAAGCCACAGGCACGCCCTGTTTGCGACTCTCACTGCGTGGTAAGTTGTGTTAAATCCTTCCAGGTATAACAATAAAATCCTGAAGAAAGTACCAAAACAAAATACAAGGTCACCGGACCCCCTCTCACAATCTGATTCTCCTTCAGATTTTGTTTCCTTCCAGTGCTTAAATTTTCATTGGGTTATAATTCCCCCTGTCCATTGTGATGACTGCCTGGCTACAGGAACTCCATAATTGAGTTTTAGGTATATTCTGTGTGGCATGCCAGAGGAGCTAGTTTCTGGTCTAAAGTGGAGATGGGGGGGGAGAAATGAGAAGAGATTCCTGTTCCCACTCGTTTAGTGACTTGCCACGGATAGGTTCCCACCCCAACCCCTCTGCTGCCCATGCTCATGGCTGTTGCAGGCAGGGAAGTTGGACTACCCATAGATAGGAGAATTACAGCCCAGTTATCCAAACTGCACCAAGACATTGCACTTGGCGTGAAAGACTTCCAGACAGCAGTGGAAAGACCTCGGGTCTCGCTTGGCGAAATTCTGGTTTTATTCTGCCACATTTAGGGTGCAGTGTTAAAGTTCATTAATCCCCTTGCAACAGGAGTAAATCACATCAACGTGTTAAAGAAGGAACTGCAGATGCTGGAGAATCGAGGGTTACACAAAAAGCTGGAGAAACTCAGCGGGTGCAGCAGCATCTAAGGAGCGAAGGAGATAGGCGACGTTTCGGGTCGAGACCCTTCTTCAGACTGAAGAAGGGTGTCGACCTGAAACGTCGCCTATCTCCTTCGCTCCTTAGATGCTGCTGCACCCGCTGAGTTTCTCCAGCTTTTTGTGTAATCACATCAACGTGTCAGCAATGCATTTGTTACAAACATCAGAATATGTTTATCACATCAATTTGTTAATTTCTGTTCAAGCTGGTTCAGTGATTAGAGGGAGATGGGGATAAAGGTCTTTTTGTTTTTTAAGAATATGATTTATATAGCTGCAGTCACCTCAGGCTATCCAAAACCACTAAATGGCAAATGAAGAATTTTGGACAATGTAGTCACTATTGTAAGGAAACATAGTAAAATTTAAAATGTACATTATGAAGCATTAGAGACTAAGAATAAAGAACCCCTTTTTTCAGCAAAGAGGAAAGCATGAGAATTAATGGGACAACCCCTACAGCACCGAACCATAATCTCTTTAATGTTCAGTGGGATAATTGGGTATGTGGTATTAGCATGTGGGTGCATTAGATACAGCCCAGGATATCCTCCATATCCAGCCTTTGTCCTAAATGTAAGCACTTGCTTATGTTTTGTCCCATGCAATGGATGAGAAATTTAACATTAGTTTTGTCGTGGAGAAGTTTCTTGACTATCTTAACTCAACGACGATCAGGTTTTGTGTGCTGTTGGTCACTGTTCTCATTGTCGTTTCCTAGATCAGTCCTTCTGATGGAAAAATCCTGCACTTTGGGAGGGTGAAGAACTGTGAGGTGGAGCAAGTGAAAGGTGTGACTTACTCATTGGAGACTTTCCTAGGCCCCCAAACCTGGTCAGAGAACCTGGAGATTAGCAACAGTAAGTTCATTTCTCAATACTGGGTTGCACATCCTCTTGGATATTTCCAAATTTGGAGTTATCTCACGACGCTCCATTGTGTAGTGTAAAATTGGGCAATGTTTCACTGCAGCTGAATATGGAAGGCAGATGAGGAGACATTTTTATAGGGCTTTCATAATATATGTTTCCGAGTGTGTTGTACTGTGATGCAAAATGGAACTAACGATGGATTGGCGTAAACACTGGTTGATTGTCAGTGTTGCGTTGGTGTGCTGAAGGGCTGGTATCCATACTGCGTCTGTTCACAATTCACTGCAGTGGGACAAATGTTATTCTCCACCAGTGACAGCACACAGAGTGAGGGATGCGTGGCAAAAATTGGGAATGCTTTTCAAAGTCATTTGTAAAATGTAATGTCTTCTTGTTTAGAGGTGTTTTCACATGCAGGTTTCTGCAAGGTTTGCATTTTAATGATGGGGAAAAATACTGCATGCTTTTTTTTGACAGTGGCAGTGATATTGGGAGAGGTAGGCAATTGAGTGTGTCTACCCAGACTGAAACACCAGCTTTGATATAAAGTGTCTCTTTTCAAGTCCCTGCAGTTCCAAGGCTCCTTCAACCAGGCTTAGAAACAGAGGGCAAACCTGCAAATTATATTTCAGAGAATAACCAATATTTCAGTCAAAGTAATGATTTTTGATAGTGCAGACACAAATGGCTAAAAGCTTTACCACTGAAAGGTACTGTTGAAAACGATAGAGCGTGCACCAGAGGCAATAGTTTTTGAAGGGAGGGGTATGTAATGCTGTGCGAGATTGAACAGATAAGATAATGAGGCCATGGTTACCAGACTGATTCCTGGGATGTCAGGACTTTCATATGAGGAAGGATTGGATAGACTCGGCTTGTATTCGCTGGAATTTAGAAGATTGAGGGGGGATCTTATAGAAACTTACAAAATTCTTAAGGGGTTGGACAAGCTAGATGCTGGAAGATTGTTCCCGATGTTGGGGGAGTCCAGAACAAGGGGTCACAGTCTAAGGATAAGGGGGAATTCCTTTGGGACCGAAATGAGGAAAACATTCTTTACACAGAGAGTGGTGAGTCTCTGGAATTCTCTGCCACAGAAGATAGTTGAGGCCAGTTCATTGGCTATATTTAAGAGGGCGTTAGATGTGGCACTTGTGGCTAAAGGGATCAGGGGGTATGGAGAGAAGGCAGATACGGGATACTGAGTTGGATGATCGGCCATGATCACATTGAATGGCGGTGCAGGCTCGAAGGGCCGAATGGCCTACTCCTGCACCTATTTTCTATGTTTCTATGGTTGGTTTGAGGAAAAGGGGTTCAATTGCTTAGATCTTGGACTGATTTGATAATACCAAGTGGACCTGAAAATGCCGAGGTGTTTTGCAGCTCATTAGGCCATCAAGACTTAATGATGTCAAAAAGATTGAGAATGCTAGAAATGTAAAGTTCTCATATCTATGTATGGAGTTGAGCCATGTCAGTGGTTCAGTGTGTCTGAATGGGAATGATCAAAACAGGAAGAATCTAGTGCTCAACCTATGGGGTGCTGAGTCCTTCAAACCACCTTGTTGAATTTAGGATTGTGTTCCCATAGAATATAGATCGCATGTAAAATGCAGTCAATTCACTTCCTCCAACCTATTATCAAAAATCATTCTCAAAGCAGACAGATCTTCACCACTGCAGTTGCTAGGTTTCTGCTGTTAATGTTCTTGTTGGGCTACACTGGTTTAGTATAAAGTACAAAACAACGGTGATTTGTAGAATGTGTAAGGAACTGCAGATGCTGGTTTAAACCGCAGATAAACACAAAAAGCTTGAGTAACTCAGCAGGACAGGCAGCATCTCTGGAGAGAAGGATTGGGTGACACTTCAGATGCTGCCTGTCCCGTGAGTTACTCCAGCTTTTTGTGTCTATCTTCGGTGATTTGTGGAATCCTATTTTGATCTACTGTTTGCTGCATAATTCGTTGTAATCCAGCAGATAACACAGAGACGTTCCAGGAGCACCTGGTTACAAAGGAAGGCAATGATCTCTATCACTGTGTTATTTACTTGGCTCCCGGAGATTATCACTGTTTTCATTCACCTACTGATTGGCGAGTCTCACACAGGCGGCATTTTCCAGGTAAGAATTTTATTGTTCCCTTGGGTTTTACTCTAGAATTGAATTGATATTGTTAAAAGTGACCGTTATCAGATTTGCCCATTAGCAACAGTTAGTTGACTATTAACTGCTGAAAATCAAGCCAATTCTTTGTATCAAGCTGTTAATGAAAATTAGTCAGAATAAAAAAAGTTAAACCAACAAGTATCAAATTCAGACAATTTGTAAGGCGGAAAAAAAAGCAGATGTTGGTATGAACTTAAACAAAGTGCTGGAGATACTCAGCTAGTTGGGCAGTATCTGTAGAGGGAGAAACAGTTCACAGCCTGACCTGCAAAATACTCCAAGCCATTCAACCTTGCAAGATCCTCTGTGAACATAAGGACACTGGTGTTTAAATAGAGAGAGGGACCACAGCTGTTCAGGCAAACTGGAGTTAACTTTTAGATTGATGATAAAAGGCTGTCAACCTTAAATGTCCATTTTTCTATCACCATAGCTGCTACATGGAATGTTGAAAAATTCCAGTGCTTTCTGGTGGCGTTTGTTAAGATTTCAAGCATCCACTGCATTTTTCCCTTTTAGTCAGGAAAGTCAGAGGCTGTCAATGATGTGGTAGCTTAGTAGTTGAGTCACCGGACAAGCATCCAATGGGACAAGTGAGTGAATATGTGAATTTGAATCCACCAACTTAAATTCAATTAATTAAATATGGAATGAAAAGTAAGTACAAGTAAAAGTGTTGTGTTGAAACCTCCATCCAGTTAATTTCCTTTGGAACTGAAATATAACCTTGTGACTTACTTTTGACCCACATTAGTGTGGTTGACCCTAAGCTGCTCCCTGAAGGCCACAGAAAGCCAATCAGCTCATCAATACTGGTCACACCAGCACTTCTCGCGTTCCAGTTACATCACATATTAACAAAAACAAGCACAGTATGCACCATGGTTTCTTTCTGGAGGGATAGAAATGGGAAGCCATTGTGAACCTGTATTGAATCTTGGTTATGTGCACAGTTCTGGTCAATGTATAATGGAAAGGGTATGGAGGCAATGGAGAGAATGCAGAGAAGGTTCGCCGGATGGTACATAAATGAGGGTACACATCAATAAAGGACCTGACTTAATTACTCTGCACGATGAGAGAAGCTAGAGAGGTAACATAATAGAGATCTTTAGAGTTTTTTAATGGTATTGGCAGAATGAATACAGATGTTTTCAGTTATGGAGAAGAGGTGAAGAAAAACCATAAGTATATGACACCAAATGTCCAACAAGGAACTGAAGGGGAACCTCATGTCCGAAGGAGATGAGAATATGTAACTCTGCCACAGAGTGGTTGGAGACAATATTACGACTATTTAAGGGAAGACTGGGCAAGCAGATGAGGGAGTGGGAATGGAGAGATTGATGGAGTAGAGTTGGGGGAAGGTCCTGGGACCCAAAGTCTGGCATCATTAGTCCATAGACCCTGCGTTCAGTGCCTTTCCACTTGCAGGCAGTTCCACTCTGAGAGGGAAGCAATGGCTGGACTAGGCCATGCAGCTACCCTGTAGAAAGTAGCATGTCTGAAACTTTCCCAGCAGCCAGCTCTCGTGTTGCGAGTCATAGATACTCTTCACCCAGCTCAATGCTTTGCTGTTAGGTAACATCCAGTGATAGGTAATGGATGAGCTCTCTGATCTAATGTGCCAGTTTCCACGATACAGCCTAGAATCCAGCTGCGTGTGCTAGCTTAGTTTGGCAGGGAATGAATGAGATGGATCTAAAAATGACCTCAATCAGAGATCACTTTAATATTAATGCCATCTCCTTGACGGTCAAAAGAGATGCATAAATAGAACTTCTTTCCCTGAAGATTGACAGCAGGGTGGGTCTGTAGGTTAATCTCTAAATGAGATTAATGGAGCCATTGGTAATCAGCTCTGAGCTCACTGGGTCCCTATATTTAAATCTCAAACAGTAAAAGGTGGAAGAGACTATCTTGTATAAAAATAACTTGGATATTCAACATTATTCTTGTTCAAAAATCAAAAACTCACATAAAAATGCAAGATTTCCCGCTTGACAATTGTAGGATCCATCAACGTGGTGCGAGTGAAGAAGTGGATCATACTCCTTGGAGCATAGTGGGTTAAAATGAGCTTTAAAGAAGATCTAAATGATGCGGGATTTTGATAAAGAGAAAAACCTCCTTCCACAAGCAGGGTATCGGTCACCAAAGACTGTTTTGCGATAATTAGAGACAGGATCAGTAAGAGGAGGGAATTAGATTTTTTTTTAGCACTCTGAGCAGCGATCTGGAATTCACTGCCAGAAAATTGAAAAAAGATTCAATAAAAAACTTTCAAGGACATTGTCTGATTTAAAAAAAATGTTCAGGGAAAGAACAAGCGTGTGATATTAATGAGATTAATCTGAGTCTGAAGAAGGGTCTCGACCCGAAACGTCACCTATCTCCTTCGCTCCTTAGATGCTGCTGCACCCGCTGAGTTTCTCCAGCTTTTTGTGTAACCCAGCGTGTGATATTAATTGATATGTTTTAGAAGGATACGGTCCTTCAGTTAAATTCTGTAATTACAAGATAATGGCGTTGGACCATTTTGATTTCAATCGAAGCAGGAATCAGGATGACATGCAGTTAGACAAGTGTGTTGAATCATTGTGTTTGGTTGGCATTGGCACGTTGCCTAGCTAACAGTGATTGCGTATTTGCCGCTGGGAGGATAAAACCAGATTGCATTTTTGAATGGATTGTTCTTGTCTTCCTTCAGGCTCCCTTATGTCGGTTAATCCAGGAGTAGCTCGTTGGATTAAGGAGCTTTTCTGCCACAACGAGCGGGTTGTCCTGGCTGGAGATTGGACTCACGGTTTCTTTTCACTCACAGCCGTCGGTGCCACAAATGTTGGATCCATTCGTATTTACTTTGACAACGTGAGTAGGGTGGATGCCTATGGGAAGGAAACCATGTTTTTTTAAATTTTGGATTGTGGTTTCTTGCTTGCTGCTCGGCATTTAGGACGAATGGTAATCAAAGAAAGCTGCAGATTCTGAAATCCTGAAATAAAATCAGAAAATATTGGAAACTTAGCGGATCAGTCAGGATCTGTGGAGACGAAAGGAGTTAACATTTCAGGTCATGTATAATGTAGTAGCTTTTTAGCAATGGGGGTTTAGCACTTGATACTGGTAGATGGTAGAACAGGGCAGAATGTACATTTATGCCCTTGATCCAGGGTTATCAGTGAATTAGCAACCAACGGATTGGAAATTCATCTCTCTAAAATGTCTGGATGGAGGTTTGTT
Source organism: Raja brachyura (assembly GCA_963514005.1). Next base: position 14,988,274 of record OY740808.1, read on the forward strand.
GTCAGACAGCCTAGTTGTTGAAGTACGTATTTCAGATCCTGTGAAGAGGGGCCAGAGGTTCTCATTCTTACTGTGCCCACTTACATGAATGGACATTTTGAACAAAAATGAATTAGAAATTCCTGAATCACTGTATATCCACAAGTAGGTGCAATCCTCACAATTGATGTAATAAAGGAACTTGCAGCGTTTCATCAAATTCTTATTAGAAGTGGGGTGGGGAAAGTACTTGCAGATATCTGTGGGCACCAGTGATCTTATGGCAGATGGTGGGTTGATGGTATGAACCTTGAAATGGGCAAAGCTTGATGAAGGGCATTACCAGATTTAACATATTTTCTGCACCTAAGGGGCCAAGGCATAGGACAATTTGGCACAGGCTAAAATTCCCCCTTTTCACCCGAAAAACTACTGGCACGAAGGCTGGAGCATTACCCTGTGGACCTGCGCTAGGTTAGACCTGGCACTAGGATGGTGATTCCATCAAAAGCAATGCGAAGAAACATACTGTTGACAGCATTGCCAAACACTGTAGATATTGGAAATATCTGCTGAGCAGGTCCGGCAGCACCAGTGGAAAGAGAAACAGACTATGGTTCTGGTTGGTAACCATTTATCAGATCTGCAAATAACAAATTGTCGTTCTGCAGGTCACTGACTCATCAGTGCAGTGTTACTTTTAGTTTTGGTGCAGCAGGTGTGATATGTGTAACTGACTCAGTAAGCCAGTAATATGTGTGTGGATACGGGTCAAGTCCCTGTGGGAAATAGATTACTAGAAAATCCGTGGCTCCTCTGAGCACATGCATGTTCTCATTTCTGGGCTCCTTTCTGCTCTTCATGTTTTATTATTAATGTTTTATGTGTCATTCCTCATTGTCATTGTATGTCATGTCACTTGCGGGCGGAGCACCAAGGCAAATTCCTTGTATGTGAATACTTGGCCAATAAACTTGTTCATTCATTCATAATCTTACATCTATTTCGATGGATTCCCAGATCCTCCTTTTTCCCTTGTTGCATGTTAGGATATTTCATTTCCCAATTAACTTACTTTGACTTACTGTAAAAATAAGCAACTCAATTTCCTTTATTGATTTTCGCATTTAATTTCTTGTTACCATTAAGCTTATTGTGGGACAGGCATCTTATTTTTATTGTTCAATTGGAAGTGAAAGCTGAACAGCTACGGTACACAATTGCTCCTCAATGGCAGCTTCATGTTTAGTTGATGAACACCAATGTTAAGCCCTTAAGACTGTCAGATTGTTGAAGCCATTGTCCATCAAGACTTTGGTTGACTATGGAATGGGACGGTACTGCAGGAACACGGCATTTTACTGTATTATTTTGTTTTGCACAGGATCTGCACACCAACAGCCCTCGCTACATGAAGGGCTCATACAATGACTTCAGTTTTATCACAAACAACAACAAGGGCGGGGTTACGATGCGGAAAGGAGAGCACCTGGGCGAGTTCAACTTGGGCTCCACCATCGTTCTCATCTTCGAGGCACCAAAAGACTTCACCTTTAACCTTAAACCTGGACAGAAGATCAGGTTTGGAGAGGCGCTTGGGTCCATCTAGTAGAATCAGTCAAACATCTCAAATTGGAATGGAGTAACGAGGAGGAAGTTCAGACTGAGAAATATGAGAAATTGCCATAACGAAATATGGTTTAAGTTCTGGCTGCTCCTCCTCTCGTCATTACTGCAGAAGCATCTCCCACAGCCTCCATCTAAGGGAGCAGCTGGACCACGACTGGCGCAACGGTTTCCTTTGAAACATGTACTGACCCTACCCAGTTACTCCTTTAAATAGGAAGCTGATGGGAGGATAGGGTTTGGAACATGTGCAGTGCCATACTTTCCGTGCAAAGAAGAAACCTGGCAGGTCACCAGGATTAAAAGAACTTTGAAAGATGAACTGAGTTTTTAGGGCCCAAGTCAAAATGGGCTTAGCAAGGGGATCCCATAGAACATTGCAGGAGTTGGTGATGCAAGAATGTTTGCTGAATAGCTCTATGCAGGTGAACAAGTGGGTCATTCTAACTTAGTTCATGCAGTATTTTTATATCCTTAAGAAAAAAAATTCTCATCCAACTACATTTCAGAGAAAATAAAATGACGACTGTACCAAAACCTACTGCTGCTGAACTCCTTTTGTTTCCTAACGCTGAGGGCAGAAATGCTAAAACCGGAGTGCTGTCTTGTGTTGTAAGCGTTTATTGAAACATCAGTTTTGCGGGTGGGCAGTGAACAAATGAGGTAGGGTGAAAAAAGCAAAATCAGGTGCAAGGAGTGAAACAAGTCACTGATTAGGATTTAATATCTAAATAATGGAGATGAATTTATATTTTTATAAGTTCATAATTTGGCTTCAGCCATGTTTAAGCTGCTGCGTTGGTGATCCATCATCTATGCTGTATCTCAGTCTGAGCCAAGGGGAATGACCAGAGAGACTGACCTTGTTTTGTAGACCTTGATGACAGCATGTAAGAAATAGTGTAACATTGAAGACAATAGAACTGGCATTGTAGGGTCCCTACAATATCCAAGAGACAATTATATTTGCTCTCTCTTTTACTTTAAATGCATAATCATGTAATTAAACGAGGTTTCAAAACATGGAGGCAAACCACAGGTTGTTGAATTTTCCCAGAGTGTCAGCATGCTTTTATATCAAACCACCACCAAAGAGGTTACGGGCAAGCCCTTGGTTAACAGTGTTGCTAAATTCTGCTAGTACTGGTGAAATCTGCATGTTCTGAAAATCACTATTTCAGTTATTGGCTTCAGCACGAAACCAATGGCCATAACAAATGTTATTTTGAAGCTAGAAACACTTCCCTTAGATTCTCTTCCACAGTTTGGTGGCAAACATCTTACCTGCAGCATTAGAAGGAACAGGAGATTTAAGACAATTGTTGGTTAACGGTATTTTTTTGTGATGTTTTTATAATTCAGGAGTGTCTGGTTCAAACCTGCTGCTGTTGACTGCAGGATTATTTTCATGTGGAATGGCGAACAGTGACCAAGGAATAAAATGAATTAGTATTTCACAAGATTTATTTATTTATTTGAGAATTGCTTTAAATTTTCCTTCTTGCTTTGGTATGAAATCTTGAGTGCATGATTGATTTTGTGCGTGCGTCATTGTCCATCATTTGAGATTGCTGGTGAAAGTTGGGAAATGTCAACATTCTGCCACGTGTTCCCTTGGGCAGTTTCTCCATTTGCGCCCTTGTCTTGCGCTCATTGTGGATTGAGAATTAATCTTGGTTCATGCAGTTGCTTCACAACAGGAATCCTCTCCTGAAAGCAAGCAACAGGGGGGGTTGGAAACAAAGGTGTTATACGCTTTATATTCAAAGTGTTTTATAAATTATAGTAATCAATTTGAGAATTTGGTTAAGTATTATCACTGAACTGCTGCACTGGGGCACTGCAAAAGATGTAGTTGTCACAGCTATGTATTTTAGAGTCCACACAGTTAGACATTTACATGTGCTTTATATTTTGACATGTTATTTTGACATAAGCTACAGGCTTTGAAAAAAAAACTCCTGTACTCTCGTTCCTTAGATGTCTCATGACCTCACGTAGTTCAGATGATATACGTAAATCTGTTCATTGCACGATGAAGACTCCAGAAACATTTCACATAATTTGCTGCTTCCACAATTGCATCCCAAAAAACAGGCCCTGAGGTGAGAGGAATTCAAGATGCAAGCAAACTGTTTGTGATTGAAGAAACAAGTTTCCTTATGCACCAATAAAGATTGCAATTTGCTATGGTGATAGATACCATCACTCAGTCAGGATCTCGCGAATCTCCTGCACTCTGGCAACCTGGTGCTGTATATGGGGCGTGTCTCTCTTCAGTTTCACCGAAAGCGTTTTGATGTCTATCTCCAGCTTGAAGTGAACACAAGAATAAAGTCACCACATCAAGAATTAAAGTTAAGCCCACATGCTGATTACATATCCAGTATTTGAATAGTATTTCTTGGAATAAACACGGCATACATGCAAAGATATGGTGCTGAGTGTAATTTAAGTGAATTATGTAAAGTTGAGGCATTATATCAGTGATGCTTTTCCAGGCAATATCAAATAGCAGGAAACTAATAATCACAGCCAAGGTTGGTTCATGCAGAAGGACATGCATTAGAAATTCTGCCAACTTAGCAATCAAGTTGGATGCATGTGTGTGTGTGTGGGGGGGGGGGGGGAGATGGATCCATCTCCAATACCATGCAGGTGTCTGCGGTCAATTTACTATGTGCATATTTTTACAATATTACACATCATGCTGAATATAAATTCTAATTAAAAACCATACCAAAAGGTTTTCTCGCTGACGCCCCGTCAGATGCAAGGTGTTCTGTTACACTATGTAATGACACAACCCTCACAGTAACATGGCTGCTGAAGTAAGCTTGTAGTGTTTGGAACAGTCCATTATGGAAGAGGAAGTAGATGATGCAATCTGTACATCCCATGTACAGGGGTCTGGGACCATATCTGAAGCATGTACAGTTGGGTCATCTTATGTAAAAGTGGGATTTGCTTGCATTGGAGGCAGTTCAGGAAAAGTCTACAAGCTTTGTGGTGAAGGAAAAATAAAACCACGGGTGCTATAAACGTTTAGTTGCTGCATTCCATTTTCCCTCTTCTAGTCTTATTGATCTCCTTCTATTTACATCTCCACACAGATCAGCTGTCCCTAACAAGTCTTCACCACTCTCTCTAAGCCAGCAACACCACCACTTAAATGTCATTCAATCCCTCCTGGTCTTGACCTTGTCAAACCCTCTGTTCTATCCACCCACCCTATCTATGCTGTTCCTTCACCATTGCTGTGTCAAAATCCAACACTGTGGGTATACTCCACAGCTCCAGTACTGCGGCAGCTTGCCACCACCTTTGCCAGGGCAACTAGGAATGGGCAATTGAACACTGTCTTGTCTGGCTAAGCCAACATCCCATGACTATTTCTTTACCCCTCATAATTTTATAAACCTCTGCAATGTCACCTCCAATATTCCAGTGAGAATAAACCCAACCCATCACGTCCACTATCTTGTTATAACTGCACCCTATGTTCCAGCAGTGAAATTTTGTAGCGACAGTCGCACAGGATGGAAACAGGCCCTTCAGCCCAACTCAGCCATGCTGACCAAGATGCCCCATTTTAACAAATCCGATTTTCAATATACAATAGCCTGAAAGAGACCGATAAGAAAAATAGTGGTAGGAAATAACACCTGTAGCATAATTTTGCTACTGTGGTTTGGGGCCTAACAAGGGAAGATGTGAGAAGTATTACCTCCCAGCCCAACCCATTCCCTCCCACAAAATCTCCTTCCTCCTTACATACAGGAAGTACTACATTGTATTATCAAAAATTTTAAGCCATCTGAATAGTTCCTGCAATCATCTGTGAGCCATGTTTGACCTTTCCAGCACTGATTTTCCCTCTGTGAGATTCTGCTGCGTCAGGAACTATGCCTGCGGAATAGCTTTAGCATTGTGTGGAATACTTTTGTGCTCCAGCTGTTTTGGAATAAAATCTGCTTGGCAGAGAAATGACTAAGTCTGCTGCTGGCAATGAAGGGTATGAGGGTTTAGCACTATGTTCATTTTTTTTTTTTGCTTTGTCTGTCTGATGCAACACAGCTGCAGGGAATGGCACATTTACAATCCATCCCCACAGTCCTTCAATGTCCGATAAGCAGAGTTTTTCTGCTGCCGTGGACTGGAACCAGAGAGTGGACCATAAATCACAGTCCAGCGGTCCTGCTATTGTCTGTAGCTCCATCTCCACTGTCATCACTTGACAGACAGAGATAATGATAAATCCCATCAATTGACAATAGATTAAAACCTAAATACACCACTGCACAGCATAAACAATCGCAATCAGATGCTCCAGTAAAACAAAAACCGGTAAGTCTCTACAGAATATACATAACGCACACCAGGAACAAAGATGTATAGAAATAGTTCCCCTATTATAAGCACTTCCTCCTTCCTTCACTGAGTTACATCCCCATGGCCACTGGTTGCTGACTTTACCCCAACAACAGCTGGATTATGCTGCTGGGATGTGATGACTAGTTTTCTCCTCAAGCACACCCTTATCCTTGGAGGAACAAGAGATTGCAGATGCTGCAATCTGGAACAAAAAAGCAGAGCTGCTGGAGGAGCTCAGTGGAGCAGGCAGCATCTTTGTGGGGAAATGGACTGTCAATATTTTGGGACGAGACCTTTCATCTGGACTGAAAGAGTAGAAAGGAAATAGCCAGTATAAAGAGTTGGGGGACAAAGGTGGTCAAGTGATAGATTGGAACAAGTGAGGTGGAAGTTCATTGGCAGATAAGTCAGGTGGGGAAGGGAAGGGATGAGCGAACCAAGGAGTCACAGACTGGGTTATCACTGCGGAAAGCAGGAAGGGATAGGGAAGGGCAGATGTGAATGGTGGTGGGATCACGTTGTGGCTGGCAGAATTGTTGACGAATGATATGCTGGATGCAGAAGCTGGTGGGCTAACAGGTAAGGACTATGGAATCTCTGCTCCTATGGGGAGGTGGGGTGAGAGGGTGCAGGACATAAAGGAGATACAGTAGAAGTGATGGTTAACCACTGGGTGTGGAACAGCATTTCCTGAAATAGCAAGACATTTCTGATTTCCTGGGGTGAAAAGCCTTATCTTGAGAACTGATGCGGCAAAAGAGAAAGCAAGAGAAAGGTATGGCATCCTCAGAAGAGATCAGGAGATGTGGCCTATGTAGCTGTGGGAGATAATTGGTTTGTGCTAGATCCTCATTCTAAATGTCAACTTTCCAGAAAGATTGTTTTGGGACAATGTTGCAAGAAGTCTTCCCAGTTTCTGCATCCTCTAACGCAAGACCACAACAAGCTGATCATTGGCCATGTCAACCCATTTCTCGTGTTACATTTCTTTCAACATTAGTCCAATTTTTGCTCTCAAGTGATTAAATCTGAACTGGGAACCAGATATTAATGTAGAGGCTAGTTCTCTTCCTTCAACAGTTGCCTGCCTCTTACTGAAGGGTATTCAAGGTGGAAAGATATACTTCTACATGATTAAGTAATATCTGTAAAATGTTAAATGTTTTAATCCCAGTCTATTCAATGTATGTGAATGGATCTGCTGTTGGACATGTGGTGATTTACCTGCTTTAGTTCCTGCCTCATCTGTGGCGCTTCTCCATCTTCTGTTGCATTTACCTGAAGCCAATTCTGTAGCACAGAAGCCTGGTTCTGCCAGATCCTGCAGAGAAACGCAATGGAACGTTTATTTCCATATGATAAAGGAGGCCATTCAGTTCCAGCTCACAAAGCAATCCTGTTACCTCATTAATTTTGTTTGCCCCATTGAGGTAATATTCTTACCCCATTCCCATCAATTTTATTACTTACTACACACCACAGCATTCAAATTTCCAAAGATTGTCCCTAGTGCACAGGATAGAACTAGTGCACAGGTGATCGTTGGTCAACGCGGACTTGATGGGTCGAAGGGCCTGTTTTCCACACCATAGCTCTAAACTAAATGTATAGTGGCCAACTAACTTATCAACCAGCACTTCTTTGGCATATTGGAGGAAATCACGTGGTCACAAAGAGATCATCAAACTCCAAGCAGACAGCAGCCGTGATCAAAAATAAACCATGAGGCAGCATCTCCACCGAGCTGCTAAGCATTGTTTTCAATAATTTCATTTCAGACAGCATTGTTAAATGCAGATTAATGTTTTATCCACACTGCCAAATCATGGGATGTTCAGAAGGATATGCATTAAATTGCGTTAATAGGAGAGTTGAAGCAGTCCACCTTGTAATAAGCGATTTTGATCTAGTCTATAATTGATCTCAAGAGCAAGAAGTTGCATCTACACTGTAGTCCTGAGTAGTCACCTCACTGAGTATACGAGTGATACTTGGATACCAGCCAACATAAAACACCAGATTATCTGCCTGAACCAGCAAGTATATTTACAGAGCTGTTCACCTGTGTATTGTGAGGCTAAACAATCTATTTCGAGCATAACTGGGGCCAGGTGACACCATTATATACCCATAAAATAAAAGTATTCAAGTCAGTCACCTTCAAAAGAATGCTGATTTTCTACAAATCTTAACAAAGGGGAACCTGTCCCTGTTTACTCGAGATATTTGATTATTGTTGACTTATTTTTTATTGGAATCAACCAACTTATTCTCTTCCAAAATGGGAACCTGGAAAGGATGGATATGTCCAGAGAAAATGATTAGAAATCTTGAAATATATTCTTGGCAGAGTCAAATGTTGAGGACCGAGCCTCAAAATTTGAAACATGACCAGAAGTGTCAGAAACAGATGAATGAGACAATTAAGGCAAGTTAAAAAAAGAACATGACTGAACAATGCTAAAATTATACTGAGAAGATCAGGGATTCAATAAACCGGCCAAAAGACGATCACAAGTACAAAAGTAGCAGTAGAGATAGGGACAAGAAGATGCTGAGAACAATTAAACATTTTTCTAAAACTAATAACCCCTGGCTTTGGAAGGAGAGTAATAGAAACTTACGAGACTGATAGCCGGATAAAAGTCATCAGTCATTGGAGAAACACTGCAAAAATGTCCTCCATGGAGCAAAGGCATACATTAATAATGAGGCAAATCAAAGGAGACCGAAACAGAATGGGATTACTGGGGGGGGGGGGGGGGGGGTGGGAGCACGTGTGGGACAGCTAGTCATTTTGCTTTTAACCAGAGAGTTATGATAATCTTAAGTGCGCAGATTGAGACAGTGGAAGAGACTTAATGATGATTTTGTAAATTAGTTTAGACATATCTCCATCTTTCAGGGAATCAAAAGGAAGATTTAAGAGTATTTCCTCACCATACAGGTCTGACTGCACGTGACTATGGAAAGGGAAACAGAATTAAGGCCAAAAAGTCTTTGTCAAAACAGTGTTAATGAGAAAAATAAGTTAGCTGTGAAATGGTGAGCTGGCATTGCTGTGGGGATCAGTAGAGGTTGATGGGTTAATTGCAGCAATTAGAGTGATAATACAAAGGAGCATAAAATGTTCAGGCTGAGCTGTCGGACACACCCAACAGTCAGTCAGTGCTAATGAAAAAAAGACACCTAATATCGCGGATGGATGACTTTCAGTAGAAATGGTCAGTTCTCTAATACAAACACAGGAAACCAGTTAGCCAAGCTGCAGACTTCGTCATTGAGTCTAGATGGTTGCAACCTGCTCAGATGGAAGATGAGGTGCTGTTCCTTGATCTTGAATTTGGCTTTGCTATAAAGGGCAGGGGGCTAAAGGAAGCATGTGGGGCTGAAAACAGGGTTCTCCGGAAATCTTCATTTGGTTGCTCCAATGTTGAGGAGGTCACATTGCAAACGCCATATACAGTACACTAGATTAGAAGGGTAAATAAATCACTGTTTCACCTTGGGAGAACTGCCTGATTCACAAGATGGGAAGGAAAGACGTGAAAGGAAAAGTGTTGCATAGCTTGCGGTTGCAAGGGAAATTGTCATAAAAAATAGAAGGATGGGTTGGGATAGAACTGCAGACCATCAAGCAATCATTTTGAAATGTTGAAAAGGAGGAAAGACACCAGAAACTGTTGATACTGGAATCTTGAGCAAAGATTAAATCGCTGGAGGGACTCAGCAGGTGGAGGGAATGGACCGATGACGTTTCATGGCAGGATCCTTCTTCAGACCGTTTGGACTAGGCAGAGAAAGCTTGAAGAGAGGTGGGGGTGGCGCAAAGCCTGGTAAGTGATAGGTGGATAAAGTTGAGCGGAGTGGGTGATTGGCAGATAGGTGGAGGAGAGGGGAGGTATTACTTCAAAGTGGAGAATTCAATGTACACACCACTGGGTGGTAAGCTACCCAAACAATAGACCAAGTTGGAAGAGGTGCACATGAGTCTCTGTCTCACTGGAAGGAAGTAGAAGAGGTGCAGGGACAGGCATTACATCTCCACGTGGTTCTATTGCATTTTATGCTCCCAATGTGCTTTACTGCACATTGGCAAAACCATGGGTAGACAAGGCGACTATTTCGCCAAACACACGCTCTTTCTGCCAAGCCCTACTGGAGCTTTTACTTGCTAACCATTGCAACTCTCCTTCCTATTTCCATAAAAACCTTTTTGTCCTTGGCCTCCTCGATTTACCAGAGTGAGGCCAAATGCAAACTAGAAGAACAGCACCTCATATTCCCATGGGGAGCTTACAACCCAACGGTATGAACATTAAATTCTCCAATTTCAAGAAGAAAAAAAAACTGCAATAACAGGAAATCTGAATTAAAACAGAAATGCTGGAAACGCTCAGCACGTCAAGCAGCATCTTTAGTAAGACAATCAATGTTGAAGATCGTTTGTAAGAGCTGGGTCAGAAAAACAGAAATGCTGGAAACGCTCAGCAGGTCAAGCAGCATCTTTAGTAAGACAATCAATGTTGAAGATCCTTTGTAAGAGCTGGGTCAGAAAAACAAATTAGTTTTATGCTGAAGTCGTCAAGTCGACTTTATTGTTAAACAGACTAGTATTGTGAGGTACAGGTACAATGAAAAACTTGCTTGCAGCAGCATCACAGGTGCAGAGACTCAAACACACAGAACATAAATTATACAAAAAATATCCAAGAAAGTGATGAGATAAGAGGTTGCAAGACATGACATTAGTAAAAACATAATTAGAATCTGCAGAGAAAATGGAGGCAAATGAGGGAACAAAAATATCTCTGATAGGGCAAGGCTAGAGGTGGATGACTTACAGAGGGAATGACCAGTTCTGATCCAGTCAGTTATCATATGTTCTTGAGGGCAGGGGAATAAGGCTTGAAGGAGCAGAGACAAGGATTGGGAGAGAGGGGGGAGTGTAGAATTTGGGGAAAAAGTGAGAGTAGGGAGTTGAGAGAAGGGCTGCGCACGGCAGAGGGAAAGGAAGCAGGAGACAGTGAGGGTAGCAGGAAGGCATTGAGAAGCAGAGTGGGTGAGGCAGAAGAAAGGGCAGTGGGGGGGGGGGCAGAGGGAAGGGGATCAGGAGGGGGAGGCAGAGGAAAGGGAAACGGGCAGAATGTGGATGCAGGAAAATCAACATACTGAAGAGATGTCAGGGGTGTCCTTGGTCCATTTCTTCCAAATCAATAATTCCTTTGATGATATTCTACGGCTGGGTATAGAGTATCTTCTCTAGGGCAGAGATCAATTTGAAGGTGGGGGGGCAGGCTTTATTGCACGCCTGACCGCCCTAATGTTGGGAGAATTTGACGAGGTTGTCAGCATTTGGCCCACTTGGTTTTGCTGCTGCAGGTATTAGTAAGAGCTAAATACAGAGTGCCGCCCTGACAACCTACCTGAGCCGCTGCTTGCCGTCATGGAAGCTCTGCATCTGCTGACGTATTCCATGCAGTTCAGCCTTCAGTTTACGTTGCTGATCACATTCAGCAAAGTCAGCATCTGATTTATGGGAATGGAATAGAAAGGATTAACCAGAGGCAGCCCTTAAACCATCACAGCTGTCTTTACTCTCAAAAGAATTCTGACCTTCACAGTAAACTGCAGGACACCACAGCAAAAATCTGACACGCATCGCAGTCTGCATTCTGTGCAATGAGAGCGATTCGGTGCACATAATACATTAAAGATTAGCTTTAATCTATTACGGCTTGATGTAATTACATATTTACACCGTTCATAGAAACATGCTCATGATGTCAGATCTACAGTGTCCTCCATAATGTTTTGGACAAAGACCCATAATTTATTTATTTGTCTCTGTACTCCACAATTTGAGATTTGTAATAGAAAAAATCACATGTGGTTAAAGTGCACATTGTCAGATTTAAATAAAGGCCCCTTTTATACATTTTGGTTTCACCATGTAGAAATTACAGCAGTGTTTATACATAGTCCCCCCCATTTCAGGGCACCATAATGTTTGGGACACAGCAATGCCATGTAAATGAAAGTAGTCATGTTTAGTACTTTGTTACATATCCTTTGCATGCAATGACTGCTTGAAATCTGCGATTCATGGACATCACCAGTTGCTGGGTGTCTTCTCTGGTGATGCTCTGCCAGGTCTGTATTGCAGCCATCTTAACTTATGCCTGTTTTGGAGGCTAGTCCCCTTCAGTTTTATCTTCAGCATATAAAAGTCATGCTCAATTGGATTCAGATCGGGTGATTGACTTGGCCACTCAAGAATTGACCATTTTTTAGCTTTGAAAAATTCCTTTGTTGCTTTAGCAGTATGTTTGGGATCATTGTCTTGCTGTAGAATGTACAGCCGGCCAATGAGTTTTGAGGCATTTGTTTGAACTTGAGCAAATAGGATGTGTTTATACACTTCAGAATTCATTATGCTACTACCATCAGCAGTTGTATCATCGATGAAGATAAGTGAGCCAGTACCTTCAGCAGCCATACATGCCCAGGCCATAACACCCCCACCACCGTGTTTCACAGATGAGGTGGTATGCTTTGGATTTTGGGCAGTTCCCTCTCTCCTCCATACTTTGCTTTTGCCATCATTCTGATATGTTAATCTTCATCTCATCTGTCCACAGGACCTTATTCCAGAACTGTGGTTGTTCTTTTAAGTACTTCTCGGCAAACTGTAACAGCTAACCAGTGGTTTTGCTGTGTAGTCTCCGTATTTTTGTCTTCTGCAGATAGTGGTCATTGACAAATCCACACCTGAAGAGTGTTTCTGATCTGTCGGACAGGTGTTTGGGGATTTTTCTGTATTATAGAGAGAATTCCTCTGTCATCAGCTGTTGAGGTCCTCCTTGGCCTACCAGTCCCTTTACGATTAGTAAGCTCACCAGTGCTCTCTTTCTTCTTAATTATGTTCCAAACAGTTGATTTTGGTAAGCCTAAGGTTTGGCTAATGTCTCTAACAGTTTTATTCTTGTTTCTCAGTCTCATAATGGCTTCTTTGACTTTAATTGGCACAACTTTGGTCCTCATGTTGATAAACAGCAATAAAAGTTTCCAAAGGTGATGGAAAGACTGGAGGAAGGACTGCTGAGAGCTCTCTTCTACCTGCTTTAAGGAAGCAATTAAACACACCTGTGCAATTACAAACACCTGTGAAACCATGTGACCCAAACATCAAATCTCAAATTGTGGAGTACAGAGGCAAATAAATAAATGATGGATCTTTGTCCCATTATGGAGGGCACTGTATGTGCAGGGTGTTGTGGAAACTGTAAACTAAACAGTCCTGGGATATCATTTGATGGGGAAAGGAAACGGTGTGCATCATAATCTGTCTGCAGATTCCGCAATGTTCTAGAACTGTGAGGGATATCATCTGCTCCTGTTTCCTTGTTGTATTTTCAGTTGCAAATTGCTATTTTAACTCCCTGTCAGTCAGGACCGGCAATGAGACTGGACCTGAAACTCTACTGTGGAATGGGAGATGACGCACCTATGAAGGCAGAGCTACAGTTAAAGAAGTCTTCTACGCTTCCTTTCAACAAACAATAACCAGCTCCCTGCCCATGACAAATTCACCCTTGGGTGTCATGGCGTTAGAAGATTCTAAATAATCCTCACATTATCTGCAAGTGGTTTCACCTTCTGTACTCTATCCAACCACAATGTTTTTTATGTGTTGAAAGAAATTGCAGATGCTGGTTTACGCCAAAGATAGACAAAAGTGCTGGAGTAATTCAGTGGGTTGGGCAGTATCTCTGGAGAAACAGGATGGTGATGTTTCGGGCCGGAACCCTTCTTCAGACTAAAATTAGAGGGGAGGGAATTGGAGGTAAGAACAGTCACAGGTTTTGCACACAAACACAGCTTTCAAACATTCATGGACATGATTCCCAATGCTCTTGCCCCCCCCTGGGGCAACGCGGATCTTCCAGTGCTAAGGAGATTGCAGTTAGGGAGAGAAGCCAAGGCTATCTTTACCAATGCTAATTATGGTGGAGTTCAGGACAGTATAGGTATTGTAGTTCATTTTGGTTAGGATCATCAGCTGTCTGAACAAGAACTGCTTCCTCTGCAGGATCTTTGAGATTTTCCAATTGGATTTTCTTGCCATAAGCGAACATTCAGAGACCAAGCTCCAAGTCAACATCAACTCAAGTGGATCGGACCTGCACTTAATATGTTCAAAATAAAGGTAATTAACCAGCCCACTCCCAAACATGCAACACCATTCTCTGACAGTAAAGACAGATGTCCATGATGAAATTGCATTCAGTGGGCACAGTCTTAGGGGAAGAGAGCATCTCAAACCCAGTACAACGATTATGGTTTACCAAGTAACAACATTACCTGTGCCCTCCTCCAACCTCATCTACTGTATCCGCTGTTCCAGGTGTCATTGGCGAGACCAAGCGCAGGCATGGCAATCGTTTCACTGAACACCTCCGCTTAGTCAGTCTTAACCTACCCGATCTGCAGGTGACTCAGCATTTCAATTTCCCCTCCCATTCCCAATCTGACCTTTCTGTCCTGGGTCTCTGCCATTGTCAGAGTGAGGCCCAGTGCAAATTGGAGGAACAGCACCTGATATTTTGCATGGGTAGTTTACACCCCAGCAATATGAACATTGACTTCTCTAACTTCAGATAGCCCTTGCCTTCTCTCTCCATCCTCTCCCCCTTCCCAGTTTTCCCACTAGTCTTACTGTCTCCAACTACATTCTATCTTTGTCCCGCCCCCTCCCCTGACATCAGTCTGAAGAAGGGTCCCGACCCAAAACGTCGCCCATTCCTTCTCTCCAGAGATGCTGCCTCAGCCGCTGGATTATTGTGTGCAGTTTTGGTCTCCAAATTTGAGGAAGGACATTCTTGCTATTGAGGGAGTGCAACATAGGTTCACAAGGTTAATTCCCCGGATGGCGGGACTGTCATATGCTGAGAGAATGGAGCGTCTGGGCTTGTATACTCTGGAATTTAGGATGAGAGGGAATCTTATTGAAACATGTAAGATTATTAAGGGTTTGGACACGCTAGAGGCAGGAAGCATGTTCCCGATGTTGGGCCAGTCCAGAACAAGGGGCCACAGGTTAAGAATAAGGGGTAAGCCATTTAGAATGGAGATGGGGAAACACTTTTTCACACAGAGTTGTGAGTCTGTGGAATTCTCTGCCTCAGAGGGCGGTGGAGGCAGGTTCTCTGGATACTTTCAAGAGAGAGCTAGATAGGGCTCCTGAAGATGGCGGAGTCAGGGGATACGGGGAGATGGCAGGAACGGGGTACTGATTGTGGATGATCAGCCATGATCACATTGAATGGCTGGCTTGAAGGGCCGAATAGCCTACTCCTGCACCTATTGTCTAGTGTTACTCCAGCATTCTTTGTCTATCTTCGATTTAAACCAGCATCTGCAGTTCTTTCTTACAGATTACTTGTGCCCTTGTGTATTTCCTACAGCAGGCACCTCAAAGCACTGGAGAGGGAACCTTCCAGTGGAATTGGTAATTAGCAAACAATATTGATATTCGTTTGCTAGAGTCACATCCCCATCATCAAGACACTGATTACACTTGGCTCTGTTCCGTAGACCACATCACTTGCATGATTTGTCAATCATTGTCAAACATTCAAGGATATGCTTAAAGCGTCCTTGAAAAAGTGCAACATGCCCAATAGTTCGTTCGAAAACCTGGTCCACGATCACCGCAACTAGGAAAGGTTGATTTGGATCGGCTGTTATTTGTTTACCTTGCTCCTGGAAAGTTGGACTGAGGAATTCTGTTCTGTCCCTTAAATGATCTGGAGAGAGCAGCTGTCGAGTTGTGTGTTTAGGCAAAACTCGCTTGTCCTTTCGAACTTGGTGAGCACCAAACCCGTTGTTCCTGTATTCATCCTCATTTGTCTAAAATCAAAATGGGTATAGACAGTTAAATCCATTTCTTTTCTGTCTCCTGTAATGGTGGCTGGTAGATTATGGGTCCAGTTTGACAGATTCAACCCCCCCCCCCCCCCCCCAGTCAGTAACGACAGCTGACTTTTAATTGGCTTTTGTTTTAATATGTTACGGTAATGTAATAAATTTACCAGCAAATTCAGGAAATTTAAAAGGTGTGAAAAATGGGGCTTTGGTGAGTTTCAAGGGAGTGTGGGAACTGCAGCTCATGAATGTTAGAGGGAACGAGAGAACCAGAGCCCTGGTATGTGAAAGGGAGTGTGTGATTCAGGATCCCTGCATGGTCAAGGGAGCTTTGGAACCAGGGTGAGGAGGAGCGTTTAAAGGAGTGAGGGAACCAGGTTTTTTTAAGGGAATGTAGGATCCAGGGCCAAATTACTCAAAGTCAAGTCAAGTCAAACTTTATTGTCATTTAGAAATACATCGATATATGCAATTCCAAATGAAATTCCATTGCATTTGGCTGAAGGGAGCATGCAAACCAAGACCATGGTGTGTTAAAGGGAGTGTAGGAATCAGGTCCCAGTGTACTGAAGGAAGCTTGGGGACCAGGCCTATAGTGTGTTGAAGGGAGTGTTGGAACCAGGGCCACAGGTTAAAATGCAACGTGGGATTTAGGGGACCAGTGTGTTAAAGAGAGAGTGGGATCAAGAGCCCCGTGTGTTAAGGGAATGTGGAATCAGGGGCTCAGTATGTTAAAGGGAGTGTGGGAACCACAACTCCTGTATGTTAAAGGAAGCATGGAATGAGAGGGCCAGTGTATTAATGGAAACATGGGAACTGGGACCCCAGTGTGTTGAAGTGAATGTGGGGTCTAGGACCCTGGTGTGTTAAAGGGAGTGCAGGAGAGAGCATATAGTGAGGCAAATGGCAAAACATCAGAATGTCTTAACATCTGGATAGCAGATTAATAACATTTTATAGTATTGCGAATTGATAACTGTTTTGAGACAGATAAAATACAATGAGCAAGAGAGAAGGAAGCATATATTAATAAGCTCAAGTATTGCTGCATATGTGGTTTACTAGCAAAAGAAATACATGATGCACTATCAGATATCTTGTTTCCCACAGATTTTCTCACATCCCATCTTAAAGCAATGTTCTTATCCTATGGAAGGGCAACTGAGTGTTCCAACCCAGCCCTTTCAGCCTTAAGATTTTCAGCAGGAGAGTGGAATGGGAAGAATGCCTATGCAAATCAGTAGGCTCCATCAAATACTTTGTAAGGGCAAGTGAATAGTTTGAGGGAGCAGATGGCCCAGACCTCCTTGCTCTGGCTGGCTCACTGTAAATGGAAAGACTTCAGCCAAACCTTAAACTCAGCTAAACCTCCCATATACCTGCGTTTTGAATTAGTTTTTGTCACTAAGTTACTCTGAACACAGTTTATGCATTACCAAGACCCAAGGACACTGCAATCAAGTTCTAGAGTAATGATGGAGGCACAGATTTCTGGGTTATGTGGCTATTTACAAGCATGAATGATCGACTATAAGGGCATTTCAATAGTTGAGCCTTATGGTGAAGAGGGTGTGCTTGAGTAGTCGAGCAATGTACAATGAGATTCTGAATGTGAAGTTCATTCAGCGATGAGGTTTAAAGTTCATCCTTTCGTACTTAAGGTTATGACCAAACTTCCAGTAAGGCAAATAGAATCAACATATGAGGTAAAAATATGATGTTGGGTGTGTGATAACTTGCCTTCAATCCTGTTGCTACTTAACGGAAGGAGATTTTAACTGATCTACCTTTCAATATTGGGCGGCAAGACAGGTGTAGAATCAAGCAGAGCATAGACAGATAGAGCTGAATACGAGGAAGCTAATTTCATGCATCTTACCACCTCTCGAGTACAAGTTATTGGATTTATGACATTTACTACACCCTGTTGCAGAACACTATTTTTCAAAATATGGGAGACTATTTTACATTCCTGATACGATACGATATAACTTCACATAAAAGACAAGTTCTTCAACCAATAGGCAAAGACAATAGCTTCTCCAATGACATAACAGCTTTTGCACTGCAGTAATTATCAAACAATTTTTGTGCCATTATAATCTGTGAAGAGCGCAGCAGAGGATATGCAGGCATTTGGAATGGAAACCAAGCAAAGGCAACCTGGTGTTAGGCAATACTGCAGTTAGGATCAGAATCAACATCCTCAGAACAAGCAAGATTAGCAGGAGAATGCAGCAGAATAACAGTGGCTTACATTCCCTTTCTCCTTCCCCAGTGACAAGAATGCTGAAGGGGGTAGAAGCACATCCTTTGGCACTGGCTGCTCCTGCAGAGTGTCCATGGTGGGCCATGAGGGAACAAAGTGGGTAAAGGGTAAGGTCATCTGTGACGGCATAGCCTGTAAAGTTGCTGCTTGTGGTTGCCAGGTAACATGGTCAACAGTATCCTTCAGAGAATGGTTCCTTTGGCTTGTGTGAGTCCTTACTTCATGAACTTTGGACTGTGTTGGAGTCTCCACTTTGTCTTCTGATAGAGAGGTTAGAGTTGACAATGAAGCGCCCAAAATCAAAGCATTGCCACTGTAATCAAGATGAGGATAAATCAGAAGCAGAAAAAAACCCGTCAGATGCTGAAAATTATTAAATAAAAACAGAAAACTGCAGAAACAGTCAGCAAAACTGGAAATACCAGTGGAGAGTAAAAAAAGTATTCACCAACAAGTTGTTCTGTGAAAACTGGAATGGTGTACAATTCTCTCCACAATTGCAGCAAATTCTTAGCAGCATTGCCTGAATTTGTATTTCATAAACCTGACCCAAATCAACATTCGACCAGATTTGATGGACCCCAACCCACCAACAGCCCACCCCTGCTGGAGCCCTAACCGACCACTGGTCCATACCTGCTGGATCACGACCCCTATCAGGTCTGCCTTGATGAAAGAACCTGTTCAAGGTTTTTTTCTCTCCGTGTGCTTACAAATTTCAGCAGGGTGTCTGTCTTTTCTCTCCTCTAATGAAATTTGAAATGTATCCAGCAAATACTTTTGTGTAGGAAGGAACTGGAGACCACGTTTTAACCCAGAGTCAATCGTCTGCTTTGATCTGTGTTATCACCATACCCCTCCATATCTCGACTCCCTCTCCCCTGAATCTCAGTCTGAAGAAGTCTCAACCCGAAACATCACCTGCTCTCCAGAGATGCTGCACGTTCCGTCGCTATGTTACTCCAGTATTTTGTGTCTAGCACATATTTTTACTTTCCTTTTTTACTCTAAAATTTACTGCATAATGCCTCACATGCTGCTCTCTCCTGAGGTTGAACTCTTTTTTATTCTTTGACAGGGTGAACTGTTTGTATTCCTTGTATTGCTCCCACTGTTTAGTTTAATTTAGTTTATTAATGTCACGTATGCCCGGTACAGCGAAAAGCTTTTTGTAGCATGCAATCAGTGAAGACTATACGCGGTTACAATTAAGCCGTTTTATGTTCTGTGGTTACTTTCTTGTTACATTTGCGTTCTACTTCCTCTTTCCTTATCATCTTTTTTGGTCACGCTATGCTGAATTCTAAATTTTTCCCAATCCACAAGCTTCTTGAAACAGAATAAGCTTTATCCTTTGATCTAATACCATCTTTTCCTCGTGAGCCACAGCTGGAGCATTTTTCCAGTTGGTTTTTTGTGTCTTGAAGGGATAAACTATACTTTAATTCATTAAATGTTAGTAATTCCTTATTTCCTGCCACAATATTTCATGCAGTTGTTCAACCTACCAGTCATCTTGTGCCGTAAAACATTGTAGTTTTTAACATGAGACCCTAGTTTCACATCAAACCAAATGATTTTCAATCTTTATAGAAAATTCTATCCATTGCTTCAACAAAGACAGTGATGATTACTACTAAAGGTATCATGGACAGATACATTTGCCGCAGGTACGTTGGTAAGAATAAGATCAAGCTGGTTGTTAAGAATATTGAACTAGTTTATCCCTTCTGTTGATGTGTTATGTGTCTGTCACAAATCCAGTCTGGTAGCTATGTCCTTCACGACTCAACAAAAGCATTGGTGTTACCAAAGAACTTTGGGGATGAACATTAAAGACTCCAATCATCCTGTGCACTTGTTACTTTCAGTGCTTCTCTAACCTGTTGTTCGATGTGATTCATTCATTGAGGGGGGACAAAAAGTGGCAATCAGGAGGAGGTTCCTTGCCACTGATGCCATGAAACTTCAAGAAGTCTGCAGTCAATGTTAAGGCCTCTCAGGATGACCCCTGTCTACCAAGATATCACCACCTTGGTGCATGTATGCTGGTGGGACAGGACATCCATGGATTGTGATGAAGGACACAAAATGTGTGTTACAAAGTAATTCGAGCCATTTTTGATTCTTTTGATGGCGGTATTGCTTGACTAATCTGTAGGACAATCCTCCCTCTTTTGATCTTAATCTCTATATGTTCCATGACTGGGCTGGGAATTACTTTGCTATGTCTGAATTCAGTTGGTCCAGCTGTTTAAAAAAAACTATTATAATTGTGGCTTTGATACTACTGATTGATTTGTTGAGCCAGTTTTGGGAGTTAGATTTTGGCCAGAGCAAAAAAGATGGCAGACTGTCCCCAATGACGAATGGGGTTGCTAATGTTGTACCATTATTTATGAAGGGCAGAAAGGACAAGCCTGGGAATTACAGGAAGGTGAGCCTGACATTGGAGGTGATTCCTCAGGATCTACCAGCATTTGGAAAGGCACGGACTGATTAGGCACATTCAGCATGGCTTTGTATGTGGAACTCGTCTCAGAAATCTCATAGAATTTTTTGTAGAGGACACCAAGATATGATGAAAGCAGAGCAGTGGATGTTATCTACATGGACTTCAACAAAGCCATTGACAAGGTTTCACATGGTAGGCTAGACTAGAAGGTTAGATCGTATGGAATCCAAGGTGAGCTAGCCACTTAAATTCAAAATTGGTTTGGAGGATGAAGTCAAAGTGTGGTTATGAAAGATTGATTTTCTGATTTACGACCCATGACGAGCTGCAGGTACTGGGTGCCCTGCTATTTGTTATATACATGAATTATTCGGATAACAGCGTCGTTAAAACTGTTCGTAATTTTTCAGATAACAACAACATTTGTGGTATCGTAAACAGTGAGGAAGGATATCCAAGTTTACAACAAGATCTAGATCAGCTGGGAAGATGAGCCAAGGAATGGCAAATGGAATTTAACTCTGACATTAACTCTGACAGGTGTTGCACTTTGGAATGTCAAACCAGGACAGATCTTCTACAGTAGGTGGTAGAGCTCTGGAGAGTATTGTAAAACAAAGAGATCTGGGAGTACACATGAATAAAAAGTGAAAAAAGAGCATGGGCTTGAAAGTAGAGGGGATGATTACATTTGCCGATGACACCTAAATTCGCAAATGAGGTTAAGAGTGAGGAATTCCATGCATTCAGTGCTCCCAATGTGGCCTCCTTTACATCAGTAATACCAAGTGTACACTCTGTGACCATTTCACTGAGGACGCACTTTGTCTGCCAAGGCCTGCTGGATCTCAGGTTGCCAACCAATTTAATTCCCGTTCCCATTGCAACCTTTCTGCTCTTGGCCTCCTCCATTGCCAGAGTGAGGCCGCACATAAACAGGTGGAACAACATCTCATATTTTGTTTGGGTAGCTCACAACCCAAGTATAAACATTGAATTCTCCAATTTTAAGTAATACCCCTCTCTCTTTCTGTGTTCCCTCCCAACCCAGTGCACACCCATTTCTCCCACAATCCTCACTGTTCCTTTCCTCTCCTTTGTGCACTCATCTCCCATCCCCGAGTCCCTCATTTCTCTTTTATCTCTGCGCTTTCCTCTCCCACTGTCCCCTTCCACGTACGCCTCCCTTACCCAACACCTTTTTGTCTCCTTTTGATCACTTACCTTTGTCACTTACTCCACCCATCTGCCAGTCATACACCCTCCTGTATCCCCCATCACTTGCCAGGTTGTGTCCTGCCCCAACTACCTTTTCCAGCTGTCTCCCCCCCCCACTGCAATCAATCTGAAGAAGGGTCCCAATCTGAACCATCATCTGTCCATTCCCTGCTGCTTGCTGAGGAACTTGCTGAGTTCCTCCAACTATGTTTTGACAGTGAAGAAGATGAGTCTAGACTGCAGAAAAACATAAGTGAAGGTGGCCACTATGGTGGTGAATAGAATTTATTTGAGAGAAACATGCGAGGTAATACATATTTGGAGAGTAAACAAGACAATAGAATATGTAATAAATTAAAGGATAAAAGGAACAGAATATTAAAATGCATGTCCATTGATCGAGGAGTGAACTAGTCTCCACAAGACCTCATCCCTTCAAAATGCTGAAAAGGAGGTGAGGGGAAGATCTATTTATTGTTATCATCTTGCTGGAGGTGTCACCATTAGCAGAGGTTACCAAGAAGAAAATATGGTGAAGGACGAGGACAAAGGAAGTAAGAGGGCAGGAAGTGGTATAGTGTGAGAGGAAGTCCTGCTAGAATCGCATTAAACAGTACTAGTCATAGCACAGAAGGATGGTTGTAACACCACGAGAGGGGTGGAGAAAAGATTGCCAGGACTAGAGAATTTAAAGTTATCAGCGACTGAGTAGGCGCAGATTGTTTTATTTGCAAAGGACACACAAAGAAAATATAATTAAGATGATAAAATTGAGAGGCTACGACAATGTAACTGGCTTTCCCTTAGAGAGAATGATAATTAGAAAACTTCGATTTACGTTAATTAATTGAAGAATTAGAGCAGAGGTGAGGGAAAACCAATTTCAAAGAATGATACATTTAAATGCTCATCTTGGCAGGTGGCATCTTGCTCGACATAGATGAGTTGGGCTACACGGCTTGTTTCCATGCCGTATGACACTATTGCATTGAGCTGTTTGCTGCAAATTTCATTTTCAGTGGTGCTGATGCTGGAATGGGAAAGGTAAGGGGAAATTTGCGAGTGAATGAGAAAAGAGAAAGGGGAGTGGAAAAAAAGGAGAACAGGATAGAGGACAAGATATGCTATACAGAAGTTAAATGGTACGCCACCTAATATCATGAAATGTTTATTTCCAGGGTGCATTTGGGGATGGATCACATTTTAGAATTTTGTCAGTGCCCTGCGTTGGCAAGGACTACTTAATAATGAGAAAGAGAATACAAGGTAAGGTAGTATGGAAGTTATAAACAAGTTACTTATTTCTACTTTTACACCTTTGTATTCTTAATAAATACATTTATATCCTTGTATTAAACATAAACTAAAATGGTGTGTGTAACAGTATAAAATGGCTTTAGCTAAAACATAGCTGGGAGACTAAAAAGCAATAGTTTGGAATTTAAGGGTGGCGAGTGAAGGAGAGATACGAGGGGAAATGTAAAGTTTAATAAGATTGAGCCAAGGTCGGAATTTAATGGTGGCGAGATAGAGATAATTAGAATTGAAGAAAGATTGATGCGAAAGGAGTACAGCATGCAAGATAATGCAGCAGAGATAGGGCTAGAAACTGTAATAAAAAGCTGCTTGTTTCTGGGATTCAGAGAGCAATTAGAGAACGGACAGGTGGTGTCGTCTCTGAATGTTCCAAGCTGATATTTGCAAATAAAGGCTTTCGTCTTCTTGAAGAATTCTCCGTGTCTGTGTCATATTGTCCAAATTTGAGTCTTAAAACCACGACAGTAGCTTTGGAAATCGGGACAAAAGCCTGGTTATCTGGCACTGTTCGGCATTCATTTCCTGAATTGCTGTTCTCAATAATACAAAGAACCGTCAAAGACAAGGTGTGTGACTGGAGATCTTGAGCGCTCCTTCACAATTCTCGTGACAAGTACAAAAATAAGAAATAATGGGATACCATTGGTTTTAACCATGTACAAATACAGATACTTCTGTTCTAATACATCTTTTCAATAACACAAATGTGATTGAAGAATTAATGAAAACTTGTTTACACGGGCTGACATTGGTTATAACACGATTTTGATCAGGAACCAGAGAACCACTTAAAGGTTACTTTGCAAATTGACGAGAAGAAAAAAAAAGTCAAGGGGAAAAAAAACCATCCCCAAGTACCTCTTGCGTCTGAGAAATTAAAAATCACTGTCAGTTTCGCCTCAGGTGGCTATTGAGAATGACAAGCAATTACCTCTATTGATACTTGTGCGATGATTCACTTATTAAACAATTTAACATATAGCCTTTGGTATTTTTAGCATGCAAAAATGAAAAAAAACATAGCTATTATAAAGAACTTTATTTCTGAAAATCTACATGAAAAATAACTTTGTTATTGAGAGTCTGAAGCTCGCTAGCCACTAGCCTTTTTGGCCATTGACAATTGTTTTTATAATGCGATTTTCTACAGCACGTTTTTTTCAGAATACAATTATTTGCATTATCGCAGAACTGACTGCACTGCTTAAATAACAGGAGTGTCAAGATCCAGGTGAAGGCAATAATAATCATATTTGCTAATAAAAATGCAAAGTTTATGGGTCAAATCTGAAATAAAATGGGCACAACAAAATAAGAGAGAGGGAATACAACAGAGTTTGGCTTGATTGTGTTCATGTATAGTATTATCTGATTTGATTGGATAGTATGTGAAACAAAGCTTTTCACTGTTCACGTGACAATAATATACCTAAATGAACGTGAGTACTAAAGCAGCAGCAAATATGTGACGATAGGTAAGGGTCAGAATAAGGATATGAAAGGGAATAAGAATATCGAGGGAGAACAAAATGGAATGATGGAAAATACACTGTAAGACCATGGAGTTTTTTTCTCAAAGTGAGTGCAGCCTAGACAGAAAGTCACTTTTCATGTTTAGTTCTTGAATTAGTGAGGACCTCTTATCATGGAACAATTAACAATACTAGGCAGTATTTAACAAGAGATAGACATACCCATTGTCGCCTCTGTTCCGTAGGTCTTTCTTTTCAGATGGTTTAAGCAGGAACCTTGGTTTTCTTGGTTGTAATCTTGCCTGACGTGCAAGGTGTCTATTGATACATTGAAGGGCTGAATTAATCTTCAAAAGATGGATGCCAAAGTATTTCCTAAAAATCATTTGCAACTAACTTCCCTCTGACTTTATTCACATCATTTGCTGTGGAGCTTCAGTTGGTGCTCACAGCCTATTCCAATCATTCATTACCATTGAAGAACTTGTGATAATACATTTAATTCTAGAATTATGTGCCAACAGTTCTCGCACTACATAGTCCACTCCGCCATGTGCTGCCAACAGCCCATATCTTTAATCTCCCAACCTTGACAGAGCAATGGGTACATGAAACAAAGTTGTGTTTCCTTTTTCTTTGAATTTGAAAGAGACAACATTCTCTTACATGTCCTGAAAATCAATTTAAACATGCCTCTTCAGGTGCACCAAGTAAACGTGCAGTATGTCCAATATGACCTGAATTAAGTGCTGACAGGAACATTTTAACACAGTGAGCTTATATTTGCAGAATTGCATTGTTGCCCTGGAAGCCTATCTAATTAACATTAAACATTCATTGAAGTGTTGATAATTTTGCTCTTCAAAATAAACTCTGTTCATAATCCAAGCATTTTAAGAGCAGAGAGAAGTAATTAAGCCCATCCAAAACAATCTCTCTCAACAGGTCCCTAAATTCATTTATTCTCCAAAAACATGTCTAGTCATAATTTGAATCCATTCTGCAGCATACAAGATCCCGTGCATCTCATCCTCAACATGAGAATGATCCATTTTGGGCCAATTATCTGAAATGTTTAAGTTGCTCCAGACAGGTCCTCACACATAGAAAAGTATCAATATTAAAAAATGGGGTCTGTTTGCAGTCCTTTCCTATGCTTCTCATATAGTTGAGAACAGACACGCTTCTCAAAGAATCTAAAGCAATAATACTGCTGGAAAATTATGGCTTAATAATGATTAGTATCAAATAGCTCTGGGTACAACTTAAGGGCATAAATAAGTCAAATTCCCCTAATTGGAGTGATCCTGATACGTCATCTTAAAGTCGGTGATGTTAGCTTTCCAAAATAGCAGCTTTAACTGGACCATATACAATCCCACACTGGTAACTCTTTCACGAACGATCAATTTGCCAACTATTTCTAAGGAAGAGTCCCTGGGACATACAGTGGCACCAATACAAATTAAGCATCGCGCTACATTACTCACTAACGTTTCACTGCACTAACATATCACCTTCGCCACCTGATTATTAGAATAAAGATCCAATCCAGGAAGAACTTGAAATGGCACTTGGTTAGGCAGCATAGCATGCACTCTTTGCACCACTAAATTTTCATTAGTCAATGCAGCAGTAGATTACTGCAGCGTTAAACTAGGCAGACTATAGAAACATGGATTTTGTTGATTGGTTATGTAATAAAAGACCAGGACTAAACTGCTGACTAAGACTGAACATCTCCTTTTATTCATGCACCCATGAAATCAGCTCATCCTGAGCAGGGTTTTATCAAAGGGTACTTCCTGAATTTTAGGAATTACCTTCATTTGATATTTTCTGCGTCAATTCTGGGTGCGAATGAGCATGCATCAAAGCAGATTTGTAAATGTATATAGACTTCAAATTTAGTTTGTGTAAACAGGCTGTTGGTCAGCTACCAATGGATTTCCATCAGCTTAGTTAGGGTTGCTTTTATTTATCATTTTTACAGAAATGATTGGCACTGAAGTTTTGCAGACATTGTGAAATTGACACAGGGGCAAATGAGGCAATCCCTTCATATATTATGTACATATTTTTTTAGTTCACGACTTTGTAACAAAGGTGAAAGGGTAAAAAGTTCACTCACAAATTGGCGAAGTCCGTATCACCACCAGGCAGCACCTTTGGAAAGCGAAGACATTGGACTGGATCTGTTGCGGGTTTTGCAATCATTTTCTGATATGCACTATTCAAGATCCCAGTCTTTGTATTGGCATCTTTATCTTTGCAAACATCAGTAACTGGAATCTTGAAAGCCACATTTTTTTTTCGTGTCACAGCAGCAGACCTCTGTTTCGGCCTCTCACCTTTGCAGAGCGCTCTTTGCTTCCAAATCATTGCACAGCGATAGACAACCTGGTGAAGGCTATAAGCAGACTGAGGAGATAGATTTGGAGTTCAATGAATGCTAAATTAAAAACAAATTAAATAGAATTTTCCCACATATCTCTCCTATCTGTGATAAATGTCAATACTCAGAGGCAATTTAACTCTTGTAAATTGTATAAAAATCAAAAATTTCTGGACGGATATTTTTAGAAAAATTTCTGAAGTTGTTAACACCCAATTGGATCCCGACTCAAAACTAATAATAGGAATATCAGAACAAAGCCTAAAACTTACAACAAGCCAAAGAAACTTCCTTGATTATAGTATAATAACTGGGAAAAAAGTAATATTACAATTTTGGAAAAGTCCAACAACCCCCACAATTAAAATGTGGATTATGGAGATGTCGGAGACCTTACATTTGGAAAGAACTAGACTTGTCTTAATTGACAAACAAGAATTATTTGCTAGAATATGGTCTCCATTTATTGACTTTTTGATAAGGTAAATTGGTCCGGCACGGAAGTCTGACTGAAGCTTGAAACCAGGGTTAGATGAATAGTTATGTTTTATCATCTACGGACCTATCTCCAAAGTTGTATTATTGGTAAATTATTCTATTCTATTATTTTATCGTGTTTTTTTTTCTTCTCTCTTCCTATCTATAAAAAAATTAGGACCCCTATTACTTTGATAGTTGGAATCCCATCTATTAACAATATGTAATTGATATACAAAATGTGTTTTGATTATGATATGTACATGCACGTAATAAAAATATTATTAAATATATATATATATTTAAGTCTATATATATATATCATGACTAATAGATTGCTCAATATACAGACTTTTTCAATCAATTTTACGTTGTGGGCATCATTAAGGGCCAGCACTTCTTGCCATGCTGAACCTTCTTGAAGTGGTTGTCAGCCACCTTCTTGAACTAATATACTCCCTCTCGAGAAAGTACTCTAACATTGTTTTGTGACAATGTCAGAAAATCAACCCATCAACAACCAAAGAAACAATTATACATTTACAAATCTCCAGATCGATTGTGGTCAATTTCAGCAGACTTTAAGCTGCTTCTCTTTTATTTGCTGTCCTGGAGTGTCAGTCCAAGCGTTGAGTCCCATGTTATCTCCAATGCTCTACTTAATGTTTGTCATTCAACTAACATTGTTTCTTTCTTAACCATGGCTTCCCTTCTACTTATTTGACAGAGTCCTCAATTGTATCTCAGCCATTTGCTGCACCTTCTCGCTCCTCCCAGAGAGAGCAAGGATGTTCTCCTGATCCTCTGTCTCCACCCCATCAAGTTCAAATTTGTCACATGTGCGAGTACGGTGAAGCACAGGTATAATTAAACTATCCGTTGCAATTTATTTCTCCTTCAATGAAATTCCATTACGATTAGTCTTTTGTGACAATCCTTTTAGCATTCTTAGGAGCCATTTTAGAAACTAGCTTTTCATAGTTTTACAAGTCACTTTGTTTGTTTTATTCCCTAACTGTCTTTGGACAGCTCCATAAACAATGCTCACCACATTATATACTTCCTTCGACCTGTCCATTCCTCCCCTTTGCTCCCAGCAATTTAAAACTAGCTTGCTTTTCACTTCCCAATTCCAATAAAGAGATTTGACCTGAAACATTTGCTCTTTCGCTTCAGATGAGGGTTTCCAAAAAAATATGATTTTATCACCACAAATAGATTATCTGCTCCTTGGAGCACTGTGGCTTGTGAGTGCAAAGGTTCAGTGAGATGCACTGACAACTTCAAATCTGCCCGTTTCAATCTCTTACCTTCACTTGATGCTCTGCAGCAATTTGGTTGCGCAACTGCATCATGTCAGAGCTATACTGAAGAATTGCAGCAACTCCCATTCGTAAAAGATGATCCCGATAGTTGTCCGCAGCTTTTGCAATGCGTAACTTTTTTCTTTGCTGTTCCTGCGCATGCATTAGCCAAGCATCAAATACCTGAAATAGAAATGAGCTTGAGATGCTAAAGACTTAACTGCAGGAAGCGTACAACTTCAGTTTCCTAATTCCAAAGAGGAAACAGACTCTGTAAAATACAAGAGTTGATGCAGAGATTATATCACTGCCATCCGTATATTTGATAATTAGTAATAAGATTGTCGTAAGAAAAGAAACATTAATGGCACACACAACTGCAACCCTAACAACCCGAAATGTTCATTTCATCCACCGCCAGGCTACTGGATCTGCAGTGTGTGCCATTTCCAAAATGCACAGCAGTTACTCTCCTTGGTTACTCCAATAGCATCCTCCCCCCCACCGAACTCCTATCACCAAGAAAAACAGATATGGGGAACACCATCCGTTGCAGGTTCCCATCATGTGCATATTAGTCCAACTTGGAAATATTTCACCATTCTTTCATCATCCATAGTGGGCCAAGTCCTGTAATTCAATACCCATTACCCCTATAGAATAAGAATTGCAGAATTTAGAAAGGTCCCTGCACCAGAATTATTGCATATTAGCATATATATTGATATAACATGTATATCTTAAATATATATTTTATATTTTATACATCTGTTCGGTTCCAGACAAGGTACATTCACTAAACTTCATTTGATAGTGATTAACAGTCTTATGTTTAATTAATGTTTAATTTCAATTGCATTTGTTTAATTATTTTATATATATATATATATATATATATATATATATATATATATATTTAGATCTTGGACTTTTGACTTCAGAGATACAGTGCAGAATCAGGCCCTTCGGTCCACCAGTGGACATTGATACACCAACATTATCCTAC
Organism: Raja brachyura; assembly: GCA_963514005.1. The sequence continues at coordinate 15,018,093 of OY740808.1, forward strand.
ACAATAGGGACAATTGACAATTTTTTACCAAAGCCAATTCACCTATAAAACTGGAGTGTGGGAGGAAACTGGAACACTCAGTGAAAACCCACGCGGTCACAGGGAGAACGTACAAACTCCATGCAGACAGCACCCGTAGTCCGGATTGTACCTGGGTCTCTGGCGCTGTAAGGCAGCAGCTCTACAGCTATGCCACTCAAAATATCATATATATACTTTATATGATATATATTTATAATATCTTTATATATTAAACACCCATCTGTGCCAAAAGATATGTTCACCAAAGCTTCTTAGGTAGCAGTTGACAGTCTTGGCTTTAATTAATGTCCAAATTAATTAAGCAAAACTACCAACTATGTCAAGCCTATCTCAGCCTAATTCTGTCATGGTCAAAGCACATATCGTTCCCCAAACAATCTGGCAGGACGGGTGCGGAATAAAGGAACAATTAGCTCTTCTTTTCAAAGTCAGATTTAAGGCTAGTTGTAATGAATGTTTACGTTGGATTGGGAAATACGTGGCTAATCAAACCAAGTGAAGTATAACCAATCTGATTGAATTTTTTGAAGAAGTAACAAAATAGGTTATTAGGAATGGATTTATTTTCCTGGACGCAGAGGAGACCGAGGGGGACTGGATAGAAGTGGACAAAATTATGGATGTGGATAAGATATTTCCCCACAGCAGATGTTTCTAAAACTGGATAGCATAGGTTTTGGGTTATGGGTAAGTGGTTTCGAACAGATCTGAGGAAGAACATTTTTTACCCACAGAATAGTTGGAAACATAATGCATGGTCAGAGTGGGTTCTGGATGCAGATACTCTCACAACATTTAATAAGTATCAAGATGGGAATATAAATCTCTAAGGAACAGAAGGCTATGGACCAAATGCTGGTAAACGGAATGAGATCAAATAGGGACCTGATGGTCAGCATGCATATGGTGGGCCGAAGGGCCTGTTTCTGTGCTCTATGTCTTTAGAGTGGGCCAAGTGGTGGCAGCCTCGCCTGCAGCTGTTCGTACTTTCAATCTTTTTTTAATTTTTAGTCCGTCAAAAGTTTTGTTTTGGAGGTCTTTTAGTCTTTTAATGGGGGGGGGGGGGGGGGGGGAGGGGAGCAAACTGTTTTTCAGTCGCTACCTAGGTCGAGGATGATTCTTTCCTCCGAGCCGCATCTTCGCCCCCTCCTCGCGGCCTACCATCTGGATTGGCGTGGCCTTTCCCGCCGGAGACCGGCCAGAGCTTCAGCGGCAGCGCAGCACTGAATGACTATCGCGGAGTGGCCGATGCCTTACTGAGGTTGCCGTGTTGGAAGCTCCGGAGTGCTGGGACTGCCGACGTTAACACTGTGGAGCTGTGGTCTGCGGAGCTCCCAGCCACGGGCGTCGCTGACTTTAACATCGCTGAGACCTGGGATTTTTCCCCGAGGTCGCCAGTGTTGGAGCTCCGCCCAGCTCGGCCTGTGGACTTCGGGAGCCGCGGTCTCCAGTAGTAGGCGGCCGATTCGGAACACCAAGCCGCTGAGAGTGTTCTTCCGATGCTGGAGTTCCGGGCCGCCCGCCTTTACGGCAACTGCGGAAGCCTCAATAGGCCCCCGACCACAGGTGAACAAGAGGAAGAGGACTGAACTTTGTTGCGTTCCCTCTCAGTGGGAAACGTTGATTATGCTGTGGGGGATGTTTTATGTTTAATGTTAAATTCTATAGTGTCGTATTTACCTTATTTGTGTGCTGCATGGTCTCAAATTTCACTGCACCAATTGGTGTATGTGACAATAAATGTCCTTTGACCTTTATGATTCTATATCACTTGATCATGATAATAGTTCAACTTTCTCAGATGCAATAAATGCTGCCCTGCCAATAATGCCCACATCTCAAAAAAGCAAATAGATTAGCCCGCAAATAGGTTGAATGTCATTACTATGAAGTAGCATACCTCTGTGCAAGAATACATGAAAATAAGAGCAGGAGTAAACCACCAGGCCCATTAAGGCAATCCCATCATTCAATATATTAATCTTAACTGTCCTCAACTCCTCTTCTGTGCCAGATCCCCATAACCAATTCAAATAATGTATCCATAAATAAATTAATAAAAAATAAAATAAACAACTTAAATATAAATGTAAGATATGGGTGGCAGAGAATTCCAGAGATTCACCACCTTCTGAGAGAAGGAAATTCGACACAACACATTTCTAAATGATTGGCAGCTTATTTGGCAGATATGTCGCCTTATTTGTGACTACAATATTCCAATCTTTTATTTAAGAGCCAAAACGAGTAAATGTTCAGATTTTGTTTTTAAATCAATCCTTGTATGGAATGGATCACACAAAACATTGAAAACAGCACTCTTCCCTCTATAAAATCGAAAAACATCTGATCCTACACAAGACCAATGAAGTAAACATCTCCCTTTGGTGTGAGTAAAGGTATCAATGTTCTTGATACGGACACGGACATGCCCACTAATTTTAAGCAATCCTCCACCACATTCTATCATGATCAAATTTCATAACTCTGAATGGATTCAAACCCACTTTAGATCCAGATTGGCTCCTGAATCAACAGCAAAGCCAGGGATATTGACAATAACTCTCTTTACTGATGTGCTGGCTTCACACAACAATTTTATATTTACGTTTACCCATGTTGTGCCTGAATTAGCCTACAATTTCTATTTCTGCAACAAAAACAGGTACCTTCTCCAAGATGCATTTTTAATTCCTGACGTAACAATAGTGACCACAAATTTCATTTCGGAGTCACGTGAGTGACTTCGTGAAGAGCCCGCCGGCGCGCATGCTCGACATATCGTCGTACCGCGTTGCTGCGACGGCTGGCGGTGGAGCGCGCTCCTCGCCAGCCCTTCAGAAGGGGCCACGGAGGTAAGTATTCTACTTTTAGTTGGTGGTCCTTGTTGTTGGTTTTGTCTTGCAGCAAGGACATGGATGGGAGTTCCAAGGGCCGGAGGACGTCAGGACGAGTTCGCCGGTCAACAGTTCCGGGGCCTTTACCATCGGCAGTACCTGCATCGCAGGCCGGGACTCAGGCGGAGATGTGGGTAAGCCCTGTGTTTACAGGTCCAGATCCGCCAGCACACCACAGCTCGGAGGAGTTCGACGAGGAGGAGTGTGGTGTGCCGCCAGAGCAGGGGGACCCTGCCATGGCAGTCAGGTCGTCAGCGGGCTCGCTGGCGACCTCGAGCTGGGTGCGTGCGGCTGCACGGCCTGTTCCACTCCGAGAAGGGGAAGGGCAGGAGCCCAGAAGCCTAACCCTACCAGGGCTAAGGCATTGCCTGACATGGAGGAGCGGTCAGGTTCCAGGGAAAGACCCGGGGCGGCTGTGAGGTCCAGCCGGCACGCCCCGACTCTCGACGCCGGGACGGGTCGGTCGAGTCGGGTCTCGTCACGGTCGCCGAGCCCCCCATGGATGGGTGGGCGAGACCATGCGTTGGCAACGTCCACGATGTGGGCAGCCGGCAAGACTGCGCGGGCCCCAGGCAGCCATGCTTCGGCTGGTGCCGACACCTCGCCGCAAGTGCCCTTAGTGGCAGCGGCTTCAGCTCCCGCTAAACGGAGGCGGTTGAACACGCCCGCGCAGGAATCGCGCAGTTCGCCTCGGCGGCTGTTAGCGACAACTACCGGCACCGGCAGGGCCTCGACGAGGTGCGGGCCGATGACAGGAGCCCGGTTTTCTTTTCAGAGCCGGAGGACTCCGACCACCTGAGTGTTCAGGGTGAAGGGCGTATTGACCGTATGGAGCGGCTGCTGGAGCTCCTGCTTCAACGTCAACAACAGCAGGGCAGCAACAGGCACAGGGCGTCTTCACAAACATCTACTATCAGCCTGGAGCAGCAGGAAGAAGTCCTCATCCAGGCAATGAGCCGTCACAAGGCTCCATCCAATTGCAACTCCCTCAACGTGCCTGTGGTCAATACGCCGATATGGGGCAACATCAGTGCGGCTATCCGTCAACAGGAGGTAAAACTGCAGCGGATCCTGAAGCTCCTCACGGCCGGTATTACCGCCTTTGTGCGGTCGGTGGACGGGGACGAATTGAATTTGGACCAGGGAGATGCCCTGGCCCTCCTGTGCGCGACCCAGCACGAAATTAACGGGTTTCGCAAAACCAGCATCCGCCCAGCGCTCAATCCAAAGTTTGCAGGAGTGTGCAAACCACCGCCGCCGCCCCCGCCCCGTCAGCTCTTTGGGAAGGACCTCTCGAAGAGAGTCAAAGAGCTTGACGAGCAAGCCAAAACGGTGGGGATCATGCGTCCTCAGAGTGCCCCCCACACCGTCAGGCTCAAAGTCTCCATACATTCGATCACGAGGGTCTGCCAGTACCTCGACGAGGACCCACCCTCAAGCTCCACAACGACAGCAACATCAGACCCAGCACCAGGGGTCTTTTTTAGGACAGGGTCGGCAGAGACCCTGGTGGAAAACGAAGACGCCGCGCCCTCAAGCCAACCCAGCACCTCCACGTCCACACACGCGTGTCAAGGACCGCCGGTAACCACGGAGGTGAGGGGGTCTGGTTCTCTCTTTTCTCTCTGTTTAACTTCACATGTTGGTGGTCACCTTCGGTGGTTTTTTGGGTGCATGAGGTAATTTCACTGGTGACGAGTATGTGTTGCAGAATATTCAGGGGCATAAAATTGAGTTTATTAATGGCGACATTCCTCCATCCCAGCACATGCCCGCTCGAACATTTAAAATTATCTGCTGCAGAACAGGCAGCCGGCTATAAGGAATTGTTAAGTCTTGAGCAAAGGAGTGATTAAGAGAGTGGTGCATGAGCCAGTTGAATTTGTTTCGAACATATTCACCAGACCTAAGAAGGATGGAAGTTGTCGTGTCATTATTGATCTAACCCGTTTGAATACTTTTGTAACATATTCTCATTTTAAAATGGATACGATGAAACAACCAAATCATTGATTTCTCATGGTTGTTTTATGGCATGCATCGATTTAAAAGACGCATATTATTCCGTATCCGTCCAGAAATGTGACAGAAGGTTTTAAAAATTCATCTGGATGGGGCAACTCTGGCAGTACAAGGCTTTGCCTAATGAGCTCACCACAGCCCTAGATTGTTCACTAAATTAGTGAAGCCAATTATGGCTTATTTGAGACAACGACACCATATAGTATGGCCTATTTAGATGATGTCTTAATTGTGGGCCACACCCTGGAATTGGCTGAACAGGGTGTTGCAGCTGCTGTCAATATATTTCAACAATTGGGGTTTATTGTCCATCCAGAGAAATCAAAGTTCTACCCTGCCCAGGTGATTAATTACCTAGGGTTCACGGTGAACTCTATAAGCATGAGGGTTACCATTCCAATTAACAAGATTGAGGAGGTTACCCAGGTGTGTCAAGATTTAATCCGCACCAATATACCATCGATTCGGCACTTAGCTACAATAATTGGGAAGCTGGTAGCTTTGTTTTCGGCAGCGCGATATGGACCTTTGCATTATCAGAATTTGCAAAGAGCTAAAATTGCTGCGTTAAAACAGAACGCTGGTCATTATGATCGGTCCATGCAGCTGCCGCCCGAAGCGATAAATGAGTTGCAATGGTGGGTGTGTCACATTAGCAACTCATTCAAGCCTATTAGGGAGGCTAATCCGGTGGTATATTTGCAAACTGATGCAAGCTCCAATGGTTGGGGATCCACGAATAATTGCTCTAGTTGTGGTGGCAGATGGGACACCCTTGAATCAACGATGTTGTTAACTCAAGGGATTAACTATTTGGAGTTGCTGGCAGCATTCCACGGACTTCGTGCGTATTGTTCTAAGCTTGTTGGAGCACATGTCCGTCTCCAAATAGACAACACCACAGCAGTAGCATATTTAAACCATATGGGTGGTACCAGGCCAGTTTCGTGTGACAAATTGGCAAACTCAATTTGGCTCTGGTGTGTTCAAAGAGACATTTGGATTTCAGCTACCTATTTGCCAGGTGAGCTTAATACTGTGGCGGACACCAGGTCACGCAAATTTAATGACAATATTGAATGGATGTTGCATCCTGAGATCTTTTCTAAAGTCACAGCCAAATTTGGTAAACCGGACATTGACCTCTTTGCGTCACGGTGGAACCATCAGGTACCAACCTACGTTTCATGGGAACCAGATCCTGGGGCAATAGCGCTAGATGCATTCTCGCTGGACTGGGGGAAGTGGTTTTTCTATGCCTTCCCCCCATTTTGCCTCATCAGTCGGGTATTGGGAAAGATTCAGGCAGATGCTGCCAAGGGCATCCTTATTATACCCGACTGGCCCACACAGCCTTGGTATCCGGTGGTCTTTGACATGCTCAACGAACCTTGGGTCCTTTTGAAGGGTTGCCCACAATTGGTTACTCACCCTGTCTCAGGGGAGCCGCATCCCTGCCATGGCTATTTAAATTTGTTGGCTTGCAGGTTCTGAACAGGCCGTTAGTCCAATACGGCCTCTCGGCTCGGACCATGGATACCACCGGGGCGTCGTGTCGAGAGTCTACAAGGCGAAGATACCGCTCGCACATTAAGAAGTGGGAAGCCTACTGCAGCCGCTCTCGCATCACGTACGATGACGTGACAACAACCGACGTCCTGGAATTCCTCGCGGGGTTGCACCATGATGAACACTTAAGTTACAGTGCCATCAACAGCGCCAGAAGTGCGCTATCATTCTACCTCAGTTGGAGGTAGGATCCAACAGGCTAGTGTCCAGACTCATGCGGGGTATATTCAATATGAATCCGCCTACACCACGCTATAATATCACCTGGGATGTCAGGGACGTATTAACCCTGCTCAGGACGTGGTCACCCATGGAAGGGCTCCAACTGGACCAACGCACCATGAAGCTGGTGATGTTACTAGCGCTGACTTCAGCTCAGAGGGTACAGACACTACACAAACTTCGTGTCGACAGAATGACGTCTACCCCCACAGAAGTAGTCTTTTTCATTGACGAGCTACTAAAGCAGCATAGACCTGGGTGCACAGGGCTGCAGCTGAAGTTCCCGGCATACCCCGCAGATGCTAGGCTATGTGTAGCCTCACATATCCGCCACTATGTCAAGGTGACGGCACGCATCAGAGGAATGGAGAGATACCTGCTTGTCACTCATAAGAGACCTCATCATCGAGTGACAGTCCAGACGATATCCATGTGGCTTCCAGTCGTTTTGGGTAAGTCAGGTATCGACACTAATGTGTTCAAGTCTCTTTCCAACAGGGCTGCATCGACGTCAACGGCGAGGGTCATGGAGGTGCCCATGGACCAAATTCTCGCCACAGCAGGATGGGCTAATGAAGCTGTGTTCCAGCGTTTTTATAACAAGCCTGTTGCTGCTCCTCTACAGTTTGCAGAAGCCGTGCTGAATGCAGGTCACGAACGTGGAGATGTCCCCGCATGAGGGGTTTTGATTTGTTATTAATAACTCTGCTCTTGTTTTGCAGTATGAACTATTGAGCAAGTTTGTTCCTCCCATCCATCCCTGGTAGTGGTGTGTCAGCATGGACGTGGTCCAGGGCGTGTAATCACAGAAGCTTTGAAGTCTTCACGAAGTCACTCACGTGACTCCGAAATGAAATAGTAAGATTGAACGAGAACTTACCAGTTCGAAGGTTGATCTTTATTTTATGAGGAGTCGAAGTGAGGGATTTCGTGCCCTCCTCGCCCAACCCTCAATCACCTTCATCTGGTAATCTTAGTCACTTCAATCTTACTATGCGAAGTCATTTCTTTGTTGGTTTCTGTGATTCCACGCCGCTACTTTGAAGTATGTCGAGCATGCGCGCCGGCGGGCTCTTCACGAAATCCCTCACTTCGACTCCTCATAAAATAAAGATCAACCTTCGAACTGGTAAGTTCTCGTTCAATCTTACTATTCTACCACGTACAATGTGAGAAACTTTTACATCAGGCTGCAAATGCAAAAATATACAAGAACAATCATCCTCTTTCATAAACAAGATTAATTCAAGGATACAATTTACATTCGTGTATTCTCCAGTGACCTTCAAGTCTGACTGTCTGTAAACTTTCTGTACAGTTTTGTTGTTAACTGTCCAGGTGCTGATAAGCTTTCCTGAACAAATAACCATTGAATTATAAAGGAATAAAGTAGACATAGAAGGGACAATCATAAAGATTGTCCGTGTCATTCAATTGTTAAAGGTGGGTGAAACATAGCAGGAGACTATGCAGTCGCCACATGGTTGCCACATGTTTGTGGAAGGTTGCCGGGGAGTCGCCTTCATGGTCGTGAGGAGTTCCCGCATACTGGGAACTAGTCACGGCCTCATTATGATCACCGTGAATTTTTCAACATGTTGAAAAATTAGTGACGACTAGAATGAAGCCGCCATGGAGGGTAGCAAGAATTCTCGTGCTGTGGGTGGGTCGCCAGGAGGTTGAAGGTTCTCGTAGGTTCTTGTAGGTTGTAGCCAGTGCTGACCGGTGAATTTCATTGGCTCATTGGGGAAAACTAACGTAAGCAGTAGTTTTCAGAACCAAGGATAACTGACCGGTAATGTTAAATGTCCTCCAAACTTCACAGCCGTGTATCTCAGGCTGCTTAAAAATTGTCTGGCTTCTTAAAAGTTGTCTCCAGTCGTTCTCCTCCCTCTTCCCCCCCCCCTCCCCCCCCTTTTAAAGGACTTACCGTACACTGTGCTTTAGTCATCTTAATTACAGCGTCAACCTTCCTGTTCATCGCGGTGTGTATCACCTTGGTTTTGCACCGTGTGAATTTCAGACAGCGCTCTCCCCGCTTGCCCTGTCCCCTGCCTGCAGAGTGTGTGTGTGTGTGTGTGTGTGTGTGTGTGTGTGTGTGTGTGTGTGTGTGTGTGTGTGTGTGTGTGTGTGTGTGTGTGTGTGTGTGTGTGTGTGTGTGTGTGTGTGTGTGTGTGTGTGTGTGTGTGTGTGTGTGTGTGTGTGTGTGTGTGTGTGTGTGTCTCTGACAGTTGCCGTTGTAGTTGCTGCTTTTTCAGGCGACTGCCAGCAACTTGACAGTCGCCTGAAAAATCGCCTAAGTAGGACAGGCCCATTAGGCAAACATTGGCAATTTGCCAAGGTAACTGTGAATAAGTCTGATTAATGTATACATCTTACATGGGGTATGTTGCAGAGTTATGGCCCTGTCCCACGGTACGAGTTCATTCCAAGAGCTCTCCCGAGTTTGCCCTAATTCGAACTCGGGAGATTTACGGTAATGGTTGTTTGTCGTACTTGGGGCTCTCATGGACATTTTTCAACAACATGTTGAAAAATCTTCACGTCTTTCCGAGCTTACCTGCCGTTAGCGAGTCTTCCCGAGTACCTGCGGTTAGCGTTACGAGCCTCTAAGAGATGTCCCCAAGCTCTGACGTACCCGCTACGTTCATTCTCTGTGCATACCACGAGTTCGATTTTTTTTTAAACTCAGGAGAGCTCTTAGAATGAACTCGTACCGTGGGACAGGGCCATTAGGGCTGATTATATGGGGGTTGAGGTTACAAAATGTGCAAAGTTGTTGGGAGAACATAAACTGTTGTAATGCATGATAATTTGTTACAGTTTGTAGCAGTTGCTATCATAGGATCACATTGTATATCATTCTTTTAGTTTCCTGTAGAATTACTCTGAACAGCATGAGCATTATTTACATTTATTAGTTTAAATAAACTTTTAAAGAGAGTTTTGGATTGGGTAGTTTAATTTTTTACCCCACCGAAGTGTGTTTGATCCAAACATAGTAAACATATGTCAAGGAGAACGATCAGAAACTTGAAGTTCTTTTCTTTCTCTTGAAGAGGGGCACAATATATTTAATCTTTCATGCTGTGATGTTGGGAATGACGTCGGGTCTACCGCCGCAGTAGGGTGAACTTACGTGACGTGATTTATTTATAGTGAAGGACAATATTGACAAGAAGGTTCGGATCCGCGTGGTGGTACAATCCCTCATCATCGGTGTGCATGTGAGGAAACGCTGGCGATCTCGGGCTTGTCTCGGCCCGAGGGGTCTGGAATTCAAGGAGGAATGCTATTAGCCCTGTGTTGGGCTAATCGAGGTGGCTAAGCCCTGGCCTTGAAGGAGGAGGTGCAGCAATCTCAGTCTTGACTTTGAAGGAGCCGCTGATTGTCTCAGGCCTGTCTTGAAGGCTCACTCTTGACCTTGCGCAGGCGGGCTCAGTCTTCCTGCAAGCTGGCAAAAGGAGTACACAGCTAGTAGGGAGGTGCCCCACATTCTCTCTCTTCCTCTCTTCTCTCTTCCTCTCTCACCTTCTTCCTTTCTCTCCCTCTCTCTTTTCCCTGGCTGGAATTGCCTTTGTTTTTAAGGAGGAGGGTGCTGAGGTGCAGATGGGCCAATCCAATAACAGCTATGTGGCCACAGCTATTGCTCATTTGGCCGTGGCCTCAACTCCAACCAGAGCTCTCTCCAGGGTCGATTTTGGCAGCCAAGTGCTGTTCATGGCACTGGTTGCTGTTTTGTCTTGACCTGTCTGCCAGTGACAGGGATCAGAGCGGCACACGAGGAAGGAGGCGCTGTCACAATGCAGAGAAATAACAAGATGCTGTTGCGAGGATGAGGTTAGAAAAAATTAAAGGATTCACATAGGTTGTGAGCAATAGAAATGTCAGTGGATGTGGCAACCACTTTGTCCACTGATAGATTCCCCAGCCATGGACCAACTGGCAAAAGTGTTTGTGGACATTTTTAACCTCTCCCTGTCCATTCTGAGTTTCCAACTAGCTTTAAGACGACCAGTATCATGCCGATGCCAGAAAAAACAAAGTAGCTTGTCTCAATGACTACCATGCCATCTCACTGGCCCTTCACTCATCCCTGGTACATTTGGATATCAAGGACATGTACATCAGATTTCTGTTTATTGACAATAATAGCTTTGCCTTCAACACCATAATCATAACCAAATGTATATTTCCAAAACCCACAACCTAGGACTCAGCATCGCTTTTGAAAATGAACCATTGACTTATTGACCCATAGACCATAATAAATAAGCCAGGCAACAAATATCCTCTACATTAATTCTCAAAGCAATGATCTGCAGGATGCTTTCCCAGCCCCCTACTATACTCCCTGTACACTCATTATTGCGAGGTCATATTCTGCTGTAACTCCATTTACACATTTGCAGATAACACTATCATAATGGGTCAGATCTTGAACAATAACTAGACGAAGTACAGGACGGAGATACCGATCTTATGATGCCAAGACTGCAACCTCTCGCTCAATGTCAGCAACACAAAGGAGCTAGTCACTGACTTCAAGAAGCAGTGTGATGCACCACCCAAGTCTGCACCAATGGGTGCTGAAGTGCAGATGGCTGAGAGCTTTAAGTTCCTGGATATAAATACATCAAGAATTTGTCCTGGTTTAACCACATTTACGCTATGGCCAGGAGAGCACATGAAAGTCAACATCCTGAAAAGCTAGGTGGTTTGGCATGTCTTCAACAAACTTTATCCATTTCTATTGATGCACCATTAAAAGCATCCTACCAGAATGCATCACAACTGTTTTAGTGTAGTTTAGAGATACAGCATGGAAACAGGCCCTTCAGCCCACCGAGTCCATGCCAACCAACGATCATCCATACACTAGTTATATACTACACACTAGGGATAATTTACAGAGGCCAATTAACCTACAAACCTGCCGTCTTTGGAATGTGAGAGGAAACCCACGCAGTCACAGGGAAAACGTGTAAATTCCATACATACAGTACATAGTCAGAATTGAATCCGGGTCTGAAGCTGTAAGGCAGCAACTCTACTGCTGTGTCACTGTGCTGCCCAAGACCATGGAAAGTTGTGGATGCAGCCTAATCCATCATTCCAACCAGTCTCAGACTGGCCTCAGAGCAGCATCGCCCGCTTCTGGCCCAAAACGCCGCCTATTCCTTCACTCCGTAGATGCTGCCGCACACGCTGAGTTTCTCCAGCTTTTTTGTCTACCTCCAATCCTGACAGTGAAGCCCAGACACAGAAGGTGCGCGGCCATGCCGGCGGCTTTGCGCAGGATGTGGTACAGCCAACGCTCAGCGCTCCTCGGTGCTCGGCCATTGCGGCCGCCAGCACAGGCCTCCTTGCGTCACCGCGCCTCGGTGCCGCGGCCTCGGGAGGCACCGGACAAGACGGAAATCTGTGGGCCGGATGATTTCTGGGGAAAGAATATGCCTGCAGGCCGGATGATTTCGGGTTAGAGGCCGCATTCGGCCCGGGGGCCATGAGTTGCCGACCCCTGCTGCAGCACAATATTCAGCACTCTGGTTATTTTCCTCTTTACGTGACCTGTTGTACATGTGTATGGCTTTTTAGTACGGTATGACTGGTTAGCACGCAAACAATGTTTTTCACTGTATCTCTGTATACGTGATAATAATAAATCAATATCCATAAGACAAAAAACGTTATGCTGCTTGACCCGCTGAGTACTTCCAAGAAACTCAAATGTGTGTCAATTCGTCATTTCTGATACTTCTCCAGCATTTTATCGGGGTGCATCGCACCATGGTTTGGGAACAGCTCCATCCAACATCATAAGAAACTGCGGAGAATTGTGGAAGTAGCCCAGACCATCACACAAACTAACCTCCATTCCATCAACTTCATCTATACATCACGCTGCCTCAGCAAGGCCACCAGCATAATCAAGGGCGAGTATCACCCCAGACACTCTCTCATCTCCCCCTTCTCATCAGGCCAGAATACAGAAGTGTGAAAATGCATACTTCCACATTCAGATACAATTTCTTCCCAGCAGTTATCAAGGCAACTGAAGTATCTTAACACCAACTAGAGAGCAATCCTGACCTATCATCTACCTCAAATGAAACCCTTGGACCATCTTGAATCAGACTTTACTGGGTTTTAGCTTGCACTAAATATTACTCTCTTTATTCTGTATCTACATGCGGTAGACAACTTGATTGTTATCATATATACTCTTTCCATTAACTAGATAGCACACAACAAAAAAGCTTTTCACTTTACCTCGGTACACGTGACAATATACTAAATTAACATTTGTTAAGTATTTTTTCCCAATCCTCGGGCTTACTGCTAATTTTGGCAACAACAAGCCTTTTCGTTTGATCCAATGGTATCTTTAACTTGTTAGTTACAGCTGGCCCACTTTCTCTGCTGGAATGTTGTGCCTTAAAGGGATATATAATTTGCTATATTTTAATTTCTTAAATGTCAGACATTGTTTTTTCAATCCGTTTTACTGTAGTTATCAACTGACTTTATTTCATTGTTTATAATCTGGGAACAACTAATTTTCCATTTTGTATCAAGGTTAATTATCCTGAAATAATTACTTTCTGGACTTGGTTACATCTCTCTCACGGATATTAAATTTTACCCATTACTTTTTCAATTGCTGTCATTAATTCATCTCTCTTGTTATAAACATTGCAAGCATTCAGAGAAAAATCCTTCAGTTCTGCCTTGCAACCATTTTTCCATGCAATGACTTTAACTGTAAATATAAAAGTGCACTGATATGCTCTGGCTCTTCCTGACGATTGGCTGCCATTACCCGTTCTGTCAGCCACAAAGTGCATTGAGTTTTCTCTAACTTTCTAAATTTCTATTCACTTGAACCCAGTCCCCAGTACTCATAGTTTCAGCTGTATCTGCAACCGTAGTTATTCAGTTTTGTTTTAGTTTTAGAGATACAGCGTAGAAACAGGCCCTTTGGCCCACAGAGACCACGCCAACCGTGATCACCTGCACACTAGTTCGATCCTACACATTAGGGACAATTTACAGGAGCCAATTAACCTCCGAAAATTGCATGTCTTTCGAATGTGGGAGGAAACCGGAGCGCCCGGAGGAAACCCACGGCATCACAGGGAGAATGCACAGACTGCACCCGTAGTCAGGATCGAACCCCGGTCTCTGGCGCTGCAAGCAGCAACTCTACGGCTGCACTTCTGCGCTTTAGCTCACTAGTTCTAGATCAATACAAGTGACGTCCATCGCACTAGAACAATTTCCTTTTTGTATGGTACTGGTGTCAGTGCTCCATAAAATGACATCCATTTCTCCCACCCAATTTTTCAGCCATTCTTGTCTTCTGCACTCTCAGAATGTACCTTGACATCATGTGGAATTACATGAATTGGTGAAGACTGCTTTCTGTGATGGGGTTCATGGGAGGAAGATGAGATGGATCATCCACTTTGCACCTGACTTATTGTGGGTGTAAATGCTTCAGGTGTGACTTTAGCACTTACAAACTGTATCTTAGTACTTACAAACTGGATATAAGAATGGCAATATTCTTGAAGCTTCCTGCTCCAGGTGGTTTAATTATCTACCACTGCTCTTGATTAAACGTGTTAGGAACTAGTTAGGAAGTAGAGTTTTGATGCGATCCGGCAGTTTCCTTTATTTTGTTTATTAATTACAGTTTATTTGAATACATGAAGCAACAGTAACAAGATAGATGAATTGATGGCACTAGAGATAAACTGATCTGATTCAGTAGCCATTGGAGAGACAGGGTGACTAAGGCTGGCATACGAAAGGATATGGAGAATGGGAATTAAACTGGATTAGCTCCGCTAATAAGAACGATATTAGAACTTTTGGGAAAAATTGTCTTCAAACAAAAATTGGCCGGGTCCACAACAACTTCATGGACACGCTCGCTGTAGGGTGAACTCATGTGATAAGGTTTGTTTATAGGGAATTACATCAGTGCGAGAAGGTCCAGGACCACGTGAGCGTGCAGTCCCTCTTCGTTTGTAGGCAAGCAAGGAGGAGCTGGCAATCTAAATCTTGACCCTCTCTCTTGCCTTGAGAAAAGCTGCCGGCAGTTTCACGCTTGTCCTGGTGGCACTGTCTTGGCCTTGAAGAGGAGACGCCGGTGATCTTACGTTTGCCCCAGCGGCTCAGTCTTAGCCTTGACGGGGAAGTGCTGGAGGTCTCAGGCTTGTCCTTGAAGCTCGGCCTCAATGCAGGTGCTTGCGGTCTTGGGCTTACCCCAGCACCTCAATCTTGGCTGTCTAAGGCTTGTCCCTGTCTTCCTCCAAGCCCGTAAAAGGGAAACAAAGCTAATAGGAAGGCAGAGAAAAATTCTGGAGAAACTCAGCGGGTGAGGCAGCATCTATGGAGCGAAGGAAATAGGCTGAAATGTTGCCTATTTCCTTCGGTCCATAGATGCTGCCTCACCCTCTGAGTTTCACCAGCAATTTTGTTTACCTTCAGTTTTCCAGCATCTGCAGTTCCTTCTTAGAATAATAGGAAGGCACCCCACTCTCTCCCTTCCTCTTTCTTCCTTTGTCTCCATGTTCTTCTTTCTTGCTTGTTTCCTCTCTCCTGCTTCCTCTCTAACTCCTGCTTTCTCTCTCCCCCCTGCTGTCTGAAACTGCCTTGATTTTTAGGGAAGGGGATGAAGAAGGACAGATGAGCCAATCCAATAACATCTAATTGGAAACAGCTGTGCTCCTTTGGCTGTGGCCGCAACTCAGTCCAGACCGCTATCCAGGGTGCCCAGTGTTTTCCAGTAGCCATGCACTGTCCAATGTGCTGGTCTGCCGCTCCTCATAGCCGATCTGCCGTTAACGGGGATGAGAGCAGCACACAATGGATGAGGCGCCATCACACACAGAAGTCCAACTTGCAAAGATGCACTGGAGGACAAGTTCAGGGGATGTATTTGAGTCCAATTCGTAGAAAAATACTGAGTGGACCAAACTTTGGAGCAAGCTATTTTCTAGCTCATCATGTGGGATTAATTACTGATCTCATAATGAAACATCGTTCATGTAAAATGAAAGAATCTCACACTAATGTTTGACAAGCAAGATTCCAAAACGAGGTCTTTAACTTAAATAAAGGCAATTACATAGATATACATAAATTGGGAAACGGAATTCAAAGGTCCTAAGGTATTTCATTATCATGTGTACCAATTAAAAACCATGACAGTAGATAAACTGTGGCAGACATTTAAATAAATATTTCATAACTCTCAGAGGAGTAAATACTGCAAGAATCACGACATTGCACACAATGTTAAGTATAAGAACTGGATGAATGTTAGTTGGGAGTAAAAGGTGTTGTATAGTTAGGTGTGAGGAGGATGCTTGGAGGCTGCAGGGTGATTTGGATAGGCTGAGTGAATGGGCAGATGCATGGCAGATGCAGTATAATGTGGATAAATGTGAGGTTATCCACTTTGGTGGCAAAAACATGAGGGTAGACCGAATCTGAATGGTGGCAGATTAGGAAAAGGGGAGATGCAACGAGACCTGGGTGTCATGGTGCACCAGTCATTGAAAGTAGGCATGCAGGTGCAGCAGGCAGTGAAGAAAGCAAATGGTATGTTAGCATTCATAGCAAAAGGATTTGAGTATAGGAGCAGGGAGGTTCTACTGCAGTTGTACAGGGTTTTGGTGAGGCCATACCTGGAGTAGTTTTGGTCTCCAAATCTGAGGAAAGACATTCTTGCCATAGAGGGGGTACAGAGAAGATTCACCAGACTGATTCCTGGGATGTCAGGACTTTCATATGAGGAAAGACTGGATAGACTCGACTTGTACTCGCTGGAATTTAGAAGATTGAGGGGGGATCTTATAGAAACTTACAAACTTCTTAAGGGGTTGGACAAGCTAGATGCTGGAAGATTGTTCCCGATGTTGGGGGAGTCCAGAACAAGGGGTCACTGTCTAAGAATAAGGGGGAATTCCTTTAGGACCGAGATGAGGAAAACATTCTTTGCACAGAGAGTGGTGAGTCTCTGGAATTCTCTGCCACAGAAGGTAGTTGAGGCCAGTTCATTGGCTATATTTAAGAGGGCGTTAGATGTGGCACTTGTGGCTAAAGGGATCAGGGAGTATGCAGAGAAGGCAGGTACGGGATACTGAGTTAGATGATCAGCCATGATCACATTGAATGGCAGTGCAGGCTCGAAGGGCCGAATGGCCTACTCCTGCACCTATTTTTCTATGTTTCTAAGCTACTAAGGGAAATATGAGGTGCTGTTCCTCCAGTTTGCGTGTGGCCTCACTCTGGCAATTGAGGTGGCCCAGGACAGAAAGTTCAATAGGGGAATGGGAAGGAGAGCTAAAATGTTCAGCAACCAGAAAATCCAGCAGGTCTTGGTGGACCAAATGCAAGTGTTTGGCGAGATGATCGCCTAGTTTTTACTTGGTTTCATAAGAATATGACTTTGTAAAAAAGGTCACATGGGCACCAAATGCAGTAGATTAGGTTAGACAAATTTGAATCTATGTGGAGAACAGTCATTGTGTACACGTATTTGGACCATTGGCCTTTTAAATTTTTATTAACGACTTAAGAGATTGCAATATGAGAGCCAGCTGATGATTGGAACGGCAGGACAAATTTTAAGAGTAGAGGTAAAGTTCATCTGCTTCAGGAGTTATGTTGGGTGATTGACTCAGCTCTAGCAAATGATCTCTAACTCTAATAGGCTGAACAACTGTGTGTGAGAGGAGTATAAATGCACAAAATTGCCATCCCACCAATCACTAAACCATTAAAGGATAAACAAAAATATGTACACAAACATTTGATGCACAAATCTCCTGATAGAAAAACATTGCAGCAAACCAGTAATATACCTAGTTCTGGCTGCCAAAGTACTACATCTGAAAAGAACTATTGGCATCCAATGTTAAAGTACATCTAACCACATCTCAGTCCTAAGTAGCACAATGTGGATTTTATCCTTAAACAACAGTAGCTAGAATAGGCTATCACTCACTCACTGAATGCCAACTAGCTAAATAGCTTTAACAAGAGACTTGCATCAGTTTCTGGTTCGGGCAGACATCACCTCATTGACAAAAGGTGCATACTGCACAAATCCACGCTTGATCTCCACAATTAGTTATGATTTTTCATCAACATCACCCACATCAAATCCACCTGCCTAACAGGGCACTGCCCCAATTCTTCAGTCACTACACACTAAATTTGCAGATTACGAAGCCTTGTTGAAAGCCTGATACAAGCTTGCGTCATTTCCCATTAACATTCTGATAGCAACTAATATTTCAAGCGTCGTAGATAAGAATGACCTTCAGAAGCCTAATTAAGATTTAGCTGGGAACTGAAAATTTGATTGAATGTGGTCTTTTACCTTTCCCTGAAGTAAGAGAGACCAGTGCCATAAAGCTGTTGCTGTCTGCTTGTCCTCTTGACGTTTTTCCAACAGCTGCATGTCACAAAATAAAGGAGGTTACATTCTGAATTAAATCCAAAGGCACTGAGAAATAACTACAAACCACAAATGTAGATCCAATGCATTCCCTACTATACTATATTATAACACAATTATGTTCTGGGATTCAAGAGGAAGAAAGACAAAATGCTTATCCAAGGTAAAATATTTCTGCTCCTTTTACATAGGCAGTTAATTCCCTAGTACTGAAACTGAATGGCTATCCTTTCCCTGCATGCTTTGACAAATGCTGGCAATCTATACAGTCAAGGGATTAAAAAAAAATTGTAGCCATATCAACTTTAAATTTTTAATTTAGTGATATTCCTACTTGGCAGACCTAACCTAAGATTTGAAAATCAGAAACAGGTATGGTGGTGGGGCCTCTTTAATTAATATGTCAGCCTAATTAATTCTTCAAACTCGGTTTCAGCAGAATCACTAGGGTATATTTTCTTTAAAAAATAGCAACCAATCCTCCAAACAGCTAACATGTATTGGAATCAACCATACCGGTGGAGGATCTGTGGTAAAGTAGCCCCACTGACAGTCATTAAATGTAGACAAAACAGGGAAAGAGAAGGACAAAGAAACAAAACATCAACTCACTGGAACTTATAGAGAAAAGTGCTCAGGGAGCACACTGCTCAAATTAAATAAACTCTGAACAAGCATAAGGGATGAATGAAATTCTACCATAATTACTACTTACTTTAGCTTTCCAGTCTGTGAAGTGGAATCGACAAAGTCGATACGATTGAAACCATTGTTTTTGTCGGTGTAACAACTGGAACACAATCAAATGCAAAGGTTCTCACTTTATATTTAAAAAAATCAAAGTGCAGTCATGCACAATGAAAGCTGCTCATCTAAGAAAGTAAATCAAAACCATTTCCTTCCTTTCTATAATTGCTCATGTATCCTAAATTATACTCCTTTCACTTGCAAAATCAACTGGTCCAGCTCTTTCACGTTTTAGCAGAATTTCTGAGGCTCTGTTCCCAGATTCCCTGTAATGTCATCATGTTTGACAATATTTAGGTGCACAGCCAGGACCATGATTTGTGTATCTTCTCCTTTGGTACTCATTGCCTTTGTTTGTGCTTTGGCTGAAGTTCATGTTCATATGGTCCATAGTATTCAACATCTCCATCATTGGGATGAAAGTTCAGTCGACAAATTAAAAATATACGTTGAAATTAATCCATAAAATATCCCCAATCGTAAATGTCTAAACTAACTACCCCTGATGCTGAAATTTTTAAAGCCAAAATTCAGATTTTATGTCATATAGTTTAAAGGTCCTTTTTATAATGTAATTTATCTCTAATCAGAAGCGAATCTGTTGTACAAATCAGAATTTTGTTTGTACTCACCATCACTCTTAAACAATGGTCATGATATTGTTTCCATGACAGCAGGGATTTTTTTGCGATTTGTCGTGCATAGTGTAGAGAAGCAGCCTCCAATTTGCGTCGCTGAGTCATTGCTCCTTGACTGAGCCGTTTCCAGTGAGAAAACACATGCTGTAATTGAACTGGGAGAGACAAAAATAAAACTGTCATCTCGGCTTGATTGGATAAACCTATAGATTGTGAAGATGTTGAGGGTTGGGGGAAATTGTGGAGATGATGTGGTAAAAATCTCAATTCATTCTGCTCAAGTTTCATTAAACTGGTTGTGAACACCTTTACCCATCTCTCCAAGGTCACAATCACAATAATACTTTATTAGCCAAGTATGTTTTGCAAAATATGAGAAATTTCATTTGCCATGTCAGTCATACAAATAAAAAGCAACGGAACACACAAAGTACATTTTAACATTAAACATCCACCATAGTGACTCCTCCACATTCCTCACTGTGATGGAGACCAAAAAAAAGTTCAAATCTCTTCCCTTCTTTCCTCTCCTGCCTGGGGCCTCTTTTGACGGAACGATCTCGACTCCCGTAGCCGGCGGTGTTTTGGCCCTCCGCATCGGGGCGAACAGCTCCCACAACGGGGGAATGTCAGCTCCCCCACGCCGGGCGATCAAACCCCGCATCGGGGGTGGTCAACCCTCTGCGTTGTTGGTGCTCCCGACTAGCCTCTCCCAAGACTGCGAGCCCCCGATGTAAAGTCCGCAGGCGACGGTTGGAGCGATCCCAGGCAAGGGATCGACTCTGATATTAAGTCTACTCCCCGCGGTGGGGACCAAAGTCAGTCCGATGGTGGGCCGCAGAGCGACCGGAGATGTGACCCGGTTAAAAAATATCGCACCTCCGGCAAGTTAAGAAACTGAAAAAACAAGTTTCCCCCTCCCCCTCCCCCCACATAAAACAAACCGGAGAACATTTTCACAGACTTTTAAAATGCACTAAATTTCTTTTTAAAAGACGAAAGGACAGACACACTTGAATCGTGCTGCAGGAAATAACCTACGTGAAGATCATAACTCTCCATTTCAAAATTGGAAAAAAATCTATTGGGACTGCTTTATATTTCCAATTGTTTCTCAAATGTTTAGGATGCTGGCACGGTGTACTGCATTAAGAAGCAAATAAGGGATCTCTATCCAGGATCCTTTATCAGCTTTGATTCGCTGCTCATATTTGGAGAGATTGGGTTGAGGATGGAATCAGATAAATTCACATGTTCAGAACCTTCTTAATCACCCGATGAAATTAAAGAACATTTATGAATCGAACAATTCACACTATAACCAAAACAGAACAAATAAATTGCATGAAAAAGAAAACTGATTATTTAAATTACCTCTCTCCAGAAATTTAAAAACAAAATCAGGATTAATCTTGCAATTACAAAGAATGAATGCTGAGTTAGGTGCAGCTTTAATTGCAGTGTTAAACTACAAAAGATTAAATCAATCTAAATTACTTTAATTTTATCTCTGTAGAAAATACTTGGATAAGATAACCTCTGGCATAACATAAAAATCTCATCATCTTCCAACTCCTTTGCCGGTCTTTGCTTTTGTAACCTCCATCACCATTTTAACCCTACGGTGTTTATTCTTTCAATTTCCGCTTCTTGATTGGGATCGCCAATTTTCTTTGGCCACCAACTAGCCTATTATCAAAAAGATTGGCAGCACTCACCTGATAGGAAAAAAGTGTTTTCATTTGGATGAGATGCTGCAAGAAGAACAAACTGATAATGTATGGGCTTGATCAGGGACTGAAATAATCCCTGCTTCCCAATACATCTGGGTACAAATCATGGGAGAGGGAGAATGGTGAGAGCTGCATGGCAGGGAGGGGACAAAGAGGAAACAAAAAGTGAGTAATAGTAACAAAAAGGGGTAATAGAGGTGAGGAACATGGTGAACAGCAAGTACAGGGGCAGGAAAGGAATAGGTGAGGGGGAGAGGGTTGTAGTTAATAAAAGCAAATATTTATCATCTCTGAGTGCCCTAAGAATTTGAAGATGAGTCACCTACTTGAACCACTGCAGGCACTCGGAAAATTGAATTGTTGTGGAAGAAGTTATGTGTCTGTCTATCAAATCACTGTCACTAATTAAAAAGACCACTGCACCAACCCTTAAAGCAACACTCCACTTTTTGCACCCAGGGTCATCTATGCACAAATCATGTAAGTGAGCAGCATAAAAGGCAGAGTCTGCAAATACTTGTAGTTGGAATGCTGCTGATTTTTAAATACATCATCATTTCCTTATCCCATCCTAATTACTGTATCTAGCATCTGCCTATTTGTTAACTGGAACACTGACAGCATCTCCTTTATGATAGTATTAATTTAGGATCATTACCAAGCTTTCCACATAATGATCTTTTTTTGGGTCCCAATCAGCCTCACCCTTACTTTGAGTACTCTTAAAAAACGATTTATGTGGTTTAGAAGAGTTTTTATGTTAGAGTGTTTGATAGTTACTTTGCACATCGTATTTCCTTTCCCATTTCTTCTTTATATATATTTAAAACATTTGGCTTGGTATCAACACAGGTCAAAACCTAGCGTTGTTAACTTTCAGCAGCAAACAACAAAGTGCTGGAGGAACATCACAGCATCTGTGGAGAGAATGGACAGACAAAATTTTGGGTCCTGATCCAAAAATTCATCTGCACAGATGCTGCCTTCTTCCCTCATATAACCTCCCCATTCTCCCGCCACACCTCTCCTCTGTAGGGGAGGGATTGAAAGGCAACAAAAGGAATAAATCTTTCAAACACAGAATAAGTAGAGCTGGAATTCACTGCCTGAGTAGGTGGTGAAGGTAAAGACAACGTTTAAGAATCTGGACAAGCACTTGAATTAGAAGTCCACAACCGAGTGCTGATAACTGGGTTAAGTATGGATGGGGTACCTGATGGTCAGCATGGACAACGTGGGCCCAAGGGCCTATTTCTGCATTGTATGACTGTGATTATTACAGTCTTCTGCATCTTCAGACAAGCAATGATGAAGTAGATATCAGCTAATATTGAACAAAAATGCTCTGATGGGTCCTTTTTCCAAGTCTCAATGGAGACAAATGAAACGGGTGTAAAATTGAGTAAATAGTCACACTGCTACGCCAATGTTGGCAGAAACAAGAGTCGCACTGAACATTTTCTGGTACATTTTATACAGACATGAATTGTACTTTTGTCACTTACCAAAACTAATATGTTGTTTTGCTTCCAGGACAACTTTGTCTTTCTGTTGTCGGTGATACACTTGAATCGAGATCCTGGCTCTCCAGCACCCAAGGACCTTCATAAAAGGTAAAGACACATAACCATCACACAACTGCTTAGAAGCCAACCAATCAGAAAACTTACCAAACATTGTAAGTGCACACTTGCACACACTGAAAAGTTAAAACCTAGCTTTAATCTGATATTTACAAGACGGAATGAAAAAATTGTAACCAAAGTCGTCATGTACAGATAAAAAGTTGAAGGCTTCTGAACATCAGATTGTAGCTAGGTTTTTAACTATTCAGTGTTTGCAAGTATACGAAGCCCACCACAGGGAGAAAGGATCATCTATTCTATTCATGTCCATGCACTCTCCTTTTCTAAAGATACTAACATCTGTTAAGTTTCCATGAGCGCTCACAACTTTCCTCCAATTCATGTTTATGTCTAGACAGTACGTGGCTGCAGATGAGTCGGTCTCCGCTGAATCTAGTCAATGGTTTGGCTGTAGGACAGGTGGCCATTTTTTTTGCCCTTTCTGGCCCATTATCAAAGTCTACATAAATGCCTCAGACTTTGTGAGGCGCCAAGGCCATTTGAAACATCAACATTTCCAGCTGATTCAAATGACAGCACAGATGGAATAATCAACCATGACGTTTTTCTAGTGTCACCCAGTCACACACTCTGCAATACAGATCACCCACTTGCTAAGAAAAAACTATTTGCTAATAACTATGAGGCCATGGAAGGAAGCAGGAAATAAGTTGATCTTGTTCTCCTACCAATCTGACAATAGAGTAGTACAAGCAGAAGGAAGTTAGTAGAATTAATGTTGTGTGTTGTTTTGATGCAGAGGAGAAAACAGATTACCACAAATAATTATAATGAAACAAAGAAATTACTGAAATAAGAAATACAAGTTAAAATCTGATGCAATCAACACTATAAAGAAAATGTGGATCTCTATCCTGTTATTCAACTTAAATTTCTTGTTGCCTTTTTATGTAATGAAAGAACCATACCTTAGTTAAAAGTACATGGTGATAATGATGATCTGCTCCAACTGTTTTCCTTGCTTCATCAGCCAGTACTTGTGTATTTTGTAACCAAGTGGAAAAATAAATTCTAGATAAGAAAGACTAAGTCAATGAAAGAACAAAACGACATTCTCCCACATATAAATAATAAAATGGGAACAGGGGTACATCACTCTCTCACAAGCCAGACCCACCATTCTATATAACCACGCTTGGTCTTCCCCAGGCTTCTTATAAATCTCTTGGTTCCTGTAGTCCAGTTCCCTATTTCTCAACAATACAAAAATTAACTTATACTTCTTTAATATATAGTTCTAATAACCTAGTAGAGAATTCCAGAAATGTACCACCACCTCTATAAGTAGCAGGAAAAATGAAGATTAAACATCAAGTGACGGTCAGGTCAACAGTACGAGGGACTGATATGGATGTTAAACCACACTAATGTTCAGAAATTACAGATCATTATCAAAATATCAAAGTGGGCAAAACAAAAATGCTTGATGGAATTTAAAATAGACCAAATGTAAAGTACACCACATCAGAAAGGACAATGGAAGCAATTAGAATGCATGCATGGTTCTTTAATAATTAACAATGAGGTTAAAATAACCATGGTTTAAATATTCAATGCACTGGAACATGGCAACATTTTAAAGGTCATGTTTAGACATAATATTTTTTTAACAATTCAATCATTAAAACATAGAACTCCTGACATGATTTAGATCTGTCATGTGAAATTTAATCCATGCAAGGTGCTCAGATTGTAATTTATAATATAAATTTTCCAAATACAGAAACAAATCATTGCAAAATGTTATTACCTCAAGAGATTGAATCTCCATTTCTTTTCCTTCTCATCCACCTTATACAAAATCTGCCGCGTGATTTGATGGTAAACCTAAATGAGAGAAACAGTCGCAATAGAGTGAATGTGTGGGAAAGAACTGCAGATGCTGGTTTAAATCGGAGATAGACACAAAATGCTGGAATAACTCAGCAGGACAGGTAGCATCTCTGGAGAGAAGGAATGGGTAACGTTTCGGGCCGTAACGTCACCCGTTCCTCTCCATAGATGCTGCCTGTCCCGTTGAGTTACTCCAAGCATTTTGTGTCTATATTCACAACAGAATAAATTCCTGGTTCATATCATGCCTCAAATATTTGAGATAAACAAATATAGATTTAAACAAATGCATTTGCAACAAGACAGAGGAATCAATAGCATAGATAGCAATATAAGAGTATGATAATAACAGCTTTTCCAGGAACATGGCTTGCAAGGTGACCAGAACTGGGTGCTCAATATTCCAGGTTATACACTGTTCCAAGAGAACAGGCCAAAGGGGAAAAGAGGTGAGGTAATGTTGTTCATCAAGCAAGGTATTAGAGCAGTACTGAATTGTGAATCAAAGGCAGTGGATAGTCATGTGGAATTGGTTTGAGATGAGATGAAATGAATAACAGGGGAACGAATAGGACGGCACAATGGCGCAGCGGTACGGTTGCTGCCTTACAGCGCCAGGGACCCAGGTTCGTTCATGACCACAAGTGCTGTCTGCACAGGGTTTGTACGTTCCCCCTGTGAACGTGTGAGCTTTCTACAGGTGCACTGGTTTCCTCCCACACTCTAAAGACATCCAGGTTTGTAGGTTAATTGTCTTCTGTAAATTATCCTTAGTGTGTATGGGATGATCGCTGGTCGGTATGGACTCAGTCGGTTGAAGGGCCTGTTTCCACGTTATATCTCTCTAAAGTAAAAGCAAAGACGACACAGGTGGTAGTCTATCAACCCCCAAAATGTGACCTCAGTAGGTCAGAGCATTAATGGGAAAATATCAGGGGTATGTTTCAAGGTAACTTTTAATCTAGATGTTGATTGGATGAATCAAACTAAACATTCGTGAAGAATTTGTGGAATGCGCCAGGGGTTGCTTTTTAGATCAGTACATTGCAGAGCATACTAGGGAACAGGCTAGTTTAGATTTGGTTTTATGCATTGAGGGATTAATGAGGGATCTTGAGGCTAAAGATCCCCTGGAGGGTAATGACCACAATATAATAGAATTATAATGCTACAAAGGAGAAATTAGGCTGGTAGGCTGGATAAATAAGCTAAGTCAGCAGAGGAGTAAACCTAGTTTTACTCATCATTTAAAGCGTTTTTGGGTATATGCATGTTCCCAGCAGAACAATTGATTAGTCCCATTTTCCCTCTTTTTATTACTCTCTAGCCCTGCAACTTGTTACTACCACAATGGGAGAATATTTTGGAATACTAGATACAGATAATCCACTCCTGTGAGGCAACAGCTTCACCACCTGTTTCACCGTTCAGAACACTACTTTCAAAATATTCCACAATGAAAACTCAAAAAGGAACCTCTATATTAATGTTAAAAAAAAAATCAAAGAGGAACAAATAAAAAGTATTCCCAAATTTGATCCAGACTCTGCCAGTCCAAGTCACTTCCTCAATATACAGACATCCAATGCAGGTCATCCCCAGGTTACAACATAGTTCCGTTCCTGAAAATTGTTTGCAACCAGAACAGTCTGCAAGTCGGTATGTGGTTGCCAATCAAGACGTTCAAATAAAAACATGGGCCAACCAAAGGCAACATGTAGGTAAACCAGGACATTTAATTCAAACATTTAAATTTCTTTGCAAGATTTAAATACATTGCTGCAAACCAAGTTTCCTCACAGAATATGATGTCTGCAGCAACTGACAAATTCATACATCTGGTCTCGCAAATGCTTGCTTGTATTAATGGGCTGTCTAAAAGTCAGGTATTCGTAACCGGGGAGGACCTGTACCAATGTGTGGTATTCAAAATCCTGAACTGTTTTCTTGACATTATATGGAGTTCAAATCTAGATTAAACTGTGTTTTTACACAACTCAACAGTAAAACTTGCCCTCATTCAGCATCTATTATTGAAATTCTGCATTGAGGTTGCAGTAACTGTCACTCACCTTCCATTCATTTAAAGCTTTGCACAGCAATACACGATGAAAATGGACATCAGCACACAGCTGCTTCTTCCAGTTCTCCTGCTTTTTCTGCACATACTGGAAATAGAAATTGCAGAAATATATGATACACTAATGCTAAATTCATCAAGTTCATTACTGACATTTTTTGATGGCCAATAACATAAAGTCCTGGTTTCCCTACCTAATTTTCCAAATACTTTTCACAGTTCAATAATAACAGAAAGTGCTGGACTTCCTCACCATAGCAAACAGCTTTTGGGAAAAGATATACAGTTAACATTTCAAACTGATAATGTTCAATTAAAACTAAGAAAATGTTTTATCTTTAATTCTAGCAAGAAACATTGAACAGGGCAAAGGGAAAGAACAAAAGGGAATGTCAGCAATGTCAGCAGAGACTGGTTATGGAACTCAATAAATCCAGTCTCCCAAGTAACCTTGACCCACTGCAGTTCGCCTACCGCCACCACAGTTGATGCCATCTCCCTGGCCATAAACTCCTGGATAAGAGACACACCTACATCAGACTTCTATTCATAGTCTGCTTTTAATACCATTATCCCAACCAAACTCATCACCAAACTTGTAGAACTTGGAGTCAGCACTCATCTCTGTAACTGGATCCTCGACTTCCTGACCAACAGACCACAATCAGTGAGGATAGGGGACAAATCATCCTCGACAATAATACTCAACACTGGTACTCCGCAAGGATGAGTTTTCAGCCTCCTTCCTTACTCCTTATACACCCACTACGGTGCAGCCTTTGACACATCCAGTCCAATTTACAAATTCGTAATTCGACACTATTGTAGTGGACCGGATATCAAATAATGACAAGACGGAGTACAGGAAGGAGACTGAGAACCTTGTGACCTGGTGCCAAGGCAACAACCTATCTCTCCAGGGTTACACAAAAAGCTGGAGAAACTCAGCGGGTGCAGCAGCATCTAAGGAGCGAAGGAGATAGGCGACGTTTCGGGTCGAGACCCTTCTTCAGACTGAAGAAGGGTCTCGACCCGAAACGTCGCCTATCTCCTTCGCTCCTTAGATGCTGCTGCACCCGCTGAGTTTCTCCAGCTTTTTGTGTAACCCTCGATTCTCCAGCATCTGCAGTTCCTTCTTTAACAACCTATCTCTCCAGGTCAGCAAGACAAAGGAGATCCTTGACTATCTTCCTCGTTGATCTGCGTTTTCACACCTTACCCTTCCATATCTCTGTCTCCCTCTCCCGACGCACAGACTAAAGAAGGGTCTCGACCCAAAACGACACCCACTCCTCTCCAGAGACACTGCCTGTCCCGCTGAGTTACTCCTGCATTTTGTGTCTATCTTCTTCTATAAACCAGCATCTGCTGTTCCTTCCTACACTATTGCATATTAGTCACTCAAAACTTGTTTTACGTATTTAGTTCTGTTTTTTTTTGACAAATAATTTATTTTCAATTTAAAGTTGGAGACAATTTGGTAATTCTAGCTGTGTATGTAACTAGAGTTTGGTTAAAAATAAAAAGTAAATTTATCAGAAGAAACCAACAAACAAAAATAAATGGTCTCTCATTATCTTTCTGTAATCAAATTATGTTTAGCATACCAAAGTACAGCTCGATGAGACTCAGATCAATTTGGTTTTATTTCATTCAAGTTGAATTGCTACTTCATGTGGTAGAACCACTTGAGTAAGTCTAATTTCTTACCTGTTGCCAAGCATTCCAGGTCCTAAGCAAACAAAACTTGTACCGATGCCTTGTGGCTTGGATTTCTTTGTCTCGTCTGAAGCAAACAAAACATAAGAAGAATAAAAATTATACCAATCTCTGGTCTCCAACAAATTATATTTCTAAATTAACTCATTCGAAACTTGCGTGTAAGGTGTCAGCAATGTATGCTTGTCATCATAGGTTAGGCATAGAATATAAGAGTTGGCACAATAGGTTGCAACTTTATAAAACACTGGTTTGACTGCACTTGGACTAGTCTGTGCAGTTCGGGTCGCCATACTATAGGAAAGATGTAGTTATACTGGAGAGGGCGTAGTAGATTCATCAGAATGTTGTCTGGATTGGAGGATTTTAGTTATGGCGAGAGATCGAATGGGCTGAGTTTGTTTTCCCTGGAGCTACGAGTGGCCTGATGGAAGCATTTCAGATTATGAGAGGCATAGATGGGGCAGATGGTCAAAATCTTTTCACCAAGGTGAGAGAAAGAAGTTTCAAAGAGGATCCGGGGACTAAGCTTTTTTTTTTACAGTAAGTAGTTGATATAAGGAACATGGTGTCAAAGGAGGTGGTGTATTAGATACAGTTACTATGTTTAGGAGATATTTAGACAAACATTTAAAGAGGAAAGGCATAGAGAGAGTGTCAAAGGTTACAGGGTGAAGGCAGGAGAATGGGGTTGAGAGGGAAAAATAGATCAACCACGATCTGTGTCGGAGCAGACTCGACGTGCCAAACGGCCTAATTCTGCTTCTATGTCTATGGCCTTATAGAAAATTACAGGTTTAATGCGAGGAAATGAATTTTGCGTAGATGAGCAAAAAGGTTAGCATGACATGGAGGTTGAAGAACCTGTTTCGGTGCTGTATCACCGAATGGCTATGAATCAATCATAACATTATTTACCATATTGGTACCAACACTGCATTGTGTTATAATTTAAATTTTGTGAAAGTACTTCAAATAATTTTGATCAGTACTACTTCTGTTGATAGAACAAGACTTGAACTACTCAATCTAGTTCGGAAGATGATTAATGAGGTGAAAGAGCGAAGTTCCACAATTAATGATCCAAGCAAACAGCACAACATTGATAATAAATATTTTGATAGGTAAGGATAAATGAAATGAGCACCACTGGGATAATGAAACAAGCAGCCACGTGGCAAGTTTTTGTGAAAGATAAATTTTAACACTGATCACTCAGGATCAAAACCTGTTTCTTGTACGTTTGTCTTCACTGCAGATACAAACCAAATTTCAAGGGATTTAATTTGCAATTATTCTGCTGAGTGTGCAGTCCAGATTGCTTTCCGATTCTGTTACTCACTTTTGCTTGGTTTTAATTTTTGTTTATTAATGTTCCTGTGTAGGTTAATTGGCTTCTCCAAAATTGCTGCTGGTGTGTAGGACACAGAACTAATGTATAGGTGATCAGTGATTGGCGTGGACCTGATGAGCTGTTTCCACGCTGGATCTCTAAACTAAACACCAATCCTACCATCAGCTCAGATATTTCCACATTGGATAATAACATCCAAGTTATTTTTGCACGTCCGCATTATACCACAATATTAATTTACACAGACAGTCATTAGGCCCAAATATTTACTTGGTTCAACAATGGAAACATTAAATAAAGTTTCATACCCTGCTTTTTGGTCTGCTGCAGACTTTCTCCAAAACAGAATACATTTAAGCAGCAACTGATGCCTAAAAAAATCATTAGCGGTAGCCTCTTTCTCTCTCTCCTCCAGGCAGTCAGTGGTCCGGACATGCCAGCAACACCAGTAATGAAGTAACATGCGTTGATCAGAATGAATCACTGCCTGTGGTAATGGAAATGTGTCCATTAATGATAATTTAATAAAACCCAATTAAGTAAACCCAGTGCAGGAGCGACAATTAGATTGTAATCGGAATAAAACTCCAGTCTTTTAACAAATTTAATTTCACAGCAAAATGAAACTATTTCTGAACTGATCATTGTGGCAATGCAGGGAAACATAGCAACTACTGGCAGACAGCTAGAACCCAAAAATATCAATTCAAGCAGTTAGTCTGTTTTACTGGAATAAATATTAGTTAGGACACAATTTCTTAAAAGAGACACAAGTCACTTCAAGAGGCCTCATTTTAACATTTCATTGAAAAGGCAGTATCTCACAATCTCTTGAAACTTCATTCATATGTCAATGTAACCCATGTGGTAAATGTATGGTCTGTAGCTATAACCTCCAACAACCTTTTAACACAGTCAGTTACAATCTATGTTTAATTACAGCCAACAGATTAGCTATTTCCTCCGGTGAAACTAAGAAAATACATTTTCAGTAAACAGGATTGTTCAAATTTATTTTATTATCAGTAGTTATGATCAACCAATCCAAGAATCTGTTATATTCACCAGTCTCTCTGCTAGTCGATTCTCACGATGATGATCCATCATTCTCCACCATAAATAAAAAGACAATCTCTGCAATTTCTCCCTGCAAAGAAATATTATTAATTGATAAAGAATATGTCAACAGATAGTCTCACAGATTTTATTTGTTAGTTAGTTATTTTTGCATCTGTATATCATTTGGCAAGACCAGCATTTATTGCCCATTCCTTACTGCTTGTAGAGGTGATGGGAGTTTCCGAAAAACCGCAGTCTTCCTGATGCAATTTCAGGCACAGCGTTGTTGTTGGGATTTGGACCCAGCGACAATGAATGGCTGTGAAATTCTCCAAATCAGGAAGCTGTGCAATTTAAAGGAATCTTGCTGGTGACGTGGTGTTGCTTGGCATTGCTGCTTGCTGTTTTTGTCCTTATTGGTGAAAGAAGTTGCAGCTCTGAACATGATATTGAGGAGCCCAGGCAAGTAACTGCAGTGCATTTTGTAGCTGCTACACATGACACATTGTGCACACCAGTTGTGCAGGAAATAAATGTTGAGAACGGTGTATGGGTGACAGTAGAGCTGATGCTTTGCCCTGGATTGTGTTAAGTTCCTGCAAACTGTTGGAGCTGTCTCATGCAGGCAAATGCAATGTCTTCCATTATACTCCTGACATACCTTACAAATAGTAAAAAGGTTTGAAAGTATCAGGAGGCGAATGACTCACTGTGTCTCACCTGCTTTTGTGACACATGGCTGGTCAAGTTATTGTTGCCCCAAGGGTATTAGTGGTGGGTGACTCAGTAACACCAGTGAATGTCAAGGACAAGCCATTTGATCTCTCTCTTACGTCTCTTGCATCAGTGAGCAAATTATTGTCAGTACCACATGATGGCATGATCAATGACACCTTCATCATTTTGCAGATATCCGAGTAGTTTGATTGGATGGTAATTAGTGAGATTGGATTTTTGAAGAGGATACACCTGGACTACTATTTCTACAGGATAGATGCCAATGTGTTGACTGTATTGAACAGATTGGACAATGGTGCAGCTCATTCCAGCTTGGCCAAAGGCGTAGTTCATTCTGGAATACAGGTCTTTCATGTCACAGCTAAAATGTCTTTGTATATCAAGTGGTCTCAATTTTCGAATGAAGTGAATGGAACTGGCCGATAACCAGTTCTATGAAGGTGGCGACCCCAGGAGGAAGTCAAGATTAATTATTTGCTTTCCACATCCTGGCTGAACATGGCTGAGAATGTTTCATCCTTGCCTTTATGACAGTCACATGCTGGGCCCCACATCATTGAGAATGTGAATGTTCAGACCTCACCCCTCTTTAGCTGTTCAATCACAATTATTTGTGGTAGGGGTGTAGAGCTTTGATCAGATACATTGGCTATGATAATGCCAACCACCACCCAGAACATTAAAAAGTGGAAAGGGTAAACATGGAGAACAAAGCCATTCTTCGCACCCAGTGTTTGGACAGTACCTGTGAAATAGCCATGCAGTCTCCTTCATTTGATTCAGCTGTTTCTTCTCACTCACATACAACTTCCATCTTTCCAGATAAAAAGGCAACAGCATCCTACTGTAGTGAGCTATAGCCTTTTTATCTTGAATCTAAAACAATAAAGTAACTGCATTAAACATAGAGGTCACAAACAATCAGTAACATTATCTACTCAGCCCCTCGATCTCCAATTGGGCATCAGTGGCTTCAAAACAAGTAACAACAGAAAAGGACAGAACATAAATGAAATTTCACAATTACAATATTCTATCCGAATTTGAATGAAGCACATGTGAAGGGAATCTCAATTCTCCCATCATTAAAATGCATTTGGAAAGTTTTGCCAAACATGTTTAGTTTCTGATGAACATGTATGGACAGCACAACCAAGCCTACAATCCAACTCTAACTGGAAGTTTAACTCGAAGGACAGTGATATATGCATATCAATAGAGACAATACTGAAGGAGTTGATAGTAACAGAGCAGCAGATGTCTAATAATAGCGAGCTCCTCTGATGAGGTCCTCTGAGGGTGTATTTATGTATGTATTGTTAGATCTATGTACCACTGTTTGTAGAACATTAGTACCTGCACTGATGTAAAGCACTTTGGTCAATGAGAGTTGTTTTTAAATGTGCTATAGAAATAAAATTGACTTGACTTGAATCTATAAAAAGGCGCATACTGGCATCAAGGGAAAACATGAGCGATCAAAAATGTTGTATTTCAACAGAAAAATGAAAAGCAGTCACTTTAAAAAATAGATACAAGGAACTGCAGATGCTGATTTACAAAAATAGACAGAAAGTGCTGGAGGCAGAGTTCTCCAGAGATGCTGTCTGACCCGCTAAGTTACACCAGCACTTTGTGTCACATTAAAGCATAATTATTAGAAAGAGTAAGCAACCCAACCCTTCAGGTCTGCTCCACCATTCATCAAAATCATGACTTATTTTCAGTCAGCTCCATTTTCCTGTTTATCCTCATATCCCTTAACTTTCTCAAAATCCTGAAATCTGTTGTTCTCAATTACTCGGCCTCCACAGGCTTCCAGGACTGAAACCAAAACGTTCACCACCCTTTGAATGAAAAAAAATCTTAATCTCATTCCAAAGTGGTGTACCCCTTTAGACCGTGTATCCTTAACTGGGTTAAGGATCCCCTTTTCTGCATTTATCCTGTGCCCTGTTGGAATATTTTTAATTTCACATAGATCACATCTCATCCTTCTAAATTCAAGACAATAAGGGCCTAGCCTACTTAGTCTCACCTCATGTAACAAACATGTCAGAGTGGGTACTTGCTTGGCAAGTGTCTGAATCTTTTATGGTAAAGCATTGTTCCACAATATTTATTTACCCTGTTCTATGAAGTTACTTCATCCAGTTATAGAATTAACATTAAAATGTTGCCAAATATAAATGTATTCATTAAAATTTGTGCACAAGAGTCGTACTTTCTATCCATAAGCGTTTTTATTTTTTGCACAATCTCTGCTCAAACCTTTGTCATCATTTATTTTAGTTTTGCTGATGGATTAATCATATCACAATGTTTACATTTTGTGCCATTTATTCCATTGAAATTTATAATGTATCTCAAAGTTTTGAGCAAAACTCACATTTTCCATTCATAATATGGAAATATGATTTTTCAGTACCATTATCAGATTTTATGTCATAGCTACAATCTGGTTTTTGATCATTGAACAAATATTTTACTTCTAAGGATAACCACTTAAATTTACTTGCCCTCCTTCTGGTGTCAATGCTTTCTCCCCAACTGCTTGATTAAAAGCTCCTTTACTCTTAGGGGAATAATCCCAGCTCTTTGTTAAATCAACTTTGCAGTTTCCTCACTGGCCATGATATTTTTCCACAGTGTGATGCCTATTATCAGACAGAATATTCTGTTT
This sequence comes from Raja brachyura, assembly GCA_963514005.1. The sequence continues at coordinate 15,052,554 of OY740808.1, forward strand.
GAGTTCCAGACAGTAATTTTATGAAGTTTTAATCTTGTTTGTTTGCCTTTACATTCTGTTTATAAGATAAGTAACTTGTTCGCTTTTTAAAACAGCTTTATGAACATGCACATTTTCAATTATTTATATATGTTGAATCAGAGAAATCTATGACTGAGAAAGAGAAAATCCGATCCATTGTTTACATATCTCTCAAAAGTGGACAATTTCTGACTCTTGGTTCTTTGCCCTGCTTTTCAATTGTAGGCTTTATTAAGTAGGGTGCGAGATTCTGCCTTCATGATGCGTTTAGGTAGTGACCCCCACAACTCAAGAGAGAAATAACTTTTTACAATCCCCACATCCTCAAATGCTTCCCACAAATACCACAAGTCTTTAGAAACTCGTCACTGATCCCTCTGCTAAAGGAAATAGGTCACTCTTATAATTTTATTCTCACGTGTTTATCTTTTTATTTAACGGCAAACAAGGAGGCTGTTCAGCCCATGAAATTTATGATGCCTTTCTGAGCAATTCCAGAGTGGGTACTGAAGATTTTTACTGAACTGTATACAAAAAATGAATGTTACTGTACCTAGGTAAACGTGACAGTAATGTACCATTGAACGATTGATTGCCTTCAAGAGACAGGAAGTCCTGCTGCAGCCTTATAGAAGGTTGATTTGCCTGCATTTGGAGAACTACAGTATGTACAGTTCTGGTCGCCCCATTACAGGAAGGATGTGAAAGCTCTGGACGGCGTAGAAGAGGTTTACCAGAATGCTGACTAAATTAAAGGGTATTAGCTATAAGAAGATGTTGAACAAGCCTGGATTGCTTTCTCTGTAATGTATGAAGTTGAGGGGAGACCTGATAGACGCAGAGCATTAAGTTGAGTAGGGCCAAGTTTAAAGGTGATGTGCAAGGCAAGTTTTTTTTTACATAGAGAATGCTGGGTACATGGAATATGCTGCCAGGGGTGGTTTCGGTGGCAGATAAGATAAGGGCATTTAAAAGCCGTTTATATAGGCACATATATATGCAGGGAATGGAGTCATATGGATTTTGTGCAGGCAGAGTTTAGCTTTGCATCATGTTCAGCACAGACATTGTGGGCTGAAGAGTCTATTCCTGTGCTGTACTATTATATGTTTTTTACATAGGCCCAAAACAGTGTGAAGCAAGCTGATTGTAATCCATCTCTGCTTCTACCATTCTGCTGACAAAGCAGGTGTGTTGCAAAGCTTGTACAAAGTATAGTCTCCAAAGACATATTTTTCTGTACTATTATTAAACAATGAAACAATGTTGAACCATTCATGTCATGAGACCAGCAACTTAATCAGGCAATTAGAAACCACAGGAGTACTTTTAAATATCAGCGTGCAACTATGAATAAAGAAACACTTTAGCAGCATAATTCAGTTGAGACACTTTCACAAGCTGAAAATTAATTACTTTTCACAACAGTTCATTTCACAGCACTTTATTGTGCACGTGACAAATAAATCTGACTTGACTTGACTTGTTACTTCCAAAGTAGTCAAATTGCAGTCAAGAAGCGTAACAATGAATGAAATGGTCTCTTTCAAACACATTACCTCTAGATCTGGTTAATCCAATGCATTTCCGAGCTGGCCTCCCTCATCCTGCTCTCCATAAACTAAAGGTCATCATCAATTTGTTATTCTTGAACAAACTTGTACTAAGTACTATGCATAACCTCACATCATGTGATTACTAACTCTTGGTTAAGCAACATTCCAAATTGAAAAATCTTATTCCTCATGGTCGTGACCCTCCTGAACTCACTAATCTCCCCAAGCCCTGAAGACTGCAGAATAAACTATATTCCTCCAATTCCAGTCTCCTGCTCAGCTCTGACGTAAGAGATAACCTGTCAGGTGAATGATCTTTCATCACGGAGGGGGATCTAACATTTTCTGCTACTACCAAAATCTCACTCAAAACACCTCAAAACCTACTTTTGATTATGTCTTTGGCCACACTCCCTTTTGTAGCTTGTTTGATTATCTGGAAACATACACATTTCATTCACTATATGCTTGAAGCACTATAAATGTGCTATATAATGCAGAGGTAGCACAATGGCATAGCTAAATGAGCTCCTGCCTCACAGCTCCAGCAACCACTGTCTGCGTGGTTTACATATTCTCTCCGAGACTGCTTGGGGTTCGTCTATGCACTCTGGTTTTCTTGCACATCATAAAGGCCTACAGGTTGGTGGGTGAATTGGCCACTGTAAATTGCTCCTGGCACGCGAGTCAGTGGTAGAATATGAGTTGATAAGAACGTGAGAAAATTAAAATTGGATTGGAGGGCGACACAGTAGCGCAGCAGTAGAGTTGCTGCCTTACAGCGCCAGACACCCGAGTTCGATACTGACTATGGTGCTGTCTGTACGGAGCTTGTACATTCTCCCTGTGACTGCGTAGGTTTTCTCCAGGTGTTTCCTCCCACACTTCAAAGACGTGCACGTTTGTAGGTTAAATGGCCTCTGTAAATTGTCCTTAGTGTGTGTAGGGCAGTGTTAGTGTATGGGATGATCGATGGTTGAATCGGACTGGTTGGGTCAAAGGCCCTATTTCTGCTCTGTATCTCTAAAGTCTAAAAGCCCAAAGATTGGAGCGGACTGGTTTAAAATAGGCGTGATCACAGAAGGCTGAGGTGTATGATGCTATGACACTAAATAGAAATATATTAAAGTTCAGGATAGATTTGGCTAGTCACTTATTTTTTTCACTTTAAGAAAATACTAACTGTCCTGTAGTGGCATAGCAACAGAGAACTAGGAATTAGCCAGAGGTAGGAATTGGCCAGATGTAGGAATTGGCCCAGGTAGCATGGAGGAAGTAAGTTAAAGGACTGGGACAGAAGTAAAGATAAAGAAAAATACATGTCCAGGGACCCCATGTGACCATGGCAAGCCCAGGGATCGATGCAATGAAGGGCTTGGACCCCAAGGACTTCAATCAAAACTGGCCTATATTGTGGCCTAAAATGTGGCTAGAATAGAGAAATGGGTATGGGGGGAGCGGAGGATGGTACAAAGGTCAGAAAGTGAGAGAGACGTCCAATAAATTTATATCAGACAGCATGGAATCTGAAAAATGTGGAGCAGAAGGAGATCCATGCTCCAAAAAATGGTTCTCTTTTGAATTATATTAAATTGTTTAAATCTTCATGTTAAAAAAAACTTAAAATAGCACAAATCTGGGTTTTGGTTGAAAATAATATTCAAGTGGTAGGGCTTAAATGTCTGATTATATTTTATAGCTTAAATTTAACTGAGAGCTGGATATTAAACCCAACATCTTTACAATATCATTGCCTCAAAACCAGTGAGGGTAGTGCTTCAATGTGCTAGGCCACTGGAAACACTGTACAGACTTGCTCTCAACATTCTTGTTCACAATGACATCCTTAATTCCTCACCTGATAGTATTTCCTCTCTTGGCTGTGTTTTATCCAGTAGCGTAGAGATTTCTTCAACAATACTTTCCTAGCACAGACAGATGTAATTGTTTCAATAAAATTAGTTTTATTAAACAGGTTTGAAGACACAAGTCATATCAACATTTTTGAAGAAATTAAAACATGTTGTAAGCTAATCCTGATCTCCCAATCTACCTCATTGCAGCCCTTGCACATTTTTTATCTGCACTTTCTCTGTCGCTGCAACACTAAAGTTTCCTTTCTCTTTTTACCACAACCGGTTGTCCTCGTGTATACTTTGAATGTACTCATATATGGCATGATTGGCCTAGGTAGCACGCAAAATGTTTTTCAGTGTATCTTTATATACATGACAATAATAAATCAGAAAATTAAGGTATCATAATTGGTAATCTGTTACAAAGATGACACTTGCCTTAACTTCAGAGCCTCCATGTATTTATCTGGCATGAAATTACTCTATTAATCAGAACAGACTGCATTTCTGTGCTTGAGCTCAACCTTGTTTACAGTGACTAGACCGGCAATGTGCTATCATGAACAGAAGTCAAAGAAGATCAGATGGAGTAGTCACAAAGATTAATCAGTTGCAAAAGTGACATAATTTCACATGGTTTGAATGTGATGAACAGTGCTCCTAGGTATGAAGTCTAGGTCTCGGTGCACATCTGAGAATCAATATTTCATAAAATATTCATTGTATCTTTATGTATGACAAAGTGAGGGTGCTCAAGAGAAGTACAAAGCTTTCAGAATACAAATGGCATTTTCACCCTCTCAGAACATCTGAAGATACTTCTGGCATGGAAAGTAAAGCATTTACAATTCAATGGACATTAGAATACCTGAAGTGATTTTGGGCTTCTCTAGATAGTGCCTGAAGCTCAAACTCCTCTTGTTTCTCCAAGCGTACCTTCCACTGATTCCAGCACCTTTGCAGCATCTGTTCAAACAAGGCAAAATGTGAGAACAGAAACGCAAACTCAGCTCCCAATACAGATGTATTTATAGAACTGGTCTGTTGACTGGGTCCAGGTACCACATAACAAATCTAGTCACAAACATATTTATTAACTTGTTTAATCACAGGTGGACACAAATACAATTCCCATTACTTCCTATACCCACCCATAGCTGCTGCTCATGGCATTAAAGAACTCACTTAATTTAGGAGTTGGAGATTAATACTGGTAGCAGATTTTGATGGGCATAATAACATTGCTTCTGTTTCGCAAGGCCATGGGTTGAATAGTTGTGTTCCTGCCCCTGCCCCGCTTTATGAAGTAACATCTCTTCACATGTCAAGAGGACAAACAATGTTTTAAATAACGCTCAAAATATATTCCAGAATTTGGTTGCAGTATGTAATTCAGCTGCCTAAGCCAAGCGGATGTATCAAATGTAAAGTTTGTTTGATGGTTTTACCTGCTTTACATCCAATTTGTAGAATGGACAGATACTGTATAGCAGGGTGTGTAATATAACTGTAGAACATGGGACTGCTGGAAATAATTAGCATCAGAGAGAACATCTGCAGCTCAGGGAACTTCATCTCAAAGTTGATGAACTGGTTAGTAATTTGAATGCTGCAGGCAAAAGTTACCTGGATACTTTATTCCAGGAGACAGACACTCTCCTTACACTAAAGGGCCTGTCCCACTTTCACGACCTAATTCACAACCTTTTTTACTCGTGGACATTTTTCATCATGCTAGAAAAACGCCCCGACGTACTTGATGCCACGAGTACCTACGACTAGCATCACAACCTACCTACGATCTACCTACGACCTCCTACGACCATGCTGCGAGTATGAGTCAAGGGCAAACTCGGCGGAGGTCGTGAATTAGGACGTGGAAGTGGGACAGGCCCTTAAGTGTTATATATCAGTCAGGGACAGACAAATAGGATGAGTGAAGCAAGTAGGGGATCCAAAAGAGAGCTTTAGAGGAGCCTCAGTCCATACATTTATTCAACATTGAGGGTCAAGAAGCAAACATTGAGCAAAGGTTGTAGACCAAATGAACCAATTAACACCAGTGCCATGGCAGAAGCATCACTCCAGTTTAAAAATAACTGATATGGTCAAGAGAACAGAAGGTAGGAGTCGCGGATAATTATGCTCTAAAGCTATGTGAAAATCCTGAATATTCTACTACCTGCCCAGTGGAGAGGAATGTAGTGTTTGGCAGGTTGACCTTTGCCTGTCAGTGCAGTGAGTATTGGAGTTGGGATATTGTGTTGCAGCTGTACAAAACATTGCTGCAATCATGTACAGTCTTGGTAACCTTGCTACAGGAAAGATATCATTAACCTGGAAAGAGAGGAATAGATCGGGCAGGATGCACAGAGTCTCTTGCCCAGAGTAGGTGAACCGAGGACCAGAGGACATACGTTTAAAGTGAAGGGGACAAGATTTAATCGGATTCTGAGGGGTAGCATTTTCACACTAAGAGTGATGGGTGTATGGAACAAACTGCCAGAGGAGGCAGTTGAGGCTGGGACTATCCCAACGTTTAAGAAATAGTTACCGACAGGTACATGGATAGGACAGTTTTTGAGGTATATAGACCAAACACAGGCAGGTGGGGCTGTAGGATGTATGTAGCTGGGACATGTTGGCCGGTGTGGACAAGTTGGGCCGAAGGGCCTGTTCGAGAATGTCGCCAGGACAAGGGTATTGGCGACATATCTTTTTTTGAGAAATATTCTGATTTTTTTAAAATTGTATTTACAAGGCTCAAGGTCTCACACTCTCCTTGATTATTACAGACTTTGCACCCCAACATAAAGCTGGTATTTTCTCCAAATTAGTCCAGAATTTCTTAAACTTTTATCATACGCAATCATTTTTGATTTAAAAACTTCAAACTGTTTGGTTCCATTGCTTGCTACAAGTTTCTAACTGTCAGATTTATATAGCCACAAGAAGCCTGCATGGAAACTTGAGAATTATCTCAATGACCACTCATTGATCACATTGTAAGGGAGACATTCCCTGATAAAATAATATGCTACATCTATGGAATGAGGGAGTTAGTCATCCAATAATCTTTCACTAGCTTTCTTACATTCTTCAAAGTCCAGAATATGAAGCAAATAAAAACAAAACTCTTACCCAAATGACTGATTGCTGGTGTGCCAAGTTGTTCTGCATTTGTTTCAGACGAACATTTCCCACATTCTTTTTCAAAGCAACAATGCTTGATTGCTTGTAAATGAGAATAAAATGGTTTTGATCAAAGTATGTTCTAACATTGGCTCAACTACCATCATGGCAGGGTTTGAGTACAAGAGCAGGGAGGTTCTACTGCAGTTGTACAGGGTCTTGGTGAGGCCACACCTGGAGTATTCCTCCTAATCTGAGGAAAGACATTCTTGCCATAGAGGGAGTACAGAGAAGGATCGCCAGACTGATTCCTGGGATGGCAGGACTTCCATATGAAGAAAGACTGGATAGACTCGGCTTGTACTCGCTGGAATTTAGGAGATTGAGGGGATCTTATGGAGACTTACAAAATTCTTAAAGGGTTGGACAGGCTAGATGCAGGAAGATTGTTCCCGATGTTGGGGAACTCCAGAACAAGGGGTCACAGTTTAAGGATAAGGGGGAAGTCTTTTAGGACCGAGATGAGAAAATCATTTTTCCACAGAGAGTGGTGAATCTGTGGAATTCTCTGCCACAGAAGGTAGTTGAGGCCAGTTCATTGGCTATATTTAAAAGGGAGTTAGATGTGGCCCTTGTGGTTAAAGGGATATGGAGAGAAGGCAGGTACAGGATACTGAGTTGGATGATCAGCCATGATCATATTGAATGGCGGTGCAGGCACGAAGGGCCGAATGGCCTACTCCTGCACCTATTTTCTATGATTCTATGACCATCTGAGCCTGACAATCACATTGGAAAAGTACTTGGATTAATAGTTGACGTACAACCGAAGCTGAGAGCTAGAATTAGTCTGAGTATTTGGCTGGTATGGACCAATAAGCCACCGGATTCATTCCATATTATAATGGTGCAAAATTCTTCTTTGATTCTATGTTCTGTAACTACTCACTATCCGAAATAGTTTACCTCGAATGACACCATCAAACCATTTAAAATACATGAATTAACTCAAGCTTCTACGCTATTATGTAGACAGTGCCACAACTGTCTTTTTTTATTCATTTGCAGTATGTGAATGTCTCTAGTAATATTGGCATTCACTGCCCTACCCTAAATGCTCTTGAAGTGGGAACTGTGTGGATCACATACACAAAAGACTGGGGAAGGACAGCAGGTTTCAATCCATGAAGGGCATTACTGAATCGGATGGGTTTATGCAACACTCCCATTGTGCCAACTGTTACTGATAAACATTCCATATTTATTTTATTTCTCGACTTTAAATTTCCCAGCAGCCATAACATGAATTGACTTTATGTCTGTGGAACAATGGTTCTAGTCTAATCTTAATATAACTGAGCTTCCATGAATAAACTCAGACAGTGAATACAAAAGCAGAATCTCTAATCAGTGCCTAAATATTTCAGCAGTAGCTAAACTCAGCAACAATGCAGTACACAATTTTCTGTAGGAGCCACATCAAAGCTATTGCCAAGAAAGCGTACCAACACCTCTACTTCCTTAGAATGCTTAGGAAGTTCTGCATATCACCAACAACCCTCACTCAATTCTACAGATGTGCCATAGAAAGCATTTTGAAGAGATGCATTAATCCATATTTGGGAACAGCTCCATCCAAGACCTCAAGAAATTGCAGAGAGTTGTGGACATAGCCCAGACACAAACCAACCTTTCTTCACAAGTTCACAAGTTATAGGAGTAGAATTACTGCCATTCGGCCCATCGAGTCTACTCCACCATTCAATCATGGCTGATCTCTGCCTCCTAATCCCATTTTCCTGCCCTCCCTATAACCCTTGATACCCGTTCTAATCAAGAATTTGTCTATCTGCCTTAAAAATATCCCCTCTGTGGCAATGAGTTCCACAGATTAACTACCCTCTGACTAAAGAAGTTCCTCCTCACCTCCTTTCTAAAGGAGCACCCTTTAATTCTGAGGATATGGCCTCTGATCCTAGACTTCCCCCACCAATGGAAACATCCTTTCCACATCCACTCTATCTATGCCTTTCAATATTCTGTAAGTTTCAATTAGGTCCCTCCTCAATCTTCTAAACTCTAGCTAGTAGAGGCCCAGTGCTGTCTGGATAGCATGCAGACAAAAGCATTTCACTGTACCCCGGTACACGCGACAATAAACTAAACCAAACTAATTCTTACCACCAGGTAGCAGCGGTAATGACCATCTGCTAATTTGCAGAGTCCAGTCTTTTCAGCCCTCAGAACAATATCTGCATTGAGGTTAATTAAATTATCAGCTGATACACAATGAAACAAATAGATTAAATAATATGGGATGAAGGGACAGATGTTACACCTCTGATTGTAAGGGGAATGCCCGGGGATAGGTAGGGGTGGGTGGTGAAGGATGCACAGACCAGGGGACCTGGAGATCAGTCCCTGTAGAACCTGAATAGGTTTGGAACAATGACATTTTCACGTAGCCCCTAGCTTTTTCTCTGCTACTTGGACAACTGCATCAATAATGACTCTGCACTCATCACTTCACCATCACCTTTCACCCAGTCTCAAAATCAGCTGAACGGCTTTTGACACTTCTATTCCTTTTCTGCATCTTTTTGTCTCCATCTCAGGAGACAGACTTGACACTGCCATCTTCTATAAACCGACCAACCCCCATAGCTTCAACTATATTTCCTCCCACCCTGCCTTCTGAAAGGATGCCATCATTTTTTCTCAATTTCTCACATTGTGGCCTCTTCTACATTGGTGACAGCAAGCGGAAGCATAAAACACAGAACAGTACAAGGCAGGAACAGTCTCCTCTGCCCACGATGTCTGTGCCAACCATGATGCCAATTGAAACTAATCCTATCTGCCTGTACGTAGTCTATATCCCTCTTTACCCTGCCTACTCGTATGTCCTTTAAACATCTCTTAAATATTACTATTGAATCTGCTTCCATAACCTCGTCCTCTGGCAGCACATTCTAGGCATTAACTACCCCTGTTTAAAAATATTGCCTCACAAATCTTTTCACAATTTATTCTTCTCGATTATTTAAAATTTCTACCCTCCATTATCTCATTGCCATCTGGTTCCAAATATCACCGACCAGACTCTATCGCACCCCGTATGCACTTCTATATATTGGTAATCATTCCTGTTCCCACCTCAGCTCTGATGCTTGGAGTCCACCCAAAGCATTAACTTGTACCTATTGCCTCCAAAGATGCTGCTTGACCCGCTGAATTATTCAACGTTCTGTTTGTTCTAAATTCAAGCATCTGCATTATTTTTTTCTTCACTTAAAAGCACCACCTTTGCTGTCTCCACAATGTCCTCCAACTCCATTGGCAGTTTGAGAAAACCAATGTGTGCCCATTATTAATTGCATCAAGGTTCTGATCATGTTAAAGCAGTTCCGGAACACATGTCACGTCATCGCATGCTTGACACCAGCCTCCAGAAACATATTTTACCCCAAAATCTGTTTTGGCAAGAGATTATCAGAGAAAATCTGTTCATGGTGTTCTTAAAATTTAATTGATAACATATCCATAGCAACTCATGGGAATCCCTGACCCGTAATTGGTCAAAACAGAGGATAATTTATCTCCCCACGATATTGTTTTATTCCATCACTTTGTCACAGAGTTGATGTATATTTTGAACATCTTTTAGCTACACTAAATTATTCAACTGACCTGATGTAGTCAGCAAGGGTCATTGTGGTTCACCTTCCCCCCTGTAATGCTGCAACCACAACAGTTTTAAATCAGGAAATCAAGATGAAAGGATACAGTGACTCCAGTGTTGAAAACTCCTCCGCAGTCTGCACCTCCGGCTCAGTTCGCTGATGCGAGTCTCAAGGATATGGATGTTCTTTTGAAGATGCCAGGACAAGAACCATGAAGCAAAGTATTGTGATAAAACAGTGTTTGTGTACATTTGATCAGCTACACCTGTAGAAAGATATTGGGAGGACAGCAATAACAAACAGAGGGAAGTTAGGCATATCATTACATCATATTGCTTCATTTATACCGTCATACGGCAAGGAAAAAGGCCTTTTGGCCCAACTAGCCCATGCTGACCAAGATGCCCCATCAACGCCTGTCCCACCGACCGCATTTTGTACCCGCCTCAACTACATCCTCTGTCAGTTCGATCCATATACCCATCACACACTATGTGAAAATGTTGCCCGTTAGGTTCTTATTAAATCTTTCCCTTCTCACCTTAAATCTATGTCATCCGGTCCTTGATTTACCTTCTCTGGGTCACCCCTCAGCCTCCTGTGCTCCAAGGAATAACATGCTAGCCAGAACAACCTCTGCCTATAACGCAGACCCTTGAGTCCTGCCAACAGCCTCGAATAGCTATTCTGAACTCTCTCCAGATTAATGGCATAATTCCTCTAACAAGGTAACCAAAACGGAATATAATAAGCCAAACGTGGTCTCACCAACGTCTTGTACAACTGTAACATGTAACATCCCTACCCCGACTGATAAAGGCCAATGTACCAAAAGCCTCCTTGACCACCCTATCTACCTGTGATGCCACTTTCAAGGAAATATGTACCTGTAGTCCAACATCCATCTGATCTATAACACTCCCAGAGCCCAACCATTCACTGTGAAGATCCTGCCCAGGTTTGACTTCCCAAAATGCAACACCTCCTTTATCCAATCCTCAGCCCACTTACCAAGCTGATCAAGATCCTACTGTAATTCTTGATAACCATCTTCACCATTTACAATACCACCCACTATAGTGTGATCTACTAATTTAGATTGCAGCATTTGTAATGGCCTACACACTTTTAAGATGGAAGGAAAAAGTCAATTTTTGAAGACGAAAGAAATACACCTTTTTTTTAAGAATGCAAGTCAGAGAGGATGTAAAGAAGCCATAGGATCAATTGAATCAATGTTTCCAATGGAAACAGCTTCTCCTATCAATGTTCTGTTAAAAGGCCATTCATCCAAAATAGTGACAGTTTTTCTCTCTCTATAAATGCTACCAACCTGAACTACTGATTATTTTCAGTATTTTTTAAATTATTTTCCTGTGTCTGAACAGTTCATGATCATGTCAATCAAATCAACTCTCAACCTTCTTTGCTCCAAGATTCCGGATTTCATTATAAATTAAATCCCCCAACTTTATAGAAACATAAAAACATAGAAATTAGGTGCAGGAGTAGGCCATTCGGCCCTTCGAGCCTGCACCGCCATTCAATATGATCATGGCTGATCATCCAACTCAGTATCCCGTACCTGCCTTCTCTCCATACCCTCTGATCCCCTTAGCCACAAGGGCCACATCTAACTCCCTCTTAAATATAGCCAATGAACTGGCCTCAACTACCCTCTGTGGCAGAGTTCCAGAGACCCACCACTCTCTGTGTGAAAAAATTCCTTCTCATCTCGGTCCTAAAGGATTTCCCCCGTATCCTTAAGCTGTGACTCCTTGTCCTGGACCTCCCCAACATCGGGAACAATCTTCCTGCATCTAGCCTGTCCAACCCCTTAAGAATTTTGTAAGTTTCTATAAGATCCCCTCTCAATCTCCTAAATTCTAGAGAGTATAAACCGAGTCTATGCAGTCTTTGTTCATAAGACAGTCCTGACATCCCAGGGATCAGTCTGGTGAACCTTCTCTGCACTCCCTCTCTGGCAATAATGTCCTTCCTCAGATTTGGAGACCAGAACTGTACGCAATACTCCAGGTGTGGCCTCACCAAGACCCTATACAACTGAAGTAGAACCTCCCTGCTCCTATACTCAAATCCTTTTGCTATGAAAGCTAACATACCATTCGCTTTCTTCACTGCCTGCTGTGCCTGCATGCCTACTTTCAATGACTGGTGTACCATGACACCCAGGTCGCGCTGCATCTCCCCTTTTCCTAATCGGCCTCCATTTAGGTAATAGTCTGTTTTCCTATTTTTGCCACCAAAGTGGATAACCTCACATTTATCCACATTATACTGCATCTGCCAAACATTTGCCCACTCACCCAGCCTATCCAAGTCACCTTGCAGTCTCCTAGCATCCTCCTCACAGCTAACACTGCCCCCCAGCTTAGTGTCATCCGCAAACTTGGAGATATTGCCTTCAATTCCCTCATCCAGATCATTTATGTATATTGTAAATAGCTGGGGTCCCAGCACTGAGCCTTGCGGTACCCCACTAGTCACTGCCTGCCATTGTGAAAATGACCCGTTTACTCCTACTCTTTGTTTCCTGTTTGCCAGCCAGTTCTCTATCCACATCAATACTGAACCCCCAATGCCTCTGTTGTACTTCAGGTTAACATAATCTTCCTTTATCTTATGGCGCTAATCATGAAACCCATGATATTGTATAGTTTCTCAATCAGCAAGTGTTCGCTTTGAACCCTCATTGGTGCCTCTCCAAATAACCCTCTTCACTGCTTGGATAATCAGCTGGCATCTGACAGCTGCATCCACCTCACTTCCACTGGATTACTTGCTCCAAATGAGAATTCATCAAAGCAGTTCTCAACTTCAGAACTGAGTCCTTGGGCCTTTTTCGTTGAATCCCCCGTACTGTACAAATCGCAACATTGCTGGATCAAACCATTCTTGTTCAACAACCACCCTGTTCCGGATCCCAGCAATTTAAAATTATTACCTTCAAATCATTTGTATCATGCTCCAAACCACTTTCTCAGTGTCCAGCAGCTTTTGTCCCCTTACTCCACAATTATCCATTCTCCAATTCCAGCCTTCCATTCATTCTACAACTATTCTCCCCACAAAATATACTCATTCCTTCAGCCTTCATGATATTCTCTCCATTAAAAAACTACTGCAATTGGTATTATAAAGATCCCTTCAAAATAATCTGTGCAGCCAAGCTCACATCACAGGAAGGACTTCAATTTTTCTTATGCATGTCATGAATGGGTATTTAAATTTCAGACTCTAAAAAACAGTACTTATTTGTTCATCCACTGTGTTGTGTAATATTGATCTGTATAGATCCAAGGCCAGAATTACCACTATCGGTGGGGAACTATAGTAGTGTGGTCTTCAGAGGTCAGAAGTGAGGAAAATAATGAAACGGCATTCATATTTAAAACCAGCCAATACAATCTATTTGTAACACAGCCTAAACTCTAGTCGGTTCACTAGAATTGAAGAATCCAATTAAGTACATGATTGACACCATTGAGCCTATGGACAAAAGCTCAAATGATACCAAAGTACCTCTGAGGCAACATTTATAGTCCTCACTCCAGAAACTTACTGTGCTGAGATTTCTTCTCCCTTCGAACCTGGACGTAAACCAGCCAGGCCAGGAATGAATGGCTCAGGCACCTGCGTTGATATGTTTGCTGAGCTTGGGCAACCAGTTCCTGCACTTTTATCGACTGATGTAACATTGCTTTCCATTGAAGCCAAGCCTGCGCCCAAAGCAGAGATGCTACTGGTTAGCTAACAGTGCCCAGACCCTAAAACAATAAATTCTTCCTGCTTTTATCACAATATTCAGCACTATTGAAATATGTTAAATTGCGCTGCTATTGAAAAATATTGTAAAATACATAGAAATAAAAACTGTAAATCTGCAACAGAAAATGCTGAGAACACAAAACGTAGTCAGTACTATAAAACTAAAAACTGTTTTATTTAAACTCCCCTGATGATATTTTTGAGATACAGGTCCACCACCGATTTTCCGACATCCTTGGTTCCAGTACCTTTCTGGATTATCCATTTTGCCAGACCAACAGTGGAGTGCTTCCACTGAGAGGAGTCCATCGGTAGCAGAATGGTCAGCCTAGGCAGCCGAGATATCGGCCCGCAAAGTTGGCCTCGGAAGTCGGCTATGGGAATGAATCTTCAGCTCCAGCCCAGCCAGAGTTTCAGAGCCCGGGCCGCACGGGGACATATTTGACCCACGGATCAGCCACGGATGTCCCTATGAGGTCGAGATTGGCTTCCTCGCCCAGCCTAGGTGCCACATTTTCAGGGAGACATCCGGGGGAGATTTCAAGTGCGCTCTCGTAATTTTGTCCAGATGATAGGAGGGACCACCGGAGCATCAGTTGCTCGAAAAGCAGTGGTGGACCTGTATAAGCTAATCTCAGGCAGAACGTAAGAGCTGGAAGCAGGAATAGCCGCCACTCTGTACTTCTTCCATCATTCAATGAGAGCATGCATGCCTTTTTATTCAGTACCACATTTTTGCATGAATCTTTAATATCCAAATATATTCAATATACTCTGACTGCTTCAAACATTTCTCAGTACAGAATTACAAAAACTCACTACAAAGAAATGGAAAATACAGGAATCTCTGAATCTAGAAACCATTATGAATCACAACAGATAACATTAAGGAGGGATGTGGGGGGTGCTGGTGAGGAAGAAATGTAAATAAAACAAACCAGTTATTACAAAGAAAAGCACCCCTGTCTCACTTAAAGCTTCCAGAATGTTCCATACTGTATATCTGAAAACACATTATTTGGCCAGTATCATCAAGCTGTTCTGTGGACTGCAAATAAAAACTCATGTCACAAACAAGGCTGCCATCTGCTGGCTAAAAACATTAATACAGAGTGTGTGAAGCAATACAACTCCATCACTCATAACCCTGTGGAGAGAAACCATTAAAATGGCTGAGGGATAGGAACTAAATCTTGGTCTCAATCACTGTTTAAATCTACAACGTTTATATAATTAAAAAACAATCAACTTCTAGACAAAGCCACAAAGTTTTTATTCCATTTGATTGATTCCATTTTGATTTCATCTTTTCACCAATGCCCTGTGTCTTGCTGGGCACAGTTATGGAGGGTCAAGTTGGCTTGTCACCTTGCCCGAACTGGACATGCAAAATCATCAAGATTTCAAACAAGGATTCATGCTACAGATGATACAATTGAAATTTAAATAGGTTGCTAAAATGGTTAAACAAAACTTCCAGAGCTGTAAAATGCAGGGTAAAATTCAGAGAGCCAGACAGGCCATGAGATTTAGTTTCAAGATGGAAGGAACACCTCGATCTATTGCGAAAAGGGTGCTTATTTTCATGCGTCTGGCATCACTTGACTGATGACAGTATACTGGAATATGGGTTAGACGACTTTTCAGGATGGCAAAGTAGTACTTGGCCATGTAGAAACAAGAAACTGCAGCTGCTGGTTTACAAAAAAAGACACAAAGTGCTGTAGTAACTCGGTAGGTCGGGCAGAATCTCGGAGAGCATGGATAGGTGACGTTTCGGGTCAGGACCCTTCTGTCAGACTTGATTTACCTTGCCTGTGCATATTCAAGAGTCGAGAAAAAGTAAAATTCATGTTGAACTTTTAACCTGAGACAACATGACAAAATAAGCTTGGAAACTCAAATTTAAATATGCTCCCCAATACTAATGCATGAAAATGTACTTCAACCATTTTCTGCGTTGGAACACTGTGTTCCAATAATATCAGGCAGGCCAATAAAATAAATGAAATCTATAGATAGCAGTTATCAATCAATCTTGTCATATTAAAATGCTTTGCTTTGTAAGCCAAGTAATATATTGGTATTACACCAACAAAGCTTTTAGTTTATAACTTTTTTAAGTTTCTAGTCCATAAATGTATTTCATGATACAAAATAAGTGATATATACAACATAAATTGCAGTAGGTGCGCTTTCACTGACCTTCAGGCAATTAACATTCCTGATTATCAATCAATGTCTCCAGGATGAAAACTGCTGGAAAGTGAGCAACAGCCAAAATAGGATTCTGTTACTCTCTGCTTACACTTATAGGCTGTGGGCCGAGGAGATTTATTCCAACGTTTCGCGACCCAAGTCACAGAACTACATGACATTTTCACATATTGTGTATAAATATTATATAAATCATCCCCTGAAACTCACAAAGAACAAGACTTGCACATTTTTTATTAAATTAGAGAAAAACCGGAAAATGTTTGGGTATTTTTAGTCCAATCAAAGCATGTTTAACATTGAGTTGTATGCCAGTTGGCCAATCACGCGCTTTGTTACAGGCTAGCATGGCTGAGGGGACTTCACTGATGCCTGTTTTACTGGCGATTCCCATGAAAGTTCTTTCTAGTTCTGTGGAATACATGTCGTGGAAACTTGCAGCAGGGTAATTGAATTTAGTGAGAAAAGCAGTAAGAAGTCTGAAGAATGTGCAGCTAAGTGGATAGAAGTGGAAGAAAGTCTTGAAAGCAAAGTCGCTGCTGAGATGCTGCAACACAAAGTTGAAACCAGTCAAACTTTGTGAATCAACTGCAAGGTAAGATCTAAAGTATGAATTGATGAAAATTAATCTGTATGGACTTCAATTAATTTAATTGCACCCTTTATAATGTGAAAAAATTAGATTTGGAGGCTGTACATTCACTCATTCACTCACTCATTCATTCACTCACTCACTCACTCACTCACTCACTCACGAAGTTGAGGGCCTAAACTATGTGTATCCATAACAAGGTAAATTACACATTGTCACTGATGCCAGCTTGTTGTAGTCTAATAAGTCTTTAACATCTAATCTCGGAGCTGCCTGCGATAATTTACCGAGTACAAGTGCTCCGATCGCGGGGCCTATGTACTTAATGTAGTGAAGCCGCAGTCTCAATTAAGAAGCAGCTGATTCGCGAACGCGGAGGGGGGGAGGCTGTATATAGTGCCGTCCGTAGCGGCCGTTTCCAGGCCCCAACCACGGGAGCAAAAAATGGACGAATATTCATTGCACTTTATAGGCTTCCATTGGAGTGAGAAATGGTCAGAAATGGCTGATGTTTATGTAGAAATGAATTGGTGTACTTGAACTTGAACTAATTTATCTTTGGTAGTAACAGTGTTATTCTCATTAGCATTAAGAAGAGATTGGAATTTTATGAATTAAAGTCCATGCTGACTTAATAACTATGAGATGTTTTTGTTTCTAACCTCTGCCTGATCCTCCATTTGAACTTCAACTAACTTATCAATGGATTTATCAAAACTTATCAAAAGACTTGGAATCTGATGAAGAATATTCAGATGACACCCATGAACACATACGTCCATCCACACATACATACACACTTACATCCACACATCCACAGATACACGTTTGACAGGCACACACACACACACACACACAAAAACTACAGATACTCAAACAATGCAACACAGGGTTATTTTAGGTTAAAGGTAATAACCCTCATTTGCAAAGGCACCATCGGGGGTCTCTAACATAAATATAGGCTCGTTGTAGCTTAAAATGAATACTCATCGAGTAAACATCAGAGCATTCGATTCTTGGTCAGGATGTGACATTTACATCAGAAATAAGACAGGTCTCTTACAGGTCTGTCACCCAGCCTGGCCGTGCCCCAGTCCCACTATGACTGTTACCCCCACTCTCCCCACTATGGCAGTCAGTGGGGTTCAGTAAACGGCGGAACCCAGAGGATCTGTCCTGACCCTTTAATTAGGCAGATTCATGAGCCCTTAAAACCCGGGACCTCTGCTGCAGTCTCATTACATTTCCTATTAAAGCGACTGGAAGATGCCATGCAGGACTGTCCCCCAGCCTGGCACTGCCCCAGTCCCACTATGGCCGTGACCCCCACTCTGCACACTGGCAGTCAGTGGGGTTCAGTAAAAGGAGGAACCCACAGGAACTGCCCTCACCCATTATTTAGGCTGGTTCAGGAGCAGGACCTCTGCGACAGTGTCATTAAAAAACACTCACAATTATATTCATATTATTTTCATATAATATAATTATACTTACTTATATATGATTACAGTCATAAAGTCATATATATATATATAGGTATAATAATATATGGTTTAAATGGGCTGCAACACAGAAATAGGCTGCCCATGGTGTAATATGGGCTCTGGCCACTAGATAGCGCTTACTTTCCCGATCTCATTTTCTAATTAGTTTAATTAATTAATGAGCAACGTTTGCCACTGGCGAGTTATGACATCCATTTCAATTATATTTCATCTAAATCTGTGGAAAATTTCATGTAGTTCTGTGACCTGGGTCACGAAAACTGATTTCTAGACACAATTTTGATGCTCGGCCCACAGCCTATTACTGTCAAGGCTCATTTTATGAACACTGAATAAGATCTCAAGGAACCTTTGGAAACTACTATACAACAGAGTTGGGAATAATATGGGAATAACATATATTGTACAAATGCCACGCAACTGAGCAATTTTGAACCTTCAACATTGTATGTACGGGAGAAAAGTCAATAGATAATCATTGTGAACACAACAATGTCACATATATAAAGATCAGAAACTTCAAATGCAAATCATCAAAAGGTGAAATATTTGTGCTCATACCTACCCTGTGTTGCAAGGTTTCTGCCCAGTACTGCATTGCTAAGCCGTCCATTGCACGGTTTCTTTCCTTCCTCACCAACTGTTTGGTCCAAGTAGACCACACATTCCTAGCAAGAAACAGTACTTATTAACATGAGCTAATTCATTAATACCTGGTTATTGATGGTTCATCATATGTTGACAAAGATATATTAAATAGGTTCTACTGAAAAAGCAGAGATCTGTGCAGAATCTGTGCAAGAATCGATGGAACAATGGGGTGAAGAGCTCTGATTATGCAGAAGTAGCCTGGGGTAATGTTAATTCTGACAGACGCTAAAAAATACTCATCCAGCCTCTGTACTTACAGACTACACTGTACTAAAGCCCTTCTGGCCAAACTCTCCTTCCACTTTCCATGGACTTCAAATCGCCCCCATTATCTGGAATCAAGTTTTCAAATGCTTTTTAGAAGAATAATCCCACCATTCCAACTCCCCACTGTTTCCACATATCACAGCCACATTTTCTCCAATTATTTATTCAAACTACTTTTGAAGAATGCTACTGAATCTCAATGGACCAATACATTCCAAATACAAATCACTTGTGGCATTAACAATTTCCATACGCTTCCATCCCAGTCCAGATTCACAACCCTCTAAAAACATTGCATTTCTCCAACTCTGGTCATATACTTTTGCAACTTCAGTTTACAACTGGCCACTATGGCTTCAGTTGGCTCAACCACAAAATTGTGAAATTCCCTCTCTTCTCTGCCTCTTTTCTGTTAATAAGTCAATTTTAAAATGCAATTTGGCTATGTGTCGGCTACCTGCAAATCTCTTCTTAGACACAAAATGAGGGAGTAACGCAGCGGGACAGGCAGCATCTCTGGAGAGAAGGAATGGGTGACGTTTTGGGTTGAGACCCTTCTTCAGGCTCAACATCTCTTCTTTGTCTTTGTCACTTCTTGTCTGATATAGCTTCTGCAAATATCTTGCGATATTTTACTACACTAAAGACATTATACAAATGCTGTTGAAAACAATAAATTATCCAGAAAAAAAAATCTAGATAAAAAAGGAAATCGATTGGACTGAAATGTAAACAGTGTGAGCAATATTGAAATCACAATATTGTTTTATTGAAAAAGTACAGACCGAGAATCTCCTGAACAGTGCAATAATACTGCCAAATGTATAGACACAAGAAACTGCAGATGCCGGTTTATTTAAAAAAAGGACACAAAGTGCTGCAGTAACTCAGTGGGTTAGGCAACATCTCTAGAGGACATGGATAGGCTACGTTTAAGAAGGATCCCGACACAAGACGTCACCCATTCATGTTCTCCAAAGATGCTGGTTCATCCACTTTGTACCTTTTGTACTGCAAAGATTGCTATTTTTCAGAACAAACTATTAAAACTAAACAATGTGCCAGTAATTTGGTTCCAGTAGCAGATGTTGATGGTGACACAGGAGATTGCAGATGCTGGAATAAGTAAAATACAAAGTACTGGAGTAATTCAGCAAGTCAGGCAGCACACGTGGAGGAAAATGGGCAGACATTTTGGATAAAGGACCCTTCTTCAGACTAATGGAATAGAGTGGAAAAAGCAGATAAAGAGTGATGAGGAGTGGGGACGGGGCAAGAAATGACATGTAATGGATAGATTCAGGTGTGACAGGTAATTGGCAGATGGGGAGAAATAGTTACAGAGGCTGACAATCAAATTGAGAGAAAAATGTGACATGAAATCTGATAAGGAAGATCAGTGAAAGTGAAAAATGGGCAGTGAAAAAATGGGGAGTGACAGATGCTGATGCATTTGACCTGGTCTCAAGTAACTGAAGATTTTGACACAAGGTGCCCAAACAGTTCTGTTTTTCTTTGTAAAAACCAGAATAAAAGTAATTAAAAAGCAGTTTACACTCACCGAGTTATAGTTTTTATATGGAATACTTTCGCCTCAATCTGCATCAAATGTTTGGTATTGCGAATTTTTATGTACAAGGACCAGTGGGTCCAGATCTTATGCAACGTCTGTAAATGAGCTGAAGAAAATAGAAATGAAGGTGATCAAATGTAACCAGAATAAATACAGCTAACATGACATGACGTAAGTTTCATGTAAGTGGCACATCATTTAGGTACAGCCAGTAGTGTTAGGTGGCGACAATATTACTGCAACAACCTCAATTCGGATCAAGTTGCTCCTTGTCCAAAGAACACAACTTACTTCAAACTCACTGGTGGAACACAAAAAGTGACCACTGTGGAAATGGAACTCTGAAGGAGTTCATCAATTGATTAATTTTATGACGGTAGACACAAAATGCTGGAGTAATTCTGTGGAACAGGCAGCATCACTGGAGGGAAGGAATGGGTGACGTTTCGGCTCGAGACCCTTGTTCACACTGATCTATTAATTTAATGAACACACTAGTTAAAAATAAATGTGACAGTGCAACTTTTTGTCCCAATAGTGTTTTGTCAATTTCCTTACATTTCAGTTAGTACCTACTGAGTGGTCTTGGTTGAGTGAATAAAGAAACTGGCAGGAGAGTTGGTACCCAGGAAATGAGAATTTATTTCTAATCTACTGTCTTAAAGAATGGCAGAAGCATATTCTACGGGAAAATGAATATAAATGGGCCCATGAGACAAGAGCAGGAGCATGAGCACTAGGCCATGTGTAAATTGATAAGAAAAGAGTAGAAGGCCAAATAAGACAGCATTTTCAAGGAGCCAACACAAGCATAATGGTTCAAACATTTGATTATATATGTATAGCAATGCTTATTAAAGAACAGCAACCAAAAGAAAATAGATTACCCAAATTGGTATCAACTAAACGAGGGTGTGAAAGATTGTTAATGAAAACTAATCTTTCTGCAGTTGTAAATAGAAAAAATACAAAATACAGCTTGTTTAATAGAAAAACCTCCCAGTAATACTTTATTTTGATCCCATTTTTATTTAAATTAAATATTTAAATTACTGCAATTCTTGTTTTTCTTTTGGTTAGCTTTTTTAAGATCTTAGCATTGTTTTTTTGCTAGCTGCGGCTTTTCCCTGCAGACAATCAGTATGGATTGCCAAGAACACATTTTCATCACTGACCATCAGCACAGGGATACCTCCTATGAGGTCAGTCTACTGCTTTACTCTCTCTCTCTCTCTCTCTCTCTCTCTATAACAACAACTGTGTAGGCAGACACAGCTCCAACACCATCTTTAAATTTGGCCTCGATACCATCGTTGTTGGACGAATAACATATAATAACAAAACAGATTACAGGAGGGAAATCAATAAACGGCTTCAAGTTCCTGGATATACACATCACTCATGATCTGTCTTCGGCCAGCACCTTGATGCAATCAGCTCATCAATGCCTCTAATTCTGCAGAAGTTTAAGGAGGTTTAGCAAGTCGCCAAATATTACAGTATATCGATCTTCTACAAAAGTACACAGGAGAGCACATTGAGTGGTTTCACCACAGCTTGATTCAGAAATTCAAACACTCAAAAACGAAGGAGGCTGCAGAATGTGGTGGATATTGCCTAATGTGAAGGGAATTTAGACTATTTTAGTCAGAATTGTAAAGCAAAAAACCTATTGAGATACTCTTATTGCAGAAATAACAATGAACTTCATTATTTTAACAGAAAACTACAGCATATAATTCCTTTAAAGCATGCTTTTAACAGGCATATCTTGTCATGTATACCATAACTCAAGAAAATGAAGAGCTACTTGACAAGAGATTGGAGATTGGAATAAAAACTGCTGTAAATACTGTTTTTGTCTCAAGCTCCCTTTTAACTTGCTATTTCCCAAATGTTCTACTTTTATTTCAAAATACCAGGATATAGGTTTTTTGTTTACAATTCTGACTAAAATAGTCTAAATTCCCTTCACATTATTTTGCCTCTAAAAAGAGTTCACTCATCCACTGTCAGCAACTCAACCTCATACCATGTGAAGCTGCAATCCTATACTTTGATTTCTTCTTCTGTTGTTGAAGAATGTACATCTGCCACGCTCTCCATGTCTGATTGTACATGTAATACCTGGCATGGATGAAAATTAGGTAGATTTAAGTAGGAGATTGTCATTCAAAAGCTTTCTACATTATATTACAAAGGGCAGGAATAAATGCTAAGAAGGAACTGCAGATGCTGGAAAATTGAAGGTAGACAAAAATGCTGGAGAAACTCAGCGGGTGAGGCAGCATTCATCGAGTGAAGGAAATAGGCAAGGTCGAGACCCTTCTACAGACATAAATGTGGAATAAAGGTGTTATTTTCAAACTGGCATGATGTAACCTTAGGGACTAAGGGGCCTTGGTCCTCAAGGCAGTCAAAAATATAGTGGTTTGCCCTCAGCCCTTTTTCTTCCATTGTTAAATTCTTTGGAAATAGGTAGGGAACACATCTTATTCAATCCTGTTTCTTAAGTTAACCATGAGAGATTTGCTGTTGGTGACATCAATAATTCTGGGCCAGTAGCATAAGATATAATCTGAGATAATTTCATTTTTGATCAACAGCTAGGAAATGCTGCTGGAAAGTGCAGACATGAGACAAGAAGATCTAGTATGGCTGCGATCATTCCATAGTCCAAGCAATTTGTTAAATTTCGAACTGGGCTTGCAAATGAAATAGCAACATCTGGAAGAATTAGCCAAACGCCCTACGAATTATGTGGAACTGCACCTTTGGACTTCTACAAAAGAGATGAGCGAAAACTCAAAAAGAAATCAACAAAATAAAGAGGTGAAGCAAACATTTTCAATCGTTGCTCACTTAGCACAAATTGATGAAACTCACATATCAAGGGAACTGGTACTCCAGCGCTTTTCAGAGTGGTAATAAATACATCTTTTAATTATATCCTTCTGCACAAAACACAATATTTTAAATAGTTTTAAACATATGTCTATAGTTAGACATTCTCAGGGGACAGCAATTAAGGTTTGTAATTGTAATCAGCTACAGTTCCTATTCTCTTTCTAGCTGGAGTGATGCACCCATGTGAAGTTAGGATTAGAAATATTGCAGACACCTTTCTGGATGAAATATTACAACATAGAAGAATGCACCCTAACCTGTGACACAAGTACAGCAAAGAAAAGTAAAATAACTCATACCTGCAATGACAATCTGCTCGAACCGTCAGCTTCCATTCAATTCGTGCACACCACCACTGTTCCTTCCATTCATTAAATACTTTATTTAACAATGCACAACGATAATGGGATCTGACAAAAGGAAAAGGTGGCATCACTTAAATGCTCATTGAAATTTCATTCTGAAAATGTTCATTAAATAACTAAATAACGATTTTACAGCACAGACACAATACAGTCGTTCCCCGACGTACGTAAGGGTTATGTACTGTAGACACAAAATGCTCGAGTAACTGGGAAGGGGGGGGGAATGGAGAGAGGGAAAGCAAGGGCTATTTGGAGTTAGAAAAGTCAATGTTCATACCGCTGGGGTATAAGCTAACCAAGCGAAATATGAGGTGCTGTTCCTCCAATTTGCGCTGGGCCTCACTCTGACAATGGAGGAGGCCCAGAACAGAAAGGTCAAATTGGGAATGGGAGGGGGAGTTGAAGTCGTGAGCAACCGGGAGATCGGGTAGGTTAAGGCGGACTGAGCGGAGGTGTTCAACGAAACGATCGCCGAGCCTGCGCTTGGTCTTGCCGATGTACAGAAGTTGACACCTGGAACAGCGGATACAGTAGATGAGGTTGGAGGAGGTGCAAGTGAACACCTCCACTCAGTCCGCCTTAACCTACCTGCTTGGGTAGCTTACGCCCCAGCAGCACAACAGAATATGTAAACATAGTACTCTGTAAACAATGTTATAAACAAGAAAACAAAATAGTGTATATTTATATATGAATATATGTATATAAATATCTATATAGAATTTACCTCCTGGGATTAATAAAGTTCTATCACATAGTATTGTGTGTGTAGGAAGGAAGGAACTGCAGATGCTGGTTTAAACTGAAGATAGACACAAAAAGCTGGAGTAACTAAACAGGTCAGACAGAATCTCTGGATAAAAGGAAAATATTACGTTTTGGGTTGGGTCTGAAAAAATTCCTGCACACCTTTGGAATGTGGAAGGAAACAAGAGCACCCAGAGAAAACCTGTGCGATCAAAGGGAAAAGGAGCAAACTCCATACAGACAGCACCCATATTCAGGATCAATTCCGGGTCTCTGGCAATTTTAGACAGCACCTTTATGGCCAATGTGCTGCCCCATAGTCTTGAATTGAATTAAAACATACAGTAGCTGTAAAGGGGAACATAGTGTCATTTCGAGATTTAAGACTGAAAATTGATGGGTTTTTTTAGTAACCAAAGTTATCAACGTATCATTTTTTTTTGTGTTGGAAAATAAAATATAGTGGCACAGCTGGTGGACTTGCTGCTTCACACGCCAGAGATCTGTGTTCGATCCTGTCCTCGGGCACTGTCTGTGTTGAATTTGCACATTCTCCCTGCAAGCGTGTGGGTTTCCTCCCACATCCCATTGGCTTTGTAGGTTAACTTGTCTCTGTAAAATTGCCCATAATGTGGAGGGAGTGGATGAGGAAAGTGGGATAATAGAACTTGTGTGAATGGGTAGACAAAAATGCTGGAGAAACTCAGTGGGAGAGGCAACATCTATGGAGCGAAGGAAATAGGCAACGTTTCAGGTCGAGACCGTTCTTCAGACTGATGTCGGGGGGGGGGGGGGCGGGAAAAAGAAAGGAAGAGGCAGAGCCAGTAGGCTGTGGGAGAGCTGGGAATGGGAGGGGAAGGAGGAAGAAAGCAAGGACTACCTGAAATTGGATAAGTCAATGTTCATATCGCTGGGGTGAAAACTACCCAAGCGAAATATGAGGTCCTCCAATTTGCGGTGGGCCTCACTCTGGCCATGGAGGAGGCACAGGACAGAAAGGTCGGATTCGGAATGCGAGGGGGAGTTGAAGTGCTGAGCCACCGGGAGATGAGGTTGGTTATTGTGAACTGAGCGTAGGTGTTGTGCGAAGCGATCACCAAGCCTGCACTTGGTCTCACCGAGGTTGATCATACCCTGAATAATCCAACCAGATTTTTGTTTGGAAGTGGAAAGAAATAATAGAAATTGCATTCATTGCAACGTGTAAAAAGAGATGAGATACTGTATTATTATTTTGCTGCATGTCATTGTGATATATATCATGTCTTGATTGGCGAATATGTTTAGTTTGTGACTTTATTTGAAGCAGAAATAATAAGTGAATGCTTCACTGACCATAATTCCGACTGGTAACTACGCACTTCGTCCGAGCACATTATCGCACGCGTCATGCAAGCTGTCTTAAATGACCACCTAAACTATCATTTGGCACCTAAAATGGCTGCCGAGGTTGCCCGGCTGACAACAAGGAAAAAAAGTTAAGTGAGAGCCCTGCCTATTATGCAAGTCAGGAAGTGCCTGCATAGCCCAATTTGGCCTGAATTGAATTTTTATATTGCCAACTATTAAAGATCTTTCAAATTTTGTTGTGATAATACCTGCCTCCACTACCGCCTCTGGCAGCCTGTTCAACCTGTGCCCTCTCGTTAAGGACTCTCCTGCCCAGAGACAAAGATTTTGACTATCCATCTTCATAATTTCATAAACCTCTGTAAGATCACCCTTCAGCCTTCTATGTTCCATTGAGAATAAGCCCAGTCTATCCAATTCAATCCAAATATTTACACCACGGAAATTGAGGCTCTCAATCATCTCCACTTCTATACAATTGATGCAGACTGGAGCATGTTCTCCACCCAGCTTCCTGAAGTCGATGACCAGCTGTTTGTTTTGATGACATTGTATCATTTAATTAAACCATGACGATCCTTAGCATTCTCCTCTTTCTTGCCCGACCTCACTTGGAGCTAAAGAGTTGTACAACAAATAAACAAGGTTAATTTATTATCTTTCAATGAAGCAGCCAGAAGACTGCGTCTCAAAATTATAAAGTTTCTGCCTGTGCACTAGAAATCTTTATACACTTTTCATCTGTCTAAACAAATTAAAGGAAAGCAAATAGAATCTTACCTGGCTTTGGATGGAAGGACTCTGCCAAATGCCTCACACATCCATATGTGCAGAAACTTCCTCGCAAGATGCCTGGGAAGACAGGGCTGCATTGTTATTTAATATTGTTTTTTTTTTAGTTCAAATACATTAAATCCTTATATCAGACAAAATATTGATGATTATCATCACTTGACTCATTACCTGTAGCACTGTCTGAAAACGAGTTTTAAATTTCATCTCAAAAATTAAACCAATAGGTTTTACCCTCACTGAAAAACTGCAATTTTTTCCAACTCTCCTTGGTGAGACAACAGTAGTAAAATGTAATTATTTAGTATCTTTTATTTGGTGTATTTTTAAAATATAACAATACACAACACATTTGAAGCATGCGTCATGTAACCTCCGGCATTCATCAACTGTCTGTAGCCAGTGGATGCAAATCATAAACTACAATTAATGTCTACAATTCATAGATGACATATAATGTATTTAGACTGAGAATGTTACTTGAGGGCCTGAGCTACAAGGATAGGTTGGGCAGGCTATGATTTTATTTCTTGGAACACAGAAGGCTGAGGGCTGATCTTACGGAAGTGTATAAGATCCTCATGAGAATTGACAGGGTGAATGCACAATCTTTTCCCCAGAGTAGGGGAATCAAAATCCAGAGGACATACATTCAAGATGAGAAGGGAAAGATTTAACAAGAACCTGAGGGGCAACTTTTTCACAGAGAGTGTGTATCTAGGTTAGCCTTCCTAATTTCATGCTGCATTCTATGTACAAAGGCACTCAGCTCCCTTTGTATGGCAACATTTTGGAGTTCATTGATTTTTTAACAATATTTTGTTTTTCTAATCTTTCGAGTAGTGTGCAACATTACAGTATCGCCCATCTGCCAATGTTTTGCCTGCTTAATAAACCTATCCTTTGTAAATTGCAAAAAACCTTACAATTACAGTGCCGTCCATAATGTTTGGGACAAAGACCCATTATTTATTTATTTGCCTCTGTACTCCACAATTTGAGATTTGTAATCGAAAAAAAACACATGTGGTTAAAGAGCACATTGTCAGATTTTAATAAAGGCCATTTTTATACATTTTGGTTTCACCATATAGAAATTACAGCAGTGTTTATACATAGTCCTCCCATTGCAGGACACCATAGTGCTTGGGATACAGCAATGTCATGTAAATGAAAGCAGTCATGTTTAGTATTTTGTTACATATCCTTTGCATGCAATGGCTGCTTGAAGTTTGTGATTCATGGACATCGCCAGTTGCTGGGTGTCAGAAGGCTGAGGGCTGATCTTATGGAGGTGTATAAGATCCTCATGAGAATTGACAGGGTGAATGCACAATCTTTTCCCTAGAGTAGGGGAATCAAAATCCAGAGAATATACATTTAAGGTAAGGGAAAGATCCTGGGGGGCAACTTTTTCACAGAGAGGGTGTATCTAGGTTAGCCTTTCTAATTTCATGCTGCATTCTATGTACAAGGGCACTCAGCTCCCTTTGTATGGCAACATTTTGTTCATTGCTTTTTTTAACAATATTTTGCTTTTCTAATCTTTCGAGTAGTGTGCAACATTACAATATCGCCCATCTGTGATATTGTGATTGGATCCTGAATTTTCTGACGGAGCGACCGCAGGCAGTGGGACTGGGGCTGCACCTGTTCTCCACTATCACCCTGAGCACCGGCACACCACAGGGCTGTGTACTGAGCCCCATGCTCTACTCCCTCTTCACCCACGACTGTGTCCCTGCATTTGACAACAACACCATTGTCAAGTTTGCAGACGACAAAACGGTGATTGGGCTGATCACCAACGGGGATGAAACAAACTATGGAGCGGAGGTGCAGAACCTGGCGGACTGGTGCTCACGGAACAACTTGTCGCTAAACACCTCCAAGACCAAGGAGCTGATTATCGACTTCAGGTGGTCACAGAATGGGGAATATGCCCCAATCTCCATCTACGGAGACAGTGTGGAGAGAGTGTCCAGCTTCAGGTTTCTGGGCACTCACATCTCAGAGGACCTCACATGGTCCACCAACACCACTGCGCTGGTCAAAAAGGCACAGCAACGACTGTTCTTCCTAAGAACATTGAAACGGACTGGTCTGCCCCAACAGCTGCTGACAACCTTCTACCGCTGCACCACAGAGAGCATACTAACGTATGGCATCTCTGTGTGGTATCTCAGCTGCACGGAGGCGGAGAGGAGAGCTCTTCAGCGCGTTGTCCATAGAGCGCAACAGATAATTGGGACACTGCTACCAGCCTTGGAGGGCATCTACCACACACGGTGCCTCAGGAAGGCCGTCAGCATACATAAAGACTCCTCTCACCCTTGTAATGGACTGTTCGAACTACTCCCATCCGGCAGACGTTACAAGGCCTTCCACGCCCGCACTACCAGTCTCAGGAACAGCTTCATTCCCAGAGCTATAGCGGCTCTGAACTAGCCCTGCTGAGTACCCCCCCATCCCCATGGACTGTCTCCCTCGGCCTCGCACTTTAGTCTGTGTTGATGTTACTGGTCAAATGTTCGTTTCTACAAACCTTGTTCTCGGGGGTTGCTAACCAAAATCTCGAAGTTGCAAACCAAATCTCGTTGCACTTATGTGTAATGACAATAAAATATTATTATTATTATTATCTGCCAATGTTTTGTTTGCTTAATAAACCTATCCTTTGTAAATTGCAAATAAACTTACAATTACAGTGCCCTCCATAATGTTTGGGACAAAGACCCATCATTTATATATTTGCCTCTGTACTCCACAATTTGAGATTTGTAATAGAAAAAAATCACATGTGGTTAAAGAGCACATTGTCAGATTTTAACAAAGGCCATTCTTATACATTTTGGTTTCACCTTGTAGAAATTGCAGCAGTGTTTATACATAGTTCCCCCCATTTCAGGGCACCATAAAGTTTGGAATACAGCAATGTAGTGTAAATAAAAGTAGTCATGTTTAGTATTTTGTTGTATATCCTTTGCATGCAATGAGTGCTTGAGGTTTGTGATTCATGGACATCACTAGTTGCTGGGTGTCTTCTCTGGTGATGCTCTACCAGGCCCGTTTTGCAGCCATCTTTAGTTTGTGCTTGTTCTGGGGGCTAGTCCCCTTCAGATTTCTCTTCAGCATATAAAATGCATGCTCAATTGGGTTCAGATGGGGCGATTGGCTTTGCCACTCAAGAATTGACCATTTTTTAGCTTTGTTACTTTAGCAGTATGTTTGGGATCATTGTCTTGCTGTAGAATGAACCGCCAATGAGTTTTGAGGCATTTGTTTGAACTGGAGCAGATAGCATGTGTCTATACACTTCAGAATTCATTATGCTACTACCATCAGCAGTTGTATCATCAATGAAGATAAGTGAGCCAGTACCATCAGCAGCCATACATGCCCAGGCCATAACACCCCCACCACTGTGTTTCACACATGAAGTGGTATGCGTTGGATCTTGGGCAGTTCCTTCTCTCCTCTTTACTTTGTTCTTGCAATCACTCTTGCAAATCTTCGTCTCATCTGTCCACAAGACCTTTTTCCAGAACTGTGGTTGCTTTTTTAAGTATTTCTTGGCAAACTGTAACCTAACCATCCTATTTTTGCGATTAATGAGTGGTTTGCATCTTGCAGTGTAGCCTCTGTATTTCTGTTCATGAAGTCTTCTGCGGACAGTGGTCATTGACAAATCCACACCTGGCTCCTGATCTGTCGGACAGGTGTTTGGGGGGTTTTCTTTATTATAGAGAGAATTCTTGTGTCATCAGCTGTGAAGGTCTTCCTTGGCCTGGCAGTCCCTTTGAGATTAATAAGTTCAAGAGCCTGTCCCACTTCGGCGTCATTTGTGCGTCATTTACGCGACAGGCCGGTAATGACTGTCGTGCGAAAATCGTCTAGCAGTACGACAGTCGCACGCAGGGCCCTCAAGTCCTCTTGAGGACCCTGCTTCCTTTGGGAGCCATTTGCGATGTCGTTCATACTTAGTCCGATCTCCGTGGCAAGGATTTCCCCAGTGAAAATCAAAGATACTATGGTGAAAATTTTTCAAAACTACCGTCACTTTATATCCGGGTGGTCACGTGGTGCAGCACTCAAATGACGCACAAATGGCGCGGCGACGGCGTACGCGCCAATCAATTTTATAGGATGTCGTGTAAATGACGTGCAAATTACGCCCAAGTAGGACAAGCCCTTCAACAGTGCTCTCTATCTTCTTACTGATGTTCCAAACAGTTGATTTGGGTAAGCTTAAGGTTTGGCTGATGTCTTTAACAGTTTTATTCTTGTTACTAAGTCTCATTATGTCTTCTTTGACTTTCATTGGCACAACTTTTGGTCCTCATGTTGAGAAACAGCTATAAAAGTTTCCAAAGGTGATGGAAAGACTGGAGGAAAGCTGGGTATTGAGAGCTCTCTTATACCTGCATTAAGGAGGCAATTAAACACACGTGAGCAATTACAAATGCCTGTGAAGCCATGTGTCCCAAACATTATGGTGCCCTGAAATGGGGGAACTATTAATGACGCTGCAATTTCAACATGGTGAAACCAAAATGTATAAAAATGGCCTTTAATAAAATCTGACAATGTGCACTTTAACTACATGTGATTTTTATCTATTACAAATCTCAAATTGTGGAGTACAGAGGCAAATAAATAAATGATGGGTCTTTGCCCCAAAAGATTATGGAGGGCACTGTATTTTTAACAGTATTAATTTTCAAGAATTTCTTGCTTCTTCAGTCAATTCTCATTCTGACACGTTATTTACTATCGGGTACTATACATAAAATGATATCAAACTGTCATCTACTTTTTATTTTGGCCTCTGCAACATTTTTCTTTTCTTTTCTCTTAAATTTATGGCATTGAATTGTCAGAGTGTCTCTTCATTCTGAAACACAGTCAGTTCGCCACTACCCCTATTTCTCCCTCACTCCGTGTTCTGATTTGCAAAAGAGAGCGGGAGCCGAGCCAAGATGGACACAGTCAGTTGTGTTTTGGATCTGTTACAAATTACTGAAGGTAAGTGGCCAAAAGGGTAGTGAAGTACTGAAGGAAGGAGATGCTCATTCTAACTGGGAAATTGCAGGGGGTGTGGGGGACGCAAGAAAAGAGTGAGGGCTGTGCAGAAACTGGTCATATTTAGAGATCGAAGAACATGAGAGACAGTTGCCAGTACTATTGTAAATGCAGAAACACATAATTATTGGATCATTCTCATGTGATCACAGCTCAAACTCTCAGACACAGTATGTGTGATGCCACTTGGCGAGAAGCTGCCTCGATTTGAAATTTCTATACTCTCTTTCCATTCCGTTTTATAGTTTGAAAACTGATCAGATCACCTTTTAAATAGAAGGGAAAGAGTGATTTAAATGTTTTTCACGATGTTAATAGAAACCGAGTGGGTGCTTAGCAAGAACCTGGTGCTGGTAATCGGGATGTCTCGAAGAAGTGGAGGCAAAGTCTATAAATTGGAGCCAGGGTTTCAGGAGTGAAGTATGGAACACCTTTGTAATCAAGAGGTGGGATTCCTTCTTTGTGTATAAATAGTATCTGTCCTTTCCTTCTTTGTGTTAAAATAGTATGTGTTAAATGTATGTTTTTAGTGTTCTTTAGCTTGTTTTATGTGAGGGGGGTGGGGGGGGGGGGGTGGTTGGGGGAAACTTTTTCCAACTCATACCTCGACAGAGATGCAATTTCTTTCTGTATCGTATCTCCGTCCGCACTGCGGCCTAACATCGAGGAGTTGGCGGCCTTTGCTGGAAACCGACTTTTGAGAGCTCCACCACGGGTGCCTACGGGACTTTAACATCGCGGAGCCCACGATCCCTTTGCCAGGGATCGACCTCGGAGCTCCAACCATGGGTGCTTGTGGACTTACATCACGGAGCCCGCGATCTCTGGTCAGAGACCGACTTCGGGAACTCCAAGCCTCGGGCATTTCGACCGCCCCGACACAGGAGTATCGATCGCCCCGACGCAAGAGCTTCGATCACCGGCTGCGGGACCTTTGATTGCCCCGATGGATGGTTCGACTGCCCCGACCGCGGGAGAAATAAAGAGGAAGAAGATTGGACTTTTTTATCCTTCCATCGCAGTGAGGAATGTGGGGAATTTGCTGTGGTGGATGTTTATGTTAACTTTTATGTATTTGTGTGTCTTGTTGCTTTTTTTTGTATGGCTATATGGTAATTCACATATTACTGTACCTTAATAGATACATGTGACAATAAAAGACATTTGAAACCTTTGAAAATTAAGAATTGTAGGAAATTGGCAGAACAATCCGAATAACCTCCTCCTTAACCAATTCTGGACTCCCCACATCTCAGAGTTCTCTTTGTCAATTCATACCAACTCCGTTCGAACATGGTTAACATCTTAATTAGCTCAGCCCTTAGCTCTTCTGGAGTCGATCTGAACAGTAGTAGTTCTTGCTGAGGAATTCATCTGGCTTTATACCGCTTTATAATAAAATTCAATAATCCAATATATTCAATAATTGAACATATTCAAGGTGTTGCGGATTGTATTGGATTAATAAGAATTGACTGAACTTAATATGTCGATATATTACAAATGGCGGATGTCAGCCCAAAGGGTCCATTCCTTCCTGCTTGGTTTCTCCCTTTTCTTTAACTATTGTATTATATTTGTAATTTACCAATCTGCTACAACCTTTCCAGAATCCAAAGAACACCCTTAGATGGAGGTAATTAAATCCAGGGGAGTTTGGTCACTTCCCCATCATAAAATATTACCACCTGATTTTAAAGGGAGCATGGGAAACAGCCCCAGTGAGCTTGAAGGGAGGGTGGATAACCTAATAATCACCATCTCTTTAGGATGTTGGGAGGAAACTAGAGCATCTAAGAGAAACATGGTCACAGAGAGTATGTGCAAACCGCAAAAAGAACAGCACAGGTTAGAATTGAACGCAGTCATTAGAGCTGTGAGGCAGCTGCACTACATGTAGCGCCACTGTACTGCACTATCTTAATATTTTATCCCAACACTTCATAACATCCTCCAGTCTCTGCCACCATGCCCATGGAAAGGAAGATTTGAAAGTTATCAATGATTCCTTAGCTTCAACCCTAACATTTATCATCAACCCAGGTTGAATCCAAAATGGACTTCGTGAGCGAAATAGCAGCATTTTTGTGCACAATGTAACAAATTTACCTGATGCGAAGTTCCTTTAATCGCCCACCTCTGTTCCAATTATAATTCACTCTATACGGAATTAAGCTTCTTTTTACATGATGGACATTATACCCAACATGCTTTTTGGAATGTTCCTGCGAGGTACTTCTAGGAAGCTGGGTCTCCGCCATTAGGCCCGCTGTCACATTACTGGGGAAAGGAAAAAATAGATGAACGTCTCCCCTTACAGAAAAAATGTAACTTCACACCTAATACCCGGTAGCATGATATATAATGAATAAGAAACCGAATGGTATCATTTTACTAATTTCTTCACTAAAAAACTTATCATCACTAATCCTCACCCAGGCGTGTTTAATGCTAATACAGTAATTTGCACTAATATCACTCACAACTCTTACACGCCAAAATAGCCACACTTATGATTAGCAAACGCAATGGACTCAATGAAATCCTCTGCCATAAATTTTCACAACTTCCATTTTTTTCCATCATGAATCATTTCATTTATGTTTTCAGATAGCCCAGCTGAGACTAGAAATTAATTATGCATGGAATCAAAGGCATTAGTTGTACTAAATAAAACAATGGTTTAGCACACAGCACACCAATATCCCATGCCATTATTTTTCATTCTAAGTATGGTCACCTTGTGGCAAAATTCTACTTAGCACCTTCAGCAATTTAGTCTAATCCTGATTATAATACTACCAACCTGTTGACTTGGTAATTGTTTATGCCAATAAACTACGTTTTGAGGGAGACTGGATGTAATGGATTTTAGTTTAGTTTAGAGATACATGGTGGAAATAGGCCTGTTAGCCCAGAGTCTCAGCTGACTAATAATCAATGATTACCCATACACTAGTTCTGCCATAAATTGTATACACAATTTATAGAATCCAATTAAGCTGCAAACTTTTGGAATGTGGGCGAAAACCTAAACATCTGGAGAAAGCCCACGTGGTCACAAGGAGGACGTACTAACTCCAAGCAGACGGTACCCATAGTCACGATTGAGCCCAGGTCTCTGGCGCTGTAAGGCAGCAATTTCATCGCTGCACCACTGTGCCGCATATTGGGTCATCCCAATATTTAATTACAATTAACATAATGGAGAGCAGCTGGAGAAACTCATTGGAGAGAAATGAACAGTCAATTTCAGGTAGACACAAAATGCTGGAGTAACTCAACGGGTGAGGCAGCATCTGTGGAGAGAAGGAATGGGCGACGTTTCGGGTCGAGACCCTTCTTCAGAAATGGGCAACGTTTCGGGTCGAAACCCTTCATCAAGACTGAATGAGTAGAAGGGATGCAGCCAGTGGAGAGAGGTAGGAGGAGGGATGGTGCAAGATGTCACAAGCAATAGGTGGATGCAGGTGAGGGGGGGATAATTGGCAGATAATGTGGTCGAAGAGTCAGAAATCAGTGAAAGTCGCAGATGGGGAGCAATGAGAGAGAGTTTCACAGAACTCCTGGCAAAGGAAGAAGGAAATGTTCTTCATGGAGAGCATACCTTGAAGAGGCTTCCCAGTGGAGCAGTAAATTAGAGGCACAAGAGATTGCAGGTGCTGGAATCTGTAGCCATAAACTGAGAGAAGCTGGAGGAACACAATCATTTTTTTATAAACTTAACTATTTGTTTCCAAACTTACCTTTGAGCATTTTTTGAGAAATTAAATTTCTTCTGCTGTAGGTTCTTTTTAATTGGGGGCTTTGTGGGATTTAAAGCAGTTCTATTTAGTTTTGGATCCATTTGCAAATGCAAGTGAAATTAGCACTGAAGTTAGCACCAACTGTTCTTGAATAAAATTTGTGAATACGATTCTTTAAAATAGCAAAAAAAACAGATTCACCAAACAGTCCTCTCAATCAGATTCAACAGTTCACATGATCATACAAAAGTCATGTGACTGATCATTATAAATTCTTCAAAGAAACAGTATCAATTATGTCCCAGTTCGAGATAGCCGACAGTGTTCAACAGACGTGAATGTTGAAACAAATGTAAATATTCAGGGGAGTAATTCATCACTGTCATTCACATGCTGCTTGTCCCGCAGGTCACTAAGTTGTCAATGCTCAGTGGGTATCTGTATAAAACAAAAAAAATGATAATGAGTCCTATATGTCCAAAATATGTTATTATAGATCTCAATGTCTCAATTGTTTCCTCAAGAAATTCATTTATGTAACAGAAACACTAATGTCACGTTGATGTAATGTAAACATTGCAAATAAAAATCATGATGTTGTTTATGCTGAGAATGGTGACATAATATTACTGTGTATATTATGAATAAAGTATTAGACTCTAATTTAGAGGGGAAAAGATTAATCACACTTTTACTCAAGGACGAGACATTACCATGACAACAATAATCTTCAGGCTCTTGTCACTCCAAACATTTAGGGAAAAAGGCAACATCCCTTGGTTCAAACGGTGTTTGTTTTCAGAAATTCAGATTCTATTGTTGGTTTGATAAGACAAAACTCAAACATGAAATTGTAACTTGAGAGCTAGGATCACCATAGCATGCAATTAACGCTTCTTCATTAAATACAGTTATAAGGCACTCCGATTTGGCCCGCTAAACCCGAGTGTCATGTAGCGAGTGACTTCAACGTTTGGATCAAAGGGTGGGCTTAGCCGTCACGCCTCCACATCTGATAGACCTGCCCATGCCGGTAGCGGCCGATCAGGTCCGTGGTTACTACAGGCCGTACAGAAAGAAACAAACCGCACCTCTCACCCGAGTCCGCTGCGCCCCGACCGACGCAAACACAAAACTGTCAAGCAAACAGCACATGCTCAACGTGAACGACTGTGCATATCTCACTATGAACTAGTCGGTGCTTTCTCACTGTCGGCAGTAAACTTGTGTTTTCCAATGATCCGCGCCATTTCTCCCGCCCGCGGACTCAACTCCCAGCCTGCATCGCCTGCTTGCATCACCATGGCAACCACAGCCACCGAGTGGCCCAGCCAGCCTCGGCCCGGGCCGAGCGGCCGT
Source organism: Raja brachyura (assembly GCA_963514005.1). Next base: position 15,089,744 of record OY740808.1, read on the forward strand.
CCTTGTCGGGCTGGAACAATCCGGGCTTTTGATGTATTTTTCTTTCAAGAGTAAAAATAATAAAGTAAATGCGACATACAATGGAAGCTTCGAAATAAAACTAGAACATGCTGGAAGCATTCAGGTCTTGGAGCATTTGTTTCGAAACCACTGCGAAACACTTAAGTTAGCCTTTCACATCAGTCTGAAGAAGGGTCTCTACCCCGAAACGTCGCCTATGTCCTTCGCTCTATAGATGCTGCCTCACCCGCTGAGTTTTTCTTGCATTTTTGTCTTCCTTCGATTTTCCAGCATCTGCAGTTCCTTCTTAAAAGTTAACCTTTCAGTTCTTTTAACTTTTATTAGATCTAACAGGTTGCAGAAAAACGCAGAGAGAGGCTGCAAGAATGTTACAGAATGGAAGGGAAGCTCTGTGAAGAAGATATACCATCATTTTCATTGATGCAGTAAATAGTCTAAGTTAAGCTAACAGTGAGGAGTGAAAAAAATTGATTTGCTGGAAATCTCAAAAAAACAGGAAATTCTGGAAGGCTTCCTTATCTCTTTTTAAGTTCTGAAGTCGGGTCTCCAACCTAAATAGTTGATTCTGTTTCTCTTCTCACAGAAGCAGCCTACTCTGCTATTTGCAGCATTTTCTGTTTCAGAGTTAAACTTACGGTGTTTTTTCAAACACAATAATTTAGCGAAAGAGAGTGAGCAAAAAAAACTTTTTTCTTGTAACAATATATTCACCAATGGGAATTCATCCCATGAACCCTTGGTCAAAGAGGAAAAGTGATCCAACCATGACTAGATCGGATTAGTTTATTTTGTTTATTGCCATGTCGGCCATGTGCAATGAAATTCTTTGTTCACATGAAACTCACAGAGTAAACAATATACATACAGTAGTGATAAATACAACAGTAAATACAATGACAAGTGTAAAACAGCAGAATGGTACAAGATTGTAGACCATCATTCCAGTACTGCAATAGAGTTAGGAGTAAGTGGCTGCACCTCTAGAAATGGAGTGTGAAAGAGGGATTGGTTCAGGCTTGAATAGCAACGAGGAAGAAGATGTTCTTAAATCTGAACATTGAGCTTTGAAGCTCCTGTATCTTCTACCAGAAGATAGAAGAGTAAAGGAAATTACCAGGATGGCAGGTATTTTTGACGATGCTTCCAGCCTTCCTGATGCAATGCGCCGTGAAGATGGACTGGATAGAAGGAAGTGATGGGCCTGTGATGAACTGCTCACCATACTCTGCAGGTTCAAACAGTCAGGAGCAAAACAGTTGGCGTCAGGCTGAGATGCATCCTATCAGAATACTCTCTATGGCACACCTATTGAAGTTTAAGAGAATTTTTGTGAACATGCCAAATTTTATCAGATACCTTAGAAAGTAAATATGCTGATGTGCTTTCTTGAATTTTTCTCCCCAAGAACAATACTGAGTTCCAGTTACTGAGTGAGATGGTTGCACTTTGGGTCAAGATCCTGTATCAAGGCTGAAAGTAAAAAGAGGCGAGCAGTATTTAAATGGGGACAGGTACATGGATAGGAAGGGTGTAGAGTATATGGGACAGGGGTGAGTAAATTGGGCAAGCTTAGATGAGACATCTTGGTCAGCATGGAATAGTTGAGCCAGGGGGCTCTATGGTAGCTCTTATGTTTATAGGGTGTAGGGTGATTGCATTTATAAAGCGATTTGATAAATAGATACTAGGCAATTATTTTATCTGACATGGAATCCAGAAAAAAAGGCATCATTTTTAATCTGTGTTTGGCCATTTGAGTGAAATCTGAAAGGAAACTTTTAACCCAAAGCTAGGCTGCAATTAACATTTTAAAAATTGTTTTAAAGTTGTTGTCAGTAACTTGGGGAAAGGTTCTTGTGGTTTGGACCACGGAACAAAGGAAAATGAAATGGAGTTAAAGTATAGATCATGGTGTAAATTGATGGTGGAATAGGATGAATTAACTACTCATGTTATGACGAGGATAGTGTGGGAATGTGCGGAGGGTGAAAGGGCATATATGTGTTGCCATTAAAAAACAGCACCTGGTCCTATAAGAGGACCAGTATATGTCCATTTAATGTCAGCATTGGTCCGTTATGTTTGGGTTGTTTTTTCTGCTGCCATGGATCTCATTCACCAGTCTTTAAATGACTATCAGATAACCGTAGTTTATTTCCTCCATTGTAGCCACAATGTGTGTGTTGCTGCTGTCTAGCTGCCATGGGGAACATGGCTTTAAAGGTTCTTGTCCAAAATGATTATTGCATACTTTGGGATGGAAACTATGTTGCTGCACACTAGTTTGCAACCTATTTTACACTATTCTTAGGAGACTCAATTTGGTATCGTGCAATACGCAGTAGTGCATGAAAAAATGAATTCCATCTTTTAGGTATATTATCTGCTTGGTTTTTCAAACTGCTTGTGGATGATTGCTGATCAAACTGATTGCTGTGTTTTCTAAATTAAACAGTGACTATACTTTGAAAGTATTTCATTGACAGTAATATACTTCGGAACATCCAGCAGTTATTGAGAAGTTCAATATTCGCAGCTCTTTGTAAAAAAATGATATTTTGACATTCAATCTTTACAACCTTCATTCTGCAGATAGTTTTTACTGTGCCCAATCATAAATTATACTAATTTACCTGGTGTAGCTGTTCAAAAGCATGGCCCTTAACCCAAAGTTAATCAAATAACAGAGGTGTGTGGGCGGGGGGAGGGGTGTGTGGGTATGGGGGAGGGGTGTGTGGGCAGGGGGGTGGGGGTTTGTGGGGGCGGGAGGGGGTTGTGGGGGGGAGGGGTGTGGGGGAAGGGGGGGTTGTGGGGTGGGGGCGGGGGGGTAGTAGGGGGCGGCAGAGGCGGGGTTGTGGGGGAGGGGGGGTGTGGGGGAGAGAGGTGTGTGGGCGGGTGGGGAGGGGGGGAGAAAGCTTGAAGAAAAGATGGGGAAGAGCCATGGGGGTGAGGGGGGTATCACAGGGGAAGGGGGCAGGAGCCAGTGAGGGGGACCAGAGGGGAAGGGGCTGGAGCTGGCAATGCGATGGGGACTCACAGCGGGCGCTGGTCGCTGGTCGTTCTGCTCCGCCTGGATCAGAGTCTCCGCTTTTGGCGACATCTCCGACTGCGCCATGCCGCTTCCAGTCCCTCCGAAAATTGTGGAAAGTTGGAGGCCTCTGCCGGCCATCCTTGGTTCCAGATACATTGGTGCAGGAAGGGGCGGATTGTCCTGGGGAGTGACAGAAGAGACAAATCCGCGCGGTGCTGACTGGCAGGAGAGGAGATCGATCTGCTCACGAGCGGTTTTTAAGAAATTTAAACCTAGCTAACATTTACAATATACCACCGATCGGAAATAAACTTTTTGCACTCGCAGCAGAGGAGAACAGTGAGTGAGCTGGCGAAAAATCATAGCGCTATCGCGTACTGCTTTTGCGCAAATAGAAAAACCGCGCAATCCGGAAGAGCACAAGATCAGAGTTTTAGTTATATATCGATAGATAGATAGATAGATAGATCGATAGATAGATAGATAGATAGATAGATAGATAGATAGATAGATAGATATTGGTGCATATTGCTATCATGTGCCATACACATGTATAAAGTTGTAGGGTCATACGGCATGGAAACGTTAGACCCTTTGCCCTGTAGGACAGGTTGGGAGAAGTGGTTAATAGACTAAAGATTGATCTAGCCTAAGTTGCCAAAACTATTCATCAGGATGTCTTCTTCTATGACACCGCCATTGTTCTAAACACATTCGATCTCTTACATATTGTTGATTACCATGTGTATATTACCCTGCATATCTTGTTTATGTATTCACCTGTGGTGGAATAGAAGGAACGTAAGACTTGAAATTCAGTGTATCAGCCATAGAATTACCCTGACGTCACAATGGAGTCTAATAGTAGTTCACAAGTTAAACTAGTTTGCTTAAAAGGGCAACAAAGAAATCCTGCTGGCGAGCTTCTCCTAGTCACTAAGTAAAGCTATAAATAAACTCAGAGAACTGAATATTTGCACATATTTATGATAAAAAATCACGAGGGCTATGGTGATACATTGTCTGAACCAGGTAGGCACTATTTTTGACAGCCTTGTTTTCATTGGAGCACTTTCATCCAAATCAAGAACTTGTTGGTTCAACTCCAAACTTGAGTATTTCATTGATATACTGAAAGGATGCTACACTATTGGAGGGCTGTGTTTTCGATATATGTTAGACTAAGATCCTATTTATCCTCTCTAGGCTGGAGAAAAATCGCATTTTAAACCCTCCCCCCTCTCAAAGGCGCCAAAGTCGCGCACACAGCCAGTGACAGAACTGCAGCGTCGCTGAAGGTAAGTTTTGTAACATACATACCTACCATTTGGGTTTAGCAATGATGTCAGACAAGGGGGACTTTTGTCCCCAGTTCTTTTTAATCTCTATATTGATGATCTGTCCAAGCAATTGAAAGCCTGTAATACTGAGTGCATGATTGGTAATACTTTAGCGAACCATATTATCTATGCAGATGATCTTGTGGTCCTTAGTCCATCTAGTGCTGGTCTCCAGCAGCTCCTATGTTCTGTGCATGGTGTGGAACAGGATATTAAATATTATACTGGTAATAGTACTGTTATGATCTGTAGAGCCAAAGAGGATAAATGTCTAAAAAATCCTGATTTTAATTTGTCCGATATCAATCTTAGTGTCTGTAATAAGGTAAAATATCTTGGTCATTTTATTACAGAACAAATGACAGATGATGAGGATATTTATAGGTAACGCCGTATAATGTATGCACAAGCAAACATTCTCTTACGCACATTTAGTGCGTGTGCAGATGGAGTGAAGCTGTCTCTGTTCAGAGCATATTGTACACCACTTTATACTGCACACCTGTGGTCAAACTACAGAAAAGCAAACTTACAGAGACTTAAAGTAGCTTATAATGATGCCATGAGAATATTACTTAAGAGACCTAGATGGTGTAGTGTAAGTGAAATGTTTGTGGCTGCAGGTGTCAATACTTCACAAACTGTCTAAAGACATCTTATGTATAAATTTATGTGCCAGATTAATTACTCTGAAAATGAAATCTTCTTGGCCTTATCAAACATAAGGTATAGCTCTACATGTTACCAGTCTCAGCTGTGGAAACATTGGTATAGTTGTCTCATTGTAGGACACTGTTTTTTTTTAAAATTCTTGATCTTAAACCATATATTGTGCTTTTGTATGTGATTTATTGTGTTTTTGTGTGTAATTTATTGTGCCTTTGTATGTGATTTATTCTATGTAATGTCTTGTCTTTTATCTGGACCTTGAGTCTGTAATAAAAAGTAAGTATGTAAGTAGTAACTTACATGCGGAAAATAGGTAGTGTGTATTTAAATAACATTGTGGGCCCATTCTTTGGAAAGTGGACCAAAATGTCACACACGTGATGAGATGTCGTCACAAAGCGATACATTAAAAAAATTATTGTAAGAGATTACTCTTATTCAATGCTATTTTCCTACCTACAGAACTATAATGCATGTCTGCTAAAGATATAAACATTTTAGCTTTTTAAAATTCAGTCTGTACAATGCTTCCGTGTGATGTCACACACGTGACCAGTCATATTTTACCTTTGACTAAACAAACATTGTCAGCATAACATATAAAAATTTCACTTGATAAACTGAATAAAATATTAATCATAAATATAAAACGATATACCTGTAATGCTTTCAGAATTAGAAGAGATGTATTGCACAACTTTTCATCTTTTTGGTCACACACGTGACTAAGAATGGGCCTGCGGAGCAGTGGAAAATACAAGAGAATAGGAAGCATCGAAGATAATAAAGAGGGAACAGAGACAACGGGAAAGAGAAATCAGTCAAGCTGATTTCGAGCTGCAACGGGAGATAACAAAATACTGGTGACAAAATCTCATCCAACTGGAATACTCTGGAACAAGGCACACCTGCAAATACTCTGTTTGACACAGATTTTCCACTAATTCATAAATCTCCAGAGACTTTGTTGATATTATATGTCATGCAACCTCAGAGCTGCAGACCCATATCTGATTTCTGGCTTACACTAAGATAAACCATGCTACTCGTGTCATGGACAGCCTGCACAATTTGACACTTGGCATGCGATGTAAGAGATACACATGCATTATTTGGTTCCTGTGGCCTTAAGGTTTAGAGTAAAAGAGATCAAAGTATGGCAAAAGATTGCAAGGATGTTGTGATCAATGGCAGTGTGTGACTTTCCCAAAGGCCCTTCTCAATCACATTTATAAAATTAATCTATGTGTGCCAGCAACATGAAGAGATGCGAACCTGATTGGAGCGGGTGGCCAATAGCCAGCAAAACAGTAGGCAGGTAGTGCAGGAGTCCCCTGCGGTCATCTCCCTAGTCAACAGGTTTACCATTTTGGATACTGTTGAGGGAGATGGCTCATCAGGGGAATGCAGCAGCAGCCAAGTTCATGGCACCATGGGTGGCTCTGCAGCACATGATGGGGGAAAAAAGAGGGGAAGGGCTATTGTAATAGGGGATTCAATTGTCAGGGGAATAGATAGGCGTTTCTGCGGCCGCAAAAGAGACTCCAGGATGGTATGTTGCCTCCCTGGTGCAAAGGTCAGGGATGTTACTGAACGGCTGCAGAACATTCTGGAGGGGGAGGGTGAACGGCCAGTTGTCGTGGTGCATATTGGCACCAACGATATAGGGAAAAAAAGGGATGAGGTCCTACAAGGTGAATTTAGGGAGCTAGGAGATAAACTCAAAAGTAGGACCTCAAAGGTAATAATCTCTGGATTATTACCAGTACCACGGGCCAGTCAGAGTAGAAATAGGAGGATATTGCAGATGAATACGTGGCTTGAAAAATGGTGCAAGGGGGAGGGATTCAAATTTTTAGGGCACTGGGACCATTTCTGGGGGAGGTGGGACCAGTACAAACAGGACGGTCTGCACCTGGGCTGGAATGGAACCAATGTCCTTGGGGGAGTGTTTGCTAGTGCTGTCGGGGAGGATTTAAACTAATGTGGCAGGGGGATGGGTACAAGAGCAGAGAGGCAGGTGGGTGTAAAACGAGGGTGGAAGCAATAGGGAGCAAGGTGAAAAGTAAAAGGGGTAAGAGCATTGTAAAAACAAGCCTGAAGGCCTTGTGCCTCAATGCAAGGAGTATTCGTAATAAGGTGGATGAGTTGAACGTGCAGATAGCTATTAATGAGTATGATATAGCTGGGATCACGGAGACATGGCTCCAGGGTGACCAAGGCTGGGAGCTGAACATCCAGGGGTATTCAATATTCAGGAGGGATAGAGAGAAAGGAAAAGGAGGTGGGGTAGCGTTGCTGGTTAGAGAGGAGATTAACGCAATGGAAAGGAAGGACATTAGCTTGAAGCATGTGGAATCTGTATGGGTAGAGCTGCGAAACACTAAGGGGCAGAAAACGCTAGTGGGAGTTGTGTACAGGCCACCTAACAGTAGTAGTGAAGTTGGGGATGGTATAAAACAGGAAATTAGAAATGCGTGCGACAAAGGCAAAACAGTTATAATGGGTGACTTCAATCTACATATAGATTGGGTGAATCAAATTGGCAGGGGCGCTGAGGAAGAGGATTTTTTGGAAAGTATGAGGGATAGTTATCTAAATCAACATGTAGAGGAACCAACGAGAGAGCAGGCTATTTTAGACTGGGTATTGAGTAATGAGGAAGGGTTAGTTAGCAGTCTTATTGTGCGTGCCCCCTTGGGCAAGAGTGACCATAATATGGTCGAGTTCTTCATTAGGATGGAGAGTGACATTGTTAATTCAGAAACAATGGTTCTGAACTTAAGGAAAGGTAACTTTGAGGGTATGAGACGTGAATTGGCCAAGATTGACTGGCAATCAATTCTAAAAGGGTTGACGGTGGATACGCAATGGAAGACATTTAAAGACTGCATGGATGAACTACAAAAATTGTTCATCCCAATTTGGCAAAAGAATAGATCAGGGAAGGTAGTGAATCCGTGGATAACAAGGGAAATCAGGGATAGTATCAAAGCAAAGGATGATGCGTACAAAGTAGCCAGAAAAAGCAGCATACCACAGGACTGGGAAAAATTCAGAGACCAGCAGAGAAGGACAAAGGGCTTGATTAGGAAAGGAAAAATAGATTATGAAAGAAAACTGGCAGGGAACATAAAAACTGACTGCAAAAGTTTTTATAGATATGTGAAGAGAAAGAGATTAGTTAAAACAAATGTAGGTCCCTTGCAGTCAGAAACAGGTGAGTTGATCATGGGGAACAAGGATATGGCGGACCAATTGAATAACTACTTTGGTTCCGTCTTCACTAAGGAAGACATAAATAATCTGCCGGAAATAGCAGGGGACCGCAGGTCAAAGGAGTACTTGAGTGAAATCCAGGTTAGTCGGGAAGTGGTGTTGGGTAAATTGAATGGATTAAAGGCCGATAAATCCCCAGGGCCAGATAGGCTGCATCCCAGAGTACTTAAGGAAGTAGCTCCGGAAATAGTGGATGCATTAGTGATAATCTTTCAAAACTCTTTAGATTCTGGAGTAGTTCCTGAGGATTGGCGGGTAGCAAACGTAACCCCTCTTTTTAAGAAGGGGGGGAGAGAGAAAACGGGGAATTACAGACCAGTTAGTCTAACATCGGTAGTGGGGAAACTGCTAGAGTCAGTTATTAAAGATGGGATAGCAGCACATTTGGAAAGTGGTGAAATCATTGGACAAAGCCAGCATGGATTTACGAAAGGTAAATCATGTCTGACGAATCTTGTGGAATTTTTCGAGGATGTAACTAGTAGCGTGGATGGGGGAGAACCAGTGGATGTGGTGTATCTGGACTTCCAGAAGGCTTTCGACAAGGTCCCACATAAGCGATTAGTATATAAACTTAAAGCATATGGCATTGGGGGTTCAGTATTGATGTGGATAGAGAACTGGCTGGCAAACAGGAAGCAAAGAGTAGGAGTTAACGGGTCGTTTTCACAATGGCAGGCAGTGACTAGTGGGGTACCGCAAGGCTCAGTGCTGGGACCCCAGCTATTTACAATATACATAAATGATCTGGATGAGGGAATTGAAGGCAATATCTCCAAGTTTGCGGATGACACTAAGCTGGGGGGCAGTGTTGGCTGTGAGGAGGATGCTAGGAGAATGCAAGGTGACTTGGATAGGCTGGGTGAGTGGGCAAATGTTTGGCAGATGCAGTATAATGTGGATAAATGTGAGGTTATCCACTTTGGTGGCAAAAATAGGAAAACCGACTACTATCTAAATGGTGGCCGATTAGGAAAAGGGGAGATGCAGCGCGACCTGGGTGTCATGGTACACCAGTCATTGAAAGTAGGCATGCAGGTACAACAGGCAGTGAAGAAAGCCAATGGTATGTTAGCTTTCATAGCAAAAGGATTTGAGTATAGGAGCAGGGAGGTTCTACTTCAGTTGTATAGGGTCTTGGTGAGGCCACACCTGGAGTATTGCGTACAGTTCTGGTCTCCAAATCTGAGGAAGGACATTATTGCCATAGAGGGAGTGCAGCGAAGGTTCACCAGACTGATTCCTGGGATGTCAGGACTGTCTTATGAACAAAGACTGCATAGACTCGGTTTATACTCTCTAGAATTTAGGAGATTGAGAGGGGATCTTATAGAAACTTACAAGATTCTTAACGGGTTGGACAGGCTAGATGCAGGAAGATTGTTCCCGATGTTGGGGACGTCCAGGACAAGGGGTCACAGCTTAAGGATAAGGGGGAAATCCTTTAGGACCGAGATGAGAAGGACTTTTTTCACACAGAGAGTGGTGGGTCTCTGGAATTCTCTGCCACAGAGGGTAGTTGAGGCCAGTTCATTGGATATATTTAAGAGGGAGTTAGATGTGGCCCTTGTGGCTAAGGGGATCAGAGGGTATGGAGAGAAGGCAGGTACGGGATACTGAGTTGGATGATCAGCCATGATCATATTGAATGGCGGTGCAGGCTCGAAGGGCCGAATGGCCTATTCCTGCACCTAATTTCTATGTTTCTATGTTTCTATGATATAAAAAGATAATTCTGGGAAAGACAAGCATGACCAGGGATAGAAACATATTCACGGGCATTGGTGAGGTTGGAAATGGAGCTAGAGCGTGCACAGCCACATGTGTTGGGTATTTTTGGGGAGGCTACGGTTGCCAATATCTGCAGTGGGGTCAGCACACAAAGAAAGGCAACAGTTAACAGTATTAGCTAACATGGGCTCATTCATGGGCTTAAAAGATTAATTAAACTAGATCAATGAAAATGCAAAACTGTTCTCAGCAACTCATTAGTCTCAAATTGAAGCAATTCAAATAGAATAAATAGATTTATTGCCAAATAGGCTTTCCGTTAGTTAGAAATATTGGAGGAGGTATTATTAGCTCATTAAATCTCTTATTTATAAAGAATTCCTTAACGGATTTATCTCAGGAAAAGTCATTTCTATAAAATTAATTTCAAAAATACATCCTTCTAATTTAGCAATAACCAAAAAAGAGTTTATTTTACATTTTAAAATATATCGTTAAAAATGTTCAAGCATCCATGACGAACCTCAGCACATCAGTTGTTCAACATTCACATAAGGACTCGAGGGTTATATTTGACAGCGTGCACACACTCTCCACAGTCAGACACTAACACGAACAGAGCTTCACATTGAAGATGGACGCAAAGTGCTGGAGAGAAGGAATGGGTGACGTTTCAGGTCAAGACCCTTCTTCAGACTGGTCTCGACCCAAATCGTTACCCATTCCTTCTGTCCAGGGATGCTGCCTATCCCGCTGAGTTACTCCAGCATTTTGTGTCTATCTCGGTGTAAACCAGCATCTACAGAGCTTCAGATTGGCAGACAGTCAAACTAAATGAACATCTCTACCTTTTTTGTTCTTTATTTGTGTTGACACATTGTTAGCATTTTAACCAAGTCCAAGGGTACCAATAGTTGCACAAAATTTAAAAATCTGCTTGTGGGCTCATAAGTTATTGACCAGTGATAAGGAATACAGAACATATACAGCCAAAATGTATTAATATTTCATACCGTCGACTTGCGAGCAAAGTCAACATTTATTATCTGTCCCTAATTGCCCTTTCGATGACAATGATAAATCACTTCCGTGAACCACTGCAGTCTCTGTGTTGAAGGTTATTCTACTGCGCCTTTGGCAAGGCGAACAGCTGGAGTCCCAAGTTGAAGATCCAAGTTGAAGCATCAGCAAAAACAGATCTGCAGCACAGCCAGGAGCGCCAGAAAGTGAATACCCCGGGAGACCGTAAACATCTACAGATGTGTGTGTACGGCCAGAGGAATCCTCCACGCAAATCCCATTACAGCAAGCGGAGAAGTTTGGATGTGTAGAGACCGGCGACTCGAGCAAGTGCGGAGAGAGGGGGCCGGCAGCGAGCGACGTTGCGGCTCCGAACATGGGCGATGCGGCACCACGAACTGCAGGATGCGGGTTTACACCGAAGATAGACACACAAAGAGCTGGAGTAACTCAGCGGGACAGGCAGCGTCTCTGGAGAGAAGCAACGGGTGACGTTTCAGGCCGAGACCCTTCTCCAGCGCGCGCCCCTCCCGCCCTCTGATTGGCCGAGCGAAGCGGGGCTTGGTCGTCAATGTCATCCGCCTGAAGGTCCTTAGCGTTCAGAAATAAGTACAAATAACCAGCACGAAATAAATAGCGTGATATCGAAGTTAAATGCGCTCAAAATAATAACAATCGACATCCGCCTTTTTGATGCGAGGGACATTTAGCTGGAATGTTTTGTTTTCCTCTGGTTGAGGACAGGCAGGCGGGCGGCGGGGGGCCCGTACATCCGGGCGCGTGACGCGTGACGCGGCTGCGGGGGTTCATAGTGGAGCGGCGGAGGTGGCTGTTGAGGGTTGGTGGTGGCTGTGAGGACGGCTCGCCCGCTCACTCACCCACCGGTCGAGGCTCTGGAGTCCGCCTTGTCCTCAGTGCTCGTACCCCGCACTCTGTTACCTTCCGTGGTCTCTCTTTCTCTATCACCGGCTGCGTCCCGTGTGCGTGTTGGCGCTTGGTGTGTGGCAGGCTCGGGCTGCCCCCGGTGCCCGGGGCCGCTGCACAAGCTGCCGGCTAACCTGGGGAGTGGTTGGATACCCCCTTTCTTTCCCCCCAGCACAAACTTTTCGTTTCCCCCTTGCTTTAATTTCCCCCTTCCTACTCAGCCAGGAGCCTAATACATACGGTTAGGTGGCTTTGTTGCCTTTTCAGGTATGTGTCTTTACGTGTAGGAAGTGGTCTAGGTTCAGTTTTGGGGGAGAAGGGATGGGTTTTTGTTTCTTGTAATTGAAGTCGCTTTCCTCTTTTGCACATTCTGTTCTGTTTTCCCGATCTTAAGTGGCCAACACCATGTTCTGCTGTGTCTTGTATCATTGTAAAAGTGGATGATATTGTATGCATGTGTTGTCTTGGATGTGTCTTTATTGAATTAAATGCTGTCTGTAGTTGTGTTGGGTGAAACTACTAAAGAGTCTACTTGTTGTCTGTATTGTAATTGTAGGATGTGATTTATCTGTACTATTGGTGCAACAGTTTGTAAATCTTGTTTCAAAGTTGTTTTTAAACTTTGGCAGGCATGGATAAAAAAGAATGGATTGAAGATAAAGATCAATTAAATGATACACTAAAAATGTGTGGCATGAAGAAACCATATAGGTATTCCAAGGTAAGCATGTGTAAAAAGTTTGAACATTTAAATATTTTTATAATTAAACAGTTTAATTCCTTGGAACTTTTACTGTTATGATGAAATATGATTTGGGTGTTAATATTTGTTTAGGATTTCTGTCTCTATTCAATTTTCATTTCTAGCATTGTTTTATTTGGAGTGATTTAAAAATTATATGTGAATAATGTGGTGGCTTTGACCTATCATCTACATTAAGCTAAGCAAAATAAGTAAAAACGTGTGCAGTTTAAAATTGGCTTCTGGGAAGTGACTGCCACTTTGACTTTACTGAGAATTGATAACTGCTCAAATTTGGGACTACTTTGCTATCTCAGTACTTGTTCAATTAGGCATGCACTTGATCTTGTCCAACAACCAGTTAGGCTGAATCAGTTTAAATATAAACATACAAATTAAGTGCCTTCTGCTTTGCCCCACTAAGTTGAACTGACAATAAGAAATTGAGACACAAGAGACTGAAGACCTTGATCAGAAATTAAACTGCTGGATGTTTTGGGTTGAGAGCCTTCAGATTAATTTTAATTAGTAAGAAATTGTAATCTAATTTCTACCTGTTTAGTCCCTTTTTTATTTCTATCTTTATTCAGATGCTTACACTTTGAGGGAGTTTCAAAGGCTACTGATCCTTGGAGAAAAATAATTGCCTACTTGTAAATAACTTTTTGTTCCAGATTTTCTCGAGGAAAATGGATAGGTGATATTTTGGGCTGGGACCCTTCAGACCATCAGTCTGAAGAAGGGACCCCATCTGAAACATCACATATCTATTTTCCCAAAGATGCTGCCTGACCTGAGTTACTCCAGCATTTTGTGTCTATCTTTGGTATAAACCAGCATCTGCAGTTTTTTTTAATTACACAGGATGTGGACTTGCAAATGCAATATAAAATATGCTGGCCAGTGGAAAAATCAGATAAGAGATTTTTAATATTGGTTTGCATGTAATGAAAAGCTGGATGATAATCCTGAAAATAAAATCATATAGCATGGAAACTGGCCCAACTCGCACATGCTGACCACGATGCCCCATCTTGGCTAGTCCCATTTGGCTGATATCCCTCTGTCCAAGTTTCTTTTAAAACCTGTTATAGTATCTACCTTAAACTCCTCTGACCGCTCCTTGCACTATGAAAAAGTTGCCCCTTGGGTTTGTATCCTTGTATCTTGTTTCCTCTCAACTTAAATATATCCTCATTTTTGATTCTCCTACCCTGGGTAAAAGCCTCTGCATTCACCCTATCAATTCCCTGCATGAATCTATAGACTTCGAAGATTACCCCTTGGCCTCCTGAGCTCCAATCTCTCCCGATAGCTCAACCCCACAAGTCCTGGCACCATTTTTGTAAATCTTCTCTGCACTCTTTCCAGCTTTCCAGCTTAATGACATTCTTCCTAAAGCAGGGTGACCAAAACTGAACACTGGCCTCACAATGTCTGCAACATAACATCCTAACTTATCTCTTCAATGACTTCTGTTTTCCAGGCCCTCACTCCCTCATCTTTAGCATGGATGTCCAGTCACTCTACACCTCCATCCCCACCAGGAAGGTCTTCAAGCCCTCCGTTTCTTCCTCGACCGCAGAACCAGCCAATACCACTAATACTCTCCTCTGCCTTGCAGAGCTGGTCCTTGCCCTCAACAACTTCTCCTTTGACTCCTCCCACTTCCTCCAAGTTGTAGCTATGGGCACTGGCATGGGCCCCAGCTATGCCTGCCTCTTTTTTGGGTAGGTCGAACAATCACTGTTCCAGGCGTACACTGGCCCTATCCCCGAACTCTACCTCCGCTACATTGATGACTGCATTGGTGCAGCCTCCTGCACCCATGCAGAACTTACTGGCTTCATCAACTTCACGACTAATTTCCATCCTGCACTCAAATTCATTTGGACCATCCCCGACATCTCCATACTGTTTCTAGATCTCATTGTCTCCATTACAGGAAACCGACTATTGACAGACATCTACTACAAACCTGCTGACTCCCATAGCTATCTAGATTACACTTCTTCCCACCCTGCTTCCTGTTACAACTCCATCCCCCTACTCCCAATTCCTTTGCCTACACCGCATGTGCGCCCAGGGTGAGGATTTCATACTAGATCATCGGAGATGTCCTCATTCTTTAGAAAACAGGGTTTCCCATCTTCAGTTATAGATGAGGCTCTCACTAGGATCTCCTCGATATCCTGCAGCTCCGCTCTTGCTCTCCCTCCACAACAAGGACAGAGTCCCCCATGACCTCCTTCCACCCCATCAGCTGTTGCATACAGCATATAATCCTCCAACACTTTCGCCATCCCCAACGGGATCCCACTACTGGCCACATCTTCCCATCTCCACCCCTTTCTGCTTTCCACAGAGACCGTTCCTTCAGCAACTCCCTGGACAACTCGTCCCTTCCCACCCAAACCACCCCCTCTCCAGGTACTTTTCCCTGCACCCGCAGGAGATGCAACACCTGTCCCTTTACCACCCCCCTCAACTCTATCCAAGGACCCTGGCAGTCTTTTCAGGTGAGGCAGAGGTTCACTTGCACCTCATCTAGGTTCCAGGTGTCAACTTCTGTACATCGGTGAGACCAAGTGCAGGCTCGGCGATCGTTTCGCTGAACACCTCCGCTCGGTCTGCCTTAACCCACCTGATCTCCCGGTTGCTCTGCACTTTAACTCCCCCTCCCATTCCCAATCTGACCTTTCTGTCCTGGGCCGCCTCCATTGTCAGTGTGAGGCCCAGCGCGAATTGGAGGAACCATCTTGTATTTCGCTTGGGTAGCTTGCTCCCAGCGGTATGAACATTGACTTCTCTAACTCCAAATAGCCCTTGCTTTCCCTCTCTCCATCCCCTCTCCCTTCCAAGTTCTCCCACAGGTCTTACTCCCACCTCCCACTCCCCTGAATCAGTCTGAAGAAGGGTCTCGACCCGAAAGGTCACCCATTCATTCTCTCCACAAGATGCTGCCTGTCCTGCTGAGTTACTCCAGCCTTTTGTGTCTACCTTCAATTTAAACCAGTATCTGCAGTTCTTTCCTACACACCCTAACTTATACTCAATACCTTGACTGAAGGCAAATTTACAAAAAGCCTTCTTGACTACCCTATGTGTGATGCCGCTTTCAAGGAAATGTGTACCTCTACTAGATCCTTCCACGCTACATCACTCTCCCAAGCCTTATCATTCACCGAGAATGTCCTACCCTGGTTTGACTTTACAAAATGAAGTGACGTTTGGATGGAGAGAGGGAAAGCAAGGGCTATTTAGTCCACATTCTACATCTGAATTAAACTCCATTAGCCATTCCTTGGTCCGCTTGCCCAGCTGATCAACGGTCTGCTGTAAACTAATTATTTATTTGATCGGGTGTAATGTTTCAACACAGTATATACTTGCATTTGCAAGCTGAAAACTTGTGCTATGTATATATGTTACAGAAATGTGGCATAAAATAGTATTGGAAACTGAATATAGTATCACAATGCTCTTATCAGAAATTATTGTGGGAGGGGCCAGAGATGAGAGGACAACGGCACTGGAGCCAAACTATTTGTACAAAAAGACATTAGTGACTAGGACAATGTGAATGAAAGACAAATACAGGCTTGCTTGTGCCACACCATTTACAGTGTCCTCCAAAATGTTTGGGACAAAGACCCATCATTTAATTATTTGCCTATGTATTCCACAATTTGAGATTTGTAATAGAAAAAGATGACGTGGTTAAAGTGCACATTGTTAGATTTTAATAAAGGCCATTTTTATTAATTTTGGTTTCACCATGTAGAAATGACAGCAGTGTTTATACCTTGTCCCTCCTTCCTCCTCCCCCACCCCTTTTCGGAGCACCATAAAGTTTGGGACACAGCAATGTTGTGTTAATGAAAGCAGTCGTGTTTTAGTATTATGTTGCATATCCTTTGCATGCAATGGCTGCTTTAAGTCTGTGATTCATGGACATCACCAGTTGCTGGGTGTCTTCTCTGGTGATGCTCTGCCAGGCCTGTATTGCATCCATCTTTAGCTTATGATTGGTTTGGGGGCTAGTCCTCTTCAGTTTTCTCTTCAGCATATAAATGGCATGCTCAATTGTTTCAGATCAGGTGATTGACTTGGCCAGTCAAGAAGTTTCATTTTTTAGCTTTGGGAAAAACTCCTTTGTTCCTTTAGCAGTATGTTTGAGATCATTGTCTTGCAAGAGAATGAACCACCGGCCAATTCGTTTTGAGGCATTTGTTTGAACTTGAGCAGATGGGATGTGTCTATAAACTTCAGAATTCATAGAAACATAGAAAATAGGTGCAGTAGGAGGCCATTCGGCCCTTCAAGCCAGCACTGCCGTTCATTGTGATCATGGCTGATCGTCCCCAATCAATAACCCGTACCTGCCTTCTCCTCATAACTCGTATGCTACTACCTTCAGCAGCCATACATGCCCAGGCCATAACACCCCACCACTGTTTCACAGATGAGGTGGTATACTTTGGATCTTGGGCAGTTCCTTCTCTCCTCCATACTTTGCTCTTGTCATCACTCTGATATAAGTTAATCTTTGTCTCATCTGTCCACAAAAACTTAGTCCAGAACTGTGGTTGCTCTTTTAAGTACTTCTTGGCAAACTGTAACCTGTCTGTCTTATATCTTGCAGTGTAGCCTCTGTATTTCTGTTCGTGAAGTCTTCCGCAGACCGTGGTCATTGACAAATCCACTCCTGGCTCCTGAAGAGTGTTTCTGATCTGTCGGACAGGTGCTTGGGGGGGGGTTTCTTTATTATAGAGAGAATTCTTCTGTCATTAGCTGTGGAGGTCTTCCTTGGCCTGCCTAGTAAGCTCACCAATGCTCTCTTTCTTCTTAATGATGTTCCAAACAGTTTGATTTTGGTAAGCCTAAGGTTCGGCTGATGTCTCTAACAGTTTTATTTTTGTCTCTGTCTCATAATGACTTCGTTGTCGTTCATTGGCACAACTTTGGTCCTCATCTTGATAAACAGCAATAAAAGTTTCCAAAGATGACAGAAAGACTAGTGGCTGAGAGCTCTCTTATACCTGCATTAAGGAGGCAATTAAACATACCTGAGCAATTATGAACACCTGTGAAGCCATATGTCCCAAACATTATGCTGCCTTGAAATGGGGGGGACTAGGTATAAACACAGCTGTAATTTCTACATGGTGAAACCAAAATGTATAAAAATGGCCAATTCTTGAGTGGCCAAGTCAATCACCCGGGGTTACACAAAAAGCTGGAGAAACTCAGCGGGTGCAGCAGCGTCTAAGGAGCGAAGGAGATAGGCGACGTTTCGGGTCGAGACCCTTCTTCAGACTGGTCAGGGATCAGGGAAACAAGAGATATAAACAGTGATGTGGAGAGATAAGGAACAATGCGTGAAAGATATGCAAAAAAGTATTGGTGATAAAGGAAGCAGGCCATTGTAAGCTGTTTGTGGTGTGAAAATGAGAAGTTAGTGCGACTGGGGGGGGGGGGGGGGAGATGGAGAAGGAATGTCAGGGCCAGAGGGCTGAGGGAGAGGTGGGGGGGAGGCAGTCTGGGTTAACAGAATTGAGAAAATTCAATGTTTAAGCCCAGAGGATGCAGACTCCCCAAGCGGAATATGAGGTGCTGTTCCTCCAACTTGCGGTGTTGATCACTCTGCCGTGGAGGAGGCCCAGGACCGAGAGGTCAGATACGGAGTGGGAGGGGGAGTTGAAGTGCTGAGCCACCGGGAGGTCGGGTTGGTTATTGCGGACCGAGCGGAGGTGTTCGGCGAAACGATCGCCCAGCCTACGCTTGGTCTCACCGATGTAGATCAGCTGGCATCTGGAGCAACGGATGCAGTAGATGAGGTTGGAGGAGGTGCAGGTGAACCTCTGTCGGACTTGGAATGACTGCTTGGGTCCCTGAAAGGATTGGATGGGGGAGGTGAAGGGACAAGTGTGGCATCTCTTGCAGTTGCAAGGGTAAGTGCCCGGGGAAGGAGTGGAGCGGGAGGGAAGGGAAGAATTGACGAGGGAGTTGCGAAGGGAGCGGTCTTTGCGGAAGGCAGACGGGGGGAGATGGGAAGATGTGGCGAGTGGAGGGGTCACGTTGGAGGTGACGAAACTGGCGGAGGACTATCTGTTGTTAATCACCCGATCTGAACCCAATTGAGCATGCCTTTTATATACTGAGGAGAAAACTGTATAAAAATGGCCTTTATTAAAATCGGATAATGTGCACTTTGACCACATGTCATTTTTTTTCTATTGCAAATCTCAAATTTTGGAGTACATGGGCAAATAGATAAATGATGGGTCTTTGTCCCAAACATTATGGAGGGCACTGTAGTTGGAGGAATGCAAACTCATTGTAGTTAGAGGGTGAAGTTGTCTACAGTTCTCCATGAATTGAGTGGAGCCTGGCAAATTGATTTTGAATTGAATCTCACCGTAGGTCTATAATTTGTTGCAAATTGAAATTTTATTAAAAAATTACAAACTTGCATCTAAAATTTCGTTAAAGGATATTTTATGTTATGAGACAAATGTAAGCCACCATTTTGTATGCTGTTTTTGTTTCCTTTTTGCAGTACAGTGAAGAACTGGGCCATTTAAACCATTGTGCTTTAAAATAATTATCCAGTGAGTCACCTTTATGTTTCATTTTCACGTCCAACTCATTCTTGTTTTTTTTCTTCCACTCCACCTGCACAAGCCCCTTCTGTAAATTGTTTTTCATGTACAGACCTTGATTTGATAGTTTCAACTACTCTTCTGGTTGTACAATGCACATCTGCATTCATGACGTATCCCGTCCTTTTTTGGAGGGGGGAATTAATTAAAATGCGTTCTTTTTAAGTAATTTCTCTAAAGGGACTAGTTTCCAAATTATTTGACAATCCTTCAGATTATTGAAACTGTCCAAATTTACCTGAATCTATCTGAAGGAGGATCCCAACCCAAAAAGTCACCTATGTTCTCCAGGGATGCTGCCTGATCTGCTGAAGTATTCCAGGACTTTGTCTTTTTTGGTAGACCAGCAGCTATAATTCCTTGTTTCCTCAGGTTTATCCTTCTGGATTTCAAGAAGTTTCGCACTTGTGTCTTGTCCTGATTACCAATAAAGCTCTGCATTATCTTAGTGTTGAAAGCCTTGTTATGGTGCTCAGGATTGCATGCAAAAGGGTGCTTACATGCTTTTGTCTAAATGTGTATGCCTTGATTTGTCAATTTGTCCTACAAGTTCCAAATGGTTTATAAAAAACACTTGCATTTTTATTATTTTATTACTTAAGCTTATTGTTGGTTGGAAATGCAATAACTTTTTATTTTTACCATTGTTTTGAAGTTGAGTTGGTATTTTCAGTGTTGCATTTTGGTATGACGACTTGGCTCTGAAGTTAGGTTCTGGTCAGGAAAAAAGGCATGATTCAGAATAGGCAGCTGGGATCAAGTGTATACCTGGAGTAGTTTGGATGCTGGAGGAACTGGACCATAAGGAAATCAGGAGGGCTTAAAGGGGGGGGCATGAGATTGCTTTGGCAGATAAAATTGAGAATCTAAAGGCATTTCTTAAGTATATTGAAGGAAAGAGGGCAAGTAGTGAGAGAATAGGCGACATCTATGTGGGGAACTATGGGAGAAGTGTTACGTCCTCAACGAGTATTTCTGTTTTTTACTGTGGAAAATTACATTAAGAGAAGGGGACTTGGGACAGTTAATGCAGATGCCTTGGGACAGTCCGTATTGTAGTTGATTGGGTGCTGGATGTACTAAGACATGTGAATGTAGATGAATCTGGACTTGATCATATATATCTGAGGAAGCTGAAGAAGAGATTGCAGAGACCCTGGCTGAGATATGAACTGTCATTGGACACTGGTGTGGTGCTGCAAGACTGGAGGGTGACTAATGGTGTGCCTCTAAGAAGGGCTGCGAGGGAAAAGCCTTGGATCGATCAGTTAGCCTAACATCTGTGGTGGGATGCTTGGGAGGGGAATCCAAGCAAGTATGAAGTGTTGCACTTTGGAAGGTCGAATGGGGAGGGGGGGAAAGAGACCTTAATGGCAAGACCTATGACCGAATTGATGTATGAGGGTTTTTGGATCACAATCCATAGCTCTCTGAAAGTGGCAAGATAAGTACTAAAGGATGTATATGGTATTGCTTGCATTCATAGGTTGGAGCATTAAATATAAAAGACAGGAAGTCATATTGCAGCTTTAAGACCTTGGCCGGACCGTATTTGATGTCTTGCGTATATTTCTGGTCGTCCTGTTACAGGAAGGATGTGGAGATTTTGGAGAGTGTACAGAGGTTTACAACAATTCTGTCTAAATTGGAGATATTGGCTGTGAGGCGAGGTTGGACAAGCTTGGACTGTTTTCTCTGGAACATTGGAGGTTAAGGTGGACCCGATAGTGTGTAAAACTGACGCATAGATAGGGGAGCCACTCAAACCTTTTTTCCAAGGATAGATTTTCAAAAGCTAGAAGGCATAATTTTAAAGTGAGAGGGACAACTTGTTTTGCACTCCGGGTGCCTGCAAGGGCTGGTTGTCAAATCAGACATGATAGTGGCATTTAAGAGGCTTTTAGATAGAAATGTTGATGTCAAGTGAAGATGTACATGGATCATTTGCAAGCAGGGAAGATTGGTTTAGTTTGGCATGCTCAGTGTAGATATTGTTGGTTGAAAGTCCTGTTCCTGTGCTGTTCTAGTTCTGCATTTCTAATTAAATAGTCTGCATTTCTAATTAAATAGTCTATCACTTTCATGGTTAAACAATTTTCCATTTGCAGAAGATCAAAATTTCTATCATACTTGGGATTGTAAATATTGATCCAAATTTCCCCTTCAAATCTAAATGTTCCCAACCACTAAAATGCTCTGATGTTTAATTAAATCATCTCTAAATAATGGGGATATAACACTTTTCTGTAATTATTGTAATTTAACCCAGTAGTTAATTGTTTTTGCTGCAAGCCCAATACATGAAAGCTGAGTGCAGTTCAGCACTTCAGTTTTCTAGATCTAGTCTAATAAGCTGTTTGATCTGCAGCCTAACATCCGTCTCCCTATAATTTGGTCCTTGGCTGTAATGCGAAAATTATTTTAGCCCTTTTCTGTACCTGTTTGACATTTTGTGCATTAACTGCAAAATCTTAGAAGCTCCATTGCCTCAGGCATTTTATCATTTGGAAAGTGGTGAGCTATGCTTTGCAGTTCACTGATTTACCGAGTCCATTTCAGCTGCTGCTATACTGCTTAAGATGCCACTGGCTTTTAATCTTCTCTGAATTTTGTGTATAAATATTGACAATAGTTGTGTGATAATGCACCCTGAAGGTGCTGAAACCTATCCTTTCAATTTGAAAGCCTGTCTTTTTTTAATGATCATTGTTGATTTTCAAGCCAATTTTCATTCTGTTCTGTGACCTTAAGCGCACCCCCCCCCCCCCCTGGAATATGGGCTAATCAATTGCCTTCTGCTGTTAATATCAATCCCAAGGCATCCACCATTTTAGCCTCCTGCAGTCTTTAGTATATTCAGTGTATTTTGAGATTACTTTTGGAGGACTGCCTCTGAAGAAATATGAACTTAATTTTCCATAATCCAATTAATTAGGAATTGTTTTCATCAAAAAGGAAGTTGCTGGTCTGTTCAACTTCAAAGTCAATCTTGCCCACCTGGTCATCACACAGATTAGCAGAACACATTTTTGGCTACACTAAAAATGATGATGCTTACCCACCCACCACAAAAGGCTGTTGTTCAATACTCTGACTGTTCACTGCACTTGAAGCCAATTCAGTATAGCCACCTTCACTGCCAAGGTTGAACTGTTAAACCGTACCATCAAATTGAGCACTACAGAGTTGAAGGTTAAATCCTACAAGTCCACAATTGCTAACTTATGTCCTCCAAACCTCTTGTGTCTGATGCCTTGTTTCTTTTGTTGGTGCTTCCCATGTTAATTTTCACATCGATGCAAGAGAAAACGAGACTCTTGGAGACTGTAGCATTATAAAAGACTGGGTATTAATTGAGACTGTAACATTAGGCTGAAAATGTGTCAAAGATGAAACTGAAGTAGTTGCAATCATGTCATGACATAAATACTTGATGGATTGTTCCTATTTGATGATCTTGATCATAGAAAACAATTTTTTCTGTGCCCAAATTGCTCTACATCATTTGACGTGTTATTACCGAGACTTATGAGTGGTGCAAATACATGGGGGTATCCAAATCTGGTTCCTCCACAACTCTGACCAATGTCATAAATTATCAAATACACGCTGGCATTGTCATACAGTTGTTTCTCTTTGGGAAGACGAGGCTAACACAATGGTTTTAATCTTTGCAAAACAGTGTCTTTCTAATATACCTATCCTAGTTGAACAATGAAATGTGGAGCTGTCTTCTTAACACTTCCGTATGATCAAATTGAAGAGATGCAACACATGTTAGTTGGTTTGCCAATATGTTTAAAACGCACAGAAAATTAACTTTTGCACCTTTTTGTCCAGGAAAAGCTGCTAGAAATCAAAGAGTACCCATATGCAAAGCAGAGACCCGCATGTCTTCTGGAAAAGTATGACAGGTAAGGTTGCTCAAAGATTCTTGACTAAAATGAGTCGAGGTTGAACTTTAATTGAGAAATGCAGGTGTGAGTTATATTTTGAACTTTTCAACAATTTCTTCAACAATTTCTACAGGTGCAGGGCAAAAACGTCATAATGGGCATAGATAGGGAAGGTAGATTGGCATCTTTATGGTGGAATGTCAAATACTAGAGCGAATAATTTTAAGCTGAGAGAAAGAAAATTTAACGGAGATTTGCAAGGCAAGTTTTTTTGCACCAACTGGTAGGTGCCTGGAACATGCTGATGAGGAATGCCTGCAGGTGCATCTTGGGAATCATTTAAACAGGCACATGTTCTGTACTCCATTTTGACATTGGCGTACCAAACTAAGGGCAGATTTCTACACGAGTTTACCTATTCCCCAAACTACCAGTAGTTATGAATACTCTCTTTTCAACTATTCATTTGGGTACATTAAATTGAAGAATCAAGCTAGAACTTTGAGTGTTTTTTAATTGGCGTCACAGCCAATCAAGCATGCTTGCTGTCGAGATAGAAGATAATAGCAAGCCAGCTAATGAAGCAAATTGTGAAAGAACAAAGGTTATGATGTGAGTTAAGCAAGTGGGTGTGACAGAAGTATTAGTGGTGGAAATGTGACATTATCCATTTTAATTGGAAAAAATGTATTATCGAAGTGGTAAGTTTTCACAACTTGGATGCAGAAAGATCCATGTCCTTGTACAAAAGGTTAACATGTTGGTACAATAAACAAAACTAACAATGTCAGTATTTTGTGAGGGACATTGGATAGACAGTACATAGTTATGTTTTGGTTCTGGGCATTGCCAAGGATAGTGCAGTATTGGCCTTGAGTAAGAATGTTAATATTTTGGAAGTCATTCTATGAAGGTTTTTACAGTGGTACCTGGAATGGGTTGGTTACCTTGCAAGCCTAGTCTGCAATTCTTCCTTCTGTCGAGTTCAGAGTAAGTGAACCTAATTGAAATATATACAGTCCTGAAGGCTATTAACAGGGTGAATGTGAAGATGGTTTTTATCTTCCAGAAATATCTGCAACTTATCATTGTTCAAAGCAAATAATACTAATTTGAGACTAGTTTGTTTCAATGCTCAAGAGTTGATGTACCAGCAGAATTGAAACAAAAGTCAATGTAACATTTTAAAATTTGCTTAGCAAATTTTCCAATGAACTGTGTAATTTTTCATCTGGTATTTCCCTAGTGAAGGCATTTGGGACCCTGAAAAATGGCATGCATCCTTGTATCCCACTTCTGGCAGAAGTTCACCACTGGATGGAACTAAGAAAGACAATGCTTCAGACTTGGAGCGAGCAGTTCTGAAGCGCAGAATTGCAGGTGAGTGGTAGAAAGCAATCTGTTAATTTTGAATCTATTTGCATTTTTATGCTTGTTTCTCTTGGGTCAATTTGATAACATCTTGACTATATGATCAGGCTGGCTGAGTAATGAATCTTGCACGTTGACCCTTGTTTTATACACAGGAATGCAAAGCAAAAAAAGTATTATTTGGCCCAGTCGGTTGTGTGCTTTGGCAATTATTATCCTATAAAGCGCTCTGGTTCCGAGCACCCAACTCGGACAGTAATGCACTTGTAGATAATTCTACCAATTCTAATCGTGACGGTGTTGAACCGGGCTTGCGTGGTTCCTGGTATGAGTACTTCGGAATCTCTGAAGAACAAATGAATTGTTTTTTTCTTAAAGAAAGGCATGTCAGCCAGAAGTGGGAATAATTGAAGGGTTCAAATATTCCAGTCACTGAAGTCTGAGGTGTTGCTTCCAGCAGGTGTTGACTGCCTTTGCTTCTTATCAGTGGACTGGGCTTTGGGTGTTCTTAATGGATTTTGGGGTGTTGAAGAACATGTACGTGTCATGGCTATAGGCAAATTACTGGCCTTTTGTACTGTCCATTATTTGTTTTTTGCTAGTATACAGCTGTTCCTGTCACCTTGAGGAGAAGTGTATCCATTTCAGGAATGCCTGTGTTTGCAGTTAATAAGCTCCTCTGCATCTTGGTCATTATCACTGTTCTTATCTGAAAAAAAACAAGGGTTTTGGGTGACTTTTATGGCAGACCTCCGGGCAGCCCATAAGTTCAGGATGCTGGTACTTCAGAAGCTGTGAAGGACTAATGAGCTGGTTTTAAAAAAGCACATCAGATAGAAGTGGAAATGGAAAAATTGAAGTGGATACTGATTTATGAGGAGCTGCCTGAGAAGCGCTAGCTTACTGGGGTCCTTCAAAGCTTTCGCATCTTTTGGCAACCAAGTTGTCATCTGTCACATCGGGAAAGAAAGTTATATTGCACAGGATCATGGTATTTGTGAACATCGGCAAAGGAGATGACCTCAACTAAGTACAGAGTGGCATATCTGCTGCAGGAACCACCATTACCAAGGTCAACCTTGGTTGCTACCATAGAGCTGCTTCCTCAATCCAGCGTAAATGTAACATGGAGCCACAATGGACATAATACAACTAGTGCATGGAACCAAGAACACCAGCCATGTATACATGGCCTGTGACTTCTTCAAGCCTTTGAATCCATGGAGTGGGCTGCATGTACCTGTGGTATGAGTGTCCTGCCTCCCAAACAGGCCATCATCTGTGGGAGTTTGGGGTCCTTCATTATCCACATCCGAACATACAAAACTGCAGTGGAAGTAAGCCGTGCACTGATAGATTTTCTTGGAGCAAAAGCTGCATCTAAGAAAATTGCAAGTGCAAATTACATTGAGTCTGTCTCCTTATGCAGCCAAGCAGCATGCTCGCAATGTAACGGCTGTTTCCAGAAGTGTGACGGTGATCTCATCTTAGCATGCTGTGTCATTTGAGCTGGAAATAAGCTTTGCTGGGTGTAAAAGATAGGACTATTAAAATTGAAGTAATTGACAAATGTTTTTCAGAACTAAAGCTGCACAAGTATGAAGTAAAACTTATTTTCCCTGTCACAATGCCCTCCATAATGTTTGGGACAAAGACCCATCATTTATTTATTTGCCTCTGTACTCCAGAATATGAGATTTGTAATAGAAAAAAAATCACATGTGGTTCAAATGCACATTGTCAGATTTTAATAAAGGCCAATTTTATACATTTTGGTTTCACCATGTAGAAATTACAGCAGTGTTTATACATAGTTCCCCCCCCTCCCCCCCCATTTTCAGGACAACAATGTCATGTAATTGTAAGTAGTCATGTTTAGTACTACTAGGATATGCATTTAAAACAGCAATTTCTTCAGTAACATTGGCAAATATCTGGTATGGTTGTCAAAGTCAGCCAGTAGCACCCATGCTTAAGTAGTTGGGTTGGGGCATACCAAAACGTTCCCAGGTATCTGTCATACGTGCGTTTAGACTTCTTGTTATTAGTCTGAGGTACAGGAGATCCCCGAGTTAAAGAAGACCTACCTTTCTAAAATCTGACCATGCAAATTCTCCCGGACTTTGCCTTTTCAGTATGGTACATAAATTGTTGCAGCAGGAAAGATCACCCGTAGAAAAATCCAACACTTTCTCCTAACATTATAGACACTGAGCCACTTCTCATTAGTGGACTTTTATTAAACTGCCAATTAGTTTTCTTGCTGATTGGCAGATTGACATTCCCCATCACTCCAGCTAGACTGCAGTCAGGCAAACTGAACTTCTCCAGTCTACTTGCAAATCACTCCTGAAGGCTAAAGACTGTATTTTGGGAGAAATTGTGCATTTTTAACATGCAGCAAAAAGTTAATGTATAGCTTTCAGAAACAAAGCCCTTGTAACCCTGGGACCACTTGCATTCATTTTATCTGCTTGCCAAACACGTTGTAAATATAACCATATGGAAACTCCAGAATGAAAGCAATGTCATTCTCTAAGATGGATTACCATATACTTGTGTAATTTGCAGCTGCATTTTCTTTTCTTTTTTTCCTTCTTCCCTCTGATATTGTGGAGCAGGAATTAATGGTGATGTTTATCCAGCAATGCAATATTAACACATTTCTACAAATGGGGGCTTTGCTTACTGTTGTGATTTCTGACATGGAGCAAGGATGTTTCATACTTTTTATGAAGGAAGCATTATGCACTTTTGTGGAATTGGTACATAGGATGCTGGCAGCTTTAAATGTCAGATGTTGCAGGAGGTCATTTTAAATGCCTAGCTGTAAACTTTAAAACCTAAATTGCAATTTGGTGTTTTGCAACTGAATTTTGAGCAATACAGAATGGTCCATCGTAACTTTATAATGATTCTGAATCCATATCAAATCTCCTCTTCCTTGCCCCACATTGAAATGTCCTGAGTATTGATTTTACAACTTAACATATCCTAAATTTTGAGGAAATTGGGAACTTGAGTTCTCCTGTCATTACTATGTATGAGAGATGAGGAATTGCATGTCGGTGAGATGCCTTGCAGAGAGTGAAGGATGTGCTCTGCCGAATGGAAGCACAGTTCACTTCTGTTTTAAGGTGTATGAATTATGCCCATTAACTTGGCCTTTGGTTTGGTTTATTTGGTTAGATGAGTGAGAAACAACTTTACACAGAAATGCCTGTTAGTTTTTAAATTAATGATGCGGAGTGTTTTTCATTGCTGCTTTTCTGAGGTAAGGTTTTGAGTATTTTTTTAATATCTGTCTATCCAACATCAAAAATTGTATATTTAAACTGCATTGTCATAAATTGGGCTTTTATTGGTTACTGTTTGCCTAGAACTGGTTTAAACAGATTTCAAGGCTGCAATGTGTTTTGCCTTGTACTCAAGGCAACCAGCAAACTAGAAATCTTTAATCCTTGTATTTGTGATCACATTTATGCAATCAAAGATAAATTCCACTTATTATCTTTCTTTGACGTACTGAGTATTTATCCAATCCTTGAGGGGCAACCTGGCTCTGCCTCAACTCATGACAATGCTCTTTTGTAAGTAAAAGCAGAGGGTTGCTGAAATTGTTCAACTGCTGTTCACTTGGCTAATAAAAGGGCTGAGGCTAACATTTTGTACAAAAGTATTAAATTGCCCCTTTGTAAGTGGCAATATCAATTTCTGAAGTACTAAAATAAAGGTCTGTGATGTGAAACATTTATTGATTTGTTCCAACAATGCTGCTGGAGTCTTCACAGCATTTTCTTGATTTTTGTTTGAGGTGGTATTTTCTATATATTGTATTAATTGCAGGAATCTAAACAGCACCGAATTTTATTAAATCAGGCAAAACACAGATTATATTGCTTAATGCAATAGATCTGGAGGATTTTATGAAGATGTTGCAGGTATTTTCCTGGTAAATTTGAGTGTCTAAGTTGTCCAGGTCTAAGTGTGTAAATTCAGGGGTCATTATTGTTCTGTAGTCAAACCTCCAGACCAACTCGCCTATGCTGACCACTGCCTAACTATGCTAATTCTATTTTGGGCCTAATATGCCTCTGTCCTATCCAAATGCCTGTTTAAATGCCTTTTTATGTTGTGATAGTACCTACTTCCACTTCTGGCAGCCTATTCCAGATAACCACCACCCTCTTGAAAAATTTCCCCCAAGATTTTTTTAAATTCATCTTAAACTTGAATTTAGTGAATCTCTCAATTGTCTGAATGAAATTCCATCTGACACTGCTCGACCCAACATGCCAATTGATCTATGTTATTCGGTATTTTTGGGCTGCAATGTTTGCTATCTACACAGATTTTCATTTTATGTACGAACCTAGGAATCTGATCACATACATTCTCATGCAAGTCATTTATATATCAATTTCCCCAGTAACCACATGTTCCATACTTCCAGTCGGAGCCACCCGATATCTCCTATCACCAAGCTGATTTTGGATCCATTTAGGCAACGTGTCTGATCCCATATGCTTAACTTCTGGATCAAACCACCATGCAGGATTGTGGTGAGACTCTTAAGTATACTCCTGCAACTCCAAGACTCTAAGGATTAATTTAATCCCAGCTGCATACACCTCACATGAGCTTTTTCGCTAATCAGACTTTCAATATGCCTCGTCATCGAGGGTTTCCTGCTCCTGCCAGCCTTACACTTCACTGCAATGGGAACATGTTGACCCTGAACTCACCTTCTCACACTTGTGGGGAGAGTGCAGAGGTTCTCCGATCCAGACAACATCCTAGTGGACTTCAGTTGAGTGGAGAAATTGGATAAGCTGGGGTTGTTTTTCCTCAAGCCAATGAGACTGAAGGGTGACCTGAGAGATGTGTAAGACTGAGAAGTATAGGGTAAATGGTTAAATCATTTTTCCTATGTAATGGACATCAAAGTCAAGGGCATAGGTATAAAATGATCAGGAGCTTTAAAAGGATTTCGGGGCTAAGTTTTTTTTTCAATGATGGAACATGCTGCCAGAAGTGGAATTTGATATAATTGGTATGTTTCAGAGGCATTCAGACAGGCATTTGAATAGAAGGATGCCCTTGTGTAGTCAAGTAAGATTAATATAGATGAACAAAACAAGTTGATGTGGAGTTGAACAAGTTGAATAGTCTGATTCTGGCTGCGTGACTGAGTGCTTGAGTTTATTGTAGCTAGAAAGATTACGGTAGAGTCTAAATGACAAAACATAATTTAACAAAGTTTGCATAATATTAGCTTGCTTGCACGCCACCATGAAGCAAACATAAGTCTGCAACCTAATTTGAGGAGGGTGTTTTACAGTCCTTCCTGGTTGGTCAAGAGCTTCAGTGAGGTTAATTGTTATTGTTGCTAAGCCCTCGAAGCTCAAGGAATTACTATTATGCATGACTTGGTATTGACCTGCAGTGTTGTGCATTTGTAAACCTACCATAAGATGTAGTTACGTTAGTTGGACTGATTTTTGAGCTGATGGCTTGAGTAGTCAAGCAGACCTATATTTGATAGTTTATTGAATGTGGGATGTACCCATTGAAACTTAGAACATTTCTAGCGGGGGGGGGGGGAGGAAAGAGGAGGGAGAATCGGAAAGAATATCATTAAGTTACCGAATAGCGTCAAAGCTGACTGGCTGATTTGCAATTGGAAACGGGATATATAAATATAATTACACTTAAATGGTGTGATTTTCCATGTTTGGTACTTGTTATCTGCAGTCTTTTGCTGTTATGATAGAGATATGGTCCTGATTTTGTTGACATTGAATGAAGGTCAAGCATTAAGAGGCCTTCAATATTGTTGAGGAGATCCATATCTAGTATTGGACATGGAATGTGGCTTAGCCACAGGTGACCTAACATAAAGTTGGAATTTGGTATTGAATGTATGGGATGAAACCTGCACCTTAATTTCTATTCAATCAAATGTCTGTTCTTATTCTAGATCCACGAGAGAGAATAAAGGAAGAAGATATTTATGTTGTACTCAGTCCTCAGCGCCGAAGCTTTGGTGGTGGCTGTCATGTAACCAATCCATCCAATAGTCGACGATCTGGAAGCCCATTGGAAAATAAAGAGAATGAAACTGTTCGTGGGTTGGGGTGCCAACGTAGAATTGGCAGTGGGCGAATAATTACATCACGGACCTTCGATCGGGATGGCAGAGAAAAAGACCTGCGTGACAGAGATCCCAGAGAAGGCAGGGAACGCGACTACAAGGAAAAACGTTTTAGGGTAAGATTTACTCCAGATTCCCTGCACAGTTTGAGTTTTATAATGGCTTCTCCCCCCCGAATAAATGAGACCATCAGTCCCAAAATCCAATTGGCTACACTCAGAACATTGCCGTAGTAGTTTGGTGAGGACATATGGGCACTGGATGAGGGTGTGGAATGTTTTTTGTGGGGCGGATAGAGGGGAAAAATAACTATTTGACTTAATCAGTGGTTGCTGTGCTGAGGAGTTAAATGGCAACATTCTTTAACCTGATGATATTGCACTTAACAGCATCTTTGACTCTGGCTACTTACCACAGTGTTAAATTTAATAAGATTGCATTATTTTTTGTTAGCCATATGACTACATTTACAACTACTGATCTGAACAATTAAGATGGCAGTTTGTCATCATTCTAGGGAATTTGATGCACATACTTGAAAGCAATACAAGCTTACTTTAAAGATTGCAATTCATTCAAACTTGTTTCTGGAAGTTCTAACACCCAAAGAACTTCCTGTTGTAATGATAAATACACATCAGGGAGTGAAGCTTTAAATTTTGCATGTTTAAATTTTTCATTTGATCTTCTGCCTTTGATCATATGCCAAGCACATCATTTAGGGATGTTGGGGGAACCGTCTGGTTCTTAAACTTGTTGTCTCTCTTTTCTGCAGAGGGAGTATGGTGATGGCAAACGTATTTTTGGTGAGAGAAGGAGATATGATTCTTACACTGAAGAGGAGCCAGAATGGTTCTCTGCTGGCCCTACTAGTCAGTCAGAAACTATAGAGCTGACAGGCTTTGATGACAAAGTACTATTAGAGGATCCAAGACGGCCAAAGAGATGGAGGAAGCGATCGGAAACCCTTAAAGAAGGTAAGTAGTGTCTTCATTGAGAGTTGTGCAGAATTAAACCACAGCTAATGATAAATGTATGTTGGTTCTGAGTACTGTAGCAGCATGTAAAAGGCACTTGGTCGCGTGCATGGATAGGAAAGATTTGAAGGGGTATAAGCTAATGGGACTAGCTCGAATGGGACATCATGATCGGCATGGACAAGGTGGGCCGAAGGACCCGTTTTCTTGTGGTGTTCCTCTATTGCAAAGTCTAGCTGCAGAGGGTTGTTGACTCCGCCCATGAGTTTGATGGACTTGTGTTGAAGGAGACTACAATCAATAAATAGGAGTCTTGTGTAGGTGTGTTTGTTATCCAAATGTTCCAGGGCGAAGTAAAGGGATTGATAGATGACATCCATGTGCCTGCTACTGCACCATGCGATTAGTGGTTTTAGGTTCTCTGCAATATTAACCTCTTAAAGCACTTATGATCATGAATACCAGAGTCACTAGGTGGTAGTCATTAAGCCACATTACTTTTTTTTAATCCCAGTGCCAAAGAAAAATAAAGGTTGTGTGCCTTAATGACCAACATCCAGTGACTGGTATTCACTGTCAGAGTGCTTTAAGAGGTTGGTCATATTGCTCAAAGCCAGTTTGCAGAGAACCTAGAACCACTTGTTGCATGGGACTTCAGCAGGCAGCAGCAAGTGTGCAGAGGACTGTCTGCCAAAGTCAATCCAAGTGATTGGGGCAGGATGGGTTGTTTCCAGCGAAACTGTCTCACTACTTTGTCGCCCATTTAAGCATACAAACCTTGCCCCAATCAACGGGTATCTGTGGCATTATTCTGGGACTCTAGCTTGGTCAATAATTCCCTTGGCATCTCTGAAGGCTTTGTGATGGTCGTACCCAGATTTTTTTCCGCAGGTTTGGATAGTCCTGCTTGATCCCCCGCAAACCTGAACTTCACCCAGGAATGGACTTTGCTGTGTATCCTTGGTTTCCCTTAGTAAACACTTGGATTGACTGGCACACAGTCCTCTGCACACATACTGATGAAATCTGACGGCAGTGGCGTACTCATTTAGGTCAGCCGGAGTCCTTGAATATGGACCAGTTAACTGACTCAAAGCATTCAAGCAGGATCTCACCTGTTTCCTCACACCAGCATTAATAATTTCTGTTCAGAATCCTCTCCCTTCATGTAAACCTCTGTTTATTGAAGCTGTTCAAAGCATTTTCGAATGTGCCTTTTTAAAGGACAACCAAATATCTACTTAAAAGATAGAAACGATTTGAAGCACAATGGGGAAAATAAATGATGAAGGAAAAGTCTAGTTTATCCAAGAGCAGTCGTCATAGAACGAGCGGCTTCAAACTGTGTCCATATTCTAGAAGCAGATTTGTCCAAGAAAGCAGATTATTTACACCTGTTGAAGGATCAAGAATGGGTTGTGGATTTTTTAAAGTGGATACAGTTTTGAAAAATGATTGGGACAGTGGAGACTGAACTGTATCATTACTTCAAAAGTAATTTGGTCAATTGAGCCGTTGCCCTGCTGCAGGAATATATGCAGTTCCTTTCTCTAGCATTCCATTGATTTACTATTTGAAAATACTGTTGCACGTTTCGTTTGCCAATAGCAGTGGTCAGCAATGGTCAATTTTTATGATTGAAACAAATCTGAGATTATTTGCTGGTACCGTCTATTACCGACTAGTGAAAGGCCTAGATGGCATGAATGTGGAGAGGATGTTCCAACTAGTGGGAGAGTCTGGGACGAGAGTTAATAGCCTGAGAATAATTGGATGTACATTTAGGAAGGTGTTAAGGAATTTCTCTAGTCGTGGTGAATCTGTGGAATTCATTGCCACAGATGGCTGTGGCAGCAAAGTCAATGGATATTCTTATGGCAGAGATTGACTGATTCTTGATTAGTAAGTGCGTCGGGGGTCTGGGGAGAAAGTAGGAGAATGGGATTGAGAGGGAAAGATAAATCAACCATGATTGAATGGCGGAATAGACTTGATGAACTGAATGGTCTAATTCTGCTCCTATAACTTATGAATTTATGAACTAGTAATACTAACTTCAATTAAATTAAGTTGTGCTGATTGTGAACACTGCAGGTTACCACTGTGGCAGTAAAGCGGGTGGCCTAAGACTTCTGAAAAGTGTTAATTGTTTTCTAGGTGTAGAATGCAATGGTGCTGTTCAAGCGTCAGAGGTATCTACTGTTGCTACATCAGAAGCTGACCAAGAAGTTCCCCAGGAAGCAGTCCTGCCAGAAACCTCTCTGGGAGATTTTGACTTCAATGAGTTCTTCAACATGGAGAAAAGTGTACCCGGACTAGCATCGGTTAGTTGGCACTATTGGTGTTGGGACAGTGTAATGATCCACCAACAGCTAATTGTTGTAGTTGGATTATTATGTTTTCAAAGGGAAGGTAATGATTCACTGGTTTGCTGGTGGTACACTTCATAAAATCTTCCACTAATCTCAATCCCCCAGGCATTCATAGCAATTTAAAAACAAAAAACTGCAAATGCTGGAAACCTGAAACAACAAATGCTGGAAGTGCATTCAGCAGGGCAAGCAACATCTGTGGAAAGAAACAACTTGCATTTCTTGGTCTGATAGACCCAAACCTTTCTCTTCCAGGGATGCCACCCGAGTCTTTGCAATGTTTTGGTTTCAGCCATTCATGAGTTAATTCCCTAATGTTTTTTAAGACATTGTCCCCTTTTTTGTGTGGGTATTTGTCTGCAATACTGCAGCCCATGCAAATTGTGCATGCAGCACCAAATTGGGCTTTCTGTTGATCTAAGTAACAAGGTATTTAAAGGAATTTGTTTTATTGTTAGGATTTTGTTTAGAAGTTGTATGTTGGTCAGGAGGATACTTGCCTATGGTTCCTAATTTGCTATTAATTAAATTGTTGATCCCACGACCTAAAGATATACAAACGTTTGACCTCGTCTCATAATGCCTGTGATTAACAAAAGTTCTGCATTTAAAATTTAACTATTGCAGTTTACAAAATTCTCCCTTTTGCTAACAACATAACTATTAATTTAAATCACACGTGGGAAAAATACACTGAACAGATCTTGTTTTGAAATTGCTGCTGTGCTGCCTCTCCCTGTTTGGATGAGGTCTTTACTTGGAATCTCAGCTCCTTGCACTTAGACTGCACTGCACAAACAGCTGGCTGCACTTTCAGAACTTCTCTAACAGCTTGTGATGCACTGCCCTCTACACAGCCTCTAAAAATTGTATGGTTAGAGCCTTTAATATTTGTGTGGAAGCCCTGAATTTTTAGTAACTTTTATACACAGAACATCGGAAGAATGTTATTCTTGTAATATTTAAAACTTAAAGCACTATCAATTAAAATCATTAAAAAATTTTTTTTTTTAAATTCTTGGAGTTGCAATTAACTTTAATGGAGACTGCTTGTGCTGTATTTTAGCCAGCACTGGCTTGGGAAAGTCGGTGCTCTCTCACTGACTCCAAGAGTCGTCCATTAGGGTAGTCAGTGGCACGGGTGAGAGGAAGATTTTGCTACTGATTTACGCTATTAGCACTGGAAAAGGAAGTTCCACATTTATGGACCTAGTCCCTGCATTTAATTGACCAGCCATGTGTTGGCTTTATTTTCTGTATCTAGTAATCTTATTGCATGTAATAACCTGCTCCAAGAATTTTGACTTTCCCAGCTTTAACTTCTAATCACTTTTAAAAAGTGTTGTCCTGTCCTTAACATTTCTAGTTCCACTTTTGGTTTAAATGCAAATCCATTTCCATATTTTTCCTGAATCTGGTGCTGCTTGTTATCCATTGTCCTGGCTTTCTATTCCATCTAAATCATTTGCAGGTTGACAGCACAACATTCTCAATCTGAGTACCAGTTCCTTCAGTTCTGATTTCTAAGCTTTCAGGTTGCTTTTATTTGTAACAGTATTTTTGTTAATTGTTCATGTCCAGACAAAACTCTAGCTTGTGGTAACAAGTCCAATTGACAGATACTAATGTCAAATATCTACTGACCTGTCCAAAGATGTCTGGTAGTTAATATAAAATAGTTTGAGATGGTGGTTGTATACTACATTCATTTCTACCCATGCTGCAATTTGTAATTAGCGATAGAATAGTTTATTGCGAAGTGAAAAACATTGTCTGCATTAATACACCCACCTATAAATGCCAAATTACTGCTGTATTAAGTGTGATGAACACTTGCAGGTTTGCATTTGCACCTTTTTTGCAGTATTGGGAAGAGCAGTTGCTGTACCAAGCTGTGGTGGATCTGTACACAATGCTTATTTTTGAATCCATAGACATTAGTGAGTCAATTCAAAATTGTCTGTAGAATGTGAATATCTCCAGTCTTGGGTTGGTGGGGGGTGGGGGGTGGGGGGGGGGGTAGGGTACACAATCACTATGAGCATGTAAATTGAGATGGGAATATAACTTTATTTTGATGGGGGAAAAAATATGATTATACAATTTTACAAATACTTGGGTTGGGCAGCATCTGTAGGGTTGACTTTCATATCAATGAACTTTTTAAATTTGGGTTGGAGATTGGCTGGTTTCATAAAACTGCCTTAAATTCTATCTAGTTGCTGGTGCCAGTATTGGATAGTGTGGTTGCTGAAATATTTAGCTTGACATTGGTGGCCATCCATGTATTGGTTATGAAAATGTTGAGACAAGATGAAGTACATTCATTAAGTTCGGAAAAGTGGGTCCATCATCCAACCATCGTTAGTTGAGTTTGTACAGCAATCAGCAGCTTTTAAGATGTTTTGGGAGTCCCTCATATGGGTTTAGTGCAATCCATTTTACTTTGTGGAGCTTGACTACAACATTTGAACTCTGATGTAATTTTGGTTCAAGTTTCTGAAAGATTAATCTACTAATGTATGTAACCTCTGCAAATTTTACATATGCAGGTTGGAGAAGTCTCTCAAACAAGCTTCGTTGCTTTTTGTTACTGTTCAAATGTGAACACCAGATGTTTGCATTAATAAAGTTTGCATTTTTTGGGGGATGGGTAAATCTGGTTTTAGCTTTTGTAGCATGTCAAAGTGTTCACAAACCTTCAAGTTTGAATAAATGGACCAAGATAGTTGCTTTCTTTGGGATGGTTAAATCTGTACAGCTGTTGTATAAGTGCTACCAATACATCCATGCTAATGTTATAGGACCAGCAGGAACCCTCCAATCTCTTGGAAACGATAACTCTGAATATTTAGTACTTGACTGATTTGTTGAAATATCATTCACAAATACAAGAATAAAAATTGGGAATGCCAATATCAACTATGTACTTGTTATGCCCATCACTAATGTGTAGTTCAACTGAAATGGTATTATGATTATTTGGGGACGGGTGATTTTATTTTTTGCCCTATTATGGAAAGCAACCAAGCAGCGAGGTGGAGATGCAGTCAGCAGCCTCATTTACCGTTGGGAAATTCAAAATTTAGCGCCAAAGGGCTGTGTAATGACG
This sequence comes from Raja brachyura, assembly GCA_963514005.1. The sequence continues at coordinate 15,127,048 of OY740808.1, forward strand.
TAAGTTCAAAACTCTTCTATGTCACTTCCTCATTACATTTGGCCTGTTTGTGGTATTAATTTTGATTTTTCTTTTAACTAGATGATTGAAGAAGTGCTTGGTGAAGGATCTGTGTCATCCAGCCGGTTCAGTCAATGGTTCTCTAGTAACTTAAGTAGACCAGGTAGTCGTTCAAGTAGCCTGCGATCTACTCCACATGAAGAACTTGAGAGACTTGCTGGCAAGTGTCTTTTTTTGTGGATATGTTTTAGTTTGCTCTCCATATTAAACAATGCAAATATGATTGTTTTCTTCGAATAACACACTGTTCAACAACTAATTCCTTTGGAGGATAGGGCTGAGATTTTTTTTTAAATCTTGGATAATATAGAACAGTAAAACATCAATTTAAATTTAATGAATGATATTGGAATAAGCAGCACAAGTTTCAGCATAGGATTTGGGGCAATGCATGAAGCAGAGTGAAATTCGAGTAATGCTTTTGAGTAGCCTGAGTAACAAAGCCAAAGTAAATTGGCCCATTACTTGAAATATAATTAAAGTATTGTGGATTTGAGGAGCTGAGCTATGGAGGAGGGGAATGGCTGACGTTTCAGATCGAGACCTTTCTTCATCTGAAGAAGGATCTCGACCCAAAAGCCACCCATTCCTCTCCAGAGATCCTGCCAGTCCCGCTGAGTTACTCCATCTTTTTGTGTATGTACTTGTGAATTCTGTAGCATAAATCCTGTAACCCAGTTCTAATGAACCAATAGTCAAAATACTAATAACTAGTATTGCAAATGCTTTGGTTCAGCTTGTGAAAAGGCATCTCATAAATTAATGTTAACATTTTTAAAAAGAGAACAAATTGGAAATCTAAAACCAACAAATTGCAGGAAAGGCTCAGTAGGTCTAGCAGCATCCACAGAGAGAGTCAATGCTTTGTCTGCAACCTTGTGTCAGAAGAGACTTTCCCCCTTGCTGGTTTAAACTGAAGATAGACACAAAGCTGGGATAACTCAGTAGGACAGGCAGCATCTCTGGAGTGAATGGGTGATGTTTCAGATCACAACTACCCATTCCTTCTCTCTAGTGATGCTGCCCGTCCTGAGTTACTCCGGCTTTTTGTGTCTATCTTCGGTTTAAACCAGCATTTGCAGTTCCTTCCTATATATTCATAACTACATGGTGGGAGAATGTCTCGGCACAACAGCAAATTGCATAACAAGTGGTATAGATTAGCATGAATTCCTTATGTAGCCCTACATCTGCCCTATCCATCCTGCATCTATCTGCAGATGTCTGGATCGTAGTTCTTGATCCTGACTGCACAAATACTGGTGTTTAGAAATGGTGCTTATGGGTAACTTGCTCCTCCACACGCCAACACTTGACTATCTCGATCTGACAATGCAGTACCTCCAAATAGTATTGAGCAAACTGTAACTTGTATTTTAAACTGTTAATCTTGAAGTTCTGAATAAGTTTACTAAATCTAACATGTTTTTGGCCTCAGGTTTGGAGCAGAGGATCCCAACTCCTGTTACGCAGCTTGGAAACTATTTTGCTCCCATTCAATCACGAGACGATAATAAAGAGATTAATAAAAAAGTTGATATTTTAGAAATACTGCGGAAAGCAAATGTGGACGTGAAACCACTGTTGTCCAGTCTCACCGCCAACAAGGAGAAACTAAAGGAGAGTTGTATGTGTCTTATCTCTACATATTCACTGAACTGAATTTTAAGTTATGCTGTCTTTAAGTTTTTTTTTCATTAAATGATCTTCATGCAGTTTGGTAGCTTATAAATTTGGCAGGTTAATTAGCCACTCTAAACTACCCTAGTATGTAGGCAAATTGGAGAATATGTGAGTCGATGGAAATGTGGCTAGGATACAAATTTGGTGTTTGAAGGTCGGTACAAGCCACAAGGCTAAAGGGTCTGTTTTCATACTATCTGACTTACTCTGGTTTGTAAGTAGCTATTGGCCATGTTATCATCTCTTTGATTGCATGAGCGTCTTGTACATGGATACATATAGTTCATTTAGTACTTGTCAGTCGGCAGTATCAGTAATAAGGATACTACCGTCAAAGGGATTTAATAACCCTTAAAGGTGTTTGTTCCGGTTTTACCTGCACTCACAGCTGTTTCAAGTAGCTATCTACATTTCACTAACCAAAATGTTTCATTTATCATAAAACTCTTTTTGATATTATATCCACATTTTAGTCATATAAACAAACATATCACAAAAATGCAGTGCATGTTTGAAATTATTTGAGTTGGAACATTTTAAAGTGCATCAAGTGCCCAGTTTGTAACTGGGTTGTCTAAATTGCTACAATTATTAATGGGCGGTTTCCAGATGCAGTATATATTTTTATTTTTTTCTCTGCTTTGCAGCTCAGACTGGAGTGGTTTTGTCTGTAGAAGAGGTGGAAGCAGAACTGAAAGGTCTCAAAATGGAATCTGAGAGAAAACTTGCCACCCCTTTCATGGTGGAACATCTGGAACAGACTTTAACTGCATCATCTGGTCCTAAACACATACAGAAAAAAGACACTGATATGACTGCTTTCAATAAACTAGTTAACAGTATGAAGGCAAGTGGAACCTTGCCTTCACAGTCAAAACCCACTGTAAGTAGAAATTTGACTGCAGATTCAAGTCAGACTTGAGCACTGTCTTCATAATGGTTTGTGTGTGTTCTAGTTAGTGCTTAGTGATGGGCATAATGACTAATAATTTATTGAAAATTGATGTAAAAGTTTAATGTCCAAAAATGTGTAAGCCCTGACTTTGGGCTAGGTCTCTTTTTAAATTAAGTTCCTGTCTGTCTCATAACCTGGCATTCCCACAGGTCTTGTTTGGTATTTGATCTGATGCTTGCTTTGTGTTGGAAAAAATTGAGCAATATTATGTGATGTATTAATCAAATGCGTTCTTATCTATTTTAACTAGAGCATAAGTAACCCAACAGGAAATGCAATCTTTTCATTTGGAAACATTTGAAAACAAATTACACAGAAACAGATTTCCTATGGCCCACCTGATGTATTCATTCAAGATGTGAATTTATTCGGAAAGCTTACTATTAATATGCTCTTGCTGGTTGCTCCCTGCACGGTTGGGGAAAACTAGCTTTATTTTATACGTAATTTAGATAAGCGACCTTAATTTTTTTGCTCTGTACCCAAAGATGTGTGGGTGCTAGCTTAATTGGCTGTGGTTACTTGACCCTATAATGTAAATGAGATGGATGGGAATGATTATAAAATACACTCATTATAAATGGGTTGAAAGTTGGCATGGTCTGAAGGCTTTATGCTCTATGACTAATAGTCCCTGCTATGCTATAAATATGTCCTCTAGAAAGACATTTCATAAGTGTTCAGTGAATTTGCTTAAGACTTTGTAAACCTTTAACATCACGTTCCCTTAAGCCAAGCACATTTGAGTTTTATCCCCTAATTGCTTCAAATCCTGCCTGTAGGTGCCCCTCCTTAGTATCTGTCTTCCACATATAGAACAATAGGACTGCATAAATTCCAATAGAATCTGTGCACATTGAGAATTGTTCCAAAGTGGAACTTGTCTCGCTTGCTAATGCATATCATGACTAGAGCAACTAATGTCTTGGTCATAGAGGGCAATTTTAAAAATTTCATTGAATCCAACATTTGCAAGAATTGCATTTGAAATCGTAGGAGTATTTGCCAACCAAATTGGACAATGTTGAATATTCCTTTGCTCAGTGCATATTTGGAGCCTCTTCTATTGGGTTGTATCAATTGTGATTTTACTTTATGCATTTTTTGTATTCATTTTCCATGAGACCTTTTAACATTAATCTGGTTTCTTGGTGAGGTGGAAGGGCAGCATATTGAGTTCTGACTGTCCTTGCATTGCTTCCTAGGTAGACACAAAATGCTGAAGTAACTCAGCGAGATGGGCTGCATCTCTGGAGAGAAGGAATGTGTGACGTTTCGGGTCCAGCATTTTGTGTCTACCTTCCATTTAAACCAACATCTGTAGTTTCCTACACTGTTTCCTAGGTAATTGCAGCTAATACAATCTGGCCAAAATGTACTTTGAACCATGGTATTCAAAGTACTTAATATTGAGCTGGGGTGGATTGAGAGGAGAATGATCTATTGATGATAAAATAGTTGTACATCCAAAAGCAGGATGATGTCTGACTGGTATCATCAGTGGTAACGGTGTGTGGAAGGGCGGTGTGTGAATTTGTTCTTCACACTTGTAATTTGCAGATTTCTTTTCCTTTTGCAGTACTTCAATCTTTTTAAATCAATTTGACCACCAAGTTCTGTCGTGTTTTAACTTTGCCCAGAATGCTAAACCTTTCCTTTAAATTTGAGAAGTACATGTATGTTTGGCCTGGGTTATAACAATTCTCAACTATCACTGTGGCTATAACATTTTTGGGATCTGACTTCTGGCAAAGTTGGTTCTTTACTTTTGGAAGCTTCAATATTTGTTTTCTGTGGCCTTGGCTTAATTTTAAGCATTTTGTGATGTAACTGCTTGGTTCAAATTGTGAATTTTTGTACAGGAAATCCTACCACCCCCTGTAATGGGGCCTCCATCCCCAGATATTCTAGGTGACTTGCTTGGCAGCCAGAATCATCATACACCAGTCATAAATCAGCAAGGCCATTCATCCCCCATACCAACGTTCCAGCAGCCTTCTCCATCTGAGTTCTTCAGAGTCAAGTCTCCAATTGGTGAGCATAAAATCTGTCTCTGGTAAGGTCTGTTGAATCTCGCTTGCGCTTCAGCATAACTAAAATGACAATCTGATAGACAAGGTCCTTTTAGTAGTATTCTGAATCTTGGTAGGCTTTATTTAACTTTCATATATCCGTTCGAGCATGCAAATTCCCCAAGTCTACTATTATTGCTTTTCACTTCCCATTCACTGCATTTAAATTAATTAACAAGACTTGCCTGCTGTTCTAATCAGCACATCTACAATTAACCAGATAACTAAATTAAAAGTTGTACTTTTAAAGGTACCCACTGATAGGTGAGAAGTAGTCACTTCAGTGATTTTAAAAAAAAACACTTATTGTTATGATGTGGTGGCAAACCAAGCCTGGAAATAGTATAATTGGTCAATCATTTAGCACAAATATGAAGTGGAGTGAAGTTTGCCAAGAAGCAATGTGCTCTGACAGAAGAAAGCTGTAGGCATCTATGGCTATTGCTCATGGGAAAGTGGTTTGGCTGCCTGAAGGCATTGTATAGATATGGATCAAACATTTTTATCTTTAAGTTATTTTCAGTTGTGGTAAAAATTGTTTGCACTACAGCTTCCCTCTGTCAGCCAGGTAAACTTGTCCCATTCTTCTCTCTGTAGGTTATGCCCAAAATTCTACCCACATTCAAGATCACTACCAAGGACTGCCATTGTCCAAAAATGTGTCTCCTATTACACGGGTAGGTTGAAATCTTGTGTCAAAAATAAAATTACTGCTAGTTTTCAATTGTGCAATATATTGCTGGAATATGGTCGATGTTTCTGAAGTATTTTCTCGTTTGTAATTTGATCCTGGAACAAAATGAAGTTGGTCATTTTTTTGTATTGATTGTGGCTCATGGATGAGAAATGTTAGACTAATTCCAAGTACTAGTTGAACCCCTTAAGGACAAAGGTTGTGACAAAGATTAGACATTGGGCACCAAGTTATCCCCATGCTAACTGAGAGAAGAGTCCTGTTGCTTCACTTTGCATTTTGACCAGAGATGCTGCCTGTCCCGCTCAGTTACTCCAGCATTTTATTCGGGTCTCGACCCGAAACGTCGCCTATCTCCTTCGCTCCTTAGATGCTGCTGCACCCGCTGAGTTTCTCCAGCTTTTTGTGTAACCCAGCATTTTATGTCCATCTGGTGTCGATTGAGGATTGGTTAACGGGTACAGAGTAGTAAGAGTGAAAGATTAATTTTCAGCTTGAGAACTCTTGCTGGGATGAGCAACGGTCAACACATCAGACACTCAAAATCCATATCATTTTCAAAGGTTAGACACTTGCAGTCTCTTTTCTGTAGTTGTGTGGTTGAGTCCCAGCTTGTGGAACTGCTGCCTCTGCTCCAGTGATCTGTGTTCAATCCAATCTGCCGTGATCTTTGCATGTTCTCTTGTGACTGTTTTGTTTTCTTGGATGCTCTAGTTTCTTCCCACATTTTTTTGCATATTGACAGGTTAACTGGCCCTTCTCCAATTTACTCTCTGTGCTTACTTCAGCCATAGAATCTGGAGGAAGTGGATGGGAAGGTGGGGAAAATAAAATGGGATTAGTGTAGGTAGTACTTGATTGGTGTGGATTTGGTGCACTGAAGAACTGCAGGATTGTAAAGCCACATGGATTGCTCCCCTCTGTCCATTTGATTTGATAACAAGGTAATTCATTTAAACTTTCTACAGAAAGCTGGAAAGCAGCACAGGTTGTGAAGGATATACAGACTTTAAGTGGAAATAATTTGATAAATGGGTAAAGTCACAACAGGTACAAATTGTTGTGAGTCAACGGCTACTACTGATTCTGTCCCTAATAATAGGTTAATAGTCCACCTCAACTGGATATGCGACACGGAACCATGGAACGTCTTCCCTTTGCCCAAGACCTACACATGCCTGGCGGGGATGTTTACCAACCTGGATATGGGAAAATGCATCATGAACACAACAGGGGTGGCTATAGTGTCAGGTATGGATGCAGCTGTGCTGAAGAAATAGGAAAAATCAATAAATTGCACAATTGCAACTATTCTGATTTGCCAACTCTAGTTAGAATTTGTACAATTTAAATACAAAGACATTTTAAAATGTGGATTTTAAAGCTGCGGTATTTACAATAAATGTAGAAACAAGGAACTTCTGATGTTGGTTTACAAAAGACAGTACTGGAGTAACAGTGGGTCTGGGATGCTGCTTGCCTGCTGAGTTACTCCAGCCCTGTTTTTATTTACAGTAAATGTACAGTTAACTTGACTTTGCTAAATTGGACTTTTTATGTTTACAACTCGGAGAAATAATCTATAGAAATTTTTGAAGGTAACTAAATTGAAGGACATTTTTGCAGAGCTTTGGAAGGAGCAGTGTAATGTAATTGGTAACTCTGAACACGATGCACGTTTCAATTTTAATACTCCTCTGTTCTATAACTCGGTGATCTACTTGGTCTTGGACCTGATGTATTCCTGACCTGTTCTAAGTTCTCTAATAATCTCTCTGTTTTAGGCAGCAGCGAATTAGGTCACCTGGACCAGCCAGTCAGCACCGGTTGAATGCAGCATCACCGTCGCAGGCCTCCTCGTTTACAAATATGGTAAGCATTTTATCATTGGCTCTTCACAGTGGAATTCAGGAATGGATGGAAGTGCATCGATGGATGAATTAGATCAGAAAAATGAGAACTGTTTAGTGTAGGGATACAGGGTGGAAATAAGCCCTTCGGCGCACCATGTCCATGCCAACTAGCTACAAACCTGCATATCTTTGGAATGTGGGAGGAAACCGGAGCACGCATAGGAAACCCATGTGGTTAGAGAGAGCGTGCAAACTCCATACAAACGGCATCCGTAGTCGGGATTAAACCCAGGACTCTGGTGCTGTGGGCAGCAACTCTACCACTGTGCCAGAGTGGACTCTTGGGGGGGGGGGGGGGGGGGGGGGGAGAGAAAAAGAGTGGGGAGTGTGGAAAGTCCACTGAATTATGTTCTAAGATGACAGACTAACTGTATTGCTTTTGTCAAATTTGAGTTAAAATTCCATGCAGAACATTAAGGGCCTGTCCCACTAGCGCGCGATTAGACGCGACAAGCGCGACAAATTCGGACGCGGGGGTCGCGTGGGGGGTCAGGCGATCCCGGTGCGAGTGAAGGGCCTGTCCCACTAGCGCGCGATTACATGCGCGACGTCCGAAGGAAGGACGTTATTTTTCATCACGTGACGATGCGCATGAGCATGCGCGTTGCACGACGTCGGGCAGTGACGTCATCACGCAACGCCACGCTGAAGACGCACAACGTCAAAACGTCATCACGTTAATCACGTTCTGCGCGACAGGATTTTGCCGCGCGTAATTTTTTGAGCAGTGTCGGTTTTTGGACACTACGCGCGATGTCGACACCAGCTACACACAACTCGACGAGACTCCGGCGATCGCAGTGGGACAGGGTCACGCGAGGCCGGGCGACTAAAGCGACCACGGTAGGTCGCGCTTGTCGCATCTAATCGCGTGCTAGTGGGACACGCCCTTAAGTGTACAAAAGTCAGATGTCTGACCGTGGCAATATCTTTGCTAAATGAGCGCAGCGGACTTTTCCACTGCTTCCAGCACTTACTGTCAAAATATGTACGTAAAATGAAGTACATCAAATGCGACATCTACCCAGACTATCCCAACGTTTAAGAAACAGTTTGACAGGTACATGGATAGGACAGGTTTGGAGGGATATGGACGAAACGCAGGCAGGTGGGACTGGTGTAGCTGGGACGCGTTGGCCAGTGTGGATAAGTTGGGCCGAAGGGCCTGTTTCCACACTGTATCACTCTGACTCTATGACAAGCCAAAGAAGTTGGATCAAACCAGAGAAACTTGGATTGAGAGTCCGACTTGTGGGTATAACAGAGGCTACGTTGATGTCTGGTGACGGAGGCCAGGAAAGAGTGTCAGTTTATGGCATGTACAAGATGAACAGTAACAGAAATGTATGGCAATATCCATGGAAGGAAATGGACAAATGGCATTTTAGGTCACAGCCCTTCAACTCTGAAAGAGTGCAAACTCAGAGTGCTCTCTGTACACAGATGTTGCCTGGCCTGGTGATTTCCTGCAGCCAAATGTTTCCAGGTAGTAATTCTCCATGTTTTTCCTCTTTCCCCACATGAAGCTTTCTCCATCGTTCACTCCTACCTCAGTCATTCGAAAGATGTTTGAAAGCAAGGATAAGTCTAAAGATGGGAAAGAGAGCCATCCAGTGAAAGACTTTGTAGAGGATGGACATGGCCTCATTGAAGGTATAGATGGCATGATTATTTGCCATTATCAATTAATTTTATGATAATCTTTGGCCTAACCATGATCTCCAGAAAGCAAACTGAAGAGGTGGAAACTCCAGGGTTACACAAAGCTGGAGAAACTCAGCGAGTGCAGCAGCATCTAAGGAGCGAAGGAGATCGCTCCTTAGATGCTGCTGCTATCTCCTTCGCTCCTTAGATGCTGCTGCATCCGCTGAGTTTCTCCAGCTTTTTGTGTAACCCTCGATTCTCCGGCATCTGCAGTTCCTCCTTTAACACCGGTGGAAACTCCAGTTAGTGTACATTCTGATGTATGTTATTAGGTTGCTTGCAAGTGTCTTCTAGAGTGTAATCGTTACGCTGTCAAAGTCACTACATACTAACATTACTTCACTTGTATTGGATTTGGGAAAACATTTCATATCTAAGCAAAATTAATTGAGGATTTTGAATGAATTTCACAGATGTAGATTCCAGTAGGTGAAATGGAAGGAGGGCAGCAGACTGTCATTATTTTTGTATAATTCTCAGGTTGTCCCTCTGCCTCCAACGCTGCAGCAAAAAACATCCATGTATGTCCAACCTCTTGTAGATAGTACACTCCATTCAAGGCAACGTCCTGGTGAACCTCTGCACCCTAAACCAAATCCCCCACAATGTTGCAAATGTGACCTAACTAAAGTTTTATGCAGCATGATGTTCTGATTTTTGTACTCTATCCCATGACCACTAGCAAACATGCCATATGCCCCTTTACTACCCTATACTCTTTGTTGAGGCTTTCAGAATGCTCTGGACTTCCACTCAAAGATCCATGTACAGTGCCCTCCATAATGTTTGGGACAAAGACTCCTCATTTATTTATTTGCGCCTCCACAATTGGAGATTTGCAATGGAAAAAAAATCACACGTGGTTAAAGTGCACATTGTCAGATTTTAATAAAGGTCATTTTTATACATTTTTACATGACATTTCTGTGTCCCCAAACATTATGGTGCCCTGAAATGGGACTCTGTATAAATACTGCTGTGATTTCTACATGGTGAAACCAAAATGTATAAAAATAGCTTTTATTAAAATCTGACAATGTGCACTTTAACCACATGTGATTTTTTTTTTTCTATTACAAATCACAAATTGTGGAGTACAGAGGCAAATAAATAAATGATGGCTCTTTGTCCCATACATTATGGAGGGCACTGTGGATAGATGAATAAACTATTTCCATTGGCAGAAGGCACATGGAATGAGGAAAATGAACCAAAATTGACATTGAACTTTTCTGTATACCCATACTCAAGATCTGGAACACAGTGCCAAGTATGTGGTGGAAATTGATTTAATACTAATGATCAAACGGATTGGTGTCTAGAAGTAAAGCATTCGCTGGGTGCCTGATGGACTGAGTAGGCAGCTTCCATGCTGTAACTGTTCCGTGACTTGGTCATGTATAATGTAGAAACCCAAAGAAATATCTGCAATGTTAAATTGTAAACTTCATCTTTGCATTTGCAGGCCATTTGTCACCTGGTTCTCAACAGGAAAACTCAAACAGAGGGACATCTCCCATTGGAGGGACAAGGTCAACGTATCATAGATCTGCATGTACGACTCCTCAGTTAAACCAGATGCGATTCACTAAAGACCAAGACTATAGACCAAGGTCCACGGGAAGGAAAACTCCCTCTGGGGCCTCTCCTGTTCCCGGGTCTTCCTTTCCTCGACCTATTTGCCCTCTATCCCTTGTGTCACATGTACCCCTTGTGCGTCAGTCGCCCCCTCACTTGCCTCCAGGGGTAGTTCAGAGGATGCTGGCACAAGGCATTACACCTCAACAGCTACAACCAGCATTGCTTCATGCAGGTGAGTGCAGAGCACTTTAATATTTTAACCTGCGAACATCGCCATAGTTTTAAGTTTAAGAGGGAGTACTTTGCCTTTTCCTTTCATCCTGACCAAAAATTGAGATTTTTTGAAATGATCTTGAATTGGTTTCTGATAGAAGCAGGTTGGCTCTGTACCTGTTTTGTGTTGAAGTAAATACTTTTTATGAATCTAAAAGCGAGTCATCCGATTGACCCAAATGCAAACCAGAAGGTGAACCCATCCTAACTCCATCAAAAGACAGTGCTGGAGTAACTCAGCAGGTCGGGCAGCATCTCTGTGTAGTTTATCATCTGTAGTGAAGTACAGTAATAAGCTTTAGTTTTCATGCTATCCTTTTTTCTGCCCATCAACTCAACCCCTGATTTTCCTGCAGCAGAGGCAATTTCCAGTTAACAATTTACCAGCACATATTTTGAGATGTGGGAGGAAACCATTGTGTCCAAGAAAATCCATGCAGTCAGAAGCTGCATTTTTATTTAGTCTCGTAGCTGGGGCGCTCTAAGTGCAAGCATGTTTGTGCTTTGCTACAAATAAAATCTAACCAGTACCTTGCCACTGCCTCTTTCTATCGGGTTCTTTAGAAGTACATAGTTTGGTGAATAGCTGTAGGCTGCAGCTGGAATAGACTTTGTACAAACCTCATTTAAGATTATGAAAAAACTTTGCACATAACTTTGCTTTCCACCTATTTTAGAAAAGTTCATGACTTGGCCAAATTTACTGTGTCAGTACGCGTTGTGTACCGCAAGTAGTTGTGTAGTTTTGTATGCAGTTTAACATTGCATGTCACAGGATAAGACGTAACTGTGAGAATTTGAGTAAGGATGCATTTCAAAAAGGTTGCTCTTGTGTACCTTTCACAACCTCTGAACATGTTGTGCAGTTACCAAAGAATTGTATTATGCTGGGGCTTCCAACAGCACTGCTTTCCTGCAATACGGTATGGAACTGCCAATCAAGATTTTGCGCTCACTTCGGAAGCAAAGCCATTGATTTCTGACTTGGGAGAATGCTGTCACAGCATCAAAGCTGGCGGCGTGACTTATCTGACCACAAGCTAGGCGGGGGAGAAAGTCGCACTAGCATACAGAAATAAGAAGCTGAGTGAGCACAAGACTGCAGAACATGTTGATCCTTGGTGGATGAGTTGCTACTGTTTTCTGTTTTAATTTGTGCTGTATTTCTCAGAACTGGCACTCTCAGAATATTCAGGGTTCCTTGCTATTTAGGGATTGGTTTGACTACTTTGGAGTGTGGAAGATCAGTTTTTTTTTTTAAAAACCTGCATTTTTTTAAAATTGCATTTTAATTTGTCCATTAATCCAGAACGGTGCTTTTTAAGATGGTGAATGGTCAGTCAACATATAAAGGACTAACCTTCAGAATGCTGCTTATTATTTCCACTTTTGTAAAACATTATGAAACTACCCTTGTTTCCGGTAAATCGTGCTGTATACAAGGACTGCAAACGACTCAGAAATATACAGTCTATAAACTATTTATCTCTTGAATTTTCTGTGGCAGGTATGTTTCAGTCGGGCATGGATCTGTCACATCTGCAGACCCTCCCTCCAACTCTCCTTGGGCAAACTTTCTATCCTCTTCCAACAAGTGGACTCCCTTTGTTGAACCCTCGAGCTGCAATCTCTGCAGTACAGATTCAGGCATCTGGAACACCTCTACAACACCTGGCCATGATAAGACAAGGTAATGTTCAATTTGCATTTGACAAACCTTTCAAATGTTAAAATCCATCGTATTGTCAGCAAATTCGGCTTTTTCCCCTGATGCTGTTGGAAGCTTATGACTTGGCAGGAAGGCGAATATTGTTTCTGTTTCATTGTGGTATATGACAACTTGCCCGTCCACTGAGGAAGGTGGGGAAAGCAGTAATTACTACTGGCTACTAATCCAGAATCCTGTACCTTTGACCCAGAGGAGTTTGAATTTGACTAAAGTGGCAGGATTTAAATTCAAATAATTCATGCCGTTTTGAGCTGAAGCTCTGGTGCTGGTGAAGCTATTCTGCATCAACTGGTGCATCAGAGATTGAGGAGAGACCTGAGAGAAGTATGTAAAATTGAGGTATTTGTAGGTAGACTGTTAATCTTTATCTCGGGATGGAAATGTCAGACGTGAGAGCATACCTTTCAGCTGCAAGAGCCAAAGTTTGAAAAATGTGCAGGCAAGTTTGTTACACTGAGTGGCGGGTACCTGGAACATACTGCTGGGTGGAGGCAGATATGATTGTGGTATTTGAGGCTTTTAGATGGGTATGGAGGGATATGGATCATGTGCAGGCTGAAGATTTGTTTTTAACTAGGCATATGTTTAACACAGACATTGTGGGCAGAAGGGTTTGTTCTTGTGCTACACTGTTCTATGGTGTACTAATCTTAACAATATTTACCGTGCGTAGCAAGTTGGGCCTTTGATCCAAAAAAGTGTTCAGTGGTTCAATGGATTCTTTAACTGCCTCAATTCGGAGGTAATTGAGTGAAGATGAAATAAATGCTGGTAGTAACGATACAGGAACAATTTAAAAACATGCATCCATTTCTTACGGACTGCAATGAAGACTCCTGCAATGCATGTTAAAGATCGGTTATGCTCTGCTCCAGTTGTCAAATCCACATTCAGCATCAAACATAGTCATAAAGTGTAGAAATGGGGCCCAACTTTCCCATGCTGACTAACTGGCTCCATCTACACTAGTCACGCATGCCTGCATTTGGCCCATATCCTTCTAGCCCCATCCTATCCATGTACCTGGAGTACCTGCCTCAACTACCTGCTCTGGCAGCTTGTTCCACATGCCCACTGCTGTTTTTTTTTTTTAATGACTTCTCTGGGTGAGGGAGAAAGATTTAATAGGAACCTATCTATTCCCCTCATGATCTTGCACATCTCTATAAAATCACCCCTTTTCTTCCTCTGCTCCAAGAAGTAGTCCTAGCCTACCTATAGCTCACCCCCTCTAGTACTGGCAACATCCTCAATCTTCTCTGCACCCTTTCCACCTTAACATTTTGATCTTTAACAAATTGCTGTTTAGTCAGTAAAAACATTTTAACAGCTGTTGACTATACCACAATTTGTAATTCTGGAAATTTGGAGGCAAGAGTACTAAACTGTGGAGCAGTGAATGGCATTATGCACCATGGAAGGTGGCCGCAGAGCATTAGTTAGAATGGAGAATAAGACGCTGCTCAAAAATGTTATGGTTGTGAAGAAGTGAACCAAAGTGTGAGGATATTGACCAATGGAATTGGGGACAGCTGTTTGCAGTTTCGGCTGCAGCAGACTAGCTTCAGAACCGGTTATGTAAGCAGCTGTTCTGTGATCATCATCAAATCCCTCCTCGAATAGTAATAACTTCTACCTCAACTCAAAGTATAGGCTTAGACATGATCTACAGACTCTGCCACTGATTAGCTGGAGTATCAGGTACTTTTGTTTTTGGATTGCCTTTGAGGAACTAGGAACTCCATTATAACCATCACAAACCGGTATTTAATGCTATTTTGATTCTGTTGTTGGCCACAGAGGGTAGCCTGCTGTGTGCTATTTTGTGCGGTTAGATGGAGGATGTTGAGTACCTGGTCAATGGCTTGAGATTGAGATGGTACACCAATGTTGAGATTGTCCATGTCTCAAGCAGACAGGAAGGTGGGACCAGAAGAAATAAGCTTTGTGTTGGCTTTGAGTTCTTGATCTTTAAACATACCATGGTTGAAAGCTGAGCTGGCGATTGAATTATTGGAATCCACCCAATCAAGGGGAATTTGTACAGCTGAATCCTGTCCATATGAAATGGATACCCAATAGGGCAGCACTTTATGTTGAGGTCTAGATGATCAACCTCCAACACCCATTTTGCTTTGTGCAAAGCAGTACTTCTAGAGCATTTTCCCCTTAATTTATGTTGACGTGAGTGTTGCCAATGCTCTGCCACACAAGCTGCCTTGCTCTCAGGGAGGGCACTCCCACATCCAATTCGGTTTCGATCCAGTTTGAGACAAAGGCTGAAATTGGGAACAGCAGCCCTTGTATCTCTTCCTTTCCTCCCATCCAACTTGACAAAATTGAAAAGCAAATGGAAACTGGGCCGGGAGTTCCATGAGCAAAGTCTGCAGCCCAACTATTGTCAGTGGCTGCTTTAACATTCTATCATAATTGTGATAGTTTGCATATTGTGCTGTTCAATTCCATTTGCAACTTAGCTATGCAATGGAGCCCAGACAAATCCCCACAGTGCCAACCAATGTCTCCACAATTCTAACTATCCCTATCCTTGACATCAGTCACATTACCATTTTTATGTCCTTGATAACATTACTCTAGATGGGTTTGCAGGAGAGACTCCTTGGTTCCTTATGTCAACAAAGGGATCAGTTGTGTAATGTGTGCCTATAACAATCGGGTCTTCTATGATGGGTCATTGTTCCTGACATCCACAACTATTCCACCAGCTGCAAGATACGGGCATGAATACTCTACACTTACCTGGATGAGTAGCTCTGGCTCTTGGGTTTGACGCATTTTACATCAAATATTTTTCCTTTATCTCAGTGCTGCAGTCACCAAGTACAAGTGGCCAAGGACCTGGAGCCCACCTACATCTGAACCAGCAGAATTCCACACTGCAGCCCCTCCATCAGAGAAGTGGATCTCCTGTCAATCTCTCCAAGTGGTTCGGCAGTGATGTCCTTCAACAGCCATTGCCCTCTATGCCCAGCAAAGTGATCAGTGTGGATGAACTTGAACTCCATCAGTAGAAGTGTGACAATATAAAATATTTGAAAAGATGGTACAGTTTAAAGAACGAGCTGCTGGAATCAAAGTACATGGGGATGGCCCTGAGGGTGGATTTGTTTGTTACCCAGTGTTTCCTGATCCCTTGACTGGGGGAAAAAGCTACTTGGCAGTACAACAAAATCCTAACAGTCAGATAGGTGGAGAAAGTTCATCTGTGGCAAATGCTTGTCTTGAACATTGGATACTTTTAAGAATCCAGTGAGAGCAGCAAAAAAGTGGGTTTTGAGGGGTTTTACAAAAGTAGGCCACCTGGAGAATTGTATAGATCTTGTGTACAGAAACTTGTGTAAAATAACACTGCTCACATCTGTACATATATGCAGTGGCTAACTGTACATAAAACTGCTGGAACGATGAATGCAATGACTTGTACACCAGTTTTGCTGACATTTTGTAGTTTTTTTTGTGGAATTTGGCAGCATGAATATTTTTTTATTTCATATGCACTACATGGTTCCTGAGCAGGCCTGTGAATAGTGACCAGTAGGTAGTAATTAAGCAGGCAACTCTGTACTGGGAATGTCGTGTATATACTAGATTTGATTTAATGCTGGGAGCAAGAAATAGCAGCAAACACAAAACATTTTGTTGAAAAACTAGGTCAAATTGGATCCAGTTTATTGCTATTAAGCTGGGAACCAAGTCTTCAATGTGAAGTCATCCCTACTCGTTGACCCTGAAGACCACAAAGACTGCTTGGATTGGATGGGGATAGGGGATACAGGCTTAAATTTGGTAACGTTCTTTTTGCAAAAAGTTGGTTGAGTGCTTTGGAGTTGTAAATTTGCTTACCAGTTTGACGTGAAGGCCCCCATTACCCGTACAGATGAGATGTTGCCTCCAGTGTTCAGGAAGTAGTGTTTTTTGTGCCTTTTTATTTTGGTTCTGTGGCTGAAATGCTATCTTTACTCCTCCACCTCCCAAACACAGTTTAATGTACTGTCCCTTCACCACACTGTAAAGCTCTGCTTTGCATTGTTCAGTAATGTGATCCATGACTGCTGGAATTTGTTGTTTTAGGGAAGGGAAAAGCACAAAGGTGATTTTCAAAATGATAATAAAATATCAATTCAATGTTTAAGTGTCTTCCAATTAATCTAAGGTGATGTTTTTCCCAAATTGCAATACACCTTTTAATTTAGAATTTTGTCAGTGCTTTGGAAATATTGTTCCCAAGGCAAAATATCAACGTGCCAACTTTTGAACTTGCAACTACAGAAGCTGATGCAAATACCTCCATGTTTAAACAAGTGGGTGTGTAAACGTGCTGTACATGTGGGATCTGATATTGGGACATCAATCGTGAAGAATGACAAATTTTAATTTAGATAGCATCTTCAGCATCCTGTACTTTTAACTAGTAATTACTAATGTCAAAGAGGAGCCAACAATGCAGAGCAGTGTTACAATAATGGGGCAGCTGAGGTTCAAACATCGCCCAAGCCCCGAGTGAGAATGGACACAAACAAAACTGGAGTAACTTAGTGGGGCAGGCAGCATCTCTGGAGAGAAGGAATGGGTGATGTTTCGGGTCGAGACCCTTCTTCAGACTTGTGAGAATGTTTTTCTTAACAGTGCCACATAAGTGGTCACATTAAACTGACGGCAGGAAGTTGTGGCATTGATATTTTTTTAAATGGTAGAGTAATCCAGTACTGCACTAGGATAGTTTAAGCTCTACATTCAGAGCTTAACTGTATTCTGATTTGGGTATTACTATTTAAAGATCTACATCTTAAAGGGATGTGTTCCCCTTGAGATTCAAAGCTTTGTTGAGCGGATTTCAGTGGTACTTAACAATACAATAACTTGTCAGACCCGTTACCAATAATATTACACTAGATATTACAGATTAGTTGACTGCAGATGCCACCGCCTCCTCCTACTTGCCTAATTTTCCCATTGAATACTTAATAGTAAAACAAGGTTTGGAGTTGCCAAGATCAGGGATCACTTGATCCAGTTTGACAATATTCCACTCGCCATATCAAAACGAACTTGTCCCACAGCTGATTTGAATTGTACTTTATTATTTGCCAATTACAATTTGCTATTGTAGTTCATTCAAGCTTCATATTTACATCTAACTAGCTATACAACTCAAAACCACAATGGAACAAATGTAGGGTGAATCATTAAATACATTGGATCTTTAGTGAAAACTTCTCGAACAATATAAAAATTGGCAGCTTACACTCTGAAATGAGTGCTTTATCATTTGATTCCTAGAGATTAGGAGCACAGTGCCCTCCCTAATGTTTGGGACAAAGACCCATCATTTATTTATTTACCTATGTACTCCATAATTTGAAATTTGTAATAGAAAAAATCACATGTGGTTAAAGTACACATTGTCAGATTTCATTAAAGGCCCTTTTTTATACATTTTGGTTTCACCATGGAGAAATTACAGCAGTGTTTATACATAGCCCTCCCATTTCAGGATACCATAATGTTTTGGGACATGGCTGCACAGGTGTTTGCAATTGCTCAGGTGTGTTTAATTGCCTCATTAATGCAGGTATAAGAGCTCTCAGCACCTAGTCTTTCCTCCAGTCTTTCCATCGCCTTTGGAAACTTATTGCTGTTTATCAACATGAGGACCAAAGTTGTGTCAATGAAAGTCAAATAAGCCATTATGAGACTGAGAAACAAAAATAAAACTCTAAAAGACATTAGCCAAACCTTAGGCTTACCAAAATCAACTTGGGAACATCATCAAGAAGAGTACTGGTGAGCTTACTACTTACCAAGGAAGATCTCCACAGCTGATGACAAAATAATTCTCTCTATAATAAAGAAAAATCCCCAAATGGCCTGTCCGACACATCAGAAACACTCTTCAGGAGTCATGTGGATCTGTCAATGACCACTGTCCACAGACTTCATGGAAAAAAAATACAGAGGCTACACTGCAAGATGCAAACCACTGGTTAGCTGCAAAAATAGGATGGCCAGGTTACAGTTTGCCAAGAAGTACTTAAAAGAACAACCACAGTTCTGGAAAAAAGGTCTTGTGGACAGATGAGACGAAGATTGACTTAAATCGAAGTGATGGCAAGAGCAAAGTTTAGATGAGAGAAGGAACTGCCCAAGATCCAAAGCATACCACTTCATCTGTGAAACACAATGGTGGTGGTGTTATGGCCTGGGCATGTATGGCTGCTGAAGATACTGGCTCATTTATCTTCATTGATGATATAACTGCTGATGGTAGTAGCATACTGTATTCTGAAGTGTATAGCTACATCCTATCTGCTCAAGTTCAAATAAATGCCTCAAAATTAATTGTACAGCAAGACAATGATCCCAAACATACTGCTAAAGCAACAAAGGAGTTTTAGGAAGTTAGAAAATGGTCAACTCTTGAGTGGCCGTCAATCACCTGATCTGAAACCATTGGGCATTCCTTTTATATGCTGAAAAAAATTGAAGGGTACTAGCCCCCAAAACAAGCATAAGCAAAAGATGGCTGTAATACAGGCCTGGCAGAGCATCACCAGAGAAGACACCAGCAACTGGTGATGTCCATGAATCGCAGACTTCAAGCAGTCATTGCATGCAAAGGATATGCAACAAAATCCTAAACATGACTACTTTCATTTACATGACATTGCTGTGTCCCAAACATTATGGTGCCCTGAAATGGGGGGGGAACTATGTATAAACACTGCTTTAATTTCTACATGGTGAAACCCAAATGTATAAAAATGGCCTTTATTAAAAATTGACAATGTGTACTTTAACCACATGTGATTTTTTTCCTATTACAAATCTCAAATTGTGGAGTACAGAGGCAAATAAATAAAGGATGGGATTTGTCCCAAACATTATGGATGCACGGTATACCATTTTGGCTTGAGTACGTTTTACCATTTAGAAGAACTCAAAAAGAGCAGGAATAGATGCCTCAAGCCTGTCCCACCATTCGTATGGTCATGGTTGATCCATGCTGTCCTTGATTCCTCTCCTGTACTAGCTCCCCATAAGCATTCCTAGATCTTTCAAATTTATCTGTACCCCAAATATCTGGGACAATTCTGCAAATCACCATCCTTGAAGAAATTTGTACACATCAGTCTTCAATGACTGAGCCCATGTTTGTAGCTTTGAAGTCCACTAATAGAAATATCTCAACATAAATGTTGTTAAGACCATTAGGATCTTGTTTGCAAGATTGATTGGTACCTGCGTCAAAGGTGAAGCAATTTAAAAACCCAAACTACTCACTTATTCCTCTAAACTTGTTGCAGGGTCTCTTAACAACAACAAAAAATCTGCCTTTTGTTTTCTCTTGCACTTCCCCACATCAAACTTCATGTGCCAGATTTAAATCTCTCTCCTATTGTGCAATTACAATGTCCACGTCGCAACATATTTTCATACCGTCAAATTTGGAAACCTTGCATTTTGTTCCCTCCAGATCAATGTAAATAGTAAACAATTTGGGGCTGAGACTCAATCCCCGAGGTTGTCCATTAGCCAATTTTTAATCCATCCTAACACACTTCCTCCAATACCTTGGGCTCTTTGTGCCACATGCTTTGTATAAATCTAAATGCCCTACAGATTCTCAACTTGTCACTACATTGTTGCTCACCGTCCAAATTCAGTACTCTATTCCCACTTGATTTCCACAAAATCAGGTAACTGAATTAAACTCCATGCCATTCCGCTGCTTACCTGCACAGCAGATCAAGATCTGTTGTAATTCTTGATAACCATTTCCACTGTCTACAATACCAATTATTTTAATGTCATCTAAAATAACATCATGCCTTATACATTCTCATACATTGATATAGATGACAAATAGTCATGGGCCCAACATCGATCCCTGAGCCACATCACTAGTCACAGGCCTCAAGTCTGAAAAGCATTCTTCCATCACTACCCTCTGCTTCTTACCATGATGCCAATTCTGTATCCAGTATGTTCGCTCTCCCTAGATCTCGTGCGATCTGACTTTCCAGAGCAGCCTACAATGCAGAGCCTTATCAAAGGCCTTGCTGAAGTCCATAAAGGTCACATTTATAGCCCTGCCTTTATCAACTACTTAAATCAAAATTGTGAGACATGATCTCCCACGAACAAAACTATGACTAATCAACCCCTGTCTAGCCACATACATGTCTCATCCTTCAGACGGTCTCCAGTAACTTTCCAACCACAGATGTTTAGTTTCCTGCTTGTTCTTTGCAGTCCTTCTTAAATAGAGGCACAACGTTAACCAGTCGCCCAGCACCTTGCCCATGTCTAACGATGATTCATTTTTCTCAGCCAGGATGCCTGCAATTTCCATAGAAAGGAACTGCAGATGCTGGTTTAAACCAAAGATAGATATAAAACGCTGGAGACCCTTCAGATTAGAGTTAGGGGAAATGTTTCTCTTTCCTGACTCTAGTGTGAAAAGGGGTCTCGACCCAAAACATCACCCATTCCTTCTCTCCAGAGATGCTTTCCTGCTGAGTTATTCCAGCATTTTGTGTCTAGTTCCTGCAATTTCTTCTCTCTTCCCAGTGTTCTTGATTTCCATTAACTTCCATGTTCCTTAGCCCTCATGCCTTTCTCCACAGTTAAATCAGGAGAAATATTTGTTGAGAACCTTGCCCATCTTCTGTGGCATTACGTGGAGATGACTACTTTGGTTTCTGACGGGCTCTATTCTCACTCTAGTCAATATTTTCCTTTCCCCTTAATATGCTATTAAAATCTCTTTAGATTCTTCTTAATCTTATCTGACAATGGTATCTCCTGCCTTTTTGTCCTCCTGATTTCCTGAAATATGCTTCTCAATCCCCTATCCTTCCCCAGGGATACACCATCCCAGGTGTCCATAATCTAAACCATGCTTACTTTTTCCTGACCAGGGGCTCAATTTCTCCCATCATTCATAGTTCCTTACCTGACTTCAGTTTAGTTTATTTTCACGTGTACTGAGGTACGGTGAAAAACAAGCTACTCCAATCTACTTTTGCAAGTTCCTGTCTAACACCATCAGAGTTAGCCATGTCCCAATATAGAATTTTGTGTAGCAGCCCTGTCCTTATCCATAACTATTTTATAGCTAATTGTTCTCCAAAGCCAATAATTCCCTGATCTTTAGAAATAGTCAACTTTACGTTGGCCTCCACAACCCTTTGCAAGAAGTTCTTATATTTAAATATTTTAATGACCAGCCCCTAATTTTATTACTATACCCTAATTTGAGTCTCCCTCTAACGGAGACATCAATCCTAAGGATCGTGTGCTTCAGTAATCTTCCCCAGACTATGCTAACCATGCTCTCGTACCCCGCAATTTCCATTCTTTAGATTCATGATCACGTTGGAATCCACTGCACCACTCTGCCTCAATGAAGAATTCTATCATGCTTGCTCCCCCTAGTGGAACCAGATGTATTAATGTTTTTTTATTACCCCGTCTAGGATGGCCTACTTTCTAGTTGGCAGAAAATCATTCAGCAAAATCTTCTGAATACTTCAGCAAATCCTCCTCTCAGTCTTACTATTAATTTGACTAGCCCAATCAGTGTGGATTAGTCATCCATTATTAATTATGACCATTACTGTCTATTCTAATTGCCCAATTAACGGCATCCCGGACGTTACCACTACTGCTTGTTTCTGTACAACTGTTAATTGCCTTGATATCTGAACGGTGACACTAATATCTATAATTCCATAAACCACTTCATTACACTTGGTGTTTCAGGCTCCTGACTATGTTTTGATTTTGAAGGAAATCTGGTATGCTGCAAGTGATCCAAATATTTTATCTAAAATTTTTAACTAGAACATATTACAAATCTGTTTCTATTGCTCTCACCAGTCTCACTATACTGGTCCATGATCTGCAAGTTGAGTTGGGTAGAGCTGGGGTATTGAGTGAGAAGCTCACCATGGAGGCTTTTATGTATATTATTCCCAAACTAGCAATTTTAAGTGTCCCTCAGACATTCAACTGGACTGTATCAAAAATGACTAGCAAGAACCTGCTGTTACAAGAATCTTGAGCTAACAAAGTGCTGGGGGAACTCAGCACATCAGGCAATTGACAGACAATATTTCAGATCAAAATGGTCTCGACCCAAATGTCACCCATTCCTTCTCTCCAGAGATGCTGCCTGTCCCGCTGAGTTACTCCAGCGTTTTGTGTCTATCTTCAGTTTAAACCAGCATCTGCAGTTCCTTCTCACACATTTCAGATCAGGAACCTTATTCAGGCTCCAGTGAAACTATGCTGAATTTCAATACGGTCACATCTTAAACTTAGAAAAGCTTGTGTTACACTATTTCTATATTTTGCAATTTAAGGCAGAAATCGGCACATTCAAGCCTTCCTCGTCCAAGGCTTGCTTCATGTTTTCAGCAATTCCTCTTCCACAGTGGTCTCAGATAACATAAGTGTGCCTTTAGTCTTCAAATGTCAATTTAATCCTTTTAAAATCATTTTGCAGTTGGACTTAACACATCTAACCAATGGTCTGTATGAAGGAACTGCAGATGCTGGTTTAAACCAAAGATAGACACAAAAAGCTGGAGTAACTCCGGGGTTGGGCAACTTCTCAGGAGAAAATGTATAGGTGACATTTTGGGTCGAGACTCTTCTTCAGACTTCACCTATTCCTTTTCTCCAGAGATGCTGCCTGATCCACTGAGTTGCTTTTTAATCAATGGCATTTTTTTCTTTCAAAATTATTTTCATGGGTATGCTTTCTTTGAGCATTCCAAATCAATGCATCAAATGAAAGAAGAAATTTGAGCCAAGATTCTTTCCTGGGTTCTGAAACAATACCTTCATCGGTTGAAATTATGTTACAAGTTTGAAGTATGTTTTTTAGGCAAGGATGGTGATAATCACAGTAGCCATTGGCAAACCACACAGAAGTGATCAGAAATCTACAGCAAAGGAAAAGTCTAAATAGTTATCCCCTTTATCTCACTTCTGCTATTCCACTGCAGGTCACATTCATTTATTTTTTGAAAGGCACTATAAAAATCCACACATCCTTTCTGTGTGTATTATAGATCAATTTTTTTCTCTACTCAACCCAAAAAATAAGTTTGATTGGTTTTGCTAATAGATGTTTATCAATTACAATCAGTTCTGCTGCTCTGCTCTTAACAATCCTATTTTTAGTTTCAAAAATTTTCCCCTCTTTGACCTTCTGGCAAACCCCATTCATAATTGCACCCAACCAAATTACATTTTATCCACATTTTTTTCTGAAATTAGATACAATATCATCTGGAGCCTAACCTGCGATTAAAGTTAAGCACAATTGTGCTGTTTTCAAACTCTGTGCCTCCAAATCCCAGTTTTAAAAAAACATTATCTTAATTGCAGTGAACTTCCTTAGATGATCTCTTTGCCGCAGGGTCAGTACTAGAAACACCCAAATGGCCACACAATTCAACAGTTCAACAGACTAATCTTCTTGAATTTTTTGAAGAGGTTACTAGGGAAATTGACGAGGGTAAAGCAGTGGATGTTGTCTATATGGACTTCAGTAAGGCCTTTGACAAGGTTACTCATGGAAGGTTGGTTAAGAAGGTTCAACTGTTGGGTATAAATGCAGGAATAGCAAGATGGATTCAACAGTGGCTGAATGGGAGAAGCCAGAGGGTAATGGTGGATGGCTGTTTGTCGGGTTGGAGGCAGGTGACTAGTGGGGTGCCTCGGGGATCTGTGTTGGGTCCTTTGTTGTTTGTCATGTACATCAATGATCTGGATGAAGGGGTGTAAGTATGGATTAGTAAGTATGCAGATGATACCAAGATAGGGGGTGTTGTGGATAATGAAGAGGATTTCCAAAGTCTACAGAATGATTTAGGCCAGTTGGAAAAATGGGCTGAAAGATGGCAGATGGAGTTTAATGCTGATAAATGTGAGGTGCTACACCTTGGCAGGACAAATCAAAATAGGACGTACATTGTAAACGGTAGGGAATTGAAGAATACAGTTGAACAGAGGGATCTGGGAATAACCGTGCATAGTTCCTTGAAGGTGGAATCTCATATAGATAGGGTGGTAAAGAAAGCTTTTGGTATGCTAGCCTTTATAAATCAGAGCATTGAGTATAGAAGCTGGGATGTAAAGTTAAAATTGTACAAGGCATTGGTGAGACCAAATCTGGAGTATGGTGTACAATTTTGGTCGCCCAATTATAGGAAGGATGTCAACAAAATAGAGAGGGTACAGAGGCGATTTACTAGAATGTTGCCTGGGTTTCAACAGCTAAGTTACAGAGATAGGTTGAATAAGTTAGGTCTTTATTCTCTGGAGCGCAGAAGGTTAAGGGGGGACTTGATAGAGGTCTTTAAAATGATGAGAGGGATAGACAGAGTGGATGTGGACAAGCTCTTCCCTTTGAGAATAGGGAAGATTCAAACAAGAGGACATGGCTTTAGAATTAAGGGACAGAGGTTTAGGGGTAACATGAGGGGGAACTTCTTTACTCAGAGAGTGGTAGCAGTGTGGAATGAGCTTCCAGTGGAAGTGGTGGCGGCAGGTTCGTTGGTATCATTTAAAAATAAATTGGATAGGCATATGGATGAGAAGGGTATGGAGGGGTTATGGTATGAGTGCAGGCAGGTGGGACTAAGGGAAAAAAGTTGTTCGGCACGGACTTGAAGGGCCGAGATGGCCTGTTTCCGTGCTGTAATTGTTATATGGTTATAGCAGTAGGGAGATTAATGCACCAGAGAGCAGGTGAAATTGTTTTACCATAAAGTGCTGCTGGACTATTTCTAGATAAACTGGTTTGTTGATGTCAATGCTACTAAGATTGTTATCACTTGTTTTGACTACAATACTGCTCTGGGCAGTATTGCCATCTTACAGCACCAGAGGCCTGGGTTAGTTCCTGACTTTGTGTGCTGTCTGTACGGAGTCTGTATGTTGCTCCAATTTCCTCCCACACTCCAAAGATCACACTCAACAATTTAATGTCTCCTACAGTCTAAACTCAATTGCACACAAATTTAATTACTTCAAATTAATGGATCCGATTGTCTCTCTTTAGTTATTTGTTTCCTGGAACGCTAGAGAGAATTACTTTTTGCATGGTTTTCAATAGCCTATGACTGCAAGCTCTGAGATGAGTATAGGGACAAGAATTTTTTTTGTGTGAAAAACACACTCCATACCATCTAGGTACAGTTTGAATTGGGTGTCTGTATGAAAATCAGCACCAAAACAGTGCTGCTTTACACACTTTCTCTCCCCTCTTACACAAGTGGCAGATTAACAGGGTTGGTTTCTTTACAGAGCACTTGCATGAATACCAGCGACAGCAGTTAATCCATGTGCATATTGGGGAAGACGACTAATTAAATGATAAATTGTACAGAAAAGTCAGGGTTATTGACACTTTTGTGCAGCAATTTTGACACTGCTAATCATAGGAGGAAAAATATGTTCAAGATGCCACTTTGCTCTTCAATAAACCCCTGTACATTGGGAGAGCAACCAGAATCTTAATTTCAATTAGTAGTGTATTTGACCATCTTTGCAAGAAGTTATAGAAGCAATATTATTGCTACTTATTGTAATATTGTCAAAATGCTAGGTACAGTTAATATTCCATTCTAGTACTCAGTTGCAATGTTCCAATAGTCTTTTAATGGATGAATTGTATAATTGCATTGGTAAAAGTCTTTTGATTCCACTTGTGCAACTATTTTGGATGAAACACTGGCTGCAGTTTGGGCAAAAGGTGGTGCACAGTCCCAATCCTGACATGCAGAGTGTGACAGAAATCAATATCATCAGGGAAACAGGAGAAAGGAACTTTGAAGAATGAAAATCATGGCCCATTTTACTTCTTGACTATCTGAATTACATCCTCGTCTTCCATCACATGGTCCTTGCCAACTTTCTGTGGATTGTATTTCACAGAGGCGCCCCACACCAAAGCACTGGAACAGAAAAAAAAAAACTAATTACCAAAAGCACTTCCTCCGACACATATTCGGCATGTTGCATCTCTCATTTTATATCAAACACCTTGACTATGATCACAAATGAAGAAGGATTACTTACTATTTGAATTCCTTAATTAGATTTTTATGAATTTTCATGCAGAAATCCTCAACAGCAGTTTTCCTATGTGGTAGCACAACAGGGGAAGTGTAATCAGGTAACTGCCCCTTGGGTTTTGTGTAACTGCAACAATAACATTTCAAACCATTTATCATCAATGCATACCAACAGTAAAAAAACTATGTGAATCACTGTCGTCACTCAAAAAGCTACCTACATGCGAACAAGTTGCAAGTAGTCCCACAACCTTTCCAGGAGATCATCAAAGTTCCAACGGTGATGTGCAGAAATTGGTACGCAGTGTGGTATTTTATAAATGACATCCAGTTCCTCCAAGGAGATCTGATCTATTTTGTTTAGAACATAAATGCATGGCATGTACACCCTGAAGTGGAGAAAACAGGACTTTGAGTCTGCACGTTAGTCCAACCAAGGCTTGCAAACACTCATATTATTTAAGCATGGAATTACTTAAGCTAAAATATCGTACAAGTATATTAAAAAAAAATCATAAAATGACTATTACAATTTTGGATGTTCAGTTAATGGCTTACAATCTTTTATAATTTATATTATAAAATTACGTCGGGACTTTCATATGAAGAAAGATTGGATAGACTCGGCTTGTACTCACTGGAATTTAGAAGATTGAGGGGGGATCTTATAGAAACTTACAAAATTCTTAAGGGGTTGGACAAGCGAGATGCAGGAAGATTGTTCCCGATGTTGGGGGAGTTCAGAACAAGGGGTCACAGTCTAAGGATACAGGGGAATTCCTTTAGGACCGAGATGAGGAAAACATTCTTTACACAGAGAGTGGTGAGTCTCTGGAATTCTCTGCCACGGAGGCCAGTTCATTGGCTATATTCAAGAGGGAGTTGGATGTGGCTCTTGTGGCTAAAGGGATCAGGGGGTATGAAGAGATGGCAGGTACGGGATACTGAGTTGGATGATCAGCCATGATCATATTGAATGGCGGTGCAGGCTCGAAGGGCCGAATGGCCTACTCCTGCACCTATTTTTCTATATACTGCACAAAGTAATACAATGATGAAAAGATATATAATAAAGTGAGAATGGATTATAAATTGGAAAATCTTACATGACTAAAATTATGGAAGCAGTGGGAGCAGTGAATGAAAATATAAAATTAATGATATCCAGATTTTCAATCAGTGAGACAAATGAATAAGTTCAGAGAGTGCACGGGGTGGAAGATTGCAACCTTCACGTGGTCCACCCTGTTTCGACTAATGCAATCAACTCGACGTGCACAAACGGATCAAACAGAACAAGTTGTTCAACAACTTTAGGCTGTGCACGCCACACGAAAGAAGAAGAGAATGCACAGCCAGGACACACATGGCAGAATGGATTGAGAGAAAAGTAAAGTGTAAGAGTAAAATACATTTATTTGTAAAGATGATGTGTTCCACCAAATTATTAGAGGATTGAATTCCTCCCACAAACCAAAGACATACTTATTGGTAAGTTCATTGGCCAATGTACGTTATCCCTACTGCAGGTGAGTGCACACTGCACCCTAAATTCAGTTCAAAATATTATAGGATGGACATGCAGGCATTAGAGAGGGTCCAGGAAAGGTTTACCAAAATTATCCATGGGATAAGGGACTGCATAGATAGACTAGAGGTTATAACTTTTTTTCAAAAAGGCTTAAGGTATATTTGTTAGAAGGACACAAAATGATGAGAGATCTGGGCAGTGTGGATAGTGAGACAATTACCCTTTAATCTTTCAGCAATCAGGTAAACGACCCACTGACAAAAATCGGTGTGTCTCTATGGGAGATGAAACTTATTAATATTTGAGTTTCAGAATGCATTGTAAGATGGGTTCACAATGCATTCTGAAACTCAAATATTAATAAGCTTCATGAGATCAATGCTTTATTGGCTTAGAAGCCCAAATACGCCAGAAAATAGGAGCAGGCCATCTGGCCTCTCAAGGTTGCTTCTCATTCAATGTGATCTGTCCTAGGCCTCAACTCTCATGCCAGTTCTCCATAGTCCTCAATTCACCAATGTCTAAAAATGTATCTATCTCCTATTTAAATAACTCTGGTGATACCCCAACATTGGGGTAGAGACTTCCACAAATTCACCCCTCTCCACAAGAAGAAATTCCTTGCACTAATTTTTACACAATGGTCCCTGTTCTCATTCAACAATGTCTTGTCATTCAAGATCCTTCTTTTAGAGGCATCATCTCAACAACTACCCGGTCAGACTCCCTCGGGGTCTCATATCTTTCAATAAGATAGTCCCTCATTCTTCTAAACTCCAAATAATACTCATCTAACATCTACAATAATTCATGATAGAACAGCCCTCTCATCCTAGGAATTAGCCCAGTGAATCTTTTTGGACAGCCTCCAATTCCATTACATTCTTTTTTAAGCAGACCAAACTGCATAATTCTGATGAAATATATTCTATGTGTTGTTAACTTGGTTTCTCCTTCAACATATGCTGCCTTGACCTGCTGAATGTTTCCAGTAGTTTATGCTTTTATTTCAGCCTCTGCAGATTTTTGATTTCCACATACACAGTAGTCAAGGTGTGGCTTCTCTATGGCAACAAAGGTCACATTGCCATTACTTCATGCACAAGAGCACCCAGATCCCTCGTTTGCAGTCTCTCACCATTTAAATGATAATCCATCTTTTGAATCAACACCTGATGCAGATGCTGCTGCAGAATACTTACCGATTACCTTCAACCACATCAATCAGGTCATCCGCTGTTGAATCGCCTCGTAATGTGATGTCAGCATTGTGGATTTTATATTCAGCGAGGATACTTTTCACAGTTTCCATGTCCAGTTCAGACTGCACACACTGTAGAGCAAAACAGAGTAAAATGGATATACAAAGGTAACGGCACACACCATTCTCTGAGATAATGCAGTTTTGCTCGGTGATCAAAGCTGGACATCGGAAGACAAAACATCGATCAGTTAATTCTTCATTTCATTTGCACGACCAGTAGATAGTTGCAGATTTGTGCTACTTCAGCCCTGTTGGATGTTCTTTTGATGTTAACATTTTAACCTATTTTTTGTAGGTCAGTCAGGGCATTTGTCTGGGAAGCTGGAGTTAATTCTGTACAGGAACAGGTGAAAAATCAAGGCTCAGCATAAAATTAATCTGTTGGTCCTACAAACATATTGTGGAGACACAAGGAATTGCAATTGCTGGTTTTAAAAAGACAAAATGCTGGAGCAACTTAGCAGGTTAGGCAGCATCTCTGGAGAACATGGACAGGTGAAATTTCAGATTGGCACCCTTTTCAGGCTGACAGTAGTAGGGAAGAGAAGGCAAGAAGAAAGGCAGGCCAAATACCAAATATTCAAAATAAAAGCCTCCAGATATTGCAGTAAATGCAGGCCAGTCAGTTTAATCACAAAGGGTGAGGAAAGTTTTATAATGTACTAGACCAGGTGGGACCCGTTGGGTCCCTGTCACACAGGAGGCCTGGTCCCCTAACGCAACCCATTCCCCAACGCAATATTCCACCACTCATCCGTTGCCCCCAACTGTGCCAGGGCTGCTCATTTTCCCCTTATTTACCCTTATTTACCCTCCCTCATTTTAAACTATTAAAAAAATGCATTGCACTTGCTTGGGCTGGCAAGACTCAGTGTCCTGGGATTGCAACATTGTACTACAAGCTCAACATTTGTAGGTGTCACAAAGCTTAAAGCATAGGAGGATAGTAAGAAAATACAATGGGCAGACACATGACAGGTGACATTTACAGCAGATAAATCTTTGTGGTGTTACAGTGTGGTAAAAGAGGCACAATATAAACTGAATGCTACAATTTTAATGAGGGTACAAGTACAGAAGAATCCAAGGGTATATGTGCACACATCACTGAAAATGTAAAAGGAGATTGAGAAGTCATGATAAAATTTAGCAAAGCACTGATTCAAGAAACAAATACCAAACTGCTGGCTATAATGATTCAAATTTAATACAGATGACAAAAAAAGCCCACTCCTGAATCTTGAAATGTATTTTGTTCTGGGAACATGCCTTAAAAAAGATATCCGTATCTTACGGAGTGCAGAATGATTTCAGGGATGTGGAATTTCAGTTGTGCAATGGTTGTTGTTGGTTGAAAGAGGATCTTACAGTAGCAGTTAAAATCTGAATTATCCACACAGGGATAAACTGTTTCCAGACCATTTACAAAAGGACCAAATACCACAAAATGATAGCAAATGGGAAAATAACAAAAAGGAAAATGACAAAGACTGTGCGTAGGTGATTAGTGTCTGGAGAAATTGTGGAGGCAGATTCAATTCTAAGTTGCATTCCCAGAAAACGCTGTTGTCATGATTTTCCGTAACACAAATGCGTGCATCTCCACATGCATCACAGAACTCAAATTGTAAAGATAAACTTCTTGTCTGTGAGGCAACATTTTATTTCATATGTCAAATTTTGGGGCAGTGATTTTTGAATTCTCCAAGGGTTCCCATAACTTGAATATTCATTGTGAGAGGGTGGCCTGTAATGTATTCAAGAGTTAGTTAAACATCTGAAGGGAAAGCATGTGTAGGATTTTGAGACGACAAGCAAACAGGGCTTGGAGTCAAAAGGACTTGATGGGTTTAATGGGCTAATTGTGATTAAGGCTAATTCAGCAAACCACAGACAAAGTCTGTGATTGATGGTGACGTTCACAATGAAAAGTAATCAAATTGATTAAAATTAATCTAAAAATTATTAAAGACTAAAACACCGCAAAACACATATAAAGAAATACATGTACTATTTTTGTTTCCTCAATTAATTCAAATATTCTGAAACTTACCAGTCTGCACCAGGTTAGTCGCTCTCCATTAAAATTAATTGAGTTGCTGAACCAACACAAGTCTAACCGGATCCGTTTGGAAGCATAAGGAATCTGATGCTCCATGTTGCAGCACAGTCTGAATGACAGTAGCGAGTATGAATTGCCCTCAAAAATATATCTCGCTTTCAATCTGACCACATTGCAAAATGTTTTTGCTAATCTGATTTGTATCCAGATTTTTAGTTTAGTTTAGTTTAGAGATACAGAGTCTGCACCAACCAGCGATCCCCGCACAATAACACTATCCTACACACCAAGGACAATTTTACACTTATACCAAGCCAATTAACCTACAAACCTGTACCGTCTTTGGTGTGGGAGGAAACCGAAGACCTCGGTTTCAATCAGTGAGATTGAAACCCATGCAGGTCACGGGAAAAACATACAAACTCCACACAGACAGCACCGGTAGTCAGGATCGAACCAGAGTCTCTGGTGCTGTAAGGCAGTAGCTCTACAGCTACGCCACCGTGCCGCCCTATGGATCCTGGATGGGTCATCAACATCATTGGGTTCCTGCTTATCTTATTGGTACAGCAAATAAATGCTTAGAAATGTAAAGGGTTCATTTTACCTGCAATCTTTGCTCATTTGAACCATGCACAAATGGCTCAAAAAATAAAACAAATACATTTCCCAAGCATCCATATACGAATATTATAAATGAAATTATAAAAACACAATATCCATGGATAATACAACACTGTAACGCAACTGTATAAAACAACCATGATTATAACCAATACTAAACAGCTGTTTAAACCAATCCAATGGGATGAAATTACATCTCCATCCCCAGACCACCCAACATCGATCACAGGTTCATGCAATACTGATCCAATGTCAACCTTTTTAATAATTTATTGTCGCATACCGTAGATGTCAGATTAATGCCTCCCTTATCCTTCTTCCTGAACCCGATGTTGGGAGGCTGCTTGTTAAGCCGGATTCCAAAGCCTTCTACTTCATTCTCAATTATCTTCTTGTGTACCAGAGGCTTCAGCACATCGAGTACGATCAGGATTAGGTTACAGGTCCGAGCCACTGAGATAGAGGAAGGAAACAACACACTGAGTTTACCAACGGATCCTTTGAAAAAGAGACAAAGTTTGTATTTACCATTCCCAGAGAAAACTTCATTTACCCGTTTGCTGATGACACACTGCAATAGACCAGATCTCAAACAATGATGAGATGGAGTAAAGGAAGGAGATCGAATGCTGACTGACATGGTATCAAGATATCAACCTCTCCAGCAAGATGAAGGGACTAGTTAATGACTTCAGAAAATGACTTGGTCTGTGCCCCAGTCAGCATCAATGGTGCACAAGTGGAGATGTTAAAGAGCTTTAAATACACATGGCCATAATAAACCAATATCAAGACAAGAATTACAGGTTACTAGATTCCTTGTCCTGCACACACGATTTGCTGGGATATATAATGAAGTGTTCAGAACAGTTCTTTACTCAAAAATTAAATTAATCTTTTGTCATATGTTGAAACATGCAACTTACCAGCAATAACCTGTCGCCCACGGCCTTTGCCATCTTTGGCTCCCTCAATGATACCTGGAAGATCAAGCAGCTGGACAGGAATAAAAATATGGTTAAATGGTGATGTCCAAAATATATTAATATATCGTGCAAAATCAAATGAAAACCCCTCAAAATCTATCCCAACGTTGTCTTCCACCGTCACTGTAATACGTAGTCCGTCTGTCCACTGTCACTGTAATACAGATTCCATCTACAACACCTATCTATCATTTCCAGGAGACAAGGAAATCATTCCTTCGTCAGGTCAGCTCGAATTTCAAGAACATGTTTGTGTTCTGTACAAACTTTAAAATAATTTTACACAATGTATTTAATCAGCATGTTTGTGGACCAATATTGCTGTCTCTTTCACACAGTTAAAGGGCAAATTTACTGAAGGTGACAAGTGTCATCATAGCCACGTATTTTCTGTTGACTGGAATAAACTAAGGCTCCTAAATGCACCAGCAGACAAGAAAATACCAAGCTCACGTTGACTACGTTAATAAGTTTGGAAGGATAACCATTTTTTTTACTTTACCACACACAATTTAACTCTATCTACAGTTACCCATCTGAGTTTCCACATCATACCTGTATCTTGGCTCCTTTATAGCGAATCACCCCTGGTACCGTGGTCAAAGTAGTAAACTCATAGGCTGCAACTTCAGAATACACTCCTGCCAGATTACTTAGTAATGTAGATTTTCCAACAGACGGGAAACCCACAAACCCAATCCGGGCATCCCCAGTCTTGGCAACATCAAACCCTAGCACCAACAAGAGATATAGAGGAAAAACAATCATCAATAAATTCACACTGGCATAAAAATGTACCAAATTTTATAAAAGTACTTTTTAAAAATTTTTGGCATGTGCAATTTGGCTAATCACCTACCCTTGACATTCAATTACATTATTGCAAAGTACCATGCTATCAACACCTCAGGGTCATCAATAACCAGAAAATTAACAGACTAGCCATGCATTTACTGTGGCTACTAGAGGGTTAGATGTTGGGTAACCTGCAGCAAGTGACTCACCTTCTGACACCATCATCCACAAGAAACAGGTCAGAAGCATAATTAAATACACCTGCATCAGTGCAGCATTAACAACAGTCAAGAAACATAACACCATCCAGGACAAAGCAACTAAACTGATTGGCACCTTATCCTGCCTAAAAACGAATTCCTCCATCATAGTGCAAGTGACTGCAAGGCGTACCAGCTTCAATGTGCTCTTTAGTTACTTGGCTAAGCTGCTCCGACTGCATCTCCAAACTCACAACCTCTACCACTAAAAAAATAATGTTTTCATAGGAACAGGTGCACCTGTAGAATCCCTTCTAAGGCACATTCCCTCCTGACTCGGAAATATATTGCCATTCCTTCTTCATCACTGGCTCTAAACCTTGGAACCTAAATCAACTGCACCAAGAGTATCTTCACCCGAAGGACTGTTGTGATTCGAGGTGGAAGCTCACCACCACCTTCTCAATAGCAATTAGGCAGTAAATGCTGACTTTATCAATAGTATCCAGATCCTTCAAAAATGAATAATCACATAGAAATATTAATGTTTACAAACATACCATCCTGGATCCAACGGAGCACCTTTCTGTGGTACCTTCGCCACTGACATTATCAATGTTATTCCAATTACACTATAATTTTTCCTATTTCCAGCACTAATTCCATAATCACCTCATGGCTTTGCTTAAAAACTTACATTTACCAAATCGATTCCAGCTGCCAGAATGCAGCTACTCCCAGGGTACGTTCTGGATTTGAAGATCCGTTGCAAGTTCCGGGAGCCGCGCGCGCGGTGCGAGCCAGCAAACACTATACCGCTATTATCGCAAATTCTCTTCCTCATCGCTGTATTTACTCTTTAAAAATACTTCCCAACACCATTCTCTCTAATTATAGTACCCCGCTCACCCTGCACTTTGAACAATACATAAAAGCTTTGAAAGCATTCATCTTCACACATCTGGGCAAAATCAATATTGTGGATATCCCAAATTTCAAAAAATAAGACAGCAAATACTAGACATTCTAATACAAATCCAGTACCTTCACCAGGTCCTCCTCCACCTCCTCCTTTGGGAGTGATAAGTTCTCGGCGTAGTTTGGCCAGACGGGCTTTCAACAGCCCCAAGTGGTGAGCCGTTGCTTTGTTTTTCTGTGTCCTGGCCATCTGATCAAGAAACCAAGGAAGAGGTTTATAGAACCATTGCATGGTGTTGTGTGTTTATAGTTACCAATATATCCTGACACAGATCCATAATGATGGTTGTACAGTTATTACTACTGACACCGAAAATACTTGGATAACTACAAGTCAATGCCATCCAACAGAAAGATCACCACCATATCCGAAGGCAAGGGTTCCCAACCTGGGGTAAATTTCGCCTACCCAGTGGGTACATTTATTGAGTCTGGATTTGTTAAAAAACAGTATTTTTTAATTTCCCCTTTGTCGGTTGCTTTATTATGGCAGAAGTGTAAACTCAAATTACTGAAAAAAACGGGGTGGGGGTAAATTTACATTCGAATGGTTGCCTGGGGTAAACGGGACGAATAAGGTTGGAAACCCCTGACCTAAGGGGAACTGAATTGTTTATTGGAGTGGTCGAGCACCTGTTACGCAAAGGATGATTTGAGGGTTTAAAATCTCCAAATTGTAAAGACTATACCATTGAGTTAACACAGTGATGCCAGACAAATACAAAACACCCTCTGAAAAAGTTGCTCCTCAGGTTCCAAGTCTTTCCCCTCTCACCTTAAACCTAAGCCCTCTAGTTCTTGATTCCCCTCCCATGAAAAAGACTCGTGTATTATTAATCGAAGTTGGTGAACAGTATTCATCTATTCCTTCAGCTAATGGGATTGGCTTTCTGGCTATAGTATGATTCCATTGCTTAATCAAAAAGTTGTTCTGCATTGTAGTTCCACATTTATCGTATTGTATCTAAAACCCTTTTCTACACTCCCTTCTGAATATGTCCCGTCAAATTATATGTTGTGGTTTAATCCAATTGTGCTACATTTGATGGGGAAAAAAGCATCATACATGGCCAGCCTTGATCTGCTGGGTCAGTTTTTTATTTTTGCATTGTTCAGTAGAGTACCAGTGAAGATTTGTGTTCAGTGAAGACAAAAAATAATCGTCACACTCCTAATAAAAACGTCATCAACAAATATTACTGCAACTGGTAGACTGGCTAGGAGATGGACTACCTCCCTCATATTTATTTTCTTCCCCTATGCCTCAGGCTTAATCAGACAGTTGTGCCCTTCAAGTATCAGAAGCTACTTCAGTGGTGAATCATGAGATCCCACTACCATCCCCACCTACACCAATAACATCGAGTAGAGTCAACTCAATTGTGATTCTTCCATTTGGCACTCAACAGCATGGAAATGACACTTCAACTGAGGGAGTGTAGAAAACGTGCTCGCTATTGGACCCCAAGGAGTTATCTCCCCCGAATGCATGCCATCAACTTCTGCATCTGTTCTCTTAGCAAGACATGGCATACCCAGGAACTACAGTGGAAGAATCTTGGTGAAAGGAAGGGTTTTGAGTGTCTGATTCTATCCAACTCATTTGATTAGATAACAGGACAGTTACGTCAATTTTGGGTAAAAGCTCCAGATACTAGCGAGTCAAATGGATTCATCCAGCTTCAATGTATGCAGGACTCGGGTCAAGGCAATAGGGTTCTACGTTTTGAGATTGATTATAGTTTGATGACCACAGTCGCTAGTTCGACCATTTTATGGAACATAAAGCATATTACTACACCTCTGAAGTCATCAAGAATGGATCTTCTACGTCATCAGCAGTGACAGAAACATTCCATCCATAAAGCGAAATCAACTTTACACCTCCACACACCGTCTATAAGATTACACGAAATGTACTACCGAAACATGGCACAAGAACAACAAGTGCATGGGATCCTATCAATTAGAGAATAACTGATCGTCATCACTTGGAAAAAGGCCACTGTGCCACACGTCACTGGTTTAAAACACAGTAAAAGTCGATGAGTTACGAAACATTATCTCTGAACAGGAGACGCATGTCAACCCCGGTATCGCGTGTTCATCAAAGTAGCCGCGGTTGAAGTAACCGGGAAGCCCGGGCCCTCGGTACATCCACGTGAGAATCAGGGTCCATGGCGTCGGAAGGGGAGAGAGAACTCGGGGTCGGCGAGGAGCAGCGCGGACCCGCCGACTGGGCCAAGGCTCCGGTGGATAGGTTGATCACTGTTGATCTTTTTGTCGGTACGGAGAGGGGAGAGGAGAATGGGGGCAGCCCTGACCCGCCCGGCCTGCTCACTCGGTGGCTGCGCTCCGCTTCACGTTACCTCGGCCTCGATCTCCGATATTTTCAGTAGGATGCTCATCCTGGCGCTGCGCTGCCCGCGGGCCCGGCCACCGCCGCTGCCCTACGCTCGGCCCGATGCCTCTCCCAGTGACGGCTTGCCACCCACACTCGGCCCGATGCCTCCCTCAGCGAGGGGCTCGCCGCTTGCCACTCGCCGGCTTTCTCCGTTAGCGTGGGCCCGCAACCCGCCACCGCAAAGCTCGCGAGATCAGTCGCTGAACCAGAGTCGTCGTCGTCGTCGTCTTCGGCTGGGGGGGGGGGGGGGGGGCTAGACTGCGCATGCGCCCTCCCACCGTTGTTGCTCAGCGACGCCCGACCAAAACCTCTTAAAGGGATGAGCAACCAATGTCTCTTAAAGGGATGAGCGACTAAAGCTTCTTGAAGTAACTCACTCACCGTCGGCCAAGCGGGGTAGAGCTCCCTCATGCATTAAGTATCGTCTTTAAAAGTAGACAAGAGACTAAGCAAAACTTTGCAGGTTAATTGGCTTGATAATAATGTAAAATTGTCCAAGTTGGCGATATGCAGAGTACTACCCTGCCGACTACAAAATTCAGAAGGTTGGGGGCTCGTTAGTTATGTCGCTTCAAAGGTCATTGTGGAAAATAAAAGCTCACGGTGAAGGAGATAACGTATTGGCGAGGATAGGTGAGAGTTGGCTGACAGGAATGAGAGAGACGGTTTACACAGGTCCTTTTTTCTTGTTGGCAAGATTTTCTGTCCAGGCTGGAGGGTATCTTTGCTTCCATTCTGGTTTGTATGTTCTGAGGTGACCAATGAAGTCTCACTATTTTACAGATGGGGCAGAAGGTATTGGTACCGGTTAATTCTTGTCATGTGTATCGAGATACAATGAAAACCTTTATGTGCTATCTAGTCAAATCGTACTACCTAATCGTACAATCAACCCATAGATAAGTACAATAGGTACGGAAAAGATTTAAAAAAATATCAGCGTGCAGAATGTACATCCGTCTAAAAAAATAGTTGAATCTCGGGCTGATTTTGCTATTTTTTTCATATGATGAGTTTCTATGTCCATTATTTGTTCTTATATTTTTCGGAAACCTATAAATCTCTCTGAAAAAAAGTTTCTGGCTATATTCCAATATCCAGGTATTAATTTCTAGTGATTTCTGTGAAGTATGCTTTCAGTTCGATATGAAAAAAACAATTTACAACTGCTGTGCTGAAGAAGAAATGATCCCAGTGGTCCTTAAAATATAAAGTTTGAGGAGTGGAGAAAGGTGTTATTCTGAGACAAAAGCATTTAGTTCAGGGCCCTGTTCGTCGACATGTTCGGAGAGCCAGTGAGAAAATGCCAAATCATCAAATACCTGAAAAGATAATATTCTGGGGTTGTTTCATCTTATACAGTGTGGGTCCACTGCACCCATTTGATTAAATGATGAAATCCCTACAATATATCGAAGTATTGCAGAGAAGAGTGGTGCTGGAGATAGCAAAGACTTTTCCAGATGTATATAGAAACATAGAAATTAGGCGCAGGAGTAGGCCATTCGGCCCTTCGAGCCTGCACCGCCATTCAATATGATCATGGCTGATCATCCAACTCAGTATCCCGTAATATTCCACTTGCCACTTGTCTGCCCACTCTCCCAACCTGTCCAAGTCCTTCTGCAGAGTCCATGCTTTCTCTACACTACCTGCCCCTCCATCTATTTCCGTATCATCTGCAAACTTCAGCCTTCAATATGGGATATTCCAGCAAGACCTTACACATCAATGATGGTGACCCAGGTTTTCTAGCAGAAGGGGATAGAAAAACTGGGTTACCATCATTGATGTGTAAGGTCTTGCTGAAATATCCCAGATACATCTGGAAAAGTCTTTGCTATCTCTAGCACCACTCTTCTCTTGGACTGGCCCAGTAACTCATCTGACCTGAATCTGATTCAGAATCTGTGATCAATTATCAAGGAGAGACTGAAAGGAAAGGACTGTACTACAAGACAAGCTCATCGAGGCCATAATTTAGCTGTTGTATTGAAATGAAAAAATCCTTGGAAACTCATTAATTCCATGCCAAATCATGTCAAAGACTTGACAAAGAACCGTAATGGACATATAATGTACTAAAGACATAATGGTGTAATGATAATGAATAAAAGGTAGCTCTGCAACATGTATACTGACTTGTTATATTGTCAAGCATATACTCGGTGATTCAATTAATGTGCATAAGTATGTAGTGTTGCAGCATTATCGCAATACAGCTACAGAGAAAGCACAGATAAAACAAACATGCAATGAGGTAGATAGATCAGGACTACACCCTTAGCTTATGAGAGTAGAACAGTAACAGGAGCAGATCCTTCAGCCCACAATGCCTGTACGATGGCTGAAGATGTGGGTAGTTTGTGAGGTGGTGAACTTTTTCTGTCCTCAATGTAGGGTTTGTGCATACTCACCATGCATGGAATCAAGGTCCTCAAGATGTAAGGAGTGCTGCATCACAGAGATGGGTGCTTCTGCCTGCGAGTTTTACAATTTGTATAATAACTTGGATGAAGCACCAAAGTATGGTTGCTAAATTTGCTGATATTGAAAAGATAGGTAGAAAGTAAGTTATGTAATGGTCATGAAGATTTGGCAAATGGATTATAATGTGAAATTGATTTTTTTGGCAGGAAAATATATATTAACTAAATATTGAACATTTAAAGAACTCTATGATTTTTGAGTAAAAAAGGCATGCATGCAGGCAATTATGAAAGCTAACACAATGTTATTCTTTATTGTGAGGGAAATTAAATACAAAAATTATGAGAAGATACAAAAAGCTGGAGTAACTCAACAGGTCAGACAGCATCTCTGGAGGAAAGGAATATGTGATGTTTCGGGTTGAGACCCTTCTTCAGACTTTCTGTCCTAGGCCTCCTTCATTGTCAGTCATTGACTCTTCGGCCCACCAGGTCTGCACCAACCAGCGATCCCCGCACACTAATACTACCCTACATTTACTATACTTTTACACTTGTACTAAACCAATTAACCTACAAACCTGCATGTCTTTGGAGTGTTTGACCATGCATGAAAGATCTGACAGGATGGCTCTGTATCATGATGACCTAAACAAGCTATTCTTTCAAAGTTTGGGTAATGAGGCATTCGGACAGTCTGCTCAGGCAATTACTCCATAGGATTCTCCTCCACTTTTGCTCAGGCTTCTGATAACAGTTTGTGCAGACCACTGAGTTATGATCAAAGGTGTTTTGATGGATGGAATATTCCCTGGGAGGGACAGGTGTTGTCTAATGGTCCAACTAATTTCAAGGGAACATGGCCAGACCGTCCTTTATGACATCAGAGATAAACAGAGCCTCAAACCCACTTGCATAGCCAGGATCTCCATACAGCTTAAATTAGTGATGCACAAAGTTTGGTAACATCGTTTGTATATTTTTCTGAGGTTAATGCATCTTCTTCTTGCTTATGGCGTGCACAGCCCAAACTTGTAGGACAACTTGATCTGTTTGATCTTCTGTTTGTGCGCGCCAGGTTGATTGCATTAGTCGAAACAGGGTGGACCACATGAAGGTTGCAATCTGCCACCCCAGGTTAATGCATCAAGGGTCTGCAAACACATTCCATTTTGTGGTTCAGACGAAACCGAGTATCACCACAGAGCAGTTATTGGGTATCGGCCACACATCCACCAAGTTCATTAAATACAACATTCTTCTAGATTAAGCATTTTATCGGGTATAGGCGGTGCAGAACAATCCAACTAAAAGGAATATTTCTGCGCAGATCCATCCTTTGCAATGCAGGGAACACATAGAATTATGCATAAAGCAATCTTTGATTTTGCAAACTCAGGGTCAGATCTTTTGTGCATGGTCAGAATATCAACTTGATGACCACCCAATATGTTAAAAGAAGTTACACACAGCAAAAATCCTCCCACAATAGGACATTCGGGACCCAGGAGGTCAGTGCACTCATTGACAATCCTGGCAGTTAACAAACTTGAATAATACTCAGTGATCATAGCCAAGATAAAATCATGAGAGGAATAAATTGGGTAGATGCACAGAATCTCTTGCCCAGCGTAGAGGAATCGAGGACCGGAGGCCATAGGTTCAAGGTTAGGATGGAGAGTGACAAAATTGTCAGAAACAAGGGTTCTGAATGAACAAAGGTAACTTTGAAGGTATGAGATGTGAATTGGCCAAGATAGACTGGCAGGTGATTCTTAAAAGGTTGACAGTGGATGTGCAATGGAAGGTATTTAAAGACTGCATGGATGAAGTACAAAAATTGGTCATACCAGTTTGGCAAAAGAATAAATCGGGGAAGGTGGTGCATCCATGGATAACAAGGGAAATCAGGGATAGTATAAAAACAAAAGATGAGGCATACAAATTGGCATGAAAAAGCAGCCTACCGGAGGACTGGGAGAAATTCAGCATCCAGCAGAGGAGGACGAAGGGCTTAATTAGGAAAGGGAACATAGATTATGAAAGGAAACTGGCAGGGAACATAAAAACTGACTGCAAAAGTTTTTATAGATATGTGAAGAGAAAGAGACTAGTTAAAACAAATGTTGGTCCCTTGCAGTCAGAAACAGGTGAATTGATCATGGGGAACAAGGACATGGCAGACCAATTGAATAACTACTTTGGTTCTGTTTCACTAAGGAAGACATAAATAATCTGCCGGAAATAGCAGTGGAACGGGGGTCAAATAAGATGGAGGAACTGAGTGAAATCCAGGTTAGCCGGGAGGTGGTGTTGGGTAAATTGAACGGATTGAAGGCCGATAAATCCCCAGGGCCAGATAGTCTGCACCCCAGAGTACTCAAGGAGGTAGCCACAGAAATAGTGAATGCATTAGTGATAATTTTTCAAAATTCCTTAGATTCTGGAGTAGTTCCTGAGGATTGGAGGGTAGCTAATGTAATCCCACTTTTTAAAAAAGGAGGGAGAGAGAAAGCGGGGAATTACAGACCAGTTAGTCTAACATCGGTAGTGGGGAAACTGCTAGAGTCAGTTATTAAAGATGGGATAGCAGCGCATTTGGAAAGTGGTGAAATCATTGGACAAAGTCAGCATGGATTTACGAAAGGTAAATCATGTCTGACAAATCTGGTAGAATTTTTCGAGGATGTAACTAGTAGAGTGGATAAGGGAGAACCAGTGGATGTGTTATATCTAGACTTTCAGAAGGCTTTCGACAAGGTCCCGCATAAGAGATTAGCATACAAACTTAAAGCACACGGTATTGGGGGTTCAGTATTGATGTGGATAGAGAACTGGCTAGCAGACAGGAAGCAAAGTGTAGGAGTAAACGGGTCCTCTTCAGAATGGAAGACAGTGACTGGAGCGGTACCGTAAGGCTCAGTGCTGGGACCCCAGCTATTTACAATGTATATTAATGATTTGGACGAGGGAATTCAATGCAACATCTCCAAATTTGCAGATGACACCAAGCTGGGGGGTATGGTTAGGTGTGAGGAGGATGCTTGGAGGCTGCAGGGTGATTTGGATAGGCTGAGTGAATGGGCAGATGCATGGCAGATGCAGTATAATGTGGATAAATGTGAGGTTATCCACTTTGGTGGCAAAAACATGAGGGTAGACTATTATCTGAATGGTGGCAGATTAGGAAAAGGGGAGATGCAACGAGACCTGGGTGTCATGGTACACCAGTCATTGAAAGTAGGTATGCAGGTGCAGCAGGCAGTGAAGAACGCAAATGGTATGTTTACATTCATAGCGAAAGGATTTGAGTATAGGAGAGGGAGGTTCTACTGCAGTTGTACAGGGTTTTGGTGAGGCCACACCTGGAGTATTGCGTACAGTTTTGGTCTCCAAATCTGAAGAAAGACATTCTTGCCATAGAGGGGGTACAGAGAAGATTCACCAGACTGATTCCTGGGATGTCAGGACTTTCATATGAGGAAAGACTGGATAGACGCAGCTTGTACTCACTGGAATTTAGAAGATTGGGGGGGGATATTATAGAAACTTACAAAATTCTTAAGGGGTTGGACAAGCTAGATGCTGGAAGATTGTTCCCGATGTTGGGGGAGTCCAGAACAAGGGGTCACGGGGGAATTCCTTTAGGACCGAGATGAGGAAAACATTCTTTACACAGAGAGTGGTGAGTCTCTGGAATTCTCTGCCACAGAAGGTAGTTGAGGCCAGTTCATTGGCTATATTTAAGAGGGCGTTAGATGTGGCACTTGTGGCTAAAGGGATCAGGGGGTATGGAGAGAAGGCAGGTACGGGATACTGAGTTGGATGATCAGCCATGATCACATTGAATGGCGGTGCAGGCTCGAAGGGCCAAATGGCCTACTCCTGCACCTATTTTTCTATGTTTCTATGTTTCTAAGGTGAAGAGGAAAAGATTTAATAGGAATCTGAGGGGTAACTTTTTCACACAAAGGGTGATGGATGGATGGCACAAGCTGCCAGAGGAGGTAATTGAGGCTGGAACTATCCCAACTTTTAAGAAACAGTTACATGGATAGGTCAAGTTTGAAGGGATATGGACCA
The DNA here is from genome assembly GCA_963514005.1 of Raja brachyura. The sequence goes on from OY740808.1 coordinate 15,171,182, forward strand.
AGCGCAGGCAGGTGGGACTAGTGTAGCTGGGACATGTTGGCTGATGTGGGTAAGTTGGGATGAAGGACCTGTTTCCACACTGTATCACTCTGTGACTTTACTAAGAACTTGTAAGCTCTGACAATGACATTGACATGCTGTTCTATATTAGAGTGAGCTGGTGGGTCAAGAGGAGTTCATTGAGGCAACAGTTCAGTTATTTCTTGATAGTAATACCCACCATGAAGACAGCAAACTTTATTTCAGTTTGTTCTTCTAGAGGAAGGTAATCCCATTTCCTCCTAACAAATTTTCAGGGGTTACACAAAAAGCTGGAGAAACTCAGCGGGTGCAGCAGCATCTAAGGAGCGAAGGAGATAGGCGACGTTTCGGGTCGAGACCCTTCTTCAGACAAATTTTCAGAGCAGTCTTGTCACGATCAGCATCCCACTTAAACAGAAACCCAAATAATTGCCTTACAACCCCTATCCAGGCACCGAGTAGATGTCCTCGTGTGTGAGTGCAGAGTAGACATTTGTGCATTTATCCGCATGTGTTAACATCACTACAACAGGCAAAGTGCTCAATCGCCTTTGAGCCACCCGCCCCGCGGCACTTTAACTGCATCGTGCATACGGTGTCAACACACCCCGCCCAAACGTATATACGCTGGAGTGGGGCCAGAGTGCCTGAACTGGCCTGAAGTCAAGCAAAATTAGTAGCTGTGGAAGGACTCTTTGCACACATCAGGTTGATTTGTTGAGAGATACAAAATGCTGGAGTAACTCAGCGGGACAGGCATCATCTCTGGAGAGAAGGAAGGGATGACATTTCGGGTCGAGACCCAAGAATTACCCAGGGATCCAGGAACAATCACAATCATACTTTATTAGCCAAGTATGGTATGTTTTGCAACATACAAGGAATTTCATTTGCCAAGAAATCAATTCACCACAAACAGAAGGCATTGGTCTATTGGGAGTTGCCGTGATGGGAGAGGCTGTGTGTTACGGTGCAAAAGCTTCGATAGTAAAGTGTTGAGGTTTAGGTTCAAAAGGCTGGGGGGGGGGGGATGAGCAGAGGGTGATGGCAGGTTATTCTTTCTTGATTTTAGTGGAAATGGCAAGCAGGATGGTGTAATGCTCCTCCTGGAGGATGTGGGAAGATAGGGAGACTTCCTGTTTCCCTCAGTTAATACCTGTGGGAAGTGTTGCAAACTTCAGCTCCTTACAGACTACATTAGGGATCCTCAGGCTCATCCAGGGGTGTGGGAATATAATAGATAGGAGTTATAAGTGCGATGGGCATGCCTAAGGTACAGGCAGATAATAGATCTGTGACAACCAGGAAAAGGAGTAGGCAGAAGGTTCAGGAATCCTTTGTGGCTATTCCTCTTGAAAACGCATGTACCTTTTGGATATGTTGGGGAGGGGAGAAGAGTAGCAGCAGTCCTCAGTGTGAAGATAGGACTTTGATGGTACAAGGACTGCATGGTGGCACTTCTTCCAGTACTATCACAGATGAATGCAACTGCTGCAATTAGATTGGTGACATTAAGCACAAGTTGTTTTATCCCTCACAATTAAAATGGAAAATGCTGAATATACTAAGTAGGTCAGGTAGCAACTGTGGAGTTACCTTTTTAGTCACATAAAAGGTTGGAAATAGAACATGTCTTAAGATCTGATGAAGAGGGCTGTGCAAGGAGAGGGACATCAGTCATGGGATGATTGGAATGGAGGCAACGGCTGCAATGGGCCTTTGTGGCCAGCTGCAGCTAGGATTGTAAAATGGCACCGAAATGGTGACTCTTGTAAAAAGAATCAGTGGGCTGCTCTGTACATTCTGTACTAACCAGGGATTGTGCTTATGTGATCTGCAAAAAAAACTATTTCACTCTACCTTGGTACAAGTGATAATAAAGAAACAATTGAACCATCAAAAAAACATTGAGATACCTTTAAATATTTCTGTATTTCTGTCTAAATATTTATGTCTCCTGTAAATTAGATCAAAGTCAAAAGAGTTTATTGTCATGTGTCCCTGATAGGACAATGAAATTCTTGCTTTGCTTCAGCACAACAGAACATAGTAGGTTACACAAAAAGCTGGCGAAACTCAGCGGGTGCAGCAGCATCTAAGGAGTGAAGGAGATAGGCGACGTTTCGGGTCGAGACCCTTCTTCAGACTAGTCAGGGATCAGGGAAACGAGAGATGTAAACAGTGATATGGAGAGATAAAGCAAGAACAATGAGTGAAAGATATGCAAAAAAGTATTGGTGATAAGGAAAGCAGGCCATTGTAAGCTGTTTCTGGTGTGAAAATGAGAAGCTAGTGCGACTGGGGGGGGGGGGGGGAGATGGAGAAGGAATGTCAGGGCCCGAGGGAGAGGTGGGGGGGTGGGGGGGAAAGGAGCAGTCTGGGTTAACAGAATTGAGAAAATTCAATGTTTAAAGCCCAGAGGATGCAGACTCCCCAAGCGGAATATGAGATGTTGTTCCTCAAACTTGCGGTGTTGTTCACTCTGGCCATGGAGGAGGCCCAGGACCGAGAGGTCGGATACGGAGTGGGAGGGGGAGTTGAAGTGCTGAGCCACCGGGAGGTCGGGTTGGTTATTGCGGACCGAGCGGAGGTGTTCGGCGAAACGATCGCCTAGCCTCCGCTTGGTCTCACCGATGTAGATTAGCTGGCATCTGGAGCAACGGATGCAGTAGACGAGGTTGGAGGAGGTGCAGGTGAACCTCTGTCGGACTTGGAATGACTGCTTGGATCCCTGAAAGGAGTGGATGGGGGAGGTGAAGGAACAAGTGTAGCATCTCTTGCGGTTGCAAGGGAAAGTGCCCCGGGGAAGGAGTGGAGCAGGAGGGAAGGGAAGAATTGACGAGGGAGTTGCGGAGGGAGCGGTCTTTGCGGAAGGCAGATAGGGGGGGAGATGGGAAAATGTGGCGAGTGGAGGGGTCACGTTGGGTTCAGATCAGGTGATTAACAACAGATAGTCCTCCGCCAGTTTCGTCACCTCCAACGTGACCCCTCCACTCGCCACATCTTCCCATCTCCCCCCGTCTGCCTTCCGCAAAGACTGCTCCCTCCGCAACTCCCTCGTCAATTCTTCCCTTCCCTCCTGCTCCACTCCTTCCCCGGGCACTTTCCCTTGCAACCGCAAGAGATGCTACACTTGTTCCTTCACCTCCCCCATCCACTCCTTTCAGGGATCCAAGCAGTCATTCCAAGTCCGACAGAGGTTCACCTGCACCTCCTCCAACCTCGTCTACTGCATCCGTTGCTCCAGATGCCAGCTAATCTACATCGGTGAGACCAAGCGGAGGCTAGGCGATCGTTTCGCCGAACACCTCCGCTCGGTCCGCAATAACCAACCCGACCTCCCGGTGGCTCAGCACTTCAACTCCCCCTCCCACTCCGTATCCGACCTCTCGGTCCTGGGCCTCCTCCATGGCCAGAGTGAACAACACCGCAAGTTTGAGGAACAACATCTCATATTCCGCTTGGGGAGTCTGCATCCTCTGGGCTTAAACATTGAATTTTCTCAATTCTGTTAACCCAGACTGCTCCTTTCCCCCCACCCCCCCCACCTCTCCCTCAGCCCTCGGGCCCTGACATTCCTTCTCCATCTCCCCCCCCCCCCCCCCCCCCCCCCCCCCCCCCCCCCCCCAAGTCGCACTAGCTTCTCATTTTCACACCAGAAACAGCTTACAATGGCCTGCTTTCCTTATCACCAATACTTTTTTGCATATCTTTCACACATTGTTCTTGCTTTATCTCTCCATATCACTGTTTACATCTCTCGTTTCCCTGATCCCTGACCAGTCTGAAGAAGGGTCTCGACCCGAAACGTCGCCTATCTCCTTCACTCCTTAGATGCTGCTGCACCCGCTGAGTTTCTCCAGCTTTTTGTGTAACCCTCGATTCTCCAGCATCTGCAGTTCCTTCTTTAGAACATAGTAGGCATTGACTACAAAACAGATCAGTGCATATACCATTATATACATAAATACACACATGAATAAATACATTGATAACGTGCAAATAACAGATAAAGGGGTATTAATGTTCAGAGTTTTGTCCGAGACAAGTTTAATAGCCTGATGGCTGTGGGGAAGTAGCTATTCCTGAACCTGGTTGTTACAGTCTTCAGGCTCCTGTATCTTCTACCTGAAGGTAGCAGGGAGATGAGTGTGTGGCCAGGATGGTGTGGGTCCTTGATGATGCTGCCAGCCTTTTTGAGGCAGCGACTGCGATAGATTCTCTCGATGGAAGGGAGGTCAGAGCTGATGATGGGCTGGGCAGTGTTTACTACTTTTAGGTTAGATTGTTGTTATTTAAATTTTACATAGAAGAGTTTATTATTAAATAAAAGGATCAGGACAAAGATTCTTATTGTGGCTTTCTCTACAGGTCTGGAACATTCAATTTTAAATATTATAGCAATAACATAGTTACCAGTTGTCATGCAATGAAGTCTTTTAAACTGGTACTTCCGTAAAACATCAATGCTATTACATATGTCACATGTTACAACAAGTAGTTCAAGCTGTAAAGACTTTTGTCCATTCAAATTATGAAGGAAACAAACTAAAAGGAAGCCATTATTTTTTGTATTTAATTAATCATTTTAGGCTTTTCAGAAAAATTCTTGCCCTTCAAGAAGCAAGAGTACTACAAAACAAATTAGTGGAGACATTCATCGCATTAAGCTGCGTCTGCGGATGGAAATGGAAAGACAAAGTTTCGGGCTGCAACCCTTTGTCAGACTGAAAGGGAAATAGCTGGAACGGGTAAGTGAAAGGGGTCGGACAGTCTCTTGTATGCATGCAAGAGAATCATATTTGTTTCATGCTTGATTGACGAAGGGAATGTACATTGCATTCAAAGTATTCAGACCCCTTCACTTTTTCCACATTTTGTTACGTTACAGCCTTATTCTAAAATTGATTAAATTATTTTCTTTTTTTTAAATCAATACACACACAATACCTCAAAATAAAAGAGGGAAAACAGATGTTTATAAACAGTTTTGCCAAGTAAAAAAGAAATAACTGAAATATCACATTTACATAAGTAATCAGACCCTTTGCTATGACACTCAAAATTGAGCTTCGATGCATCCTGGTTCCATTGATTATCCTTAAGATGTTTCTACAACTTGATTGGATTGCACCAGTGGTAAATAAATAGATTGTACATGATTTGGAAAGGCACACACCTGTCTATATAAGGCCCCGCAGTTGACATGGCATGTCAGATCAAAAACCAAGCCATGAAGACAAAGGAATTGTCTGAAATGTCTGCAGCATTGCAGGTCCCGAAGAGCACAGTGGCCTCCCTCATTCTTAAATGGAAGAACTTTGAAACCACCAGGATTCTTCATAGAGCAGGCCACCCAGCCAAACTGAGCAATCAGGGGAGAAGCGCCTTGGTCAGGGAGGCGACCAAGAACCTGATGATCACTCTGACAGAGCTCAAAAATTCCTCTATGGAGATGGGAGAACCTTACAGAAGGACAAGTATATCTGCAGCACTCTCCCAATCAGACCTTTATGGTAGAGTGGCCAGACAGAAGCCACTCCTCAGTAAAAGGCACATGACAGCCCGCGTGAAGTTTGCCAAAAAGCACCTAAACAGGAATATCTGGTCTGATAAAACAAGATTGAACGCCAAATGTCACGTCTGGAGGAAACCAAGCACCGTTCATCACCTGGCCAATACCATACCTACGGTGAAGCATGGTGGTGGCAGCATCATGCTGTGGGGATGTTTTTCAGCAGCAGGAACTGGGAGACTAGTCAAGATTGAGGGAATGATGAAAGGAGCAAATTACAGAGAGATCCTTGATGAAAACCTGCTCCAGAGCGTTCAGGACCTCAGACTGGGGCAGAGGCTCACATTCCAACAGGACAACGACCCTAAGCACACAGCCAAGACAACGCAGGAGTGGCTTCATGACAAGTCTGTAAATGTCCTTGAGTGGCCCAGCCAGAGCCTGGACTTGAACCCGATCGAATATCTCTGGAGGGACCTGCAAATAGCTGTGCATCGACGCTACCCATCCAACCTGACAGAGCTCGAGGATCTGCAGAGAAGAATGGGAGAAATTACCCAAATACAGGGGTGCCACGCTTGTAGCGTCATACCCGAGAAGACTTGAGGGTGTAATCTCTGCCAAAGGTGCCTCAACAAAGTGCTGAGTAAAAGGTCTGAATACTTATGTAAATGTGATATTTCAGTTATTTATTTTTAATTACTTTGCAAAAATTTCTAAACACCTGTTTTCGCTTTTTTATTATGGGGTATTGTGTGTAGATTGAGGACAAAAATTAAAAAAATAATCAATTTTAGAATAAGGCTGTAACGTAACAAAATATGGAAAAAGTGAAGGGGTCTGAATACTTTCTGAATGCACTGTATATGTAGAAGGACACCAGTCTATGGAGGTAAATAGGAATGTACGCAATATATTTGCAGAATTAACAAAAACATTTCATTTCGACATTGTTATTTTAAACTACAAACATTGTACTTGCTTAATAGCGTAATCGCTTAATATGTAAAATTTTATTTAAAAAAAATAAGTGCATTTTCAGAACATTGACTGTGAAAGCGAACTTTTGTAAAGTGTAACATAAGATTATTGACAACTTTACTTTATTTTCCCTCTGACAAAAGCAAGCGTACATGGGTAGGTCGAAAAAATAATTTCCATGAAAAACATGAGTTTTAAAAACAATTTGTAGATATTGTAGCATTTTCCCTGAAGATGTTTTCTAAACTAAATTATAAGCCACAGGGAACAAATCACTTTTCAGGGTGTCAGAAATGCTTAGCTGTTTGTGATAGTGCGGACCAAAGTTATCCCCTATTTGCAGTGTAACTTGTTGAATTGTTCATTTGTTTGTGCATCCTCTGTATAAACAAACACTTTTTAGTCAAATAGTTGTCCGATTTTTAAAATGCGGAAAAGGGGAAATAGAGCAGAAGAAAAACGAGTGTGCTGTCATTTTTGAAACATTATCGAAATTTTCCTGGAAAGTCATGACGAGATTTTGTTTTGGCGAGGAGGTGTCTGTCAAGAAATAAATGTTTTCATATGTTTGAAGAAAACATAAACTTAAGTTCATGACTTTCCCGACTTTATATTCAGTGAAAAATATGCCACAGATATATTTTACATGTATATATTTATGATTAACATCCAAGAATAATCAGACCTTCTCCTTTGTTCTTCCACCGCATTCTATTTTATACTTATCGTGCTCTATGGAAACATGCCCCCCTCCCAGCCTTTTGTCAGTACGAAGCTCCCCTTTCCTTTCCTGAAAACTTCTTTCAATGAAAAGAATGCAGTCATGCTACCGTGCTGAGAATGCGATCCCCTCCCACCGCCCCCGAATAAGTGCCCCCGGCTACCACTGCTCCTGAATAAATGTCCTCCCGCTCCTACTGCTTCTGAATAAATGTCCCCGGCTCCCACTGTTCCTGAATGTGTCCCTCGCTCGCATTGCTCCTGAACCAATGTTTCCTGGACCATTAGCAACAAGGAATTACAGATGCTGGTTTACAAAAAAAATTACACAAATCTCTGGTCTTTGTTCCAACCATCTGCCTATCAATCGCCGATTCTGCCGCTGCCGCCGCCGCCGCCCCCCTCTCCCCCCCCCCCCCCCCCCCCGCGTCTGCCTACCTTTGTCTGCCAAGCTTTGGGTCCCGACCCAAAACATCACCTATTAATATTCTCCGGAGATGCTGCCCGACCCGCTGAGTTACTCCAGCACTTTGTGTCCCCTCCTAAACCAGTGTTTCAAGAAGGGTCTCTCGATCCAAAACATCACCCATTCCTTTTCTCCAGAGATACTGCCTGTCCCACTGAGTTACTCCAGCATTTTGTGTGTATCTTCCACTCCCACTGACCTGCACCATAGTCCCCTACTCCCACTGCTTCTGAACCAGTGTCACCCGCTCCCACTGCTCCTGAACCCAAGAGCCTGCTCCCACTGCTGTTGAACCGCTGTCTCCCACTCCCTCTGCTCTTGAACAAGTGAGCCCCATTCCTATTGCCCCCAAACTATTGACACCCCTCCTTGTTGCCCTGTTCACACTGCTTCTGAAGCAGTGACTGCTGCTTCTGAACCAGTGATTCCAGCTCAGGAGCAGTGAGAGTGTGTACCTTTGGTTCTAGCAATAACCTGCTTGCTATTAACAGAAAGCATCCTGTGTAGCTTTTTAATCACTTTGTTTACCTTTCAGATACCTTTAAAGATTGGTGGACATAGACTTCAAGTTCCCTGTGTTCCCTCATGGCAATCACAGAGACTTACAACAGAAACAGCATATTTGGACCACCACATCCATGCCACCCATTTTGCCCACCTACATTCATTCCATTTACCCACATTGGTATCCTTCCCAATTGCTTATTGTTTTTGTCAAAATGCCTCTTAAACGTGGTAATTATATCCAATTCCACCACCTCATATCTACCACATTCATTAAAAAATAGCTCTCAGATCTGCTTTAAAAACCCCCTCACCCATGCCTTATTTTTTCCCATCCTACCGTGGGAAAATGACCCAATATATTTCTATCAGGTCACTTCTCTGCCATCTTTATTCCAGATAAAACAAAATCAGCCTATCCAGTGTCTCCCATAACAAGTCATCCAATCATTGCAACATTCTGATGAATCTCCTCTGCACTCCACACAATCACAACCTTCCTATTACGTGAATTATATATCATATTGCCTCGTTTCACCATTGTAAACCTCACACTCAGATTCTTCTGCCAAATTTCATATTCCTGATCCAAAAACTTTCCCTTCATCAAGCTCATGACCAAACTTCTGTAGCTATCTGCAAACTTCTTTCTCAAATCACATTCATTAGGTCAAATTATCAAATATCAAGTTCAAGTGAGTTTATTGTCATGTTTATAAATATATATTTATATTCACACAAACTCTCATCTACCATTACTAACTCAACAACAAAGTTAATTATGGATCCAATACTGTTTGGGTAGCTTACAACCAAACGGTATTAAACATTGAATTCTCCAATTTTTGGTAATTAATTAACCAACAAACACTCTTTGTTGGCCCTTCAAAAGGCCAATTATGTTTTAAACCACTCCAATATGGATCGTGGACCTGTTGAGAGGGGCCCAATCCAGCTGTGCAGGTCACTTCACTGGTTCCAGTGTCCCATGAATCTAACACCATCTCTCCTGCCATGCATTCACCTCTACTGTCATCTTGTTTCTACAGCCACTGGTTCTACAGCCACTGTTTTTACAGCCACTAGGGTTATTCTGAAATTAATACTACTGAGATCCAACAGCACTTCCCAGACCCTCCTTCAAGAAAGTCATGGGCTATAGATAAACAAAACACAGGATCTCCTTCAGGTCACACAGAATCCTATATTGGAAATATATATTTGTTTCATCATTGCTGTTCCTTCCCAAATCATGCAACTCCCTTTCTCACTCGTACTTTGGGCTACCTTCTCCAGTAGAATGGTAGCAGGTTCAACAAGGTACACCTTCTCAATGGTAATTAAGGATGGACAATAAATTTAGACTTGTCAGCACACCCATATCCCAAAAAAATGATCACCGGTAAAATGGTAGCTCACACCTAAAGGGCAATAAGGCTACCCTTGCTGGCATACCCACATCATAAAAAAGATTAAATAAATATTTCCTAAAACCAAGCTACAATATTTCAACTCTTTCTCTACCTATGTTGCAGTCACATATAAGGACCAAGGTCTCTGACAAATAATCTTATCCCTCCAGAATGTAAAATGGTAATTTCCTTGACCCTGGCACTCTGGGAGCCACATAATATCCTGGAATCACATCTGCTTGCTCCCCTGACTATTGGATTTCCTGTATCTATTGCTGTCTTGAGCATTCTCTTCCCTCCCTGTACAGCTGAGCCAACCAAGGCACTATTGTCTCAGCTTTGACTTTATCCCCATGAAGACAATCTTCCCCATCTGTATTCAGAACCAAATAATGGTTAGTGGCCAAGATGCCCTCAGAGATTTCCTGAACTGCCTGCCTCCTATGATCATCACCCATTACCTGCACTCTCTCTAAAACATGTATTCAAACACATGAGTGGACTGCGCAACCTTAGTTGTTACTCGTTCCAAAACCCAGATTTTGTACTCCTCCAGTTGCTGACATTCCTAAATCTGTAGGCTTCCAGTTCACCATGCACATGCTGGGCCACGGTCTCCAGCTCTCAGTCAATGTCCTCAAGAGCTAGTGTTCCTGACTGACATCCAATGTCTTCCCTGTGCATCCTTCAACTTAGTGCCCCTTTGAATCAGATCTTCTCCACTTCCAAACTGTCCTCCATGCTAGTATCGCACACGTAGTGCCCTCAGCCCGTTCCCTGAGCAAGCATCCCCTTTCCTTAGCCACATCCTCACTGTGTCTCCTGCTCAGCCATCATCATTAGCCACAGTGCTCCATTCTCTGCTGACATCGCCCACTTCAAGCCAATAACCCATATTCTGAGCCAGTTTACTCTGCCTAAGCCAGTATATCTTCTCCTGAATGAATCCCCCTTACTGAGCCAAAGTCTCCCACCATGAGCCAGTGTTCTCACTCTGGACCTATTACCAGTACTCAGCAAGTGTTCTCTCCTAGTACTCAGCTAGTATCCTGTACCCCGTGCCAGCATATCCATGTTATGTTTACTGGCCTTAGTCAATGTTCCCTACCTTGAACCAGTCCTGAAACAATGTCTCCCATCATCAGTAAGTGGTCCCCAGGCAGTGTACCCATCCTCAGCTGGTGCCTCCCACCCCAAGCCAATTCCCTGCCCTGAGCCAGTGTATCCTGTCCTATCTGTATCTGCTATTCTGAGCAATTCCCCCTGAGCATCAGCCAGTATCCTCTCTCCTGAGCCAATGTTCTCCAATCTGAGGCTACAACCCATCATGAGCAACATGAGGGAAGAAGGGTCTTGACCCGAAACGTCGCCTATCTCCTTCGCTCCTTAGATGCTGCTGCACCTGCTGAGTTTCTCCAGCTTTTTGTGTAACCCCCCTATCTTGACCAACTGTTCTCTAACCTCTGCTAGCATGTTCCATCCTCGCACTGGCATCTTCCCGCCGCCTTTCCTGAGCCAGTACCACCCTATTCTGAGGCTGCCGTCACCTCCCTGCCGTCTGCCAGTGCCCCCCTCACCCCCACCTTCAGCTAGTGTTCCACCCCCCTAAACCTATTTTCCACACTGCCTGTGCCCCCCCACCCCCCCAACCAGAGCAAGGACGTTTCCCGCCATCAGCCAGCGTATCCCAACCTTATGCGGGGGACCTCTCGCTCTGAGCCAACGTCTCCGACCCCGAGCCAGTGCCCCCCCCGCCCCAGTGTCTCCCACCCTAAGCCAGTGCCTCCCCAGGCCCCCGGGAGGGGTCGCAGTTGACAGGAAGCGCCGCGCTGCCATGTTGCCGAGCCTCCCGCGGCGCCAGGGCCCGGCGGCTGTGAGGGGAACAAAAGCAGCGCGGAGCGCACCCCGGCCTTCGCTGCGCGGCCTTCCCTCGCTCGGCTCGGCGGCAGGCGGAGCTTTGCACCGCGCGCTCCTTTTCAAATCCACCTGGTTTAAAACCGTGTTGTTCAGCGGCGGAGTTTGAGGGGGGCCGGTTTTTTCCCCCCTCGGTCGCGGCTCCGAGTCGGCGGCGGCGATGGAAAGGGCTGCCGAGCCGTCCTGGAACAGCTACACCTACCAGGTGAGCCAGCACAGCGCCGACATGTTGAAGAAACTCAACGGTCAGAGGAAGAACGGCGGCCGCTTCTGCGATGTGGTGCTGCGGGTGGGCGATGAGAGCTTCCCGGCTCACAAGGCCGTGCTGGCCGCCTGTAGCGACTATTTCGAGTCGGTGTTCGGCGCGATGGTGGATGAGGCCCAAGGCCGCGAGCTGGAGATGCACACCATCAGCGCCAAGGTCTTCAGGGACATCCTGGACTTCGCCTACACCTCCCGCATCGTGGTGAGACTCGAGAGCTTCCCCGAGCTCATGACGGCCGCCAAGTTTCTGCTCATGAGGTCGGTCATCGAGATTTGCCAGGAGGTAATCAAACAGTCCAACGTCCAGATCATGGTGCCACCAGCCAGGGGAGACATGATGGTATTCCGCCCTGCCAATGTGGACTTCAGCTTTGCCCTGGACTTGGCTGCCGCTGCTTGTGCCAATGGCAACTTTATAGGGGAAAATGGACACCTGCAGGGTGCTGGTGATGTCAAGGTAGGTAGCCCAGGTGTCCCAGCTCCTGCCCTTCCGCCCCTGCAGGGTTCATTACCTATGATGGATGGCTTGATGACTTCGCCTGCAGCACCGACCCTGGTGGCTGGTCAATTCCAGGCTCCAGTGAACTCAATGGGCCCTGACCATGGCAAGCTGATCAAGAGGGGGCGAGGACGGCCTCGGAAGGCTCCTCTGTTTGACCTGCCACTGCTCACGGCACCATTAGCCATGAGGGATGAGGGTTTTTACCCCTGCAGCTTCTGTGGGAAAGTGTTCAAGAATTCTAACCGCCTCCTGCTCCATGAGGCGCAGCACACGGGACTGAACGTGGAACTGGGGTCTGGGGAGAATCAGCTTCCAGGACTCGGGGACAATCTGCTGGCTTCTTCGAGCAGCCTTGACAGTCCCCGTAAGAGAGGCAGAATGAGGAAAAATGTGGCCTGTGAGCTCTGCGGTAAAGCTTTTAGGGATGTTTACCACTTGAATCGCCATAAGCTCTCGCATTCAGGGGAAAAACCATTTGAATGTCCCATCTGTCACCAGCGTTTCAAACGGAAGGACCGGATGACCTATCATATTCGGTCTCACGACGGAGCAGTGGGAAAACCGTACATTTGCATCAGCTGCGGAAAGGGCTTTTCAAGGTAAGTAGAGAGTGTTAATGGAAAGATAAATGTGCCATGGAGGAACTCCGTTAAATCGGTTAACGTAGCAAATACTGTGCTAAGCAGTATGGAACTGGAATTGAGCAAGTTTAGAAAACAAAACAGAAAATGCAGTGGTAATCAATAAAATTGCAATTTCTGAAATGATGAATGTTCATGATATTGTCCCTTGAAATGTGGAAAATCTCCTAATAACGTAATTGTAGTTTTGAGAGTGCATTTTAGGTAGATAACTCTGGTTGCTGCAAATGTGAGGTAACAAGATAAAATTGTGTAGATTCGCACTAGGTTCATGTGCAATCAGAATTAATGATCTAAAATAAGTACTGTGCCATTCCGTGCAATTGGTATTTAACAATGACATACATTCTGAATACATTGTTCCCATCTGGTATTGTTGTCAGGAAGTGTTTTTGTTGTTTACCATTACAAAACACATGTAGTGTACTGCTGTGGAAATCAAGTTATATGCTTCAGTGATGTGCACAAAGAAAATTGTTTTCTCGATCTTGGATATAGATTTCGAATTTATAAAAGAAAATATTCAGTATTATGTGATATAAAATCTAGGCATTGTTGTGCAGGATACTGGCACTACTGAATAACAATTGCCAGCTCTGTTAAACAAGCAAACGTTTAAAAGCTCTGATTGCTTAACAGTGACAAAAGTTTGTATTTGTGAACTTGAATTGAGTTTTAGGAACCGAGGAAATTATTTTAATATTTATACTAACACTCCTGTGCAGTTTTCATTGTTTTGTAAGCTGTTTTGCTAACCAAATTTAATTCACTCCAAAGATTCTCTGCCTTTATCTCATCCCAGCATGAAATCATCAAACCGTTGGCAGGCAAACTATTTACAAGCATATGATTGTCAGTTAAGCACTAATGCCCAGAAGCACGTGATAAAGTACTTTTTAAGTCAACTTTTGAATTTTGCCTTTGTCACACTTTCCAAATATTCCATTAGAGGTTTAGCAAATTTATATATTTTGCTAACTTGACCCTAATGTGGTACAGTTGGATTGATTTTTCATTACCATGACCATAACCTTTGTATTATTTTCTCTGATGTGTTTTTTGTTATTTCTGTCAGCACGACTTTGGGAAGGGAGGAAGGTCAGGTGCCGTGCAGTATCCTTCCAAGCTTAGCTAATGGCACTATAAAACTGGTTGTCTAATCAGGGCATTGTCCATCTTATACTCTCTCTTGTTAACTCAATAAACCAGGGAGTTGGCCTGAGTAACTGAGATTAGCAATATAAATTTGGGGACCTGTTTCTAGTGGCATAGCTGATTATTTTATGACTTGGGGCATCAACCTTTTAGTCCTAAGGCTTGATATTTTATCTGTGTTTCCAATTGAAGCAATGTCATATGGATTCAACAAAAGTTTCTTATGGGACAGTGAAAAAACACCAAATTAGTTCATACATTTTGTATTTATCTTTTTTTAGAAATGCAGTAATTTTATTATAAGCAAAACTACCTGTACAATATTATAGATAGCCAAAGGGAATATTAGTAATCGTTTTTAACACAGTAATTGATATCTGAATGTGCTGCCAGAGGAGGTGGTGGAATCAGATATAATTACTATGTTTGGAGAATTTAGGTCTAAATAGGTACGGCATAGGGGATGCAGCCCTAATACAAGCAATTGGGGTTAGTTCAGATGGGCAAAGTAATTGCCATGGACATGATGGATAGTAGTGCCAGTTTCTATGTTGCATATCTTTAGGGGTATTGGACTATTATCATCACGTGTGCCGTGATACAGTGAAAACTTTGTTTTGCATGCTATCCAGGCAGATCATACAATGTGTCAGTGCAATCATACCGTGCATGAGCACAACAGGTAGTGCAAAAGAGAAATAATAGAAACATAAAAATTAGGTGCAGCAGTAGGCTATTCGACCCTTCGAATATGATCATGGCTGATGGTCTAAAATCAGTCCCCGTTCCTGTTTTTCCCCATGTCCCTTGATTCCGTTAGCCTTAACAGCTAAATCGAACTCTCTCTTGAAAACATCCAGTGAATTGGCCTTCACTGCTTTCTGTGGCAGAGAATTCCACAGATTCGCAACTCCCTGGCTGAAAAAGGTTTTCCTCATCTCAATCCTAAATGGCCTACCACTTATTCTTAAACTGTGACCCCTGGTTCTGGACTCCCCCAACATTGGGAACATTTTTCCTGCATCCAGCCTGTCCAATCCCTTAAGAATTTTATATGTTTCTCATCCATCTAAATTCCAGTGAATACAAGCCCAGTTGATCCATCCTTTCATCATATGTTAGTCCCATCATCCTGGGAATTAACCTGGTGAACCTACGATGCACTCCCTCAATAGCAAGAATGTCCTTCCTCAAATTAGGAGACCAAAACTGCACACAATACTCCAGCTGTGGTCTCACCAGGGCCCTGTACAACTGCAGTTGGACCTCCTTGCTGCTAAACTCAAATTCTCTCGCAATGAAGACCAACATGCCATTAGCTTTCTTCACTGCCTGCTATACGTGCATGCTTGCTTTCATTGACCGATGTATAAGGACACCCAGGTCTCATTGCACCTCCCCTTTCCCTAATCTGACAGCATTCAGATAATAGTGCTGAATGACTCTAAGATGATGCAGCTAAGGAGTTAATGGTACAGTGAGCAGTCGAATGGAGTTTGTCTGTTCCTCCCTTGTGATGATTGAGACCATGTGGTTCTAAAGTTGGGAGGGCATCAAGTTGAGCTGAGAGATTTTGCGCAGGGAAAGAAAATTAATCATGGTCAACATATGCCGCTTGGGTGTTTTGGTGATTGACTTCCCTTCCCCGCTGAGGCTTGGGAGCAAATCAGAATAGGAGATGAAAGAAGATTATTAAATATATTGATGAAAAAAAATGGATGTAGTTTTTGGAAGGATTACGTAATATGGGGAGAAGGACAAACATGCTACTGAATTTGAATGTTTATTCATCATCACTTTTGAATGTAGATAGGCTCAAAGAGCTAAATAGCCTCCTGCTTCTATTTCCTATGTTTATATAATACGCTAGTTCTCCTTTCTCCTAGCATCGCACGGTCCACCCAAACAGTAGTGAATTGACAAAAGAGTAGCAAGGCGGTTTGCTTGTCTGAGTCAAATGCACGTAACTGAGACCCTAACATAAAATCCAAAATCAAAAAGGAAAATACTCGGAAGATCAGATGACAGTTATAAAGAGACAGGCCAATCTAACTTTTCCAGTGAATTACCATTCATTAGAACGGGAAAAGAGTTATGTAATTGTTTTCAGCAAGCTCAGAGGATGGGAAGGTTTAGTTTTTTTCATAATAATGTCTCCCAAGAATATTAATTCTAACTTTCAGTACTGCAGCAGGTGTGGAGAACCAGAGGGGGACATCGGTTTAAGGTGAGGTGGAAAGATTTCATAGGAACCCGAGGGGTAACTTTATCATGTAAAGGGTGGTATGTGTATGGAACGAGCTGCCGGAGGAGGTAGTTGTGGCAGGTACTATCGCAATGTTTAAGGAATATTTAGACAGATACATGGATAGGACAGGTTAGAGGGATATGGGCCAAATGCAGGTAGGTGGGACTAGTATGGATGAGGCATGTTAGACGGTGTAGGCAAGTTGGGCGGAATAGCCTGACTCCAGGCTGTATGACTCTATCTGATGGAGAGATTCAGATATGTGATGGCAAAGAAAATGACAGGATTTGTAGGGCAACGTCATATTCAAAGCTTTTAAATATAAGAATGAAGCTGGAGAATAGCTTGGTAGTTTGCAAGGTTGGTGGGGTCCTGGTGTGAAGAGGGGCAGAGTCACAACCTAATACATTAGTAGAAAGTAAACAAATTCAGAACTGCTGCCGTAGGCTCTTCAGAGTGGTGCAGAATTTTGGGTGGAAGAAAAGACCTAGCAACATGTAAGATGTAGATGGATGATATAGTTAACATAGATAATATATTTTGACTGAACTGGAATGATTTGAATGTCCGTGAACTACATCTTCTGATCCTGTAATAGTTTCTCTTGAAACTGCAAATACTTCCCAAATGTTTTAACCTCAAATTATTTTCTTTAAATTTGCTTGCAGTTCCTGGTTATTTCTGCAACAAAGCCATAGGTTTTTCACCAAATCTCTTGTCAAGAGATGCCCCGAACCAAAATAGATTATATCCTGAGCCACAGTTGCATATGATTATAGAATGGGATTTCTGTAATAATATTTTGACAATAGTTAAATGTAATAAACTTTAAAAAAAAATGATTGCAATTAATTACAGAACAGAAGTACTGCCCTGAAGTGTTAATAACTTTGTGCTTATCATCTTCCTTTACACGAAAACCTGGGGTTATGCACCTGGTGAAATTTAAACGCAGGGCATTGGACACTCAAAATGGGCTCATGGCCTGGGGGATTTTTTTTTACATAAACTCATTAGATTTCAATTGGTTCTGTATTTAATGGCTTGATTTTGTAACTGAGTGTTTAATTTTCTGACTTTTGATCACCATAGTACTAGGGCATGGGGTGGGAAGCGAAATGGGAAATGTATATTAGTCTCTATCCTGCTGCTTTCTACTTATAGTAAGTAGGCTGATCTCTCTTAATATTACCACCCTCGCTTCTGAACAGGGTCAGCAGAAACAAGAAAAAATGATTTTGCTCAGAAATGGCTGTAGGTCAGAAAATAGTGAATGCATTTTTAGTCAATATCTTGACTAAAGCTTACTTTTGTGTTCTGTGAAGAGCTGCGTTATTGGATGCTGCCTTCACAATCGAATAGTAAAGTTCTGTCTTGTCTATTAGAGGTGTGGGAAGTTCTACTATGCTCACTAAACCAGACAGATTTGTCTAGTTATTTACCTTTTTATTGATTGTAGTATATACTAATTGATCACAATAGATAAAAGTGAATCAATATTAAAATTTAATTCACTTGCTACAAAGGACTTTGCAATGTGCTGGGAAGTGGAAGAAGCCATGACGATGTTCGTCATTGCATAAATCGGAATATGTATTTTGCCTAACGTTAATGATCCATTAATGTATCACTAACAACAGAATTCCATACCCTTCAATGTGAAACACTCCCTCCATATTGAAGAATTTCCTCCCAACAGTGCAAAATACTCCTTCAAACACTGACAATTTCCCTTGCACATCAGTGCACCCTCAGCATTCCAGAATTTCACAGCATACAATGTCTTCCATAATGTTTGGGGCAAAGACCCATCATTTATGTATTTGCCTCTGTACTCCACAATTTGAGATTTGTAATAGAAAAAAAACACATGTGGTTAAAGTGCACATTGTTAGATTTTAATAAACATTATGGAGGACACTGTATCACTGCATGGATGCAGACTGTAAATCCTGGCTCAGTATCCATTCCTGAGGCAGCTACTTGGAAAATAACTGTGATATGGGGGAAGACATTGATTATCTATCACTAGTATTACATGGGCAATCACTTCCAAAATTCTGTTCTGTTGGCTCAATGTGACTGACACAACTGGTTAGAACTTATGACCTATGAAAAGATGGCAATAAAACATAGAACAGTACATCACAGACTCAGTCCCTTGGCCTACAATGTCTGTGCTTGAACATGATGTCAAGTTAGACTAATCTCCTCTGTCTGTCTATGATCCATATTCCTCCATTCCATGCATATCCACATGCTTATCTAAAAATTGCTTAAATGGCACTATTGTATTTGCCTCCACTTTGACCCCTGGCAGCATGTTTCAGGCATTCACCACTCCGTTTGGGGAAAAAAAGACATCCCACACATCCTCTTTAAACTTTGCCCTTCTCATCTTAAAGCTATGCTCTATAGTCTTTGACATGTCCACTCTGGAGGGAAAAGGTTTTCACTGTCTATCCTATCTATGTCTCTCATGAATTTATATACTTCTATCAGGTCTCCTCTCAATCCCCGACGTTCTAGAGAAAGCTGTCCAAGTTTGTCCAATCTTTCCTAGGAGCTCATACGGTTTAATTCAGACAGCATTTTGGTAAACCACTTCTGCACCGTCTTCACAGTGTGCTCAGTCCCCTGCTCTACTCGTTATATCTATAACAGTGTATATAATTGCCAGATACAATTCCAACTCCATCTTTAAATTTACTGGCAACATCACCATTGTTAAACAAATTACAGACAATGATGTGTCAGAGTATAGGAGGTAGATTGACTATCTGATTCACCACCAGGTGGTGCCTGTAATGGCAGCCTCGCCAGCAGTCTGTCTTGTCCCTTCTCTGTTTTTAAGTATGTCTTGAATGTTTGTTTTAATGTCTCTTGGTATGTTTTATGTGGGGGGTGTGTGGGGATCGGGAGAAACCTTTTTCAGTCACTTACCTCAACGGAGATGTATTTTTGCTTTTTACTTAGTATGGCTGTATGGTAACTCAAATTTCACTGTACCTTAATTGGTACATGTGACAATTAAATTGAATTTTGATTGAATGGAATGGTGTCAGAACAGCAACCTTGCTCCAAACATCCCTAAAGCCAAAGTATGGATTGATTACTTTAGAAGAGGATGGCCAAGGGGCCGACAGGTTTGTTGTGGAGAGAATGAGCAATTTCAAGTTCCTAGGTGTGCATGTCTGAAGATTTGTTCTGAACCCAGCACATTGATGCGATCGTAAAGAAAGTTCATCAGCACGATTGAGGGGATTTGGTATGTCGACAAGTACTCTCTTGAACATTTCCAGGTGTGCAGTAGAGATCATATTGACTGGTTGCATCATGGCCTGGTTCGTCGACACGAAATTCCCGGAACAACGAGGATTAGAAGAAGTGATGAACAGTGCCCAGTGCATCACAGGTACTGATCTCCTCACCATTGAAGTGATCTATAGGAGGTGCTGGCTCAAAACGGCAGCCAACTTCAACAAGGACCCACACCACCCTAGCCACACTCACATTGAATTCCTGCTATTGGAAAGAAGGTATAGGAGTTTGAAAACTGTAATGTCCAGATTCAGGAACAACCTCTTCCCCACAACCAACACAACCAATTCCAACTAAACTTCAAACTGCCTTAATTGCACTAGGGACTTTGGGCTTTGTCATGTCTTGCACTATATTGGGTATCTTATTTATTAAACTTGGGTGGCACATTGGCATAGGTGGTAGAGTTGCTGCCTCACAGTGTCAATACCCATGTTCAATGCTGACCTCTAGGGCAGCCTGGGGGGGTTGCACGTTCTCCCTGTGACCACGTGCGTTTCCTCCGGATGCTCCTGTTTCCTCCCCAAAGATGTGCGGGTTTGTAGGTTAATGATCCTCTGTAAAATTGTGTATGGGGAGTCAATGAAAAAGCGGAATATCGAGAAACTAGTGTGAATGGGGGTCGGTGTGTACTCAGTGGGCCGAAAGATTTGTTTCCATGCTGTATTTCTAAATTAAACTAAACATTTATTTATTTATTATGTTATCATTTGAGTACAGTGTTTACAAACCTCTTGTGCTACTGCAAGTACGAATTTCATTTTTCTGTTTTGGTACACATGACAATGAAACACTCTTGACTTGAGACAATGACAGAAAACTCTGAGTGGGATAGAGAATTAAAATGACTAGCGATTGTAAGATCTGACTCGCTCTTGCAGGCTGAGCAGAGGAATTCTGCAAAGGAGGAATGACGAGCCCGTTATATGGACCATGTGGAAGGTTTTCCAACGACTACAGATGGAAATTAAATTGGAGTATGTAGATGATAAATAGGAAATGATTCCAGGTGTGGTGGTGTAATGGCATTACAGGTTGGTAAAATGCCTCTCAGCTCCATTTACCTGGAGTCAAAGCTGACTAGTTCTGTCTGTGAATTCTCATCGATCATGCGGATTTCACACTTCTGCAGTATCCTCCCACTTCCCAAATGTGCAGGTTGCGGGTAGTTAGCCATTGTTTATTATTCCCAGAGTAGGTCTGATTGGAAAGTCGGTGGAACAGATGGGAATATGACCGAGGAAAGGCCACTGATAAATAAATGGGAGAAAGTGATTGCACTGTCTGCTGATATCTTAATCCCATATAAAGGAATATGAAAGTTATTTAACAAGTTATCCAGAAGTTTGAATTTACAATGTCAGAACGCATTAAAATCTTACCACACAGCTGGGTGATTTTTCAATTATTTAAATGGGAGATTTGGAATGTTTTGATGACGTGAACAAAAATGTCCATTATCAAATGCTCAATTAATCCATATTCCTACGTAACCAAGTGTGTCTATCCCAAAATCTCTTAAATGCCACTATTGTATCTGCCTCCACCCTGCCAGCAGTGTATTCCAGGCACCCACCACTCAATGTGTAAAAAAAAAAAAAAATTAGATTTTTAAAATTTTAATTATTTCAATTTATTTGATATTTCCACCCTGGGGAAAAAGTTCTCTCTGAGTATCCTATGTAAGCCTCTCACAATGTTGCATACATCGATCAGGTCTCCCCTCAACCTTCAGCATCCTGGAGAAAACAATCCACATCTGTCCAACCTCTTTTTGTAGCTAATACCCTCTAATCCAGGCATCATTCTGGTAAATCTCCTCTGCACCCTTTCCAAACTCTCCACATCTTTCCTGTATTGAGATGACTAGAACTGTACGCAGTACTCCAAAGGTAGCCTAACCGAAGTCCTATCAAGCTGCATCATGACTTCCTGACTTATATTCGATGCCTAGAACAATGAAGGCATGCACACCATATACCTTCTTTATCACCATCCACTTGTTGTTACTTTCAGTGTGTTATGGACTTGGACCCCAAGATCTCTCGATACATTAATACTAATGGATCTTGCCATTAATTGTATATTTCCTCCTTACATTCAAACTGCCAAAGTACAACACCTCGCACTTGCTCGGATTGATGGAGTAGAAGGGAGAATGCTTTTAAAGAGGTGAGGGGAAGGGATGGAGCAGAAATTGGTGGGTTCTGGTGAAGAGGGGTGAGTGGCAGAAGGGTGGAGATAGTAACAAAGGCTAGAGGTGAAATGGAGACAAAAATGTGCAGATGGGGAAACATAAGGAAGGAAGAGGAGTGAAATCTAAAACTGGACGGAGGGCTGGTTGGTGGAAACAAATGGCTGTGTGCAGAAACTCTCATTTTCCTTTTATGATCACTTCTCTCCCCTTTCCACGACTTGGATATGTTCTCCAACGGTTGGTTTATTGTATTGCCATTTGCTGCTAATCCATTTAATTGGGTTCCCAGGTGCGTTGTGTTATCCTTTGTTTATACCTTCAAAGACATTGCTGACCTTTTAATTCTCCTAGTTTTCAGCAGTTGTAACCAGGACCAGGTGTCGGTTGGCAATTTCACCTTGTGAAAAATCTCCACATTTTATATTTTTGATAGTTTGATAAGAAGTTGGCTGGACTGTACATTCAACTTCATTTTTTATTCTTTATTTAGTCTAGAGAAGAAATCAAATCTGTTTTTCATGATGGCCAATTTTAATCCGCACTGTCATTAACAGTCATCTTTATTTTTTTCTCCTCTTTCCATCTCAGCTTATTTTGTTAAACCCAAGTGTACATGATAATTACTATTACCTGTTGTAATTCCAGGTATATTGTCCTCCTTGTTCTTAAGACTTATAAATCCTTTTTACTCCATTTGTTGCTTACAACTTGTCATTTCAGTTGTTGCCATTGCCAACAATTGGTATGTTTTTTTCAATTTAGTATCCACTAATCACTGCTAAAGTACCCTCAACTTAGCTCTTGTACTTCTTTACAAACCTGTTCTGTTTATTAGATTTCGATTTCCCAAGATGCATTCAGTGAATTTTGAATATTTCTTTACTACAACCGAATTCTGTTTTCTTCTGATAAGCATTAAGACACTTGAAATGAAAGCAGAAAATGGAGGAAACATTGATTATCTCGGATAGCATATCTGGAAAGAGGTAACATTTTAGGTCTGAGACTCGTCAGAACAGCGAAGAGAGAAAACAAATTACAGGTGCTCTCCAGATTAAGAACAATCAATTTATGTGCAGCACATACATGCAAGTAAGCATTTGGGAGACAGGTGGGATGGATTTGCTGTTTGCTGTGGAACTGCAGGCATCGTCTGCCGTGTACGAACACAGTCCATGGCAATATCTGAGTGGTTGAGTTAAACTGCCTTGCTTCTGTTTAGCCTGTTTTTACTTTAAAATATTTTGCAGGTGGCTGCATTTCTGATTTCGGAACAGTTTGGGTTGCAAACGGTTCTCATGTTGCCCATAAAGTATTGGGGGTGGGAGAATAAATGGTGATGACACACTGGTCAACCTGAGGAGCACCTTCAGCAACAGACTGATTCCACAAAGGTGCAGCACAGAACGCTGCAGGAGATCCTTTTTCCTAGGATAGGACACCTTTATAGAAATGGAAAATTTTTATTATTTGAAGAGTTACAAGATATGTTTGGATTACCTTCACAACACCATTTTAGGTATTTACAAATTAGAGATTTTATTAAATGTAACACACAAGACTATAAAAAAAAAGAACCAGGCTTATTAGATGAGCTGTTTAATTTACATCCAAATACGGATAAGCTTATAGCTTATATATACAATATTATTTTAGATAAAGAGAACCCAACAACTGAAACATATCGTCAAGCATGGGAAAATGAAATTGGATTACCTATAACAAAAGAAACTTGGGAAGAATGCTTACAAAGAATACATTGGTGTTCTTTGAATGCCAGACACACACTGATACAATTTAAAGTTATATATAGATTACACTACTCGAAAACCAAATTAAAAAGTATCTTTCCTAGTCTCTCCTCTATTTGTGATAAATGTAAGAATCTCGAAGCAAATTTAATACATAGTTTGGTAACGTGTCCACGGTTGAATTATTATTGGATTGAAATTTTTAAAGTTATTTCGGAAGTTCTTAAGGTTGAACTCGACCCAGACCCAAAATTAATAATATTCGGAATCCCGGAGCCAAATTTGGTACTCACAGTTAATCAAAGAAATTTTTTTGATTACTGTTTAATAATAGGAAAAAAAATGATACTTAAATTTTGGAAGGGAACATTATCCCCAACAATTAAAATGTGGAAAGCAGAGATGTTGGAGACGTTGAATTTGGAAAGAATTAGATTTGTCCTTTTGGACAGGTATAATTCTTTTGAATCGATATGGTCTCCATATATACAGTATTTAGAGAAGTAGCTATTCTTGGAATCACGGCTCGACGGACACCCTACGGATCCGATGCGAATAACTTACTTATATTTGATATTATTGTGCATTTATTAGAGATATTTCTGAATGAAATAGTATTTCGTATAATGACTTTAGTTTTTGTTTATATATATGTAATATTTTTGTTTTTCAAATTTTCCTTTTTTTTTTTTTTACGGTTGAAGTATGTGGGAAGAATTTTTTATTTCTTTTTATTTACTCTTTTTTCTTTTCTCTTTTATATATCTTTTTCTTTATTTCCAAAAAATAGAAGATATTAAGTATTGATATGTTATTTGTAGTAATATTGAATTAAGGTGTTAGTTTATAAAGTAAGCTTTACATTGTAAACGGTTTACTTCAAATAAAAAAATATTATACAGGAGATCCTTTTTCCTTGTGGCTATCAAACTGTACAACTCCTCTCCCTTCTGTCATGGGGTAGACTGACTCCCCTCCCAATCTTTGCACATCCCAAATCCTGGACTTTCCACTCGTCACTTTAATTTATCATTAATTTCTTGTTTCATGTACCATGTTGTGTTTTATGACTGTTGGCAGACCAATTTCCCTCCGGGGATAAATAAAGTGCTATCGTATCGTAAAGATAAAGGAGTATCTCTGCTAGAGTTAGCCCAAATGGGTTAATATGGCAGTTAGAGTCAGATTATGCTTCTTTGTCAATGTAATATGTTGCTAATGGTAGGGCTGAGTGACATGCTGCTGTGCATGTCGGGACCAGCTGAGCAAGGCCTGAGCAGGACAGGCTGAGCAAATCTGAGCCAAAATCACAAATGGGTGACTGACAGAAATGGCCAGTTCACGTTCAGACAGAGAGAATTACATCAAGTTGGAGAATTTAATATTAGAAGGGTACAGCTTGCCCAGACAAAGGATGAGATGTTGCTCCTCAAGCTTGCATTAGGCCTCATAGTAACAGTGTAGGAGACCACAGACAGATAGGTCAGAGTTACAAGAAGCTCAATAATGCAGAGTGATCATCCAATTTGCGTTTGGTTTCTCCAATGCAGAGGTGACCACAATGGATGTTGGCCCCCTTGTGCTAGGGTCAAGCATGTTACTGAGTGGTTTCAGAACATCATGAAAGGAGAGGTTTAATCGCCTCATGGTCATGGAATGAGGTCCTACCAAATACAGGGAATCTAGAAAAGCAGTTAAGGAAAGTCGAGCAAGAAATTACAAAACATTGATAAAATAACCAAGTTAAAAGTGGTGTATCTCTATTTGCAGTATTTGCAACAAGATAAATTAATCAATGGCGCAATTAAACAATACGGGTGTGATCTAATTGCCATTACAGAAACGTGGTTGCAGAGTGTCCAAAGCTGGGAACTAAATATAAACAGTTTAATACTATAATAAGGGAGATGAAAAAAATGATTGTGGCTGGATAGAATAAATTTGGGTTGAGTTACGAAATTAGCAAAGGGCAGAAAACATTGGTTGGAGTTATGGATAGGCCACTAAATAGTTGTAATACTGGGCCTTAGCATAATTCATGAAATTAGAGTTGCCACAGAGATAATAGAGTGCTGATGCAAGCATAGGCATGCATTATATTTGGACCAATCAAATTTACAGTAATAAGGTGCAAGATGAAGTTAGAAACATAGAAATTAGGTGCAGGAGTAGGCCATTCGGACCTTCGAGCCTGCACCGCCATTCAATATGATCATGGCTGATCATCCGACTCAGTATCCCGTACCTGCCTTCTCTCCATACCCTCTGATCCCCTTAGCCACAAGGGCCACATCTAACTCCCTCTTAAATATAGCCAATGAACTGGCCTCAACTACCCTCTGTAGCAGAGAGTTCCAGAGACTCACCACTCTCTGTGTGAAAAAAGTCTTTATCATCTCGGTCTTAAAGGATTTCCCCCTTATCCTTAAGCTGTCACCCCTTGTCCTGGACTTCCCCAACATCGGGAACAATCTTCCTGCATCTAGCCTGTGCAACCCCTTAAGAATTTTGTAAGTTTCTATAAGATCCCCTCTCAATCTCCTAAATTCTAGAGAGTATAAACTGAGTCTATCCAGTCTTTCTTCATAAGACAGTCCTGACATCCCAGGAATCAATCTGGTGAACCTTCTCTGCACTCCCTCTATGGCAATAATGTCCTTCCTCAGATTTGGAGACCAAAACTGTACGCAATACACCAGGTGTGGTCTCACCAAGACCCTGTACAACTGAAGTAGAACCTCCCTGCTCCTATACTCAAATCCTTTTGCTGTGAAAGCTAACATACCATTCGCTTTCTTCACTGCCTGCTGCACCTGCATGCCTACTTTCAATGACTGGTGTACCATGACACCCAGGTCTCGCTGCATCTCCCCTTTTCCAAATCAGCCACCATTTAGATAATCGTCTGCTTTCCTGTTTTTGCCCCCAAAGTGGATAACCTCACATTTTTGCACATTATACTGCATCTACCAAATATTTGCCCACTCACCCAGCCTATCCAAGTCACCTTGCAGTCTCCTAGCATCCTCCTCACAGCTAACACTGCCCCCCAGCTTAGTGTCATCCGCAAACTTGGAGATATTGCCTTCAATTCCCTCATCCAGATCATTAATATATATTGTAAATAGCTGGGGTCCCAGCACTGAGCCTTGCGGTACCCCACTAGTCACTGCCTGCCATTGTGAAAAGGACCCGTTTGCTCCTACTCTTTGCTTCCTGTTTGCTAGCCAGTTCTCTATACACATCAATACTGAACGCCCAATGCCGTATGCTTTAAGTTTGTATACTAATCTCTTATGTGGGACCTTGTCGAAAGCCTTCTGGAAGTCCAGATACACCACATCCACTGGTTCTCCCTTATCCACGCTACTAGTTACATCCTCGAAAAATTCCACAAGATTCGTCAGACATGATTTACCTTTCGTACATCCATGCTGACTTTGTCCAATGATTTCACCACTTTCCAAATGTGCTGCTATCCCATCTTTAATAACTGACTCTAGCAGTTTCCCCACTACCGATGTTAGACTAACTTGTCTGTACTTCCCCGTTTTCTCTCTCCCTCCCTTCTTAAAAAGAGGGGTTACGTTTGCTACCCGCCAATCCTCAGGAACTACTCCAGAATCTAAAGAGTTTTGAAAGATTATCACTAATGCATCCACTATTTCCGGAGCTACTTCCTTACCTACTCTGGGATGCAGCCTATCTGGCCCTGTGGATTTATCGGCCTTTAATCCATTCAATTTACCCAACACCACTTCCCGACTAACCTGGATTTCACTCAATTCCTCCTTTGACCCGCGGTCCCCTGCTATTTCCGGCAGATTATTTATGTCTTCCTTAGTGAAGACGGAACCAAAGTAGTTATTCAATTGGTCCGCCATATCCTTGTTCCCCATGATCAACTCGTCTGTTTCTGACTGTAAGGGACCTACAGTTGTTTGAACTAATCTCTTTCTCTTCACATATCTATAAAAACCTTTGCAGTCAGTTTTTATGGTCCCTGCCAGTTTTCTTTCATAATTTATTTTTCCTTTCCTAATTAAGTCCTTTGTCCTCCTCTGCTGGTCTCTGAATTTCTCCCAGTCCTCTGGTATGCTACTTTTTCTGGCTACTTTGTACGCATCATCCTTTGCTTGGATACTATCCCTGATTTCCCTTGTTATCCACGGATGCACTACCTTCCCTGATTTATTATTTTGCCAAACTGGGATGAACAATTTTTGTAGTTCATCCATGCAGTCTTTAAATGTCTTCCATTGCATATCCACCGTCAACCCTTTTAGAATGAATTGCCAGTCAATCTTGGCGAATTCACGTCTTATACCCTCAAAGTTACCTTTCTTTAAGTTCAGAACCATTGTTTCTGAATTAACAATGTCACTCTCCATCCTAATGAAGAACTCAACCATATTATGGTCACTCTTGCCCAAGGTGGCACGTACAACAAGACTGCTAACTACCCCTTCCTCATTACTCAAAACCCAGTCTAAAATAGCCTGCTCTCTCGTTTGTTCCTCTACATGTTGATTTAGATAACTATCCCGCATACATTCCAAAAAATCCTCTTCCTCAGCACCCCAGCCAATTTGATTCACCCAACCTATATGTAGATTGAAGTCACCCATTATAAATGTTTTGCCTTTGTCGCACGCATTTCTAATTTCCTGTTTGATACCATCCCCAACTTCACTACTACTGTTAGGTGGCCTGTACACAACACCCACCAGCGTTTTCTGCCGCTTACTGTTTCGCAGCTCTACCCATACCGATTCCACATCCTCCAAGCTAATGTCCATCCTTTCCATTGCGTTAATCTCCTCTCTAACCAGCAACGCTACCCCACCTCCTTTTCCTTTCTCTCTATCCCTCCTGAATATTGAATATCCCTGAATGTTCAGCTCCCAGCCTTGGTCACCGTGATCCCAACTATATCATAATCATTAATAGCTATCTGCACGTTCAACTCATCCACCTTATTACGAATACTCCTTGCATTGAGACACAAAGCCTTCAGGCTTGTTTTTACAACGCTCTTACCACTTGTACAATTATGTTGAAAAGTGGCCCTTTTTGATTTTTGCCCTGGTTTTGTCTGCCTGCCACTTTTACTTTTCACCTTGCTACCTATTGCTTCTACCCTCATTTTACACCCACCTGCCTCTCTGTTCTTGTACCCATCCCCCTGCCACATTAGTTTAAATCCTCACCGGCAGCACTAGCAAACACTCCCCCAAGGACATAGGTTCCATTCCAGCCCAGTTGCAGACTGTCCTGTTTGTACTGGTCCCACCTCCCCCAGAACTGGTTCCAGTGCCCTAAAAATTTGAATCCCTCCCCCTTGCACCAAGTTGTGAAAATGCGTACAAGATGCTTTTGTGTATTAACTGCCATCTGCAGTTCTTTGTTTCAACTACATACAATGATAATCCCTTACTCAGTTATAGCGGATGATCAGCAAAAACGGACACCATTCCCCTCCCCCTATGGTCCGTTTTAACAAGAGTTTATTGTACACAATTGTGCTATCAATATTGAAAGGGAGAGAAAAAAATCAATTTGGATAAAGTCCTAGAAATCAAAGGTATGAAAGCCCCTTCAAAAGACTGATGAAAAGAGAAGGGAAAATCGTGTCAACTTTCTTGCCATATGCACATGTACCTTCAACTAATAGTGGCAGTCAATAAAGTATGGTTCTGATGAGTATCTCTAGATGTTTTACCAAGATTGCCAACAATCATTATTTTTTGCTGATGTTTGAGTGAAAGAAAATTGGGATATAGATATTTTAAAGAATTAGAAGACAGTATATCATTTTTAAATAATTCAATTTAGTTTATTCTGCTAAAGTTTTGCATTTGTTGAAGGCAATTTAGCTTGGATGGTGGCCATTAGGTGAAAACATTTGAAGGGATGAATTAAAAAAAAATGAGCCAGTGTCATCCCTTCAAAGTATTAAGTATTTTGACATTCATTTATTGGCTGATGGTGTTATCAATGGAGTATTTTATGGATTAAAAGTATTTTCCCCTTATTCCTCTGTTGAATTATATTGAATTCATCATTCACCCCAAGGTATCATCGAGGATGTTGTAAAGACTTCTCAAGCAGAACTGTTTAAATCAAACAAAACGTCAAGGGTAGCAAGTGCATGGTGCTTGTCATCTTTATTGAATGTGTATCACAATTCCTTATTTATCGTTGAGTTAAATCTTGAAATCCCCCACCCGGTAACAATAACAGCATTGATTTGAAGAGTTTCACATACTGGCTGCAGCAGTTCAAGGAAGTGTCTCACCACTAGCTTCTTATGCAACTAGGAATAAATGCCAGTCTTATCAGTGGTGTTCACATTCCAAACAATTATAACATTTCTAAAAAAAACCGATATTCGGCAGCAGAGTTGCCTATTTTTTGAGGCTGCATGTGATCTTACAGTTCCGTATCGACCTGATGCCAATTTTTTTTCCAGACCTGATCACTTGAATGGCCACATCAAACAAGTGCACACTGCAGAGAGACCCTTTAAATGTCAGGTGAGTTAGTGCTTCAACATCTTGCAAAGTCCAAAAAATGGGAATTTAAGGTTTTTTCCTCCAAGCATATTTTGTCCGTATAGCAATGTAGCTTACAGCTTGATTTTACAATGGAGATCTCTGCAGAAAGTCATATCCATCTTCATCCAATAACCTCACATTCATATTTTTCTATGGGAGATACTGAAAAGAAGCTTGGTGGAGAAACACCAACAAATAAAAATGTCCTTAACTCGGGTGTAACTGTTTTCGCAGCTTGGTATAATGCTGGGGCCACTTTCATTTCCTGGATCAGTCCATAGTGAATTTACAAACAGCATGAAAGGAAATTATCATGCCTGCTTAAACTCTAAATGTTGATTTGTAATTAAACTGTTCAGTGGATAATGATGTTTAAATTGTTTGAACATTTTCCTTGTTATTGATGTATTTTTCCAGACTTGTGAAGCTTCCTTTGCTACCAAAGACCGTCTGCGCTCTCACTTGACATGTCATGAGGAGAAAGTTCCCTGTCAGGTGTGCGGGAAATACTTGCGTGCGGCTTACATGACCGATCATATCAAAAAGCACAATGAAGGGCCAAATAACATCTGCAACATCTGTAATAAAGGTAATTTTGTAATGAAAGTTAAAAGCGAACAAATGATTAATTTTAAAGATGGAAGTACAAATGGCTGTGCAAATTTCTTCCACTGAAGGTTATTGCTGTAGAGATGCAAATAATCTTGATCGGAGATACCTGATTAGTTTGTGAATTTTTGTACCTTAACTACTTAAAAAGATAGTATAAACACATGAATTTGCAATATGATAGAAATGGTGAATGATTCTTGATTTTAAAATACGATTTAAAAAAAATTAAAATTTAGTGCTTGAAAGGTCATTGTTAACATTCATGTAAATAGATTGTGTTCCATTATCCAAAATTGTTTCAGAAATGCGTGTTTTTCAAATTTTCACATTTGCAACATATTTGTCACATTACAACCCAAATGGTCAGTTATATATTTAGAGTTTGTTAGATAATTGACTCAAAGAGTAGAAACTCACTGAAAAGTGCAACCTCCAGTCATTAATTGATAATTGGAAGGGGAAACTAATGGGAAATATGTTCTGAAAATATATGTGGCTATGGCATTAAAATGTTTAATATATTTTGATTGGATTTTGTATATACAAGGAAAAAAATGTATATTCACTGATGTAATTATTGCAGGATTACCCTGATAGTTTTTTTTCCAATCTCCAGGTGCCATAGATCGTTCTCCCTAATGACCCCACCTCACCCATTTCATTAGCTTTTCCTCTATTTCTTCTTGTCTCTGGCTCTGCTTAGTCAAAGGGTGGTGAATCTGTGGAAGCCGAGTCAGTGGATATTTGTAAGAGATAGATAGTTTCTTGATTAGTACAGGTGTCTGAGGTCATGGGGAGAAGGCAGGAGAATGGGGTTAAGAGGGAGAGATAGATCAGCCATGATTGAATGGCAGAGTAGACTTGATGGCCAAATGGCCTAATTCTACTCGTATCACTTATGACCTTATGCTGGTAAACACTTGATACATGTTCTCTGTGAATGAGCATAGTCAGTTGATTTTGGAAACTATTTTCAGGTAATGCCAATGAACTTTGCCCTAGCATGATGTTCATCATGCCTGCAAATTTCAAATAAGCTTTAACAGATGTGATCAGGAGTAGGGAACCAACTTTTCTTTTGTACTTCTGTACATGTGATCTTTAACTTGATCACATTTTAATCAGTTATCATGTTCTTATTTATTTCTCTGGATATAATCTTTCAGATTAGTACTTTCAGACAAATTGGGACATGAACTCCAAATATTTCCAGGAGTTGGGTTAGGAAAGGTTTGCTTTATTTATTTATACATGGTATTTATTGTCCAAAGTGGTACTTCTTGCCTTGAGATGCTTAAGTGAATCAGATGGGTTTTTGTGGTAGCTTGTTTGTTTCAAAGTTACTTTTACTGCAACTAGCTTTAAATTAAGGTTTATTTAATTATAAACAAATAATTGTTTAAATTCCCCAGTTGCCATGATTAAATTGAGCTTGTGTCTGGTCAATGGTCAATAAGTCTACTCCAGGAAACCAATCACAATGCTATGTTGAGAATATATAATTCTGTCCTTTCAATGCTTTAGTCATTGTCATTAGTCTACGCGCTTTAGTTGTGATAGCAATTTGTTCCTAAATTAAGACCTAATCTTAATTCTTCTTTGCAAAGGTTTAAGAAGCAACTACCAAGTGCAGATTATTTTTGGATAGCGATTGTGGAGTGGATGTACATGAGCGGGCTTGTTCGATCACTGGTTTAATTTGTTTAAATCTCCAGTCGCTATTTAGTCAGAAAATAATTTTACCTTTGTAGCATGTAGAATGATAACAATGATTTCAGTCTCAATCTGGTTTTGCTCCTGGTTTTAGTTGTTCCCAATTTGTTCATTGAAGACAAGAAGTTTCTGTTTTGCTTGTTGTGGACAATTCTGTATGTTTTATCTACATTTTTCTAGTATCAGAAGTATAGGTAATTGATTAGTTGTGCAATATAAGACATTGTTAAATAAAATGAGAGTACATGTGATTGGAAGTAAGATACTGGCATGGGTTGATTTTGTTAATGGATAGAAAACAGTAGGCGTTAATAAAAAGTTATTGTTAGGTTGGCATGTGGTAACGAGGGATGAGTGCATGTGCCCTTGCTGTTTGTGGTCTATTTCAATGATTTTGACGAGGGAACAGAGCATGGTGTATAATATCTAAATTTGCTAATAATGAAAAGCTGGATGGCAGACTAAATTATGAAGAGAATATAGAAATATTTCATGGTAATATAGAAAGTCCAAGTGAATGGACAAAGACGTGGATGGAACATTAACTGGGAAAATGTGAAACCGTCCACTGGTAAAAAAAAAGTGGAGTATTTTCTAAATGATGAGGGGTTGAAAAGCGTTGTTGTTCAAAAAGATCTAGTTGTCCTTGTATATGAATCACTAAATGTACCAACAACGGTTGCAGGAGAGATGATCTTGCTGAAACATGTAAAATACTTGGTTTTAGTTTTTGAGATGCAGCGCGGAAACAGACACTGCATCCGCGCCAACCAGCAATCACCCGTACACTTGTCCTATTCCACACACTATTTACAGAAGCCAATTAACCTATAAACCATCTTTGGAATGTAGGAAGAAACCGGAGCTCCTGGCGAAAACCCACATGGTAAAGGAAGAATGTGCAAACTCTGTACAGACAGCATCTGTAGTCAGGATGGAACCCGGGTCTCTGGCGCTGTACAGCAGCAACTTTAGTGCTGCACCACTGTGCCACCTTATAGGACTTGACAGGGTAGATCAAAAACAATAACTGTGATTGCTAGAAGCCTGAAGTAAAAAACAGAAGCACTGGAACTACTCTTCAGGTCAAGCTGCACCAGTAACAGTGGATAAGCACAGTAAGATTTTAAAAAACTGCTGAATTAGCAAATGAGAAGTTGCTGGTAATCTAAAATTAAAATAGAATACTTGAATATCTGTGGTGAGAGAAATGCTGAGTACATGTTCACACAGTTTGATGCAGGGTTGCTATTTCACCTGGCTGGGGTGAGTAGAATAGTCTCAAAGTAAGGGTTCATCTTTGGGACTAAGATTTGAAGAAATTCTTTCTCTGCAAGAGTACTAAATCCTTGGAATTCTGTACGTACAAGGGCTATACGATCAGTCACTGCATGTTTTCAAGACCAAGATAGACTGATAATTAGATATCAGGAAATCAATGTATTGATGGAAGAACATGTTCATGGAAGAACATGGTATGGAGAGTAGAGGTCTAGCCTGCGCAGTCTCTCCTTGCGTGATAGACATGCTCTCCCAGGAATCTTCTTGTGTACCTTCACTACAGTTCCGAAACGAATAAATCCTTTAGAAAAGGAAGCCTGAGTTTTTCGCCGTGCTCCAGTTGCGTTAATTGAAAGGTGGATATATAAGAGACTGCAGATGCTGGACTTTGGAGCAAAAAACAAACTGCTAGAGAATCTCAAAAGCCCCGCCAGCATCTGAAGAGGGAAATGGACCCTCGTTGTTGGTCATGATTCTTCACCTGGATTGAAAGAGTAGAAAGGAGATAGCCTGTATAAAGAGGTGGCAGGGAGAAGTGATGCATGAGCTGCAAGCAATAGGTGCATTCAGATGTGGAAAGGTTGATTGGCAGATGCAGTAAGGTAGCAGTGGTGGAGATGGTGACAGGAGCTGGGAGGAGATGTGGAGATGACAAAGGGTTGCAGATTATGGAATCTGATAAGAACCAAATAAGGGAGAGATGGTGGGCCAATAGGAACAGTAAGAAAAGGTATAAAGGTCATGGTGGGAAGATTTTGTATGATTGACAGGTGGGGAAGGAGAACGAAACTGGGTTGGCTTGGTCGGAAAAAGGGTGCATGTGAGTGTGCACGTGGGTGTGTGAGTGGACCTGGATAGGTCCGTTGGAGAGAAAAAGAGGACGCGGGGATAAAGATGACCTGAAATTGGAAAATTCAAGCTGTTGGGTTGTAGACTACCCAGGTGGAATATAAGGCGCTGTTTCTCTAGTATATGGTTGGCCTAACCATGGCAGAGGGAAAGGCAAGACAGAAATGTCCGTGTGGGAATGGGAAGAGGAATTCAAATGCTTAGCAATGGGGAGCTCCAAGAGGCATGGTGGATGAAGTGCAAGTGCTTGGCAAAGTGGTCACTTACTTTATATTTGCTCTCAAGGTTTGGTTAAAATTGCGGCTTGCATGCCATCATGTACGAGACCTAAGATTGAGATGATTTTCTGAGGACATGCAAATTTGAGAAAGAGGCAGTTCCTCCCACCTATGCACATCCAACGTATTGACAGCCCACACATACAAATGAGTGTTTGGGAGAGTAGCAGGGTGGATGGGGATGGATTTGACAGCTGCTGCTGGGCCGCAGACATCTTATGCTAGGTGGGAATGGGCCATTTTTACATGCCTTTACTCACTATTCCAACCCCAAGCTTCAACAATTAATGGCTGAGGTGAGCAAGTAGAGCTGAGAGGGCTCAGTAGTCTCACTCACACCAGCTGGCAGCTGCTCCTCCCACGCCTCCTGGCTCCCCCATCATAACGGTTTCCCTTATCCTCTCCCACTCTCTGTGTTTGTTTATTTCCGAAACAACTCGCATTGTGATTCAGAGAGTAACAGAGGACGACAACTTCATGCCATTTGGATTCATCCACTTCTTGAAGATGCCACAATTATGGCATTTGTATAGTAATCAATTGTTTACCGACTGCATTGCAAGGATCCAAACCAGTTAACTAAGCGGTTTGGTTATGTCACAACCCACAATCTTTTGATTTTACAGTTGTATAGTTATTATTGAACAGGACGTCTGGAACAAATGTTCTGCCAAGAGGTTCTGTGATTGATCTACCTTTTGTTATTTATATCAATGATTTGGATGAGATTGCAAGTAACGGGATTAGTAAATCTATGGATGACACTAAAATTGGTGGTGCAATAGATAATGAAGACGATTATCGAAGACCACAATGGGATCTTGATCAAGTGGGTCGCTGGGGCGAGGAGTGACAAGAGTTTAATTCCAACAAATACAAAGGTATTTGGTAAGACAAACCAGAGCAGGACCTGCACAATACATAATATGGACCTGGGGAATGTTTAAGGGTGCAGGTACATAGTTCCATGAATATGGTGACACAGTTAGACAGGGTGAAGTGGAAGGCATTTGGCATGCTTGCCTTCATCCATCAGGGTATTGTGTATACATTTCTGGCATCATATTGCATCTCTACAAAGCATTGATAAAGTCACATTTGGAGTATTGAATACCATTCTGGTTGCCTTGCTACAGGACGGATGTCAATAAACTGGAAAGCTAGAAATAAAAATGTACAAGGATGTTTCTGGGTCTGGAGGGTTTGAGTTATAAAGAGAGGCTGGATAGGCTGGGACTGGTTGTTAATGTTCTGTATTTCAGGAGAGGCCAGATCAGCCAGTATTTTTCACAGACTCTGTTAAACTGATTCATCTAGCTCCACAAAGTAAAGAAAGAATACCTTTGGTTGATATTATTTTGGGACCATGTAGTTTCAGCATTAATTTATACCCATCCTGCATCATAGTTCTAAATGAAGGCCCTGCATCAGCGCTGCTTCAAACCAAGGCCTAGCTTCTACACAGTATTGAATAAAGGCTGTAAGCCTAAACTGAGGTGGATGCATTGGAAAACAGCTCAGCCCTGCAGTTCTGAGTTTACGATTGAAAGTAGAATTTTGACAATCGTTTTAAGAGCATACTTTTACTGTTTTCAAATCTGTTGTTCTGAACGAGTTGTCAATATGAAAATTTGGAACTGCAGAAATTGTACTGGTTAATGGTCTCCAACTTGTGGCAACATTCTCTGGACCAGCTTGAGAACATGAGAATCACAAAACAAGTATAATAATGCAAGTATGTTTTTATTCCTATAACATACCCTGATACTAATGTGTTATATAAAACTAGTGATTAAAGTTGCATCACCTCCAGATGAAGGAGACTGCCTAACATCAAGTATTGTATATATTTGGATAAGCAGCTGAGAAGAAAATGTATTGAATGTAAAATATCCCCATTAGAAAATAAATATTTTAAGCGTGGAATTCTGGAATATTTTAACCTCTGATGTTCAGAAGTCTGGGGTGCTGAGATTTCATCTGATGGAGTGACAGAATCTCTTCTGTCTTTTTCCTCAGGTTTTTCTACTGCTTCCTACTTAAGGGTCCATATTAAAACCCACCATGGTGTCCCTCTTCCCACCTCGCACACTTCTGACCCTTGTGACAGGCGGTGCAAGCCCCAGACCCAGATCATGATTCACAAGCAAACACAGAGCGGGGAGATGGCTTTTCACTTTGACAGAACACGCTCGTTACAAGGCAAGCTAACTGCCATCATTTTTTATATTGTGTGAGTGGGCAGAACCATGCAGAAGTAGTTGTATGACAGAAACCCTGTTGTAAATCCTAATTTGACCTGATGTGGTATAACGGTGTCGAAGGAGATGATGTTATCAATTTATTTTCATATTATTAAGAACTGATTTTTCCTCTGTTGTGACGATAACACAGACATGTAACCATGAAGTCTTCTGAAAGGTCGACATAACTAATCCCAACTAGTCAGAGCTTTTGAAGTTGGGTTAATCTGCACAAACAAAGAGATGGTTAAAAAGGACTCAAAATTTATTAGTGTTACAATTATTTTGAAAGAATGTGCAGGGCTCATTATGTAAAATGTATAACATAATAGCAGGGTGTGGTGATAGAAGAAGAGGAAATTGATAAACATTGCTATCTGAGCTCAGACAAAGAGTCCAATGATTGGAAACCAAAAAAATTGCAGATGCTCAAAATATGAAATGAAAACTAAATGCTGAAAACGCAGCAAATCTGGTTGCATTGGTGTTTCAGGTCAAAACCCCTTCACCAGATCTGGAATAGTGAGACGACAAATTTTAAAATGCAGAGGTATGAGAGAGGGGCCAAAGGAAATATCTTTGATGGAATGAGGCCAAGGTTGCTGTGTGAATGAAGCTATCTATTTCTATTGAGAGAAATTATACAAAAAAAATTATACAAAAGTGGCTTCTAAAAGTTCTAAAATGCAGCTTGGAGCTATAGCAGAGAACTGAAGCCAAAAGAAAAACACACAGCAGTATTGAAGTGAGTGAAAAAAATAACTTGAATTAATATTATGGAAGAATACAGCAGAAGATAGAATATTTCTTTAGTACAATATTGGTCCTGTACTAAATAAAAACAAAGCATAATTTAAATCCCTTTCCTCTGAAAAATCAAAGGCGCTAAAGTTCTTCAGAACCTGGTTCTCTTCTCCCAGTTCCAGACAGAAGAAGTTGCATTTTGTTGACAATGAAAGTACTTTTCACTACTTTTAGATTTAAGGTCTGGGATGCGTATAACTTTGTATTCGTTTCTCAATTATGCCACCCTGATGCATTAGCATTGTGGAGGTGGGTTTAAGCATGTGCTTGTTTACCAACTACAGGACAAACATTTTCAAGATCTTTTACTGCTCTCTGGGTGAAGGGAAACACACATTAATTTGTCAGAGGGGATCAACCTCTTTAAGCTTCTAAAATGGCATCTAGAAAAAGGTCTTAGCAGTGACCTTTGTGCCAAGTAAATGTAATACTTCTAGAGTGGGAGGCTAATAGGCAATGAGAACAGAATATAATTAGGTTTAGATGAAGAAATGACACTTTGTCATGTGTATTTCTAGGTCACTGGATTTAAATCACTGAATTACTGTGTTAATCATCATCAAAGCAGGAGGCAGAAGGGTTTCCTAAGAATAAGTTCAACTCAATATTGACTACCAGAGATATGTGTATGATAGTTTTTTCAAGTTTGGTAAATTGACAATTGACAAACGAAAATAAATTTCAAAAAATGTTAAATTGAAAAATCGCATTTTAGAAATTTGACATAGTTTTTTCTCACATTTGTCATTCAGATCTACAATTGAATTCTTCTAAATTTCATTAACAAGACGTTTATGCCAGACAACATCTAATCACCATTGCTATGGTTCAATTATATTTAAGAGTCAAGAGTCTAGAGGAGTTTTATTGTCATTTGTTCTAAAATGCAGCTGTGTGATTCTTACTCACAGTAGCACAACATATATATAAACACGGTAGACACAAATTGGGTGACATTTCGAAGAAGACCCTTCTGCTGAAGAAGGGTCTTCTTCAAAACATCGCCCATTCCTTCTCTCCAGAGATGCTGCCTCACTCGCTGAGTTACTCCAGCGTTTTGTGTCTACCTTGATTTAAACCAGCAACTGCAGTTCTTTCTTACACATATATATAAACATAATACTCTGTAAGAAAGAAATAACTATCTAAACAGGCTAGCCAATCTGCAATATAAAAATTATGAAACTATCAGTATATGAAACTATCCTTTGCTGATTAAATTTAATGGAATTATTTTATTACATGTTATTATTGGTGTTAAAAATCATATTTATTTAAGTTGGGTTGTGTCAAGTTATGTTGTTGACCCTCACCAAGTTCTTCAGTAACATTTAATGATGACATTTTGATACAAACACTGGACAGTTCAGTGAATCATATTTCAAAAAGATATCCATTCACAACTGTTACTCCCTTGTTTTATTCACATTTTCTGTTTAGTTTGACTATTTTATTAAAATTGCTTTAAATTTTACTATTTTCATTTTCATTTGAGAGCGAATATAGGAAATGTTTCCTGGATTCTGAAATCTATTATATTCACCTCGATTAGATTTTCCATCCTTGTAGATTCCTGAGTTGCTCTGCCAAAAGCACTGAGTAGATGTGAATGAATGTCCACTCAGCTTTGTCTTTAGCTTTGCTCTCCCCTTGCGGCTCTGCCTTTTATCTTATTTTGGTGTCTAGGTGAAACTGGAAACACTTAAAAGTGCCCAATTGTGTGCACTATTCTGTATCCAGATATTCTGCCATCATAATTGCTTATTCCTTTTTCAGAGAGTGCTGGGTTGATGCCCAGTCGGGCTAGTGATCAAGAGCTTTCTGGGTTCTATCACAAACAACTACTAGAAAATTATTATTCCAGGATTGTTTTTGTTGTTTAGACCCTACAAGCAAATTCATATTTTGTAGTTCCTTTACTTGATTTAAATACTTTGTTAACGGGTAATTTGTGTAAATGAATTGAATGGCTTTGATTTGGAAACAAAATGCTTGAAATAAATGCTTTTCAGTCTATTGTCACATCAGGAAAGTCAGTGCAGTGTAATAGTGCAAAGTGGTGGTAGAACATTTGATTTATTTGTGGATTTCCTACCATGGCACGCTGTAACATTTTTGTTTTCCTTGTTTCTGCAGATGGTGAGATGGATGGGATGAAGTGCCAGCATCAGGACTCGCAGGATAACTCCGACTCCTTTGGAGATCTCTCAGATATCAGTGACCTCAAGTCTCCCTTGAAACATGACCAGGATGAGTCCTTTCAGTGTGACCTTAACAATGGAAAAGTTAAAGTCGAATCCAACACTGAACTATATGCAGAACCGAAGAAGTACACCTGCCCAGACTGCGGCTCTGTGTTTAAATCCAAGTCCTACCTGAATAAGCATATGTTGAAGGCCCATGTCAAACCCAGCGAGGGGCAACTGAATGACTTGTCCACTAGCTTAAGCTCACCCTTTTCACCCCATCAGAACATGTCCCTCTTGGAGTCATTTGGATTTCAGATTGTGCAGAATGCATTCGGCGCAACTTTGGTAGATCCTGATCCTGATCCTGGTCCTGGTCCAGATCAAGAACCCAAGCAGAGCACTGATATCTCCGCTGACCAAAAGTCAGATCTTGTTTAGGGGAGGCTCCGCAAAGTACAAAACATGGTCAAAGCTGGGAGGCAGTGATCGGAATGACCACAAGTTTTTTTTAATAAGACATCCAAAACAAAACAATGTGGTTTGGGGTGGGATGAAACTTGCAGGCAGTGTGGTCTGTACCATCATGGCCATCTGATATTTTATACTTCAGAACATTGCCTTGGGAAAAAGATGATTCCTTGCGCAGTAGGTATCAGTTGTCCCAAATCTTGGACGCAGCAGGTGTATTTGAACCACATCCAATATGTGAATTGGGGGTTGGCTCCTGCAGCTGAATTTTCCATTTGACTGCTTCTAATCAGAATGTTACAGTGATATACTCCTATGCCAGCTAGTAAGTGTCTGTCCAATGAAATATGTTCAAAATAAGCTAATTACACAATAATGTCATTTTTTTTATTTTAAAAGGACATTATGGAATGAATTAGATACGTTTTAAAATAGTTTTACTAATAAACAGTGATTATTTTTAAAAAGTAATTGTAATTTCAAATCCCAGAAGGAGCATCTCTCGCTGAAGCAATTGATTCTTGTTGGGATCCCCCTTTGCAAAGACTTAGATGCACAACAAGCAGAATTATTTGAATGCTCTAGTCCTTGGAGAGTAAAAAATCAGAGTCAGCCATGGATTAGCCTGTATGGTAAGAGACGGTCTATTACAAGTTTATTCTCAACATTGGGCAGCATTTGTGCAGAAAGAAAAAAACCCAACAAAGTTAATGTTTTGGTCTGATAAAAGGTATTTATCCGGAGGCTTTAACTCTTTTTTCTGTGTCTGTGGATGCTGCCTTATTCATTCAGTGTTTCCATCATTTCATGTTTTTATTTCAGATTTTCAACATCTTCAGTATTTTGCTTAAGGATAGTCTACTACAGTTTCTTTATATTTTAAAAATAATTCTCAAAGTCCAAACATCTCTGGCAGGGTTTTCAACAGATTGGCACGTGTTTGGTATTTGTGGCTAAGTTGTGGAAAAATGTATTTAGATAATAAGAGAATATATTTGTAAATGTATTTACAAGTGCATCCACACAAAAGCCAGAATTATGCTGACTTGACTACAGAGTATGCTCTCAAGTTTTCAAAATGAAAGCAGTCATTATAGTCATTACGACTGAGGCAGAGAGAACTTGTGGTCTTTCACCATCATGCTACAGTGATCTAAGGTCCAGGCTTTTAGAAATTTAATCCCTTTTGAGCATATCAGTGCAGATTTTCACTGAAGGGTTTTAACGCACAAAATCTCTTCGTTCTAATTCAGTTTTTAATGAAACCGTTTTAAGTTACCTGAGATTTCATTCTTGCATCATTTTCCTGTGCATTTTTACCACTGTGGTGATCTCCTTTGATACCAGACACCAACAGGCCGCCAGTCATCTCTTCAGAGTAGTGAATGACTGTGCATTTCGAGAGGATGAAAGCATTCTGGTGGAAATGTTATAATAATTAAAGTAATTGGTTAAAAAAAGAAGATAGGGTGGAAACTAGAGCTTTCTGTCTCAGTAATGGGAAGTCTGACGTTTGGTAATGGAAACTTTGAAATATATTGAATAAAAGTGTTTGAGAGGGGAAAAGGATCAATAAACATAAGTGAGTCTTCAAAGTCCCCAAGAACAATTACACCAGATTTTCATTTTGTCACAGATATGACAAATGGAGCTTTAGGAGTTCATTGATAATTTATTGATTGACAAAGGGTTGGAATTGTGCTAAATGATTTGTAGAAATAATGTGATGCTTTGGAAAGAAAGGAAAAATGAAATGAATATAATTGATGCCTCTGTCCTGAATCTTCTGTAATATGTCTTTAGCCTGTATGGTTTATCTAAAAACTATGTTTAAACTCTGAAGCTTAAGCGCCTGTTTGAGTGTACCAGAGCTAAAAGATGCAGTGCAAAGAAATGACTGTTACTTAGTAACGTGATAAAATTAGGTGTTTATTTGGTTAATGTGAGACCATCCATTCTCTTGACAGTATAATAATAATAAATGGTATTAACAGTACAAATTTGGCCTTGCCTTAAAATTAACCTACAAACTGAATTCTTTGGGTGGTATTCATTCTAAAATCCAGTTTGATGGTTCCAAACAGAGGATTTGTCATTACATTATGGAGTTGCTTGTCAGTTGTGTTTAGATTGGCTGCTCATGTATATGGGCAAGAAGGGGAAGAAAGTAAATGTGAATAGTTTGCCATAATTAAGTGCTGTTTCCATTTGGCTAAATATGGAGCCTTGAAGCTAACAGTTACAGTAAACGCTGTAGCGCCTGAAAGAGGGAGGATTTAAGGCGGTGAATCATCCTGGGGGGGGGGGGGGGGGATAAGGGAGCGGGGTCTTTAAGTA
This sequence comes from Raja brachyura, assembly GCA_963514005.1. Next base: position 15,214,125 of record OY740808.1, read on the forward strand.
GCTCGTGAGGAGAAATCAAGAGATAAAAAATAAAGAAACACAATGTTTACAAAATCGATCATTGCAAATATACTTAAGCTGTCTTTCAGTCTCGAACAATTTCTAAAACTGATTGGGCAGAGGGTTCACAGATGGTTGAGATGCCAAATGAGCTTCGATGCAGGAGACTACTTGTATACTTAAAGAAATCCAGGCCCTAATGTAGTTCCCCATCTGACTGCAGGTATGGCTGAATCTCGATCTTACCCTTTTCATGAATGTTTCTGTGATTTTATTTAGATAGGATGAAAGTTCTTTTGCTATTTTTACTTTCCCATTTAAATTAATATTATAGGTATTAATTTCTACTTTCCCATTTAAATTAATATAGTTTAGTAATATGTGCTTATCTATCCAGTGTTGTCTTTCTGTTTTATGTGTGTGTAATATATGTGTGTGTGTGTGTGTATATATATGTATTTTTATATTGAGGCTTTGTACTGAGGAATTTTCTACTTGGATGTCTCGTGAGTTTGGAACTCTTCCTCCAGTCAGACATATCACTACAATGTGTTTAACAATACACCCTTTTCCTATTTGCAGCTACCTTTTAGAGTAGAACTTATATTGTGATCCAGAAATACCTCTAGTTGGAGATGTTATCAAATTATTTTTCAGTTGACAGCTTCACATCCTGCTGGGAAAGATAATCTTCATCTCTATTAAAGCCATGCCTTGGAGATAAAAGAGCAGGGCACACATAGCTGATTCATTCCCTTTCCTCTTTGTGCCCAAAACCTAAAAGTTATACTTCATTTGTTACTGGATTAAAGATATCTTCATAAAGCTGGAAATAGTTTCCCAATAAATGTTGAGTTTAAATTGAGATTTATGTAGTCTGTTTACATTTCAAAGGCTAATTTATTGTTTATGTATGTTCATTTTATCATGTTTTGAATGAGACTTGTTCATATTTCAGGTTTGAAGTTGCTTGTTAACTGGTATATCCCAACCTATTGGCATTGTAGGTGAGACAAATGACCTTGCAGTGATCCTGTTTATTTATTCAGTGACCTTTGGAAAATACTTAGGGCTGTTAATTATGGGAAGGAATAAGATGAACTGTATTTCTTCTCCCAACATTGATAAACATCCTGTTGACATTTAAAGTTGGAGAGAGAGCAGTATTGAAACAGCCAACCCAGCCCGAGTTCATCTATCATCCATTTACACTTTTTCTACACTAATCCCCTTTTTAAGTTCTCCCCACATTCTCATGTCCTTCCCCTAGATTCTACCAGGCACCCTACACAGGAGGGGAAATTTATACTGGCTAGATAATCTACCAACCTGCAGGTCTCTGGGATGCTGGAAAGGTCTGCAGTCATGGAGAACGTGTAAATTCCTCACAGGCAGCACCCAAAATCAGAACTGTTCCTGGCTCTCCAGTGCCTAGAGGCAGTGGCTCTACCATTGACACCAGGTTACTGCCAATTATCTTGATTGTTTTGCAATGATTTTGTTTGAATTCACTTGTGTGGCCACAGGATTAAGTTTGGCTGTGTTTTCCACATCACAGCTAAGATCAATGCTGCCACTTGCTGTATAGGTTCACATAGACAAAATTAAGGTACTGGAGAATTACTGCCGTGTAAAACTCTGTGCCTTCATGAGCAGAGTGGAAAATCACTGACTGAAAAAAAACATGATCCGTTATGAAAGCAATGAACAGAAATATGTCAGAGGATTGTATATATTGTTTAAGAATTTGCTTTAGTTTTGCTTAGTTTGGAGATGCAGCATGGAAACAGGCTCTTCAGCCCACCTAGTCCACGCCAAACATTGATCACCCATTCACACGAGCTCTATGCTATCCCACTTTCTCATCCATTCCTGACACATTAGGGGCAGTTTTACAGAGACTAATTAACGTACAAACTCGCACGTCTTTTGGATGTGGAAGGAAACTGGAGCACCTGGAGAAAACATACGTGGTCACAGGGGGAACATTGCAAACTCCACACAGACAGCATTAATATAATGGGATAGGAGGAAAAGTAAATTCCAAAGAAAGGTTATCAGCCCAAAGTGTTATTTCTGCTTCTCTTTCCACAGATGCTGCTCGGTTTGCTGAGTATTTCCAGCAATTTCTGGTTTTATTTCAGGTTTTTGTTCTGCAATTTTTTAAGATTATGATTACTATATTAGATTCCTTTTGTTAAAGGAGATACCAGGTTAACAAAAAATACTGAATCATAGATGAACAGTATTATACATTTTCTCAGAAATAGTTACATATATGGATAGGAATAACATAAATCATACATTTAGTCAGAAAAGCCTTCTTAAACATTTATTGTACTTTTGTATGAGCATTGATGTTACCAAACTAATGGTGAACCCATGCTGTGATCTTATCTTATTGAAGATTATTTAGGTTTTGCTGAATCCAAGATACAGCATAGTACAAAGGGGTAATTTCTCACCTCCCATTAAGCATTTGGCAGCTGGTAATTTGCAGATGCTATATCAGTTATAAAGCATTAAATGACACGAGTTGGATATTTAAAAAGGTTACAAATTAAGCATCTACAATGACACAATAGAGTAAGTAGCTGATGAAAAGTTGAGGTAACTTCACAAAGTTTTGTTTTGCTCAGTTAGTTGCCTTAAAAGAATGAAGTATTGGGTGTTAATTGTGAAATTCTGCTACTTGTACGGATTTATTTCCCTGGATTAATAATCTTTATGTTGGATGTTGAAGATTTTATACAATTTTTAACCCCATTTGTATAAGGACTTCGTAGACAGAGCTTTGTTCTGGACTAAAATAAAATAGCAGATTATAGCATCTGTCAGTTGAGTTTGATCCTGAGCTTTGCCAAGCGACTTGCATTAAACTGGACAACAGTAAAGTGGCAACTATTGGGCTTCTCTCTCCTAGGCTGAAGCTTAGTAGGTTGTAGCAACGTCTTGGGCATGGACAGCAAGCCAGGATAAAGTTGGCATTGCAAAAACAAATGAAATCTGACCATGGGAATATTTTAACTCTGCTTCAATGGAATGAAAACTTCTTGGACATCATAGCAAAATGGAATTCTGCTTTTAGAATAGATTTTTTTTTTTTGTCAATAATTCGGGAAATCTTAAATTTTGTTTGCAACATGGAACTAGCAGCACTGTGAAATGGGTACTTGGTCTAGTGAGTCTGTGACTGTGAATATTCCATATGAGCTTCCTGTCGCCTTGCTTCATCAAATTCATCAATATTAGCTATTCCCATCCCCTCAAGTATTTAGTTTTCTCCAAAGTACTTTTATGCTATTCCACTCAACAGCTAACTTGATAGCAAGCTGGGCAAACGAGGTTTTCCTGAAAATTGTTAGATTTACCAATAGCTATCGTGTCTCTAGAGTTCATGTTTTGATGTTGTCTGACGTGCAAAAATAGCTCCTGTACATAATGAATACACTGGTTCAGACTTAAAAGTCTGATAAGCTGACCCCTCAGCATTTTTCTTAATACAATCAAGCAGTCTCTTCAGTTTTTCTTGATAGTATTGACCTCCCAGATTTATTACCATCCATGTACATGTGGTTTTTTTTGTGCCCCGTTCAGTACCTCCATATTCTGTTTGCCTATGAGCTGGGCATGGCTACTATAAGTGATATTATAGGAGTTTAGTTTCACCTCTTGCAGCTCTTCTGTGCATACTTTATATTTCTAATATCTGGAAGTTGTGTGGAGTTTGGAGTCCAAGGCTATTGGAGAAACATTTGGTTAATCGTTTTGATCAGGGTTCTGCCTCTTCACTCAGTCCACAGAAGGAGTCATGGAGTGCTTGTGTTGACCACGATTTGTTGGTAAGAGTCTGACCTCTTAAGTCAATAAATTGTGGCTTTGTAAAAATGAAAACCTTCCCTCCCCTCTTTTAAATCCTGCAATATTGTTTTTTTGTTTTTTTTATAGAAGCCATGGTCAGGGCCCATGTTGTTTTCATTGGTTTAAGATGTCACTTGATGCTTCATGGAGTTGTACAAAGCAGGTTGATTCTGATTTCAGCCTGATCTATAGCAAGAAGGGTTATCTCAAACAAAGATGCAGTAGAAGTGCTGAACACAGTTTCCTTTCTTTAATCCAGGAAGGAAGGAAATCAGATTTCACATACTTACTACCCACTCACTGCCTGGCATTAGGAAATGCCAGTGCATGAACATCAGGATGGGGTTGCCCTAGGCAGAGATATCCACCTCCTCTGTGGTCTGAGTAACTGACTTGAATGTGAAGAATAACCACTTGATTGAAGTCCAAGAGATGACTTTAAATATTTAGATAGGTTGTGTTTTTTTTTGTGTAAAAGATAGCATGGTCAAGAATAATTACATAAATTTGGTATGAATGGGAGATGAGGTATGGAAAAGAAAATGCTGGGAATACTCAGCGGGTTGAGCAATATCTGTGAAGAGAGAAACCGTTCACTTTTCAAGTTGTTAATTGTTCCCCATAAATACTGACAGACCAGATGAGCACAAACTAAAACAGGAAATGCTGGAAATATTCAGCAGGTCAGGCTACATCTGTGGGAAGAGAAACTGATCCACAAACGTGGCCAGCTCTGCTGACTATGCCCAGTATTTTCTGCTTTTTTAGATTTCCAGCATCTGTAGTGTTTTTTTCCCCAGACTTCTGAGCATTTCAACAACGCTGTACCCATTTGTTATTTAGTTTGTCTAGTTTCTCCACTCCATCCCTCGCCCCTTCCATTCCACACTGAAAGCTTTGAAGAGTGGTCATGGGATATTGCAACACACCACGTTATGTCACACAAAACGAGTAAATATCCATTGCTCTGCAGCACCATCTGGTGTTTGCCTGAATACGAGAAGCCAATGCACAATCAGAATGGGCAAAAGAGACGGGAACCTACTAGACATGCAACCTCCAAAGTGAGTATGGTTCCAGGGGTAACTACTTTGTAGTACTGAGGCAGAAGCATAACTAGTGCAAGAAGAGGGTATGGAATATTGTGCTTTCTGTTCATCAGCTGTAGTCCAGACCCTTGCAGAATTTCCAGGCTTACTAGAGCATATTTGCATTCTTCACTGTACTTCCATAGTATAACATAGTATCTATTTGTTATTACTGTGCACAAAAGCAGAGAAGATCCCCTGTATTGTCCAGCAAAATCACATTGGTCCAAAATCAAATCAAAACAAGGTTGTCAAATCCTTCATGATCGTGAATATCTGTGCCACATCTGTTCTCAACTTTCTCGGTTGTAAGGGGAACCATTTTAGCTCTACCACCTCTACCACCAGAAATAAAATCTCTCATTCTTGCTGTCATTGTGATAAATCACATCAACACTTTCACTGAGGCCTAGACAATCGTAAAGGACAGTGACAGGAAGTTAATATGATGCTCCATGCGATCTCAGAGTGGTTTGTAAAGGTTCAGCATGACTTTATATTCGTAATAAAGACAGCATAACATTTGGCTTCCTGGAATATCCGGCCATCTTCAAATATCCCAGATTCTTGTGTTCCTGCACATTGTGCCTTTGATTGTGTTTTGATCGTCTTTTCAAACCATGTCACTTCACTTATTTGCGTCAAATAACTACACTTTGTTGATCTGTGTTCTGAACTCTTGCAATCCTCTCATTGTTTGCCATATTTTCAATCTTTTATTGTTTTCAAAGCTTTGAAATTATGTTCAATACTGATATACAGGTCATTATTATAAATGTAATATTGTGCAGAGAGTTTCTCATTGCATTGGTGAGGATTGTCTCTTAACTTGACATTTGACTGATATGAAATAAATTTGTCAATTGAAATGGCAATTTTATTTATTAAGCCTTACTGTTTCTGCCTAAAAAATGAGTTATTTGGCTGATTCTAAGAATGGTAATCCTCCTGTCGGTGTTAGCTAATGCTGAATGCACTAATCAGCTGATTTAGTGCATTCAGAGGTACTCACACTATCTCTGTCCTCCCTTATCCAAATGGCCCTGTGTGATCAGCAACTATGGTGTTTTTTTGGAAAAATAGCTCACGCAGTTTAGTACTGGAACTAACTCTGACTGAATTCTGATCCCTATTCATATCGGCAGGCTGACTTTCTGGTGTTTTGATCTCTCTAGTACTTGGTCTGGATAGGTACTCACTGTAAGGGCTATTGTTCCCTGCCGTTTCTGGCAGGAGGATTATTTTATATAACTGGTGGGTATATTGGCACATTACCATTGATCGCCCAATCTTGTTACTAGCTCAAAATCTGTTCCTGTCATCTTCCTTTTGGTACCAGTGTCGAAGATGCAGAAATGTTGCAGTAGCAAATTTTACAGTTGATATTTGTGGTGCTTCATTTGCACACTTGGCATTCAGACAATTGTAACATTTTAGTTGTTTTACAGTGTGTCAAGACCTTTGAGTGTATTTCCTCCTTGTGTTCTGGGTTACTTCATTTTACCAAACTATCCCTTGGCCCAACTCATCCATGCCTACTAAGATACCCATCTACATTAGTCCCATTTGCCTGCGTTTGACCCATATCCCTCTTAAACCAATCCTATCCATGTACCTTGTACCAATGTCTTTCTAAATGTTTCTATGTACCTGCCTCAATCACTTCCTCTGGTAGCTTATTAAACATGCGTACCACCCTCAATGTGGAAAAAAAACTCCCCATTTGTTTTCTATTAAAGCTTTCCCCTCTCACCTGAAACCTATGCCTGCTAGGTCTTGATTCACCAACCCCGGTGAAAAGACTGTACCTTCACCCCAATTTTGCCTTTCATTATATTTCCATACCTGTATAAGGTCACTCGCTACTCACTCCTAAACTCCAAGGAATAAGGTTTCAGCCTGCCTAATCTTTCCCTTTAACTCAAACCCTCAAGTCATGGCAACATCCTTGTAAATCTCTGCTCCACTCTTTCCAGCTTAATTCCTGTTGTTTCCAAATGTATTTGATGATACCAGCTTTAATATCTTTCAAGATGATGTGTAGTGTGATTTTCAGAATCAATGCAAAATAACAAAAATAAGTCCATGGGGTAAGAATATGGCTAGCCAATCACAGTCTCTTAATAACTGCATAACCATTTTACACGAGTATTGTTTTAAATTTTTTTTTCTAAAATAGGAAAACCAATATTGCAACAGATTCAGTGAAAATTAGCAACACATCGAATCTGCACTGCTTTATTTACTGTGGCATATAAAGATAAATAAATTAATTTAGAATTAAATAGTTAATAAAGTCTATTGTTAAAAGTAGAATTTTGTGGGACTTCAATTTGTCAGAAGCAAGCTAATAGGCTGGAGGTTGTTCACTGGTCAAGGTTCAATGTGTTTTCCTGAATTACCTTGTCACTCGGATCTGCTGTTTAACAAATATGTAGTGACGATCATAAAATAGTATTACAGAAAAAAACATATTGATTTTTTGATAGAATATTTTGAAAAAGCTAACCAGATTTGTATGAAAGTCTTACATGGAGAATAGTTTAGATGTACTGAACACAGCCACCAACACTTCACTCCCTCTCCCTTCCTTTCCCCTTGAATCTCCTATCTTCTACTACAGCATCAGAAAATGTGTTGCCTGATACTACATTAGTTGGTACTGCACGAATAGCTTAATTTGTTGATTGAACCCAGAGTATCCACTTTGGCCATTGGTTTAAACAATGTTATTTCTTGGATCATTAGCTGGTATAGAGATAAGGCTTTGATATCTTTGATATGATGTACCATCTTGATCCATTGTTTGGTACCATATTGGATATTGGTGCTGCATTGGCAACTACATTTATCAAATGACCTTGCACAACTGGTTTGGTTCGTTGTTGATACAGCATTGCTGTGACTTGTTTCACTGGTTACTATTCTGTTATTCATTGCCAGTTACAATTGGCACAAATTGGATCATTGGGTGGACCCAAATTACTGGCTCAGTTCATGGGTTGGTATGCTTCATTGATTTGCCCCAAATTATCTCTTTCATTGTGGGACATTGTTTGATCTTCCATTACCAACTTAAATCATTGGTTGGTACACAGTTACCAGCTTGGCCTGGTAGCAACTTCTCGGTAGGATAAAATGTGTCAAGAAACTTTACTTGGGGAATGTGAATCACTCCGTCTAAGTCTTATTGAATGACCCAGGAGCATGTGCTCCATTTATGACTAGAATTATAAGGTTCATTAAAGGTAGTTTCCAACCTGCTGAATTCTCCTTGTTGGCACAGATGGCCAGATTTGTGTACGTTTTACACTCCCCTGTAGATTGCTCTCAATGCCAAGGTGAAATCTGTGCAACAAATATGTGTTGTAAGTCCTCTGCCGACCATTGAGGGCACCTACAAAAGAAATTCGGAACCTGTTGGAAGTTTATTTCGAGGAGGCTGTCAACAGCACCTTGGCGTACTCCAGAAGAGACTGTATCTGTGCTCAGCAACACTAATGAAAATGTTGATGGCAAGCATGTCATTGGAGGCAGCATTGTACAATGAGCAGGGTACAGATCTCTTCTGATACACCAATGGGATATTCACTCCTCACAACCAAGTGATTGGATTGCATGCTCAGCACAAGTATTGCATTTTTCTTTTGATACTCTTTCTCAGCCCCTTTATTTTCTGCCTCTCAATAGCCTGCCTTCTCTTTCAGGGTGGCGGGTGGGATTGTCCTTTTGATGTCATGCAGTTTACCAGAGCATGCAAATAGTAGTCTAGAGTCCTGCGTCACTACTTCCATTAAGTCTGATACCTTTAAATGCTTCACAGCCAAAAGCTCCAAGAATGATTTGCCTCATCTCAGATTGAGATAAGAGAACATCTATCTACTTGGCAGTCACCAAAGCTACAGGACATCACAATAAATAATTAAAACTATATTTGAAGGCTACTATACTGCAAAGTGCAGGAGCGGTGATTAGCTCTGGTACCGAAAGGTAAAGTAATCCCATTGCTTGTGTAAACTGGGAGTGTTTTACTTCAAATGCTTTTGACAAAGGAAAAAGTGCATTAATGCACTAAAGCTAATTAATTCTTAACATGTACAGTAATTAGTAGTTGGATGGGAAGGCACAGGCATTTGAGTATGAGATGTTTGAACCGTTTTATATGCTATATCTGAACCCTTCACTTTGTTAAATCTCAAACTGCTTGCTTCCTGGGCTCCACTTGTGATGTGTGCAGGTTTAGTAGAACTTCGTAAATCTCCAAGGTGCGTGCTTCAAGTCTCCATGCAAACAAATGTGTTTTGTTGATCATGTGATTGCTTAGAAATTTATTAACTCTTTTGTGGGTTATTCTACTATGTACAGACCCTGATGATTGCAAAGCTACTTGAGAGACAAGCCTGTGTTTTGGTCTATAATGGCTTATAAACAGTAGAAACCTGAAGTAGATGATGTAATGTAAACTGTTCAATATTTTTATACTGTGGATGTCGGGGAAAAGGAGAGTAATGAAGTCAGATGGTAGTGTTCATGACCTCCTGGGAAATTACCTTTAGTTTGTTTCCATGTAATTAAAAGCAACTTTTTAAACATGCTTAATAATTGTCTGTGTCTTAATTATTTAACTGTCTAAAAATGCTGTAGTAGTGGAATATTTAGTATATCCCACAGATGAGACCAGTCCAGAAGCCCTCCTTCACAACTGTAGATTTGGCAGCTCTCGTACTGGGATAGCCTATTGATCCTCTAGTTTGATTAATATGAGTTATCCTTTAGACAGTGTGTATCTACAGTGCATTTTAGTTTCTATCATTGATTATTAGTAATTTTTGCGTTTTGGATCCACTGACTCCAACTGCTGTCCGCAACTGAATTGTCGGCCCTGTGCCGTGTTTTAGTCAGGGTGACAGCAAAGTATAAAGAGGCATGTAGAAATTCTTCACTTTAACTGAAGGCACCCCTCAATACAAATCGCTGAATTTTCCTTTTTCAGGCTGGGCAGTATCCAGGGAGAGAATTGCAATTTGTCACACTCTAGGGCAGCCTGCATAGTCTAGGTGGGCCATGCTGTTACAGCAAGTAGCCAGTTTAAGGAGTGCACAGACACTTTTGTAAGTATTTGATAAGTATTATGTTGTCTGTTATGAGGAATGTGCTTGCTAAATTCTATAGGCCTATCAGGACTGGAGGTTATGTGGTAGTTGAGATGGAGGTGTTTGTCGGTAGTGGCTATGTGACCTTGTGTTCTAGCCCCTAGTCAGGGCAATGGGCTGGTGCAGGGCACAACGTTTTGCAGTTACTCGCTTTGGCCCGTGGGCCGATGTCACTCGAGCATAACCTTCAGAATCGTCACTTTGGTTCTCCCATCTTCCTGCATTCTAGATATGTAACCCTTGTTCCAGTACCATAGCAAAACCCTGGTTAATTTGTCTGGGTAACAACATGTATATTGTGCTTTCCATAGCAACAGATCATAAATTGCAAACACTGTTCACGTTTCTGGAGACTGCAACATAACTGAGATTTTTTTTGGCAGCACGTTAAACTAAGCATTTCTGTAGCAATTGAGTATCTCCAGTCTTCTCCACATATGCCGTTTCAACTCCCCTGACAGAAAGCTCCATGTGCTGTAACTCTGTGGCAGAGGCCCGTGGTAAGGGTACTTCATGTCAGCTAGCATCATCGGAGGATTGTGAATTTTCTTGGTTGCTGGAAGGATAATAGAATTGATCGAACTGCCCTATTTTGTAGCAATTCAATGAATCAAAGATCATCATTTCAATCCGTTTTCTGGGATCATTAAAGGAGTGGGGAAAAGGTTTGAAGAGGGAATCTGATGGCTCCATCAGCAACAGTGTCCCAGTCAGTGCGTAAATGCTTAGACGCAGTAGCAGCAGTTTCTTATTTAGGCCAATAAAGTTTTGATCATCTCTTCATTGTAATGCTTACTATGGTGCTGCAGTGATAATATTCCCTGTTGATTGACCATGGTAAATAAGGACAGAACATCCATCCATGTATGTTAAATTATGCTACGATTATTGTGTTTGCTATTCCATCCTTTGACCGCTAGCATCGCCCATCTACTGTGATAAATCACCCCAGTCTGTTTGTGCGTTGGTTAGGTGTACGCCTTGTAGGTCATTTATTACGTTTATGTTGAGCTCGTAATGTACGGTTAATGCTGACTGGGCAAAGTATTCAATTCTCCCTCCTTCCAGGGACAACACAACCAAGAACACCCACTTTCATACAGCAAAGCCACAATATTCAAACAGCACAAAGCCACCAGTATATGATAGACACGGAGTTGTAAACAGTCTATAGTTTACGGGGCTGTTGCTGGGTTGACATGATAGAATCCTTGGGCCACCTAAGAGATGGATACGCCAATGATTAATGATAGAGAAGATGATATTGAAAAGCTTCTCAAGCAGTTCAGAGAAAATTAAATTTGTGTAATTTCCTTTTTCTCTCCTGCCTCCCACGTTTTCTGGGTTTGTTTGATAACTTAGTCTGCTGAAATAGAGCTGGCCACAAGAGTGTTTTGGCCATAATTATATAAGGAGTAGAAATAATCTGATGACACTGTAATTCTGCATAAGAAAAATGTACCTCCTTTCTCTTTTGTTAAGCTACAATGATGATTATGTGGCGACAATACATAAGTGATACAGAGCTGTTACCATGTGCCTTCAATGGGATACTTGTAATGTTGATTGGAGTACAGTTTATATACAAGAATCTGTTTAGACTAGGTTTGTTTTTGTATCATATATTCCAGACATTCTGAATTGGATTTTAAAACTAGCAGTGTTATGCTGATCATCTCTTACTAAATTAGAAGTGGTTTTTTTTGCATTTTGTAAAATGACTGAGTACATACCAGTCCCACAGGCATGTGTTTTTTGTACTAGCAAGTTATATTCCCTGTATTGTGTACTCACAGGATGGATGTAATATGACTTATTAATAAATGTCTAGAACAAATGCAAAGTGTTTATTTATTCTCCCAATGGGACAAAATTGGTGTTCCACAATTGTGCCATTTTTCTTCTACAAATCCCTGCACTATAATTATGCTTCTGCTTTACCTCTGTCCCTGTTCTCAATTATCACCAGTTTGTTTGCTGTCTTTTCTCTTGATCAGATGCCTGTTGGGTTGCTAGAGGGAGAAAGACAATACATGCAGTGTGGGGTTGGTTCACACGGTTCTACAGCCTCCGCATAGTCAATCCTGTACCATTTCTGCCAGCCTGCTCTCAGCGTCCAGTGTCCCTTAGTCTCAATCTAGTTTATTTGCCTCAATAGTCACCATTGCCTCACAAACATTGTGACCTTGTTTCCTTTCCTTCAATTATCCTTGCCTCCCTTCTTAATAGCTGTCTTGCCCCAGATATCCTCCACATTTCTGCCATCAATAACACTGCATGATCCCAGGATTCCCAGCACCTTATTTGTTCCTTCCCTCCACTGTCACACTACTCCAATCTCCACAGCACTTCCAGGTTCTTTTGCAAAATGTATTTCTACTGTATCCAGTAGCAGCTTCCAAGCAGCGGCATGGCTCTCACCTTGCTGGAAACTACCACAGAGATTCAAGATGTCAAGGAAAGGGAAGGAGCAATCAGAGGTTTGGCACATAGTGTCCATAACACAGCAGCTGACATGTGAGTAAATACATGAAGAATGTGAGAGGAACCAGCATCCAGAAAGAGCCAGCAATGGTTGGGCATGCATGGGGCAGTCAGTGAGCAAAAGGGGGTGCAGCGTCCCACTAGTTATTGAAGATGAAATGCAAGTGTAATGTAAACTTCATGGTGTGAAAGTTCCTCAAAATGTCACAGCCAGACATGAAGGGCAATGGTGACATCTGTGATAGGCTGACTCATAATTTAGTACACTGTGAATAGTAGGATTAATTTGTCTAGGAATTAATCTGGCTTCTATAGTTGGGATCAACTGTCACAACATGGTTGCATAAAATTGCTGTTGGCAGCAGTGTACAGCCTGTGTTGATAATGCATCACTGGCCACTTGTAGATTTGTACTGTACAAAACGGGGTCATGTGAGCTATACGTCACTGTATATGTGCTAGCTGGACAGAGATGTAATCCTGTTACCCTGACAGCTGCTCCACATAGCCATTTCAAATATCATTCTCCTCTGAAAATTATGATCAAATCAGGAATTACCACAGAATCACTCAGTCACAACCTCTAGAATCACTCCTCAGCATCTGTGGAGAGAGAGAGAGAGGAGCCAATGTTATAGTTCACTTTTTTTTTTTGTTGCCAGAATTGGCCAAAGGTTCTGACAAGGGCTCTTTGATCTGAAACATTAAATTTTTCTCTATCCACAGATGCTGCCCAACCTGCTGAGAGTTTTTATCATTTCTGTTTATTTCTGATTTTATAGTAATTTTCAGAAGGGAATCAGTTGAATGTTTGCAAAGGTTTTATTTAAGGCTCTGGTAGATTATTTTAGTTTTCCTGCACCTTAATTTTTTTTTTTGATTTTTATTTAAAGTTGAATCTGTTGTAACCACTCCTCTAAACTGATTCCTAAAACACAATATCTACAGCACAATATGTCCTGTTTCCTTTAACCTGTTGCCAGGCTTGAGCCTCCCATTGAGAATGTGGATTTTGTTCAGTGGATGGGCATTACAATTAAAAATATATATTTTTTGCTACAAAGAGGTGAGGCGAGTAGTGAGAAAAGTCAGGGAAGAAGTCGTGAGGTTTGCGGAAGAGCAGGGGGAGATCCTGGAAGGGGAAATCAGTTTCCAAAAGAGAGAACAACAGTAAGACCTAAGCCCTATAACAACTGCAGCGCCGTTCAGTAAAATCATGGTCTAAACTCTAAATGCATCCACTTTCCTACCCTATTCCCATATCCTTCGATTCCCTTCTGTTTAAAATCTGTTGATTCCAAATTGAATGTTCACTGAGGATTCACAATGATTCATCGCCCTTTTCTTAAAAAAACTGACCCACACTATGATTATTACTGAATGCACTACTCTTGATTAGTATAGGTGTCGGAGATTATGAGGAGAATGGGGTTAGGTGGGAGAGATAGATCAGCCATGATTGAATGGTGGAGAAGACTTGATGGTCTGAATGGCCTAATTCTACTCCTACACTTATGACCTACTCCAGTAGAGTTTTCTATTATTTCTTGCGCGTAGCAGTACTGGAAGATATCAACTCAGTGAAAGACACTCTTTGATCTGCCAGAAACCTGTTGGTCTCCCAGCACAATGTGATGTCCATCAGGGAATGGTGTCAACCGGTCCATTCCAGACTGCAGGAGTTCAAGCTGAGCTACAAACTCGAGCTTTGTGCTTCCAACACAAAGGTTCTGTGGGAGAGAACCATAAGCTAAAGCCCTTCCAATGCTGAGCATTGAGGGGCAGCGTCCGGTGGGGACACTCCTCAAGCAAGGGAGGAACTATCACCTCAGCGAGCCACATGTTGTAAGTCTGTTTTGTTTAAAGATAGGTGTGAACACTGCTGACTATGAGACTATTTAATGTATAGACACTGGGAATGCGCAGAGTTTTTGCACAGGCTTCTGGTTTGATATTGTATTCTGAATAATATTTATTTTTGGAAAAAAGTACTGACTTTACACCTGGATTTTCTGAGGTTATTTGGCCCATTAATCCCATCCCTCACCACCCCTTATTTACAAATATATTTGGAACTAATTTTCTCTCGTGACCAGCCACAATATTTGGATTATTTTTCCTGTTAACCGACACCAAGGGTTCATTTACTGTACATAATTCATCTATCACCATTCTTTTGGGTTATGGGTCAGATAGTTATAGGGGGCAGAATAGATGTGCAAACTACACACTGACAACACCCAAGGTCAGGCGCGAACCACTTTCCCCGGGCGTGTGACGCAGCAGCATTAACATCACTGTGCTACCCTTGTCTTTTCCATTTTGCTGAAATCTCCTTGATGTTTGGTGGCCAACAGTGGTCGCTCTTGAGCCATTTCAAAAAGTAACTACAGGTTTGTAGGTTAATTGACTTGGTAATTTTTTTTTTTTTTAATGTCCCTAGTGGGTGTAGGATGGTGTTAATGTGCGGAGATCGCTATCTCTAAACTAAACCAGTTCAATATAGTTTAGTTCCATCTGTTGTTCAGTTGTCTATCTTGTTAAAACTTAATCGTTAAAATTTCAGTCTCTTATGATTTTATCTTTTGTGATCTGCATTCCTGGAGCCCTGTTATCATTACCAAACTCATTGTCCATTTTATCCACATCACTCCTGTTCCTCGTCTTGATCTTCTTCATATAAGTCAATTTGACCTAACTAAACATCCTCCCTGTGTTAGTTTAATACTCCATCAATTTAATGATTTGATTCTTAAGGGGTTTGACAAGCTAGATGCTGGAAGATTGTTCCCGATGTTGGGGGAGTCCAGAACAAGTGGTCACAGTCTAAGGATAAGGGGGAATTCCTTTAGGACCGAGATGAGGAAAACATTCTTTACACAGAGAGTGGTGAGTCTTTGGAATTCTCTGCCACAGAAGGTAGTTGAGGCCAGTTCATTGGCTATATTTAAGAGGGCGTTAGATGTGGCACTTGTGGCTAAAGGGATCAGGGGGTATGGAGAGAAGGCAGGTACAGGATACTGAGTTGGATGATCAGCCATGATCACATTGAATGGCGGTGCAGGCTCAAAGGGCCGAATGGCCTACTCCTGCACCTATTTTTCTATGTTTCTATGATTCACTCCGACACTGATCACAGCCTAGAAGATCATCTCAGCAAAACAATTCCCTCTTTCTACCACCCAGGTAGTTGCGCTGCCTTGCACCACCAAGGCCATGTACCAAATTTAAATTTGGCCACGTCTGGAGGATCGCCTACATCAAATGTATTTGTATAGCTCGTAACTAAGTGCTCAATGTTCTGTGGGCTTGCTTCGTGTACCACTTTTGCACACCTGCTTTAATTCCCCATACTAATTTCAACACAGATAAAAATACTCCAATTTACAAGTACACAGATCTGATTTATAAGTACACTGGACCAAGTGGGGCCCGTTGGGCCTCATCCCCCAACGTGGGGGTGGGGGGGGGGACGACACAGCATCACATGGGATGGCTGGTCCCCGAACACGGCGTTGCCGTTCACCCCAGAGACAGGCCCCCCCCCCCCCCCGAGCCAATCCCCATCACCCGTTCCCCCAACGTAACCCGTTTGCCCAACGCAACATTCCACCACTCACCCATAGCCCCCAACTACGCAGGCGCAGCTCATTTCCCCTCATCCCCCAACATTCCCTCCCCCTCCTCTTCACCCTCATTCTCTCCCCTCATCTCCTCCACTCCCTCCTTCACCTCTCCTTTCCCCTACCCTCAGTCACTCCCTCCCACCCTCCATAACCCCTCTCCCCTCCCTACCCCCCTGAACCATTGGGCCCCATTTCCCCAACACAATATTCCATCACTCACCTGTTTCCCCAACGCAACCCGTTCCCCCATTGCAATCAATCCTTCCCACGTGGTGTGTGGGGGGGGGTGGGCAAAAAATCTCACTCTCTCCTTACTCCCCTTGAAGCTGCTGATCCCATTGTCTCTCTGTCACCTCTCCCTCCCCTCAGTCACTCCCTCCCTCATCTCTCCCCTTTCGCACTCCCCCACTAAAGACGATGTTTAAATAACATTTTTTTTCCTCCCATCCCCCGCTCCGTCAACTCTCATAGCTTCTCTATTGGCAGCAGAGATCACATTGTGATGTTATTTCTGGTGTTCCGAATCTTTAATGGGGACTCGGCATGGGGGGACCGCCATCAGGGACGGTGGGGGAACAAAGGGGGAGCCGGTCTGGGGGAGCACTCTAGTTTAGAATCCAGGGGATAAGTCTGTGTGTTTGTTTGTTTGTTCCAGCGAAGGCGTTGTGCACACGGCAGCCAGCCAACAGTCGCTTGTCTTTTGTCTTTTTATTTTCAATTTTAAATTCAAGTTTTTGTGAACCTTGTGTGTTGTGACTGTCGGCAGACCAATTTCCCTCCAGGGATCGTATCGTAAAATGAAATGACTAAGTCAATTCCACAATACCTGACCAATTTTAATTTCCAAAGTGAGAGCTCTGGGTTATTTCCACATCGATCTTCACCTCCTATCCTCGCCCACCTTTTTTTTTTATTCCAGTGCATTTGAAACATTTGTCAAATATTAACGGTGCAGCTGAGCAGTGGGCCAAGAGTTCAATTGCTCCCGTGTTGCATACCAATGGCCCCTTTCTAATCATAGCACAAACATCTCACAAAATGGGGCAAAAGTCCAATTAAAAACACAAAGTCTTCCAAATATATCCTTTGTTGGATGTGAAATTTGAACTGCAAATAAAATATTAGCTCCCAGTGACGCAGAACAAGTGCAATTTGGTTCTGTTTCCAATTGATTTAAGGGTTAGAAAGAATAGATGCCAATTATCTTATTTCATATGTGGTGTCACTGATGCTCACGTCACTTTGTTTCTGATGTAAATGCAATGTTCTCATAGTCTGTGAGTTATAAAGTTATCCTCTCCTGATCAGTACACACTCTGCAAGCCGTTTCTGTTAATTTCTCTAAACTAATTTGGGAACAAATTGTACAGTAATAATTTACACGAGTTACATGAAATTTAGTAATCGGAGCAAAGCCAACTTTCTGATAATTAACAAAATAATTTCAAGCATACTATTTATTATTTCAGCTATTCCTGTCAATATCCTTCCATCAGATACTTTAATTAATTGTTTTAGTACATGGCAAATTTTCCCAGAGAAGCATAATGTTTCCCTTTATATTAATAAAACTTTATTGGACCTTACAATTGGACTGCGTATGTCATTGGTAACAATCTCCCCCCCCCCCCCACACATCAGTTTTCGCATCTTCAGGGCAGTCCATCCCCTTTCACATGCACTGAATTGTTGGTGAAGTGTCAATGTACAGACTACAAGAAGGTCTCTCAGACTGAGAAGAAGTCAAATAGCCAGTTAAGCTGCCTTGATGGTGGTCGGTCGATGGTTGACTATTAGCCAAGATATCAATTAACCCTTTTCAATGAATGCAATGGAATCTCTTAGTTTCACCTGAACAGCACTCAAATTAATTGGATGAATATTATTTGCAGCACAACTCTGATTATCCATTATACAGGAATCGGAAATACACTGGTTGGACATTTGACGCGCTCCCTTCCCACTAACCAAGGCTCTGGTTCTTAACCTCACTTCTCACTGGCTGGGTCTTCACTTCCCCTGCATGCTTTCCACCCCCAGAGTCCAATTCCCACCCTCACTTTAAATTTACCTGATTACACAGTAATTGTTCTAAACAAACTAGAAAGTTTTAAAACTTATTTTTGATGTATTTATAGAAATTACTAGACTAAGTGGGACCCGTTGGGTCCCAGCATCACACGGGAGGCCTGGTTCCCCAACGCAATATTCCACCTCTTCACCAATTCCAATATTGGTGGCCAGTTTGGGGGGGGGGGGGGGGGAAAGAGGCTTTCTGGAGAGCTAATATGAGTGTTGTGGGCTGAAGGGTCTGGTTTCCAGAGGGCTAGTATGGACATTGTGGGCCAAATGGATTCTTGGGCTGGCGGCTCAGTCACTCAAGCCTGTTGTGCTGGCAGCTCACTCACTCACGGCTGGTGGGCTGGCAGTTGACTCGCGGCTATTCCTTGAAATCCCATTTCAAGCAGGGTGCAAGGCCACCAAATTCAAGTGCAGTTTCTTACCACTTCAAGCAGGGTGCAAGGCCATCAAATTCAAGTACAGTTTCATACCATTTCAAGCAGGGTGCAAAGCCATTAAAGACAGCGAGTCATGATCTCTCCCTCCTCCATCTTATATTGTATTATGTCACAATACTATGAAATAATATGGGAATGGAGGGGTTTTGGGATTGGTGTGTGGGTAGGTGGGTCAATGAGATCCTCTATGTATGTTATGTCTTGTGCTGTATGTTCTATGTTGGACCCCCTCGAAAACGAGATGATTGTCTATCTCAAGGGGTTATCCATGAATAAATTTAAATCTTGCAGAGACTGAGCCACGCCCACACTTCTGGGTTTTATAGTCCCTCCCCCCGCCCACCAGAAGGGGTGTGGCCTTCATGGCATGATTGACAGGAGAGAGAACTCAACATTTTTAAAACACTAATATTTTATTTTTCATCGATGGGAAAAATCCTCGGCACCTGATGAGCAGAGGGGGACTCTGAGTAAGATGGCCAAAAATCACAGCTGTACGTGGTAACGTTTTTTCTAAAATCAATATAAAGCGCAAACAGGAAGTGGTCAAAATTAGACTTTTAATTATATAGAAGGCAAGGCAACTTTAATTAGGCAACACAGCTTTAGCATTTCCAAACCAAAGGCAACACAGCTTTAGCATTTCCAAACCAAAGGCAACTCAGCTTTAGCATTTCTAAACTATATTTTCAAACCATATTAAGGGCACTGACAGGTCAGTAAAATCACTCACAGTTTAGTAGACATGTGTTCAGTATTATTCACAGCTCAGGCTGCGAGATGTGACCCTCTCGCTCTCCCATCTTGCAGAGACTGACTGAGGCACTCAACACTTCCAGGTTTTATAGTCCCTCCAGAAGCGGCGTGGCCTTCAGGAGAGAGAATCTCAACCTTTTTTAAACACTAATAACTCTTTTATTTTTCATCGATGGGAAAAATCCTCTTGGCCTGCGCAGCGGAGGGGGACTCTGAGTAAGATGGCCAAAAATCACAGCCGTAAGTGGCAGCCTTTTTTTCTAAAATCAATATGCAGAACAACAGGAAGTGATGAAGATCAGACTTTTAGTAATATAGATATCCAAATGACTGGGCAATCTGCAAGTCCACCACAATGAAGGTTCCTTGCATGACAGATTATCACAGTTTTTATGCATACTGATCCTGGTACATGCACCCTACTGCTGCACAAACTCTACATGTTTATATTAATTGTAATAACTGCTCTGGAAATATCTTAATACAATCCCCTCTCTAATGTTCTGGGTTCTTGCACCTCTTTCCATTGGCTTCTGCTTTCCACTCCTCTAGCATAAACTACCTGTTGTGTAGGAAGGAACTGCAGATGCTGGTTTAAACCAAAGATAGACACAAAGAACTGGAGTAACTCAACGGGTCAGGCAGCATCTCTGGAGAAAAGGAAGAGGTGATGTTTCAGGTCAAGACCCTTCTTCAAACTGAGAGTCCGGGGAAATGGAAATGAGAGATATAGAGCAAAGAAATGATAGATATGCAAAAAAGTAACGATGATCTAGGAAACCATCCATTATTGGCTGGGGGCTAGGTGAAAATGGGTTGGTTATACAGACAATGAAACTCATCAGGACGACAGTGAAACTAGTATAACAACTTGGGTGGGAGAGGGACATAGAGAGAGGGGATGCAAGGGTTACTTAAAATAACCGGAAGGTTTGGCAGGCGAACTGAGCACAGGTGTTCACCAAAATGATCACCCAGTTTGTGCTTAATGCCCTTTGTGGACATAATTAGTTGCATAACTACGCTGCAACAAAACTCTGGGCTCTTGTGAATCCTCCACACTCTACTGGTGGACATGCCTTCATCTGCATTGGTCCTAAGCTCTGTGATTCCTAACATTGGCCTCTGTGGCACGGCATGCAACAATGTATAATTATGTTTCTGTGAAGCGGCTTGGATGATGTTGTTCTATGACGTTATTCAAAGTAAGACAATCTGCAGCTTATTAAATCCCCAGCTATTATTTTGTTGTGTTACCTTCTCCTGTCCTCACACCCCCACCTTTTCAGTTCCACTGACACAAACAATACAGCATCTGTTCCCAATGAAGCTAGTGGCCATCTTTTTTTTGATAGGGGCCAATATTGTGTTGAGTATGTGGGGGGTGGATAACACATGTTGAAAGGGGGTTCTGTATTGATAGCAATGATTAGACAGCTGCTCAGTGATCCACCAGGGGTTTGTTTAATTATTGACCTGTAAAATCGACATTGATCTTCTAACCTTCTCACGACCAGCTGTAATATGACGGAGACTCCTGAAGGATGCTAAAGCTAATGGTTAAACATCATGACAAGCATATTAATGCAATTACTTAACAATCATTATCTAATCCAGTTGAAACATAAAGTTAAGAAAGAAAATGCTGTAATGGCAATTCCAGTAGGAAAATTATTTTCTTTTTAAACCCATCTTTTGAATCAGCAGCCCACCATTCAGGATCCACGCTGTGGTCTCTGCTTCTGTGTGATTATGTGTGATCCCCACCTATCTTCTAGGCCCTGCTCAATGTCACAATAACATCCAACTTACACCAAACTTATAGTAAAATCATAGTGCCATGGAGCAATATAATCAAAGTGCATGGAAACAGACCTTTCGGCCCAACTTGTCTAGCCCAGCCAAAATGCCCCATCCAGGTTAGTCCCATTTGCCTGTGCCTGGCCTGTATCCCTCTAAATCTTGCCTATCCATGTAATGTCTGTTAAAGGAATAGGAGATGTTTCTGTGGGAGTCCCTTCTTCAGACAGAGACAGGAGAGAGGGAAACGAGTTATGTCTCTTAGTCTGAAGAATGGTATTGACCCAAATTGTCGCCCAGTCCTTCCCTCGAGAGATGCCCCAGCATTTAGTGTCTATCTTCGCCGTAAACCAGTTTCTGCAATTCCTTCCTACACATAATGTTTTTTAATTGTTGTTATTGTACCTCCCTTATCTACTTCATACAGTTTGTCCATTATGCCCACTGTCCTCTGTGTTGCCTCTCAAATTCCCCCACCCTTACAAAATACTCTGGGCATTCAAGAGTCAGTGTTTAATTGTCACATGTACCAACAATGAAGTAATGAAACTCTTCCTTGTTGCAGTTAAACAGGCCCTTAAAGGTATTAACACACAAATGTTTTGGTTTTTTTCAACACACTTTGATTTTTTCAAAAAGATAACAAAATATATTCTAGTGAGCAGTAATATTGATGTGGTTTTCCTTGTATCAGTAAGCTTTTGACAAGGTCGCTCATGGATAACTGGTCCAAAATGTTAGCAAGTTGGCAAACTGAATCCAAAATTGACTTGGTAATAGGAGGGTAATGGTGATGGTGGAGGGTTGTTTTTGTGATTGGAAACATGTGATCAGTGATGTGCCACAGTGATCAGTGTGGAACCCAAACTTTAAAAAAAAATAAACACTAACAACATATTTGAATGCAGGAGGCAAGATTGGTATGGTTGCTGATGTCACAAAAGTCAAAGATATTGTTGATAGTGAGGACAACACTTAGGCTACAGATTATGCCGTTCTGTTGATAAAGTGGACAAGGCAATGGCAGATAAAATATAACCCTGATAAGTAGAAGATAACGCATTTTGGAACTAATTTGGATAGGATATACACACTGGATGGTAGGACTTTAATTCCAAAGATCCATGATGGCAACATATAATTAGATAAGATTATGTAGAAAGCATATGAGATACTTGCCTTCATTAGCCAGGACTTAGAATATAAGATGTTATGGCACATTTTTGTAAACCATTGGTTAGAACATGGGTGGATCGTTCAGATCACCACACCATGGGTAGGATGTGAACGTACAGGAGAGGGGAAAGAGGGGATTCACTAAGATGTAACCTGGGTTAGAGTGTGGCAACCATGAGGAGAGACTGTAAACACTGTATTTGTTTCCTTGGGGCCGAGAAGGCTGCGCGATGGGGGCCAATAAAGGAGTAAGAAATTGTGAGGGCATAGATAGGATTGATGGTAGGAAACTTGTTTTCCGTAGGAGAGGTGCCCATAGTTAGAGGGCATAGATTTATGGAAAGGGATACAAGGTATAGAGGAGATCTGATATCTGCGGGGGTCGCTAGCAGGCGTATGTTCGGTGGGCCGAAGGGCCTGTTTCCGCGCTGCATCTCTGAACTAAACCAGCTTTACGCGGTCATTGTCATGCCCTGAAGTGGTGGGATATTCTCTGCAAATGGTGGCCTTGTTGGTCCTGTTAACAGGGGCGCCTGCACACTCTGCATAACCCATCTGCTGCGGAATGTTGCATAGGTTCAGGGGAGGCGAACACGGGCAGTGAGCGGCAACATGGAAACATAGAAAATAGGTGCAGGAGTAGGCCATTCGGCCCTTCGAGCCTGCACCGCCATTCAATATGATCATGGCTGATCATCCAACTCAGTATCCCGTACCTGCCCTCTCCCCATACCCCCTCATCCCCTTAGCCACAAGGGCCACATCGAACTCCCTCTTAAATATAGCCAATGAACTGGCCTCAACTACCTTCTGTGGCAAATAATTCCAGAGATTCTCCACTCTGTTTTTCCTCATCTCGGTCCTAAAAGACTCCCCCCTTAGCCTTAAACTGTGACCCCTTGTTCTGGACTTCCCCAACATCGGGAACAATCTTCCTGCATCTAGCCTGTCCAACCCCTTAAGAATTTTGTAAGTTTCTATAAGATCCACCCTCAATCTTCTAAATTCTGGCGAGTACAAGCCGAGTTTATCAAGTCTAGCCGAGTCTATCCAGTAAGAACACTGAATATAATAAATCCAGCCTCGTCAAGTCAGGCTCTCGTTGACAGTACACGAGTTACATCGCTCTGCAGTCGAGAGGCAGGCGATGCCAGGATGGAACCAGGGAGGGGCTGGACAGGATCGTTCCCAGGGAGAGTGCACTGAAAGGGCGACGGTTCCTGGCTGACAGCCCTCGCGGGTTTAAAGTTTAATTTTACCCCCATTTTTCATGACGCAGAGATTCTGATGGAAAAGCAATCGAAGTTGCGGTGGTTAATGGCCCGCGAAAGCGCACCACTGGTATTTTCCGGATGGCAAAAGATAGTTAATAAATTAGACTCGAGTTAAAAAGCAACAGTGGTTGATTGCTTCATGCCACCTTTCCCATTTAAAAACCCAGCTCCCAGTCAAAGCCGGCGGAATCACGGCGAGCTCGCTGGGCGCATCTAAAGGCCACCACCATGCTGAAGAAACTGGTATGTTGCGTCCGGGGAGACAACACGATCACTGCTGTTACTCCGGCCCTTCTCTTGGCTCTGCTAGCCCGGGTATGCGTGGGTAGTGGTTGGTGAAACGGGTGAAGGCTTTCACTGAGATCTACAGATACCTGGTGTTTACGAATGTGGCATTTGTCCTAAATGTCTAACCCGTGCTGTACCGACCCAGAGGAAGTTTGACGTCCCCCACACCCCTCCCATGTCTCCTCAGTCTAACCTGTGTTGCATCTTCCCCGAGAGTGGTTGACAGGTGAGTGTGGAGAGAGTTCTCCGCTTTATGGACAATCCAGCTCTTCCTGCCTGTCATCCGTGTACATGCGAGCAGGGAGTTTAAGATGAAGTGGAATGGTTGGGGGTGTTTGGTGGGAGAGTTCAGAGTGATTGAGTTATCGGCTGCTAACAGCGCCGTGCCTTCACTGGGGCTGTCGTGGGGCAATGACTCCGATAGATTCACTGTAAAAGGCAGGTGACCCATCTGTGTCGGGTAGATCAGAGGTACAGAACACAAACCAGCGCCAGCAGTGGGGGAACAGTCTGACTCACAACAGTTTGGTTGATGTGGACTACTGAGACCCCTCTCGCTGACACTGACTGCTGTCAATTGCCGGTCGCCAAGACACTCAGCGCAGAGAGGACGAAACGTTGGCAGATGAAGAGCCCCGGCGACGCCTGTTAAGGAAGTTTGGTGCTGAAATGTTGGCCGAATAACTCTTGCATTCTCGGAACAAGCTCCGCCGCCAGGATTTAACCCCAGTACCACTGCCCGGACGCCCGCAATCAGTGGCCGTCCCAGGATGTGGGGTCGCTGGATGTCCGGGCTACCCAGGCGACTCGCTGGCACTTGAACCACTGGCACTTGCTCAATAAAACCAATCGTCTCGTCATCCAGTTGCGAGCTCCGTGAATGGCAATATTACTGGAGATGGGGGCTGGAACACTCACTGTTAGATGACACCCAGCGCTGAATGTGGAACGTAACAGTGGCGCATTTGGTAGAGTTGCTGCCTCACAGCGCCAGAAACCCGGCTTCGATTCTGCCCTCCGGCTGCTGTCTGTGTGGAGCGCGCACGTGGGTTTCCTCCGGGGGCTCCGGTTTCCTTCCACACCCCAAAGACGTGTTGCTTTGTTGATGAATTGGCCTCTGTAAATTGCCCCGAGTGTGTAGGGACTGGGTGCGAAAGAGGAATAACATGTAACTAGTGTGGTTAGCATGGACTCGCTGGGCCGAAGGACCTGTTTCCAAGCTTTATCTCTAAACATTAAAACCATTCCTGAACAATGTCGTATAATTCCGAACCTAATCGAAGCGCAAACTTGATCTGAATATACCCGGCGAATGTGTTATTATTCTCTCTCCACAGATGCTGACCAAACAAGCAGCTGATTTTCCCAGCGTTTTCTGTTTATATTACAGATTTCCAGCACCTTAAACCTGATTATTTTCACAATGCTCTTCCGACCCATCATTATGTCAGAATAAACTAAATGTGCGTTGGTTACTTCTGTTAAACATCACACTTTATGCTGGAACAGAGGCCAGACACGCAACGTTGAATAAACATTCCCAGAGCATCCTCGGCTTCCAGGGGTCAAGAATTGTGAAAATAAGTTCTTAAAGACACGGGATGAGTTGTCGCCAAGTCTCAGTCTAAACAAACGTGTCTTTTCTACGAGGATGGCTACTTGCTGGATCTATAAACCCGGGCACAGTAATATAATTCACCACCTCGTGACGGCTTTCTACGTTAATCCTATTTGCCTGCATTTTCTATCCTGTCTAAACCTGTCCGGACATACTTTGACCGTTGTATTTGCACCGACCTCCTCTGGCAGCTTTTTTTTTGCTGATAATCGCCATCCTCTGTAGAAAGAACTTACCCATCAATCTCATTTGAATCTTCCCCGCTCACCTTAAACCTAGATTCCCTTGCCCCGAGAAAAAAGATTCTAACTATATATCCTACCCATGCCATTTGTAATTTAAAAACCTCTACAACATTACCTACATCCTCCAAATCTCAGAACTATAGCCCTCCGTTGAAAACAGCAGCCCCGCGAATTCTTCTGCACTCTCACTGTTGTTCCCTAGTCTTTCCTCTAGTGTGCCAACCAGAACGGTACACAGAACACCGACTGTGATCTGTCCAATGTTTTGTAAAATCAACTTGACATCCCGACCCCTACACTCGGTACTTCGGCCTATAAGGACAAGTAAACCAAATGCCTTTTTTATTACCCTGTCCACCTGTGTCGCCACTTTCAGGGAGCTTTGGACTTGTGCCCATAGTCTCAGTACATCAGCGCTCCTGGAGTCCCTGTCATTTACTCCACAGGTCCCATCAGAACCTGCCTTCCAAAAATGCTTTACAGTATATTTCAGCGACTACCCGGAAATATAAGCATCTCCCATGTTTGAGTGAAATCAAGAGCGGCTCTGAATCAGCCGGATTTAGTTTTAATTTCGGAAATCTCCAAATCAGAAAACAGTTTACTTGGACGTTTCAAATCCCTCGTTTAGATCATCATTCAAAGGAATAAAAAAACATTGTAATTGCTATTGGTAAAAATAATAACAACGATGACTAATTCTCAGATAAGCAATATCTTATATCAGAATTAATAAATAATATTAATTGTATTAATATAATTAATTAACATAATGAATTACTTATAATTATATACTTAGAATTATAAGTAATACGTATCTTGGTATACGTTATATGTACACGATCCTTATAGGTAGGCATAAGCATACGTATCGATAAGTATATAGAAAACACTTGGTCCTTTTTCGGTCGGAAGTATACGGTTTCTCAGCTACCCGCCCCGAGTCTGTGCCAGAGCCGTCATCCATTCTGTTCACACTGCAGCTTCAGGGCCGAATGCTACTCGCACTGATCCTGGTGACCGGCATTGGGGGTGGCTTCCAATATGGATTCAACATGTCGTCTATCAATGCGCCTTCAGCGGTAAGTGGCTCCCGCTTGTAGCCAATGAGCAGATTAAATACATCGTCGGGATTTCACTAAGAACCACATGGACGGCGTTAGGGATCTGATTGGGACGGTGGATTAAGACAAAGCGCCTCCATACACGGAGTCTAGGGAGAACAAACAGCCGGGTAATCGAATACAGAAGCTTTAAGTCCCACACCACCAGGTTTGGGAATGGCTACATCAGGTTCTTGCACCAACCTGCACAACCTTAAGGTAGACACAAAATGCTGGAGTAACTCAGCGGGTCAGGCAGGCAGCGTCTCTGGAGAGAAGGAGTGGGTGACGTTTCGGGCCGAGACCCTCCTTCAGACTGATTCTCGAAGAGTGGTCCGACACCACAACAGTGGCTGCAATTCAAAAGGACTCCACTCGCGGTTGAGTTGTTGTAAAAGTGCACGGGGACCGCAAGTCATGAAGGAGGCCCCGGGAATGTAGGATTATTAACTTGTCCCCTCTTCACGTGCATCTGCAATATTTCCCTGAGCAAGAGAAACAAATCAGCCAACTCCCACTCGTGCAGGGAATGCTCTCGGTAGAACAAAACAAAAGTGTTATTCCGCGGATACCCCCAGGAGGTTTAACGAAGTTGCAATCGGTTGACGAGACGGGGTCGCGAATACCGCAGACAGGGCGATGTGAGGGAAAAGTGTCCCTGGTGAAACCTAGTGTTAATATTTTACCAGGTGACGCCGCACAGGGAGAGGGGAGGGAAGGGGAACCAGATTCTCTGCCTCTACAGGGTTGAAGGCGGCGGCTCACCAGCACCTTGAGGGCCTTCAAGGTTGGGATTAAATGCTGGACAAAAACAATCCCAGATCTGCAGCCGCGAAACTTCGAAAGTGATCGGGAGGTCCTGAGGCTGTGAAAGAAAGGCGCTTTAGAAATGCACGTCTTCTTCTCTGCTATTTTATGCCCAGATTGCTAATGCAAGGTTGTTTTATTTAATCACAATTGTGACGCAGTTCATTAAGGAATTCATCGCTGAGACGTGGTTCCAACGCTTTGACAAATCTGTGGACGGAAACACAGTGAAACTGCTCTGGTATGTAATCGTCTCAATTTATCCAATCGGAGGACTGCTTGGAGCCTTAAACGCCGGCCATCTCTCCGTCAAGTATGGGAGGTAAGGGTTGGTTGAAAATAGTGAGTAAATATAATGTAATTGTTGTTCTGTCTTCCTGACCCAGGATATTTGTTATCCCAGAGCCACTCACCGGGATGCAGGCTAGTGGGCGGGGATTTAATCCAGGTAGCCCAATGACCACAACTGCACGGATTGGGCATCTTGCATTTACAAATGTGCTACATGGCAGGAGTTCAAGAGTAAAACGTGTTTTATTGTCATATGTCCCAAACAGAACGATGAAGTTCTTACTTGCAGCAGCCCCCATGGCAGGTCATTATCGGTAGACTAGGCACACACATCATCCCATCCTCGCCAGTAAATGCCGATGAATGTGTGATTTTGCCCCCATTTAGTGGCACCAATGCATTTGTGTTCCAGGAAGAACGCCTTGCTGTTCAACAACATTGTGGCCATCACAGCTGCTATCATCATGATGTTCAGCAAGAGGGTGCAGTCGTTTGAGATGATTCTGGTCGGGCGGCTCCTGTACGGGATCAATGCAGGTACCCGAGTCCTTCTGCCTTGGTTCAAGATGTGGTTTCTTGGTTTTGAACAATCCTGAGGATGGCGACCACGCGAACACGTGAAAGACGCTGGTCCATTCAACCCGAGTAATTATTGGGCGCTGAAACCAGCAACGTCATGGAGCTCCAGCGTTTCTTTGAACTAAATTATAAAATGGGTTTGGCCTCCAGCCTCAACCCGCAGTGTTTGGCCAAGCAACACCATCGGAACTGAGCGTTTGGGAAACTTTGGATCCTTGTCCACATTGTTTCACATGTAGCTGTCCGTGGTGCTGAACCGCCGCTGGTCGCAGCGTTCACATGAATGCCGCGAGCTGTACTTTGGGCAGGTTTAATGTTGCATTTATGGAGCGTATGTCATTGTTAAGAGTATTCCAAATAGCTGAAACGTTGGGTGATATAATATTGTATGGTTTACTAATGACTTCAATGTTGACTGGTTTACTCACATTGCAAACATTGTGAGTTTCACTGAGAGCTGAATGTGTAGGTTTTGTTTACTGCGTTGTCCCATGTGTCACTAATGATAGCATTGCTCGGTATTGCTATAATGATGGCTGAAATGTGGATTGAGTTTCTGAAGTCTGGCGCGTTGGTGGGTAACTGGCGTTGCATGGGTGCAGTGTTGTTGGTTATTCCAGGCGACAACGATGGGCCCGTTTCAATTGGAAACCATGCCGGGTGTGCTCCTGATGGATGCATTGGTGGATAGATTGATGAATGATGGCTTTAATGTTGCGTACACTCCGGATGTGTGTGATACTCAGCGTGTTATTGATCCCTGTTATATCCGTTGAGTTATTTCTGGCTATAGTTATGTGAATTTTACACATGGCTGATCTAATGTGTAGGTTATTAGAAGCTGTAATATTGGATGTGAAGACGAATGATAGGAATACCAGGTCTGGTATTAATGACGGTAATGCTACGTATGGTCACGGAACCTATAATATTAGGGTATTAAAGATGCCGGCAACGTTTGGTGTATTCCTGGTGGCTGGAATTTTGGGTGTGTGGCTGAAGGTGTTCATGTTGTTTGTGTTACTGATGCCTGCAATGCCAAATTATTTATTCATTGTGTCACGTCGGTTGAATCCCCAGTAACTGTCATACAGTTCGTGTTGTTATTAGCTGTAATCCCTGGTATAATACTGACGATTGTGATATTGGGTAGTTGTAACATTGGATATGTTAACGATTGATTTTATGTTCGATGTATTCCCGAAGGCAACTTTGTACTGAGAAATAATGTGAATTTGATGTTTGCGGACTAGCTTTGGTGCAATGTTGCATGTTTACCGGTGGTAGCAGTGGTGTCGGCGACACTCGTCGTCTTCGTAATGGGTGTACTTCCGAGAATGGGTTACAATGTATCCCAATGGAATACATTGAGTATGTTAAACCCCTGTCTCACGGTGCGAGTTGGCCCACGAGTGACCCCGAGTTTTCACTCGTGGTGATCACGTACAGCCAACGTACCGGGAACGTCGGAACTCGCGCGATCAACTTGTCCACTCGTGGCGCTAACGGCAGGTACCCGTGAAACTTGTGAACTCGTGAAAAAAATCAAACATGTTTGACTTTTTCCACGAGTCAAATTTCATGGTCAAGTTTAAAATTGAAACATTTAAACTTGTTGTAATATCGTAGTGGCCCGTGCGTTAACTTTTGTGATCCGTGCGTCTACCGTGGGAACTCTTTAATAGACACAAAATGCTGGAGTAACTCGCGGACCAGGCAGCATCTCTGGAGAGAAGGAATGGAGTCGAGACCCTTCTTCAGACTTACCCAAAACGCCACCCATTCCTTCTCTCCAGAGATGCTGCCAGTCCCACTGAGTTACTCCAGCATTTTGTGTCTATCTATACTTTAGTTTCGGATATGATCAAGTGTAAGAAACGCAAACCAGACTACTTTCACATCAGAGAATCCTAATGTTCCTAATTTGGCCGAGGCACTTCACTGTCCGTGTGTAGGAAGGAACTGCAGATGCTGGTTTACACCGACGATAGACACAAACATGCTGGAGTAACTCAGCGGGACAGGCATCGCATCTGGAGAGAAGGAATGGGTGATGTTTCGGGTCGGGACCCTTCTTCAGACTTCCCGCTCATTCTTCCCTCGTCGATGTGAACTTGTGGGGGTGCGAGGAATCGGGCGTCGCTGGGTAAGGGGAAGAGAGGTTTTACTGCTGAATTATGCGCAACAGAAGCATGAAGTGGGGGTAAGGTCCGTTTAAACTATCTTGTCGTCGTCCCCCCCCCCCCCCCCCCCCCCACAATGTTGGGAGAGAGAGGGAAGAGAGTTGTGCAAACAAACCACGGGAGACTGCATCTTTGGAGGGAAATCATAAAATGTATAGGGATGTTTCGGGCCGGGACCCTAAAGGTTGACTACCCGTTTCGCAGATGCCGTTCCTAGCCCCCCTCTCACTCCTCCCCACCCATAGTCTTTGCCTTCTCCCAATTCCACCATCCCTCGCCCCCCCCCCCCCCCCCCCCCCCCAAACCTGTGCCTGAACTGCTGAAAATAACCGAGTGCTTTAAATGCGAATCCCGGACTGCAGCAACAACACACGCCCTGAGCGGGAGAGGAACTTGGTAACTCAAGAGCAAACGGGAGGGGAACTTGGTAACTCTGGAGACGATCTCGGAACATCGCAGATTACCATACCCGTGGGAACTCGCCACAAACACTTGCACATCAACTTGGAATATCGTACACAACCACGAGTCTGTCACTCTGGGTCACTCGTGTGTCAACTCGCACCGTGAGACAGGAAAGACAAAGTGTTGCCAATGGAAGTAACATTGGCTGTGTAGTCGACGTCTGTAATGTTAGGAGTTTATTATTCTTTGCTTTCACTAATGAATCTTCAAAATTTTGAACTTTTAGACTGTGCATCCCTGACTGAAATTGTCCAACAGCTAAAGTCCACTACCTGCTGTCTTGATCTGATGCCCACAAGCTTTTTAAAAAATATTTTTAACAGTGTTGCACCAGAAGTGCTGAACATAGTAAACTCTTCCCTTCTATTGGGGCATTTTCCCAAAGCCTTAAAAACTGCAGTGATCAAGCCCCTATTGAAGAAGCCTAATCTGGATGCCTCAGCCTTGAGCAGCTACAGGCCCATATCTAATTTAGCATTTCTGGCAAAAATCATTGAAAGGGTAGTTTATAAACAAATTTACAGCTTTATGATCCAAAACAATATTTTTAATGTTTTCCAGTCGGGATTTCGGCCACATCACAGCACTGAGACTGCACTTACTAAGGTCCTAAACGACATGCATCTAAACAGTGATGCATCAAAAGCTTCAGTTTTGGTACTTCTAGATCTCAGTGCTGCTTTTGATACGGTGGACCATAACATATTACTTGACAGACTGGAGAAATGGGTAGGACTCTCTGGTTCTGTGCTGGACTGGTTCAAATCCTACTTGAAAGATCGGGATTATTTTGTTTCCCTTGGTAATTATGAATCAGAACCTACAAAACTCACATGCGGGGTTCCCCAGGGCTCCATTCTTGGACCCATCTTGTTTAATATTTACATGCTCCCCCTAGCTCAGATCATAGAGTATTTTAACATATCCTACCATACTTATGCCGATGACACACAACTTTATATCACAGTGTCACCGCATGACCATAGTCCCCTACACTCACTGAGTCAGTGTGTCACACAAATTAATGAGTGGATGAACCAGAATTTCCTCCAGCTCAATGCAAATAAGACAGAAATTATTGTCCTTGGCCGCAAAAAAATAAGGCTTGAGATAAGTGCTCAACTTGACTCAATTGCATTGAAAACCACAGACAAAGCCAGAAAGCTTGGTGTAGTTATAGACTCGGATTTGAATTTTAACAGCCATATAAAGACCATTACCAAATCTGCCTACTACCATCTAAAAAACATTGCAAGAATCAAGGGATTTCTGTCCAAAGAAGACACTGAAAAACTTGTTCATGCATATATCTTCAGTAGGTTAGATTATTGTAATAGTATCTTTACAGGTCTCAGTAAAAAATCAATTAAACAACTGCAGCTTATCCAGAATGCCGCTGCCAGAGTCTTAACCAACACCAAGAAAATGGACCACATTACACCTGTCCTTAAATCTCTGCATTGGCTCCCTGTGTGTAAAAGGATAGATTTTAAAATTCTGCTACTGGCATACAAGGCTCTGAATGGTCTGGGTCCAAAATACATCTCTGACCTTCTTGTTGTTTATGAGGCACCTAGACTCCTCAGGTCTTCGGGGACAGGTTTACTCCATGTTCCCAGGGTGAGAACAAAAAGGGCTGAAGCAGCATTCAGTTTCTATGCTCCACACCTGTGGAACAGGCTCCCTGAACACCTGAGATGTGCACAGTCCATAACCACATTTAAGTCAGGCCTAAAGACACTATTGTTTGATGTAGCTTTTTCATGACCCTACATGCGGGTAATTTTAATCTTCTTGTTTTAACCTTTTTATGTGCTTTTAAAATCGCTTTAATATTTTAGTGATTTACTATTCATGCAATTGGCTTATTGGCTATTTTGTTGTCCTGTGTTGTATTGTGGTTCTGCAATGTTTTTAAACTATGTTATTCTCTTGTTTCTTTTGTAAAGCACTATGAATTGCAGCTTGTATGAATGGTGCTATATAAATAAACTTGCCTTGCCTTGCCTTTTGATGTTGGGTATGTAATCGGTGTAAAGCTAGGGGGTTATTAGTGCCTGTAGTACTGGGTGGATTACTGATGGATTATTGAGCGGTGTTCCCGATTAGTGGGTGTAATTGATGGCCTTACAGTTTGATCTTCCAGCGATCTCTACATATCAAGGTTAAATTTCAATTAGTAAAGTAGACAAAATGTGGCTAGCCGTGGGACTTTCCCTTGATCATTGCATGTTTCTGCTATTTGAAGGCATTGGTCTCAACGTCCACAGTATGTACCTCGGGGAAAGTGCGCCGAAGGAGCTGCGAGGCCTCGTGTCCCTGACCCGAGCAATGTTCGTTGCTTTCGGTAAATTCATTGGACAAGTGATTGGACTCAGGTAAACCTCTTAGTTTTTGTTCTCGCAAATCTCAATCGGCATTTATTTTCTGCCTGCTACCAAGGCAAACCCATGGTTGACAGACAGCTACTGGGGTCCCGGAGGGAGTGAGCCACAGTTTTATGTGAGAGTGAAATGGAATGTAGACACAGCGCCCATGACTACCTTGATCTCCTGACGGTGTCTGATGTTTGCGAGCAGATTCTCTACAGAGCACAAAATGCAAGTGGCATCCTTTGATGTGTTCAAGAGAGATTTAGATCGAGCTCTTAGGGCCAACGGAATCAAGGAATATGGGGAGAAAGCAGGAATGGGGTACAGATTTTGTGCTGATTTGCCATTATCATATTGAATGGTCAGGACTGTGCTAATTGCACAATGTCATGAATCACAAACTAGCCCCCCCTCCCCCCCCCCTCTCCCACAGCCTCTGTGACTATAAGACCCTCCCCTGACATAGACTGTTCCATAACTGTTCGTGCCAAACTGGGACTCCCCCACATGTATGATTAGAATCAAGTTTGGAGAGTAAAGGGCCTGTCCCACTAGCGCGCGATTAGACGCGACAAGCGCGACAAATTCGGACGCGGGGGTCGCGTGGGGGTCAGGCGATCCCGGTGCGAGTGAAGGGCCTGTCCCACTAGCGCGCGATTACACGCGCGACGTCCGAAGGAAGGACGTTATTTTTCATCACGTGACGATGCGCATGAGCATGCGCGTTGCACGACGTCGGGCAGTGACGTCATCACGCAACGCCACGCTGAAGACGCACAACGTCAAAACGTCATCACGTTAATCACGTTCTGCGCGACAGGATTTTGCCGCGCGTAATTTTTTAAGCAGTGTCGGTTTTTGGACACTACGCGCGATGTCGACACCAGCTACACACAACTCGACGAGACTCCGGCGATCGCAGTGGGACAGGGTCACGCGAGGCCGGGCGACTAAAGCGACCACGGTAGGTCGCGCTTGTCGCGTCTAATCGCGCGCTAGTGGGACAGGCCCTTAACTTACACACACGAGAATTACAACTGGACATGGGTTTACACTCAGATAGTCATAGAGTGATACAGTGTGGAAACAGGCCTTTCGGCCCAACTCACCCACCCCGCCAACAATGTCCCAGTTACACTAGTCCCACTTGCCTGCGCTTGGTCCACATCCCTCCAAACCTGTCCAATCCATGTACCTGTCTAACTGTTTGTTAAACAATGGGTTAGTCCCAGCCTCAACTACCTCCTCTAGCAGCTTGTTCCATACACCCACCATCTTTTGAGGGAAAACCTTACCCCTCAGATTCCTATTAAATATTTTCCCCTTCACCTTGAACCTATGTCCTCTGGTCCTCGATTCCCCTACTCTGGGCAAGAGACTCTGTGCATCTACCTGATCATGGTTTTGTACACCTCTGTAAGATTTCCCCTCATCCTCCTGCGCTCCATGGAATAGAGATCCAGCCTACCAAACCTCTTCCTATAGGTCACACACTCTAGTGCTGGCAACATCTAACCCTTGGGTACACAAAATGCTGGAGAAACTCGATCTGGAGAAGGGTTTTGGTCCGAAATGTTGCCTATCTCCCTCGCTCCATAGATGCTGCTGCACCCGCTGAGTTTCTCCAGCATTTTGTGTAGCCTCGATTTTCCAGCATCTGCAGTTCCTTCTTTAACAACATCTAACCCTTTTAAGCTTGACAATATCTTTCCTATAACATGGTGCCCAGAACTGAACACAATATTCTAAATGCGGACTCACCAACGTCTTATACAACTGTAACATGACCTCCCAACTTCTATAATCAATACTCTGACTGATGCGCCGGAACTTCAACTTGCATCTAAATTAGATAAGTTGAAAGCAGTGTGTGTTTTAAAAAATATATTTGTTAGGAGAGTGTTACTTTCTACTTTACTGGTGTTAGATATTTGTTAAATTTAGATGTAAATGAAATATAGTTAAGTGCATTTTCAATAAAAGTTAATGTTGCAATGACTATGTCTTCCAGTAGTACTGATTGGATGACTCATGTTGGTTACTGCCATGTTGGTTACTGCCATTGACGTCTCTTGTCTGTTACATGCTAACACTTGACCTTCCACAGGGAGATTTTGGGCACGGAGACAGCTTGGCCATTGTTGTTGGCTTTCAGCGGAATCCCTGCTCTCATCCAGCTCATCCTCCTGCCCTGGTTCCCAGAGAGCCCCCGGTACTTGCTGATCGACAAGGGGAATAAAGATTTGTGTATGGACGGTGAGTAGAGGCGGAGAGGTTGTTCTCTATTGGGACTGGGGCTCTGCACGTTGCGTCTGCCAAAATAGTCAATTGTCCTGATAGCAGCAGGTTCGTTCCTGCGACCTCTTAAAAGGGCCAGAGAGTGAAACTTAAGACAGGGTCAGTCCACTCTGAACCAAGGCACTTTTTGTTTAGAACCCCCGTGAATGGCTGCGCAGCAATCTCCAGGTTCCGTGGCAATCCCGCGCCCTATTGAGGGAACCAGAGCAGGTGACTCACAAGACCATCATCAGATTTTAAAAATGACTCTCAAGACATATAATGAAATATTAGGGCAGATGACGAAAGATAGGCTTAAGAAGCACCCTATTGGGGAGGCAGAGTGGTTTGGGAGGAATCAGAGATGAGACATAGTCCAGAGATGAGGCCAGTGATGGGAGGGCAGAACAGGGGATAGAGATGTGGAAGTAAACGGACCATGTAGCCGGGACCATACCGGCTGCCCAGTATGGACTTTTCCACTGCAGCTTTCAGTTTTCCCCCTGTCCCTATTTATGAAACTTGTGTCTCCATCTTTGTGTTGCGTCGCAGCGCTCAGAAGACTATGGGGTCAGGGAGATTTCTGCGAGGAGGTTCAGGACATGGAGGCGGAACAAGCTGCAACAAAAGGCGAGCGACTGAAGACCGCCCGGGAGCTGTTCCAGGATCGCTCGGTGCGGTGGCAACTTATCACCAACATTATGCTGACGGTTGCAATGCAGCTGTGTGGCATCAATGCGGTGAGTGGCGAAGCGATTTATCAACCGGCTTGTGCTTCATTCAATGTGGGGGGATGAACTGCCAGGCTGAGGTAGGACGCAAACACATACATAAAGCCTCACGGACAGAGAGGCACACACAAACAGAAACACACAAACAGGACATACCTTCAGAAAGGAGACGATGAGGAATTTATTTGCGACAGATGAATCGATGGAATTCATTGCCACAGATAGCTGCGAAGGCCAAATCTTTGGGTAATTTTAAAGCAGAGATCGACAGATTAGTAAAGATATCGAAGGTTACGAGGACAAGGCAGAAGAATGGGATTGAGAGGGAAATATGGAACAGCCATGATTAAATGGCGAAGTAAACTCGATGGACCGAATGGCCTAATTCTGTTCCTATCACCTATGAACAAGCACAGACATGTAGACAGTAATGGTGGAAAAGTATTATTCTGGCTGGGGCTCTGTGACCAGTTGAGTTTTGCCAGCATCTGTGCTGGGACCTCTGTGGTTTGACGGTAAGTAAGTTTGCAGTCAACGTGAAGTTTTTTGTTGCGGACATTGAGGAAGGCTGACAAAGTCTACAGGGAGACACAGATCAACCACAGAAATGGGTAGAGAAATAGCAAATGGAGTTTAATCCAAGCAAGTGCGAAGTATTGCAGTTTGAGAGGTCGAATGTAAGGGGAATATACAGTTCATGGAACTATGTGTGACTGAGTGTGAGTTGTCAGTGTGACTGAGTGTGTGTCGTCAGTGTGACTGAGTGTGTGTCATCAGTGTGACTGAGTGTGTGTCGTCAGTGTGACTGAGTGTGAGTTGTCAGTGTGACTGAGTGTGAGTAGTCAGTGTGACTAAGTGTGTGTTGTCTCGATGAAATGAGGATCTTGACTTTAAGATTT
Source organism: Raja brachyura (assembly GCA_963514005.1). The sequence goes on from OY740808.1 coordinate 15,251,720, forward strand.
AATTGATTTTCTGCCCCTTAGATCTATTTCTATTCCTCTGAGGTGTTCCAGGAAGCCGGAATTCCAGACTGGACAATACCATACGTGGTGGTGGGGGCAGGTGCCACATTGCTGCTCACATCAGTGGTCAGTGTAAGTACTTTGGGCAGGAGACCGGGGTCACAATGGGTGGTGTTGGGGGCAGCTTCACACTCTCAGCTTCCACTGAAGCATCATCCTATTGTTGTTTTGCACAGGGACTGTTCATTGAGCGAGATGGGCGAAAGGCCTTGTTGTGGAAAGGATATGGCCTAATGACTCTCTGGGCGGCCTTGCTGTGTGTCACTCTGCCCCTGCAGGTGAGTATTACCGTGTGCAATTCCCATTCGTGGAATCAGAGAATTTAGAATGGTTAGCGCTCACAAAAATGACCAATTGGCCCTTCATGGCCATGTCAGTTCTCCATCGGGGCAAGCTAGTTCTACCCACGTCCATCCTCCATAGCTTAGAACTATTTCTTCAGTCTTTATCCACTTCACTCTTGAAGGCCATAATGAAACCTGCCTCCTCACATCTTCTGGCAGTGGTTCCAGATTCAAACCACATGCTGCATAAAAAAGGTTTGTGCTCATGTCACTCTTATTTCTCTTTCCCTTCAGTTTATACCCGTGATAACAGGTCCTTGACCTCACTACCCAAGGAACAGCCCCCCACTCTCCACTCTGTCCAGACCCTCGTTGTTTTATATACTTCTATCTACCTCTCCTCAATCTTCTCTCCAATCTACCTTTGCAACTGTAACTCCTCAATGCACAACATATTCTTATAAACCTTTTCTGGACTCTCTGTAACAGTCACATTTTTGTAAAACGTGGTATGAATTGAATTGAACACAATCTTCTATTTGAAGCTGGACCAGTGTTTTACACACGTTCAGCAGGAATTCCTTGCTATTAGACTGTCTGCCTCTATTGGTAAAACCCAGAGAGGTGTGCGTATATATTTGCTCAACCTGCGCTGCTACTTGCAATTATTTTTGCACACATTTCTCCCGGTCCCTCTGCTCTTACACCCCAGTTAGAATAGGATCCTTTATTTTATATTGCCTCTCCCCATTCTTTCCACTAAAATGCATCACTGACATTTCCCCACATTAATTTTAATCTTCAGTATAGGTACCGATTCCACCAGCCTGTTAATATTCTGCTGCAGTCTACCACTGACCTCTTTGCAGTCCAAAATATTGTCACAGTTAATGTTATACATACATTTCGAAATTGTTGCTTGCAGCCCCAAGTCCAGTTTCTTTAATATAGATGAAAAAAAAACAATGGCCCCGACACAGATGACTGGGAAACATTACTACACCTTCTTCCAGTACAAAAAGCAATGTCCCTCCTGTGCCTTGTGTGTCAACTTTGTCAAAATGCCTTTATGTGGCATCTTATTAAAAGCCTTCTGGAAGACACATTAGTTGCATTACCATTCTTAACTTTAGTAATGCTTAAATAATTGTACCAAATTGGTTAAACATAATTTGTCCACAGTGGTGCAGTTAATAGAGCTACTGCCCAACAGCTCCTGCCACCTAGGTTTAATCCTGACCTCCTGCACTGTCCGCTGTGTGGATTTTGCAACATCTCTGCTATGACTTTGGGTTTCTTCCAGTTGCTCCAGTTTTCTCCCACATCCCAAAGATATCCATGTTGGCAGAAGAATTGAACAATGTAAATTGCCACTGGTGCAGGAAGGTGGGGTGATGAGAATGCAAGGAGTACGATATATAAGATGAGTGCCAGATTACTATAAATGGTTGCTCAATAGTTGGTATGGACTTGGCGGGCCAGTTTCCATGCTGTATGACTATGTGACAGATCTGTGCCAGGTTATTTGGTAATCTATTTTCATCCAGATGGGTATTAATCCCGTGGAAGATAAATGCATCTAAGATCTTTCCCTCCACTGAGGATAAACTGACTAGCCTGTAGTTCTCCGTTTGGGGAGAGGCAGTGCCAATGGTTCCTATTTTGAATAACAGAAATACATGAGTTGGTTACATGGGGCAATACTGCATGGCTCGTATGCATGTTGCTCTATCTGTGCACCAGGATTCAGTAAAAGGGGTTATCATGCCAGGCATCATAACATGCCTGGTTGAGGTATCATGACCAACTCTACGCCAACATTTCTTTTTTATTCTCCTTCCTTACTTTGATTCTATTTGTAGTGGCATTTGGTAAAACCTGGTGCTCCCCAGGTCTTCTTTGACACATATTAATATCTTCAACATAATTGAGCAAGGTAAAAGTTCCAAATATGTGGAGGAGCCAGCACATAGAAAGGAGGAGGATGGTACAAACAACAGGAAAATACAGAGAAGCTGACAGAGGGTGCAGAGCAGCAGCAGGTGGAATTTAATAGGGAGAAACGTGATGTTTGGTGGAAGGAAGGAGAGACGATATAGACCAAAGGCATGTCTGAGCAGTGGGACCTGCGTACATGTGCATGTAAAATGGACACACAAGAGGCTACAGATTCACCTTTTTGAAAGAGTCTCAAGGCCCTACAGAAGGGATAGAAATGATTTACTACAATATTTTAAGGATGAATTAGTTCAGCTGTAAGATTTGAATAAAAAGGTGTAGGTTATTCAGCTTGGATTAAATAAGCTGAGAGGTGATTTGTTGGAGGTGTACAAGGTATAACAGGGTTAGACAGGGTAGATAGAGGGAAGCTGCTCTCATGAAATGAGTAGGAGCATATATTTAATTTTCTGAGTAGAGAGTTTTTCCATTTGGAGTGGTAATGGTGTTCGCAGGCTGAGCCAGCATTTAATTGCCCATTCCCAGTTGCCTTTGAGAAGGTGGAGTAGGTGGTGGAAGGATTTCCAAAGGGAATGAGGAGAGACAAGAGAGAATAATTAGTGGGATAATAGACTAATGGGTGGATATATGGAACGAGCTGCCAGAGGAGGTAGTTAGGGTAGGTATTATCTTAATGTTTAAGAGACATTTGGATAGGATAGGTTTTGAGGGTTATGAGCCAAGTGCAGGCAGGTAAGACTAATGTAGATTGGGCATGTTGGTCAGTGTGGGCAAGTGAGGCCAAGGGCTTGCTTCCATTCTGTATGACTCTGATGGAAGCAGGCATGGTTTGGATGGGCCAAATGACCTGTTGCTGTTCTGTAGCTGTTTGATGATGGCTAATGAGTGATTTCCCTTGTGTTACAGCATCAGTTCACCTGGATGCCATACTGCAGCATATTCCTCATCTTTGCCTATATTTTCAGTTATGGCATTGGCCCTGGTGAGTTCAGGCAAACGACAGGGGCAAGCAGCGGGGATGAAGGGAGGGTGTGGAAGGTGGAATAGCCAAGTCACCTGGACAGTCAGTACTGATGCTGCGACTCTTTGCTTTTCCAGCGGGTGTGACGGCAATCATTCCCTTTGAAATCTTTACTCAGCCGTACCGGCCAGTGGCCTTCATGATCAATGGCTCTTTCCAGTGGCTGGGCCTCGTTGTCATGGGAATGAGCTTCCCATTTATTGTGGTAAGTATGGACACAGATAAATCCTGGAAAAGGAAAACTCTGCACTCTTCTTCTGTTAAGGACACAATGTTCTGAATCAAGTGGCACATTTGGAGGTCATGGATAACTTACATTTCGGGTCGAGGCTCTAGTTCCAGTGGTAACTAAGGTTATCAAGACACAATCCTTCAAGCCTGTTTTATCATTCAATCACTTAGTTCCTTCCACCTGCTTTGGTTCCACCTCAGAGATGGAGTGGGAGTAAGTCATCCCTGACCCCGAGAGGTTGCTTGGGAGAACAATGCAATTCCCTCTGCCTTCAAGTCCATCCTCTGTAAGGCAATGAATGAATTTTACCGGTAATTTGCAATACATAGACACTATTATGCAAGCCGCACGGATTGCATTACTTGGCGTTAAGTCTCCTCCGTTACCTCCACTGCTCCTCCTGTTACTTCGTCAACAAATGATTACTGTTGAACAAGCACAACCTCCCTTTTAGAAATGTGCATTCCTTTCCAGTTTCTAACTTTTCATAACATTTTTGAGTTAAATTTCATTATATATATTTCATTATATCTCATGTCATTGTTAAGCTAATTGAATGATGTGACCTCTTAATTAGAGGAACCACTCTAAATGCCTGCCAGTCTTCAGATACTATTCCTTCTCTTCTTATGTAAGGGAGCATTTATAATGTCTCTGCTATTTTTTCAATTACTTCTTTTAATGGCAATGCTTTCTCTGACACCATGTTCCTGCACTGATTCCATATCCCTCAATTCATTCACTTTTTTATAAATCTACCCATTTGAAGATATTCATTAATTGAGTCTCCGCTGTTCTTTTGGATAGAGAATTTCAAAGAAGTCCTGCATGGCCAGCCCCTTTACGATTATCTCCCCTGATTTCCATCCCCGAGCCAGGGCATTCATCCTCCCTGCGTCTGTTTAGTCAAATTCCATAACTTAGCATGTATTTGTATGCTGTCCAATACTTATCATTTAACCAGAAGACATATTCCATTTATTCTGTCCAACTTTGTTGAATCTTGGATGTATGCAAAATCTTTGTCACTGTTTGTTGGTTTTCAGTAACTGATGACGTTAGTAATGGTGAAGAGCAATCAGAGGGGCAAATTTGTCTCATGTTTGTTTGAGTGTTGCTCCATAGACGGCCTTTCCTCAGCCTGTGCTCTCTTGCTTTTCCAGGAGGGATTGGGCCCGTTCTGCTTCCTGATATTCCTGGGCGACTGTTTGATCATTGCTGTGTTTGTCTTCATTATTTTGCCGGAAACGAAAGGGAAAACCGTTCTGCAAATCACGGAAGAGTTTCGGAAAATAAACCGGAAGAGGATGGGAGGTAGCTCTGTGGCAATTCGCAGGAGGGTCTCACAGAACGTTCCAGAGGTCTTTGTTATTGCTACCAAATTGTAAGAGGTTGGCATCAAAGGCTGCGATTTATTAGCCGCTGGAAGCGGGTGGGTGAGATGCAGCTCTGACCTCGGAACTCTTTGTCGGCTGCATTTCCAGCCAGTCAGCGGACAGTTGTCATTGTGGAAACGTTTTCTACAACTGGAATCGCATAAGGGCCAGGCACAAAGGGTCTGGATGTTGGATTTGTTATATATTTGAACAGATTGGGCCAAAAATACAAGGTTCTAAGTAGCTTAACTGCATATGCCTTTTGCTGTTAGCTGGGTTGATTCGCATGTGTTCTCAGTTGAATAGTTGATGTGGCTTGTCAACTTGAAACACAAGAAGCCTACATCAACGTGGCATAAAAGCAAAGGGCCAAAGAGTGAGCAGAAGCATTTTATACCCTGGCCAGTTGTTGTTGTTGTTCACGAATAAGACATTTGTCTATAATATTGCAATGTGTATGGAAATGGTGATTAGACTAATCTGGGTTCAAATGGGGTTTCCACACAGGGACAGATGTGGAGCGATGCTGTTGCATATGTTTTTTGATTTTCAAGACTCTCTTTTCTGCTTTGTTTCCTCCATTCTAGCTTCCTCTAGTGCTGCTTTTAAGCACATGGCAACCAGGACAATCTGATCAAATGCTTGTTGTTCCCAGTGATGTGTGCCAATCTCTTCAGGGATGTTCTAAGAACGTCTTTGAATCTCGTTTTCTGTCCACCACATGATCAGTTGCTCTCACTTAGTTCTCCATAAAGTAGCATCTTTGGTATTTGTTAGCAGACGTTCTTCCGACATGTCCTGCCCACCTAGTAAGTAACTACGGAGACACAAGGAACTGCAGGTGCTGGAATCTTGAGTAAAGCACAAAGTGCAGAGGTAGCTCAGTGGGTCTAGCAGCATCTAGTAGGAAGGGTCCCAACCCAAAATGGCACCTATCCATTCCTTTCACAGATGCAGCCCGACCTGCTGAATGAGAACATAGAAACGTTCAGCACAGTAATAGATCTTTCGGCCCACAACGTCTGCACCAAACATAATGCCGAGCTAAACTAATCTCATCTGCCTGCACATGATTCCTACCAATCATACTGCAGCAACAACCTGTGTTCATGTCACTCCACCTCAGGCATAATAGTGAGAAGATAAATGATAGATAGAGAAATTATGATAAATTATAGGCAGACAAAAACTTTTCTTTATTCATAATATATACAATAAATAGAATTGGGACATGTCTTGTTCCATGTCCCTTCTATCATTCATTCAATGTAATCTCTTATAAAGCATCCATGCCACTTAGATTTCCAGGTTAAGAAAGATTATTCAGCACACTTCTGGTTCTGTTCCTCTTGGTCTCTCTCTTCACCAACAGTGGTTGTGGTTGTTGGAGCACGTGCAGGTTCATGTGACACATCGACAACTCAACGTAACTCGTTTACATTGGAAGGGAATCCACCCCCCATTATGAACCTAAGATGATGAGTTTACATTGGCACTACACAGGGAGGCCCTTCCAAAGAATTCAGTACTTAAGTTAATGCATGAGCACTCTGATGATGTTTCCTGCTGAGCTCCAGGCTCAACAGGTTAACTTTGACAGGAACCTAAGCCATTTATTTGTCATGGGAGTGTGCTCCCTATCCTGTCTGACATTTTCAAGTCTATTTATTTGATTAAATAAAAGATTGATGCAATTGGTATTGGGGAGCCAGTCATCTCTCTTGAGATCTTCTCCGCCTCAAAGCAACTCGAATGGGGTATTGAGTGGAGGCGGACTTCCTACTTTCCCAAAATTGCCAGGCTGCATTACAGTGCTGTATCACTGCGCTCCTGGTGCATTCTGATCTATGTTCCATATTTATTGTTTACTGTTTATTAGTTAATATTGTACAACATTTCAAACTAAGACTTTAATCTATTGTGAAAAGAATAACTGTTAATAAATTTACATTTTTAACCAACACAAGTTATGTGAGTTGCTTTTCTTCATTAATAACTGCCTTTTAATTGTTGCCTATATTGGTGGTATGACTGCAACATTTTCCCTAGTGCATCCTGGTTTAGTTACCAGCCTCCAATGTGATCCCATACCCTGTCACCTCTTCCAAACTCCACCCCTTTCTGCCTTCCCGGAGACTATTCTGTGTGCAACTCATTGGTTCATTCATTCCTTTCCACCTAAACCATTCCCTCCCCAGGTAGTTTCCCCTGCAACTGCCGGAGATGTGTGTAGGAAAGAACTGCAGATGCTGGTTTAAATCAAAGGTGGACACAAAATGCTGGAGTAACTCAACGGGACAGGCAGCATCTCTGGAGAGAAGGAATGGGTGACGTTTCGGGTCGCGACCCTTCTTCAGACTTAACACCTATCCTTATACCTCCCCTCCGGGGCCGGATTTACGTATAAGCTTGACAAGCTTAAGTTTAGGGCCTCAAGCTCTAGGGGGGCCTCGCAGAGCCGGATTTACCACTAGGCTTCATAGGCTGAAGCCTAGGGTCTCGAAATCTAGGCGGCCACCTGCCGTTCAACTCTAGGCGCCCACCCCTCTCTATCTCTCTCTGTCACTCTCCATCTCTGGCGGACTCCGCTCGCTCCTCATCCGCTGGCACGGCAGGCCGCCTTGCACATGCGCACTGCTACGGCAACTGGTTGGCGCTGGGCACTTTCTCCCTCACTTTGAATTCTGGGAGATCTGGCCGCCATTGTTGTCCAGTCACCGCTTCACCGCGACCGCAACGCAGAATCACTCCCTGACCCTGGATCTGGAGTAATTCCCTGGAGTAGCTCTTGCTTCTGGTTTCCTGATAACTCCATAAATATTCTAAACGGAATTTAAACTGGAGGTGGTGCAGTTATATTATACCATATTATACCACCAATATAATATATATTATGTTTACATATTCTGTTGTGCTGCAGCAAGCAAGAATTTTATTGTCATATCTGGGACACAAGGCAATAAAACTCTCTTGACTTGACTTGTACTTAAACAAAAAAAGGGTTCTTAGGGAAAAAAGAGGTACCTTACATTTAGTTGCATCTGATTGGGTAAGTATGATAGGGTGAAGACTATACCATGCGTTAAATGTACGGGGGAACTCCATGGAGCAGTCAGCAACTCTGGATAGAAGAAATTGGGTGACGTTTTGGGTAGAGACCCTTCTTTGGTCTCCCTCTGGTTTGAGTGTTTTTAGTTTAATTTAAAGATACAGCGTGGAAACAGGCCTTTCGGCCCACTGAGTCCATGCCGACCACCGAACACCCGTACACTAGTTAAATCCCACACATTAGCGGAGTAAATCAAGGGTCAAGAGTGTTTTATTCTCTCACGTCCTAGTTAAAATAATGAAATCCTTGCAGCAGCACAACAGAATATGTAAACATTGTACTCTGTAAACAATGTTATAAATGAGAAAACAAAACGGTGTATATTTATATATGAATATATAACTATATAAATATATATATGTGTGCGAACTGAGTGGAGGTGTTGTGCGAAGCGATCGCCAAGCCTGCGCTTGGTCTCACCGAGGTTGATCATTCGCTGAATAATCCAACCACATTTTTGTTTGGAAGTGGAAGGAAATAATAGAAATTGCATTCATTGCAACGTGTAAAAAGTGTTGAGATACTATATTATAATTTTGCTGCATGTCATTGTGGTATATATCATGTCTTGATTGGTGAATATGTTTAGTTTGTGACTTTATTTGAAACAGAAATAATATGTGAATGCATTATTGAGCATAATTCCGACGGGTAAATATGCACTTCGTCCGAGCACATTATCGCACGTGTCCTGCAAGCCGTCTTAAATGACCACCTAAACTGTCATTTGGCAACTTAAAAAGCTGCCATGGTTGCCCGGCTGACAACAGAAAAAAAAAATTAAGTGAGAACCCTGCAAGGTGTATAATATTTTTGACACTGTCATAGGCCTTTATTACATATGCTGTCACAATGCACTGTAGTCTCTAAACAGCCCTTCAGTAATTTTCCTTGCCCTCCATTTCAGAATAATAGTGTTTTAAGCCAATAACTCAACACAAGCACTGGCAATAAATAAATAAATAAATAAATTAAAAAAAAACACAGCTTGCCAGCCCCTTATCTCATTGGCCACGCTCGGCTGCAATTCGGTGTCAATCTGGTGGACCATCTTCCTCTAGTCGTGGGGGTGGGGGGATTGGGAGGGGCCTCTGAAGTGGATCCATCCTGGGACCCCAGTAGCCCTTACAGCTAAGGCAGATGTTCACATGCAGCTCTTCTATCGCATCTACCGCATCCACTATTCCCGATGTGGCATCCTGCACATCAGAGCGAACGTTTCACCAAACACTTGCGTTTTGCAAGTTCACCAAACACTTCCTAAGGCCCAGATCTCCCAGTTGTTAACCATATTAACTCCCCCTTCCCATTCCCATACTGGCTTTTCTGTCCTTAGATAACATGAAAAAACCAGTAAACAAATCAAAACTGAGTACACATAATTGAGCGAACAGAACTGTTATGTCCAACAGATTATTTAAATCTAAACATTTTTTTATGAAGGGGGGTGTTATATTGTTACAATTGAAACTGTCTGAAGAAAACATCCCGATGTGAAACGTCACCTATCCATGTTCTCCGGAGATGCTGCCTGACCCGTTGTTACCAAAGATCCCGCTATAGGATCGTTGGTTTGGTTGTTACTGCAGCACTTGGTGTATTTTTGATAAACAGGCGGTTGTCCGGCGGAGACTTGGTCCTCCAGGCACCGCGCCCTCTAACGGTGGGAGGAGGGCAGGTCCTCCAGGCACCGCGCCCTCTAACGATGGGAGGAGGGCAGGTCCTCCAGGCACCGCGCCCTCTAACGGCGGGCGGAGAGCTGGTTCTCCAGGCACCGCGCCCTCTAACGGTGGGAGGAGAACTGGTTCTCATGTCACCGCGCCCTCTAACGGTGGGAGGAGAGCAGGTCCTCCAGGCACCGCGCCCTCTAACGGTGGGAGGAGCGCTGAGCCACGTGCTGCCGCAGTCTCATCGAGTGGAGCTGCAGCGGAGATGCCGACTTTTGTCCTCAACACGAATCTGAGTCGCTCCAACATCCCGGAGGTACTGGGAGAGGAGCTCACCAGTCTACTGTCCAAGGAGCTGGGCAAACCGCAAGAGGTAAACGGGTAGAGGCCGGTGCCGCAGTTACTCTCCCTCCTCAGTCGCCTTCAGCTCAGCGCAGTGACTGAATCCGTGGGTTGGGCGAACGGGAGTGAGCGTGGTGTGGGGATTGGAGGGAAATGGGTGGGGTGGAGGGAGAGGGAGGGTGAGACAGGGGGGGCTGGGTGAGGGATGGAGGGAGAGGGGAATGAGTGGAGTGGAGGGAGGGGGGAACGTAGGATGGAGCGAAGGAGGGAGAAGTAGTATGGCGGATCTGGGTTGAGAGTAGGAAGGGAGTAAGTTTGATAGAACAAGGGGTGATGGAGGGTGGCCAGCAGAGGGGGAATTGGGAGAGGGAGGTGGAGGGTGGGGGAATTGGGAGAGGGAGGTGGAGGGTGGTGCAATTTAGAGAGGGAGAGGAAGTGTAGGGGAGTGTGTAAGGTTAGGAGACGGAGGGTGAGATGGTGCAGGGTGAAGGAATGGGGAGGACCATGTTTTGAAAGTTGGAGTGAGTTGGGTGGACAAAAGCATTGTAAGTTGATTGAGGGTGGGTGAGAAATGGAATGACTGAATGTGTGGGGGTTATTGCAGGAATGAGGGGTGAAGTAGGATGCCAGCATGTTTGCGTTTCCCGAAGTCGCTGAGAATATCATCCCCTCCCTCCACCAGGTGTTTAAACTGGTTGGCCATTTCCCAAATTTCTAGGAAGAATACTTATGGGCTTTGCCAGACACCCACTGGGGAGCAATTAAAAAAAAACTGCAGATGTTGGAAATCTAAAACAAAAATGGAAAATGCTGGAATTACTTAGCAGCAAGGCCCAGTCTATGGAAGCAGAAACAGAGTGAATGTTTCAGGTTGAAACCCTTTGTCAGAACTGAACAGGAGACAAAATAAACTCCTAAAAACTGTATGGAATATAGGGGAGGGGAGATGTCTCGGATAGAGTAAAAACTGGCAATGGGCTTTAGTCCGAGGGTGGTGAATCTGGAATTATTTGCCACAGATGGCTGTGGAGGCCAAGTCCGTGGCAGAGATAGATAGATTCTTGATTAGTACAGGTGTCAGAGGTTATGGGGAGATGGCAGGAGAATTGGGTTAGGAGGGAGAGATAGATTAGCCATGATTGAATGGTGGAGTAGACGTGATGAGCCGAATGGCCTAATTATACTCCTATTCCTATGACCTTATAAATAGATAATAGAATGTAGGCGTTGTGAAATGCAGAACAGAAGACTTGGCCAGCAGGACAGCTTGGGCATTCCACTCCCAGAGTGATCAACACAATGAGCTGAGCTAATATGGCAGATGGACAGCTGATACAGACTAAGACATTGTTACTTTAAGTTGCAGAGCTCATTACTGATTCCAGGAGTCTGCAAGCTGCCCAGATCGAAAACAGGGTGCCATTTCTTAAGCTTGTATGGGGTCCCACCGTGAGCACACAAGAGGCCACAGATCTCTGATCAGGGTTGGATGGGGAGTTAAAATGTCAGTGGTTCCCAATGTGGAGTGCTGTGTATTGTAAGAAATAGTTTCCCTGAAAGACACAAGTAACTATAATAGTTCCACTGAAATGCCTGTGGATCTAGGGATGTCCCCATTGTGCTCTGTGGATGTTGCAGGCCGTGCAGCAGGTGTGGATGTTTACTGATGGACACTGGTTAATTCTGCTGAGAGTATCGATAATGTCACTGGGTATGTTGGTTTCTCCTGGCTGACGCGATAGCCCATGAACATCTTGCAGCAGAGGGCAGCAGACTCGGCCGGCATCTCTCCTGGCCTTGACCTGGACTCTTTCTCTGAGGGGAGCTACGTGAGTGGGGAACGAATTCCACCACTGGTACAGATGCACACAGTGTTCATTGTGAGAAGACAGATCTGAGAGATGCTGGTTTTAAAGAGACGTGCCCGCAAAGGTCCATGTTACTATCGTCCCATTTTACACCAGGGCTTTTTGCCTATTGTTGGTTGATGTTCCCCTGGTGCAGGCTCTGACTTGCTTGGCTTGGAATATCACAGATCAACCGAATAAACCCCAATGGACAAACCCAGGGAAAATCTGTGGTCCTCGTTGTGCCCCTTCCCGCCATGAGCAAAATCTGTCCCAGATGCAGTGGGATAGAAGCTGCCTGATTCATCAAAGACTGCCTAGCTTCATCTACACACTCCTCCTTCCACCACCTCCCATTTCAACAAGTGCACCAGATGTTCTCCTTGCTCACTTGTACCATTTTGGAAAAGATACAGGAGTTTGCAAGCTCAGGTGTCCAAATTTAAGAACAGTTTCTTCCCCCACTGCTATTGACCTCCTGAACCAAACATGCCCTTCCTGCAGATGCAGCCACGTACTCGTACCTCTACCTCTACCTCATTCGGTTATTCTGTCATTGTACTTGAATATTTTTGGCACTACAATCTTGTGCCATCTTGCTGTTTTGTACTCGTATTTCTTGTTTTTATCATTACTGCGTGTATACTGTTTACTCTGTGAGATTCATTGTGAATCCTGATCCCTGATGCGTTTGCCAATAAATTCCTCTGAATCTGAACAGTGACCAGTCCCACGCATGCATCTTGTTTGCTGTAGAAATACAGTGCTTCACTTGTGCTTCGGTTGTGGTGCAGTGCCTGACCTACTTCAGGGAGCAGCTGATTATCCTTGGCTGAATACTGGGAGCGGCTGCCTGACTTCCTTGTCTGTCACCGGCCACAGCTGTCTAGTTACATCCAATCCATGCCGATGCCACAGATGTGCAGTCTGATTGGTGCTGATGTTGTGCCAATGCAGGGCCCTGCCACTCCTCCCTACTGTTGCAGCACTGCAGCAGCGCATGGCTAAAGCCCTGAATGATAAAACATGCACAGTTCAATCCCCCATCTCCCGAAGTGAGAATATATGAAACAGAAGTAGCAGTAGGTCATTTGGGCCCGCATATCCACATCACCATTCAAAAAGAGCACATCTTTTACCTCAGTGCCATTTTCCAGCAATAATCCTAATTCCTTACTATCAAAAATTCTCCAGATCTCTCCCTCGTTCTCAGCAATAGCCTCAAAGCCCTTTAGGATGGTAAATTCCAAGGATTTACTGCTCCGTCTGTGAAGAAATTGTGTGTCATCTCAGTCCTGATTCTGACTGCTTATTTTGGTGTGGTAACCTACACAGTGGGTGGAATATCCGCACATGATTAATCTGCGGGAACTTTCTCACTCCCAAAGAAAGGTGCTGAAATTCCAGAATGGTGAGTTGATAATTCCTGTACGGAAGGATAACTTTTAGTGAGACAAAGTTCTGCGCCCATGGAGCCAAGATAGGAAAGTCAAGATAGTCGTGCATGCACATTGAACACGAGGACAGAGTTAAGGGGCTGAATGGTCTGCAGTGGTCTACCTAATGAACTTTCCTTCTTCCTCCATCCCAGAGCATTGCCTCTATATTGCCAGGGCTGTGCATGGGTTGGAGTCTGCAGTTTAAATGCCTGTGGAGACATTGGCATTGTCAAGCTCAGCTAACGGGGCAAGGCAGTGTGGTTCCCACGGGAGCAGGAGACCAGGGTGGGAGATGAAGTTGATGATCAATATCGGAAGTGAGTGTGGGATGAGACAGCCATAGGATTGGAAGTGGACAGTATAATTGAGGAGGGGGAGCGTGACAGCAGTGAGATCAGTGACCAAGATCGAATGGTCCGGGGTCATGATGAGGATTGGAGGTTGGGTTTGGGGGTCCATGAAGAAGTGGGGCTCATGGCAAGTTTTCCTCTAGATCTTGTTGATGCATCTCACTGTGGAAATGCCCTTGTCCTCTGGGCTATCACTGTGCTGCAGTTGCATGAGCTGAGAGCTTGGAAGTCACAATGTGCTCTGTGTGTTTTGCAGTACATAGCAGTGCACATTGTGCCCGACCAGATAATGCACTTTGGCGGATCCACGGAGCCCTGCGCTCTTGTTTCTCTCTCCAGCATTGGCAAAATTGGTGCCAAGCAGAACAAACAATACACACCCCTGCTGTTCGACCTGGTGAACAAACACCTGCACATTTCTCCCAAAAGGTAAGGCTCTTTGCATGGGTTGGATGAGACTGAATGTGGCAGCGAGTTTCTCCTCACTGAACGGTTATTACTTGCACTGAATCTGGGATAATATCTGCAGCTTCCAACCTAGTCTAATGTCTGTCTTTTCCTGAGTGCACACTAGAGAGTTCTGCTTTCAGCCCAATAGGCAATAGGTGCAGGAGTAGGCCATCCGGCCCTCCAAGCCAGCACCGCCATTCACTGTGATCATGGCTGATCATCCACAATCAGTAGCCTGTTCCTATCTTCTCCCCATATCCCTTGATACTGCTATCTTTAAGAGCTCTATCTAACTCTCTCTTGAAAGCCTCCAGAGGATTGGCCTCCACTGCCTTCTGAGGCAGAGAATTCCACAGATTCACAACTCTCTGTGAAAGGTTTTTCCTCATTTCGGTTCTAAATGGCTTACCCCTTAGTAGTAAACTGTGGCCCCTGGTTCTGGACTCTCCCAACATCGGGAACATGTTTCCTATCTCTAGCGTGTCCAAACCCTTAATAATCTCTTATGTTTCAAGAAGATCCCCTCTCATCCTGTGTACAAGCCCAGCCACTCCATTCTATCAACATATGACAGTCCCGCCATCCCGGGAATTAACTTCATGAACCGACGCTGCACTCCCTCAATAGCAAGAATGTCCTTTATCAAATTTGGAGACCAAAGCTGCACACAATACTCCAGGTGTGGTCTCACTAAAGCCCTGTACAACTCTTTGCTCCTATACTCAACTCCTCTTGTTATGAAGACCAACATGCCAATCGCTTTCTTCACTGTCTGCTGTACCTGCATGCTTACTTTCAGTCCAGTTAATCATCTCAAAATGGCAGAAAACCCATCACAATTAAAAGGTTTAAGGATCATCCATGGCTTCAAGGAAGAAGCCCTGTTGGTCATGGGGAATGCAGGGGACAGGGCAGGGGTGGTGCTGTGGTTTGGAAAGTGCTAGCAAATGGCATATCTTAGTTTATTGAGTTTAGTTGAGAGATACAGAGTGGAAACAGGCCCTTCAGCCCACCAAGTCCGCACTGACCAGCGATCCCTGCACATTATCACTATTCTAACACACTAGGGACAAAGTACATTCATACCAAGCCAATTTACCTATATACCTGTACATCTTTGGAGTATGGGAGGAAACCGAAGATCTCGGAGAAAATCCACGAGGTCACTGGGAGAGCGTACAAACTCTGTACAGACAGCACCCGATTTAATTTTTGATCCCACCCAGCTTTAGTTGGGGAGGCATTCTTGTCTGGGTTGTTTTCTAATTTTTTCTTTGTCTCGTTTACAGAATGTACATCGTCTTCCAAAACCTCGATGCTTGTGATGTTGGTTGGAATAAAAC
The DNA here is from genome assembly GCA_963514005.1 of Raja brachyura. The sequence continues at coordinate 15,267,199 of OY740808.1, forward strand.
CACCTTTGCCTAGGTTGTGATGCAACCCAACCCCGTGATAGTTCCTGTAATAGTTTTGTTAGTTGTGTAGTACTAATAGCTCACGGGCCGAGGTGAGATTCTCGACATCATGTCATTAATTTATATTAACAATAAATTTAAATTCAGCAATTGTCATTTGTGTATTTATTGCAAAGTGTCTTTTTTTATCTCAAACTGCTTGCGCACTATGATTGTGTTGCTAAGTATTTCTGTTGGGTTTTAATACTGTATGAATGCTACATCTGCAGTGTAAGTGATTCAGGGTGAAACTACTGCACTGCTCATTACTGCACGGTGTGTTAGGTTAATAATCATTGCAGAATATTTAAGCTATCATTGTATGCATCACTTCTGCATGTCACCCAGACCTGTACCAAACCCATCTGTCTGAAGAAGGGTCTCGACCCGAAACATCACCCATTCCTTCTTGCCAGAGATGCTGCATGTCCCGCTGAGTTACTCCAGCATTTTGTGTCTATCCTTGAGCTATAGACCGTTTCCAAAGATCAGAGCTTTGGGCTAAATGTTCATGGAGATATCACATTGATTACCCTGGGAAATAGTTTGTATTAGGGAGATGGCAACCTACCCATGGAGAAGTGGTGGTGCGACGAGACCTCCATGGACAGCCAACGGCAATCTATTGCCTCAGTTTTGTGTGTGTTGTTTCACTGCAGAGGATGTGCAAATTGCCAAAGGTTAAAGTTATCGATCCTTGGGACTACTGGACTTTAACTATATTATCTACTATTGTGCAATCAACATTCATCACTGCTTTACCTATCGCAAATAACAGTGAATGATGTTTCCAATGCCTACATCCTCAGGCATCCCTTGACTTGCCAACTCTGGCTGGACATATTCCTGAAGGTCTCATTAGATGACCTCCAGCATGCAGTCTCGCTTTTTTGGTCAAAAAGCTTTTCCTGTTGATTGACAATAGATAAGCATTCAAAGACCATCTAAACTCTGTTCTTTAAATGCTCATGATTTTTTAAATTCTTCTGATTTGCTTGCAGCAGTATCCTGCAGATAGGTGTATAATCCCTTGGGACTTCAGAACAATCAAAGGTTGGTAACCCTGGAGGTCCTTGAACTGAACATCAACAGGATGTGTCTATACTTTTCATGTTAAGCATTGGAATTGATTGCAGTGAGTAAACCTGGTGATTGAATATTAACCCAGTAACCAGCAGTTTATGATATAAAGTGAAAGAATCCCACCTGACCAAACAACCTGGCTCTTTTGTGGAAACACCAGCAAGATGGACATTGAACCTCCCACTAAGTCTCATTCCAAAATGTTGCAACTTTGGAGTGAAAATTTAGAATGGATATAAAATAAGTTACAAAGCAAGCGAGGGAGAGGGTGCGTACTGAGGGGAGAGTGCTGTGCGGCTCAGTGTGGTGGCTACAGTTATGTTCAGTTTCCATTTTTGATTTGAATTCAATGTAAAGTGGTTACTTCACAAATGGTAGTACGCCAGAAGCTTTGTGGAATTGAAAGAAACCCTTACAATATAATAAATGCGTGGACTTCTCATTATCAATGAAAACTCAAGAAATACTGTACAGAAATCAAAGGAAATTTCTGGCACAGCAGGGACGGCAATATGGGAATTCATCTTGTCATTGTGGTGTTCATAAAGGCTTTTGGAAGAAAGCATTGGGAGGAAGTAACAGTAAGTTATGAAATGGGCACTGCATTTCTCGGGCAATAGGACACAGCCGCCGAGTAAGTATATAAATGATCAGATCGGGCCACATCTAACATGAAGTCAACAATCACACATGCTGTAAAATTGGTGTTCATTTTGGGAAGGAAACAAAAATGTTACTGCTTTGGAGAAATGGTGATATTCACAGGTTTGGAGAAGAAATCTTCACCGGTACTCATTAATCCCATATGCTGAAGTGATTCTACTGTTCACGCTTGGTTAGCGTGTTTTCCGATTAATGTTTTGCAAATAATAAATGGAACAATTACACCTGTTACCATGTCCAGTTGTACAAATCTGTCTAAAGCCTATTGGGTTTGTTCAATTACTTATTCTTCTTTTGTGTGGCGTGCACAGCCTAAAGTTGTTGGACAACTTGTTCTATTTGATCTTCCGTTTGTGCACGTCGAGTTGATTGCATTAGTCGAAACAGGGCGGACCACGTGAAGGTTGCAATCTTCCACCCCTGTTCAATTACAAGGGAGCCTTTGCATCCACTTGTCAGAACAGACATCTGCTAGAGTGAGCAGGCGGACTAATGCGCTGCATTTGCTGGAGCAGAATATGAACATTATAACGATTGCTTGGATCAGAGAGAGTACAATGGACGGAGCCAAGGCTGAAAGGCAGAATGAACTCAACCTTGGGATGTTGAAGCAAGAAAATTGACGTTTTGGGACTCTCAATAAGGCCATGATTAACATGTCCAAACAAATCCAATGTACAATGCACAAAGTCAAATCCGGGTGAGCTACATAACAAAAACAATGGAATGTAAATGCGAAGAGGTGATCAAACTATAGTGGGCTGTTCTGTTTCCATGTCTAGCAATGGTTCCCATGAGAAATATTCAGTGCATTTAGACAGTGTTGTGATAAGCTAAAGGTCTCTGACTTCTCTGGAAAAACAGCAGAAGGTAAATCTGGTGAGCCTAGCAAGAAGATTCTGGAAGCCAAGAACATACAGTGGCTTGCAAAAGTTTTCATGCCCCTTGAACTTTTCCACATTTTGTCACGTTACAACCACAAACGTAAATGTATTTTATTGGGATTTTATGTGATAGACCAACACAAAGTGGTGCATAATTGTGAAGTGGAAGGAAAATGATACATGGTTTCCAAATGTTATTACAAATAAAAAACTGAAAAGTGTGGCGTGCAAAAGTATTCTGCCCCCCTGAGTCAATACGTTGTAGAACCACCTTTCGCTGCAATTACAGCTGCAAGTCTTTTGGGGTATGTGTCTACCAGCTTTGCACATCTAGAGACTGAAATGTTTGCCCATTCTTCTTTGCAAAATAGCTTAAGCTCAGTCAGATTGGATGGAGAGTATCTGTGAACAGCAATTTTCAAGTCTTGTCAGATATTCTCAATTGGATTTAGGTCTGGACTTTGACTGGGCCATTGTAACACATGAATATGCTTTGATCTAAACCATTCCATTGTAGCTCTGGCTGTATGTTTAGGGTCGTTGTCCTGCTGGAAGGTGAACCTCCGCCCCAGTCTCAAGTCTTTTGCAGACTCTAACAGGTTTTCTTCCAAGATTGCCCTGTATTTGGCTCCATCCATCTTCCCATCAACTCTGACCAGCTTCCCTGTCCCTGCTGAAGAAAAGCATCCCCACAGCTTGATGTTGCCACCACCATGTTTCACAGTGGGGATGGTGTGTTCAGGGTGATGTACAGTGTTAGTTTTCCGCTACACATAGCGTTTTGCATTTAGGCCAAAAACGTCAATTTTGGTCTCATCAGACCAGAGCACCTTCCTCCACATGTTTGCTGTGTCCCCTACATGACTTGTGGCAAACTGCAAACGGCTCTTATGGCTTTGTTTCAACAATGGCTTTCTTCTTGCCACTCTTCCATAAAGGCCTGATTTGTGGAGTGCACGACTAATAGTTGTCCTGTGGACAGATTCTCCCACCTGAGCTGTGGATCTCTGCAGCTCCTCCAGAGTTACCATGAGCCTCATGGCTGCTTCTCTGATCAATGCTCTCCTTGCCCGGCCTGTCAGTTTAGGTGGACGGCCATGTTTTGGTAGGTTTGCAGTTGTGCCATACTCTTTCCATTTTTGGATGATGGATTGAACAGTGCTCCGTGAGATGTTCAAAGCTTGGGATATTTTTTTATAACCTAACCCTGCTTTAAACTTCTCGACAACTTTATCCCTGACCTGTCTGGTGTGTTCCTTGGGCTTCATGATGCTGTTTGTTCACTAATGCTCTCTAACAAACTTCTGAGGTCTTCACAGAACAGCTGTATTTATACTGAGATTAGATTACACACAAGTGGACTCTATTTACTAATTAGGTGACTTCTGAAGGCAATTGGCTGCACTGGATTTTATTTAGGGGTATCAGAGTAAAGGGGGCTGAATACTTTTGCACGCCACACTTTTCAGTTTTTTTATTTGTAAAAAAATTTGAAAATCATGTATCATTTTCCTTCTACTTCGCAATTATGTGCCATTTTGTGTTGGTCTATCACATAAAATCCCCAATAAAATACATTTACGTTTGTGGTTGTAACGTGACACAATGTGGAAAAGTTCAAGGGGTATGAAAACTTTTGCAAGCCACTGTATATAACTTGTCTAAGGGACTAGAACTGGCAATCTGGGAAGGATCACAGAATAAGAAGAGACCATTCAGCACATCAAGTCAGAAACATATATATGCACACATATGTGTTTTCTATGTTTAATGTATTTCCCTCTGGTTTTCAATTATTTTAATGACCTGTGGTATCTGCAATATGCTCTTCTCTCTGCTCTCTTGCTCCCCAGGCTGGTCTGGTTTACATTCCCAACTCTTCCCCATTGTGGGAAAATATCTATCTTGTAGCTGCTTTCCTGGAAGATTGCCCTGGATGTCATGCCAGCCCATGGTTCAGTTTGCCCAGACTAGATTCATTCCAATGATGAAAGGGATCAGAATTCCATTGCCTTTTTATGAAGATAACGATTGTGAAGTTGTGAATTCTACCATCTTTGTGATTAAATGTGATACTTTCAAAATACGTGCTCCAAAATCTGAATTTGTGCTCAGTTCCGTCTATGACCTTTGGTTCGGTCCATTCAGGACATTTACTCAATATACCTCGGTCCCCTCTCACAATCTGTTGGTTCATCGCCTCTGAACACACGTATTCCACCTTTATTTCTCTGAACTGCTTGCCCTTACAACCCTCAATAACATACACGGATGTTGCTTGCTCAGTTTGATATACAAGCCCTTCAATTGCACAATGTAATTCAACCGCCCATCATCCATGATTCTCTCATTTTAAACCCTCTCCTATTTAGGGAGACAGCAGCTAATGAGAACTACTAAATGTATTAGATTTGCACGTCTACTGCATAGATAGCTTAAATGCTGGAACACGAAGGCCATCCTTACTTCAGTCTTGGTTTTGTTGCATGCAAGAAAGATATAATTCCCATTTGCCTAAATGCAACAAGACAATGACAACATCCAGACATGCATGGGCTGAAAAATAGCATGTAATTTTCACACTAACAGTGCTGTAAAATCCTCCGTGTGAGTGGGAACCGTTTTTTTCCCCCAATGCGTAGCTGAAGCAATAAATATGAACCGAGTTGGTTGTTCATTTGCTACCGTGTGGTGCTTCGGGAAGGGAAATTTATCGACCCCCCCCCCCTCCTCTGACAGCACTGGCGCTCTCTGTGTCCCTCCCAGCAGCAGGGGGCGCTGCCTGCCACTGCGCCGAACTGTCCTGACTCCATTCCCCGCGGGGGCGCTCGCTATGACGTCAAAGAATGCGCCGCCGAGTGCTCCGTCTGGTTGCCGGGTGACGGGACTAGGCCGGGCCGCGTGTCGATGGCGCTGTTCTGTATTAACAGGTGCGAATGGGCTTCTCCATCTTCACGTGGGAGGGAGGGGAGGGGAGGATGAGGGAGAGGGGGGAAATGGGGGTTGGAAAGGGGGAGGGTGGTGAAGGGAGGCTTAAGGTGATGGTGTTTGGTGGGAAGTGCGGCAAAGGCGTAGGGGAGAGGTGGGGATTGGGGGATTTGGGGAGGAGAAGTTATGTGTAGAGTGGGCTGTTGAGAAGGAAATATAAATCAGGCATGATTGAAATGGCGGAGTAGACATGATGGGCCGAATGGCCATATTCTGCTCCAAGAATTTATGAACTCCAGCAACGTGCTTTCTGGAGGATGCTGTTTTCTCATCCTGCGCAGCCTGCAAAGATGACATTCAGCTTCCCGATTGCACTCGAACTCTCCTCCCATTCTAACCTCCATCCTTGGCCTCATATACTTTTCCAACAAAGTCTAACGTTGGGGAACAGTTCCTCGTCATCTGTCTGGGCATATTGCATCATGTCTTGTGATGCAATGTTATGTTCAACAATTTCAGATTGCTAAATTTTTCTTCGGAACCAGCCTTCTATCTGTAACATTTACATAATTATTCTGTCTGTGGCGCTTACCCAGTCTAAAGCATTTCCAGATTCTCTTATTACAGGTTTCCAGCATGCTGTGTTTGGTATTCACAGTTCCTCTGCTTGTTTTCTCTCTCTTTATAGCTTTCCATCATTTTCGAGTGAACCCTTTCTCAGTCAGATCAATGTTTAACAAACCAATCACTCAGTTAGATGACACCAACAGCATTTCTGATACTTGGATTCTCATTTGCTATTTTTTTGTAGACATTTCCAGCATTCATTTCATCTTCATCCTTGTCTGCAAATTATTTTCTGTCTTTTCCACTTTTGATATAAGGTAATTGTCCTGAAACTAACTGTTTCGCTCTGCACTGGAGTTGCCTGATTTGTTGAGTATTTCCAGCTTTTTTTCTGTTTAAAATTATTAAAAGAAAATCCTGGCAGTTGCGAGCAGATTATGACAAGTAATGTAATTGTTAAAGCAAAATGTGGACAGAGGTTAGAAGCTATTAAAATAAACAGCAACATAGTTTTATCCACAACAAACTTTGTCCAGTGCATTATATACTAAAATAAAGAATTTTGGCACCACCGGTATCAAACTATTTAAATATAAAATTAGCAGGTATGCTATTACTTAATTAATTACTTATTAATTAGCAGGTATACTAATACTATTACTTACATAATAGTATGTAAGTGTAAGGTGCATCTCTAAACCTATGAAACCCCCCCCCCAAAAAATATTTTGGGGAAGGTAATGGATTATTGTAGGTAGCAAGGCCAAGATGATTGAGATGTTGATAGGTGATTATGTCTTAATTTTATTTTGTAGAATTTTTTTTAGTGTCAAGTTACTTTAGCAAATTGTGGAAGTGCTTTGTCAAAGAATCTACATGACTCGTACAAATGCAAGGCAGGAGATTCCCGACTGATGTGGAAATCGACTCGTTCACAGCTGGATGTAGATGTGTACATTTTCATCCCCAGCAGCTGTTGACTGTTGGCCTCTGGTTAATAACACCTGGTTAATAATGTTTCCTTTTTCTTTTGAATTCTAGATATCTGGGTGATGATGAACCCACCAACAATCTCAATGATAAATCCCGATCCCAAATTTTACTCCAGAAGCTTCACCAAGAAGCCAAAGTCAGGCAACAGCAGCTAGGAATCAAGACTGGTACCACAGATGAACAAAAGGGAGAGAACAAGGAAAGTGAGGGGAGTGAGGGTGCGCAAGACAGAAAAGGGAAAAGGAAAGCAAAGGAAGAGGCAGGAATTTCAGAAGAAGGCAGAAAGAAGACAAAGCAATTGTCAAGAGGCAACAAGGAAAGAGGAAGAAAACCAAAGTCCAAGCAAGGTGGTGATGCAGGACTTGGTACTGAGAACGTATTGCAGGAAATAGTCAAGATCAGTGGTGATGAAGCAGAAAGAAAAGGTAAATACATGTATCAATGCGCAAATGATACCGGGTTTCCTCTTAGGCTGTTGATAGATGTGGTGTACATACATTCGTAAAAAGTTTGTGCCATCCAGTGAATTGAATGCATGACCTAAAACTTTAAAATTTTAACATCACATTAAACTGTAACATTAAATGTTAACAAAATTTTAACTTTAAAAGTTTAAAATATTAACGATTTAGATGAGGGAATTAAATGTAATATCTCCAAGTTTGCGGATGACACAAAGTTGGCTGGCAGAGTGAGCTGTGAAGAAGATGCTATGAGGCTGCAAGTTGACTTGGATGGGTTGGGTGAGTGGGAAGAGGCAGTATAATGTAGATAAATGTGAGGTTGTCCACTTTGGTGACAAGAACAGGGAGGCAGATTATTATCTGAATGGTGTCAGATTAGGAAAAGGGAAGTGCAACAAGACTTCGGTGTCTTTATACATCACTCGCTGAAAGTAAGCATGCAGATACAGCGGGCAGTGAAGAAAGCTAATAGCATGTTGGCTCTCTTTGCGAGAGGATTTGATTTTAGGAGCAAGGAGGTCCTACTGCAGTTGTTTGTACAGGGCCCTGGTGAGACCACACCTGGAGTATTGTGTGCAGTTTTGGTCTCCTAATTTGAGGAAGGACATTATTGCTATTCAAGAGAGCAGCATAGGTTTACCAGATTAATTCCCGGGATGGCGGGACTGACATATAATGAAAGAATGGGTCTGACTGGGCTGGTATTCGCTGGAATTTAGAAGGATGAAAAGGGATTAAGAAACATAATATTCTTAAGGGATTGGACAGGCTAGATGCAGGAAAAATGTTCCCCATGTTGGGGGAGTCCAGAACCAGGGGTCACAATTCAAGAATAAGGGGTAGGCCATTTAGGACTGAGATGAGGAAAAACCTTTTCACCCAGTTGTGAATCTGTGGAATTCTCTGCCACAAAAAGCAGTGGAGGCCAATTCCAATGGATGTTTTCAAGAGAGAGTTAGATTTAGCTCTTGGGGGCTAATGGAATCAAGGGATATGGCGATAAAGCAGAAACGGGTACTGATTTTGGATGATCAGCCATGATCATGTTGAATGGCGGTGCTGGCTTGGAGCGGAATGACCAAATCCTGCACCTATTTTCTATGTAAGTCCTTAAAAGAAGGAAAGTAAGTAAGTTTATTGGCCAAGTATTCACATACAAGGAATTTATCTTGGTGCTCCGCCCACAAGTAACAACATAACATACAGTGACAGTTACGAATGACTCAGAAAACACTAAACATTAATAATAATAAAACATTAATGATAAAACACCATTGATCAAGCATGTGAACCAACAAAATACCAGATCAAAGGGAGGCTACAGATTTTTGGTGTGGAGTAGAGCAACTACTCGTGGATAAAAACTGTTTTTATATCTGGCTGTGGCAGCTTTGACAGTCCGGAGTCGCCTTCCAGAGGGCAGTGTTTCAAAGAGTTTGTGGCCAGGGTGAGAGGGGTCAGAAATGATCTTGCCCGCTCGCTTCCTGACCCTTGCAATGTACAGTTCATCAATGGAGGGAAGGTTGTAGCCAATAACCTTCTCTGCTGATCAGACGATTCGCTACAGCCTCCAGGTGTCGTCCTTGGTGGCTGAACCAAACTAGACCATGATGGAGAAGGTGAGAACAGACTCTACAATGGCTGTGTAGAATTGGACCATCATTGTCTGTGGCAGATTATGCTTCCTCAGCTGCCGTAGGAAGTACATCCTCTGTTGTGCCTTTTTGACTGTGGAGTCGATGGTAGCCCCCCACTTAAGGTCCTTGGAGATGATGGTTCCCAGGAACTTAAAAGACTCCACAGATGTGACTGTGGTGTTGTTGATGGTGAGTGGGGTGAGGGGAGGGGGAGCTCTCCTAAAGTCTACAATCAATTCCACTGTCTTAAGAGCATTGAGCTCTAGGTTGTTGCGATGGCACCAGGACGCCAGCTGTGACACTTTCTGTCTGTAGGCAGATTCCTCCCCATCCTGGATCAGTCCAATCAGGGTTGTGTCGTCCGTAAACTTGAGAAGCTTGACAGAGGTGCTTGTGGTGGTGCAGTCGCTGGTGTAGAGAGAGTAGAGTAGAGGAGAGGAGAGAGTACGCAGCCTTGCGGTGCTCCTATGCTGAGCGTTTGTGAGCGATGTGCTTTCCCAGCCTCACATGCTGCTTCCTGTCTGTCAGGAAGCTGATGATCCACCGACGGAGGGGTTCAGGCACAGCCAACTCGGAAAGTTTGGAGTGTAGTAGCTCTGGCACAATGATGTTGAATGCAGAGTTAAAATCAACAAACAGGATCCTCGCATAGGTCCCCTGGCGGTCTAGGTGCTGTTGGATGAAGTGCAGGCCCAGGTTGACTGCATCATCCACAGATCTATTGGCCTGATATGCAAACTGCATAGGGTCCAGCAGGGGGGCGTGATATTTTTCAGCTTGGCCAGCACAAGCAATTCAAGTGTCTTCATGACTACAGAGGTCGGTGCGACAGGCCTGTAGTCATTAAGACAAGTAATCCTTGCCTTTTAAAGCAAACTACCAAGATAAAATAGGATATTCCCTGCATTTTTTCCTAATTGTTAGTTGACTGTCTCACCTCACACACGTCTGCCATTATTCCCACCGCCGCCATTCCTCCCACTAACCCCCCCCCCCCCCCCCCCCGGTTTCCTGATGTCTCTGGAGCCCCCATTCAATCAAGGAACATAGTTTGACCAGCCAGTTCGGGTGGACGTGATAGATCCTGGTTTGCTGAGGAGGAGCAAGTTCTTCTGGTGTCTTTAATCAGCATTCATACCATGAGCAAAACAGATATGCCAGTGACAGACATATCCCAATGCTGTACAGAATGGCAACTGTTTGTCAATATGGCAGAGCAATTCAAAATTTACACTGATTGCATGAAACATATTTTTTGAATTGTTTTGATGTAACATGCTGACATATCTGGTTTATATTTAAATTCATGATTCACCACTTCAGATGGAACTACTGATTATAAGGCAAGTCCTTTGGATATATCTGGGGAACTAATTAAGTCGCAAGAGAAGGGGAATGAAGATTTGGGGAAAGCAGATCAGCCTGAATTGAAAGAAGAAAGCGGTCAAAATGAGAATCAAACATCAGCTGCTTCCACGTCCACATTCGCCATCCTTGGAGGTTTTAAGAAGAAAAAGGTGCAAAAGGTAAATAGAATTCTGAAAAAAGTTTGAAAATAATCAACCTGAGAAGTATCAAAATTGCCCAGGCAGGAATATTTGATTCCTGAACACGTTTGAATGATAGAATTTTACTTTTTATATCATATCTGTGCTATCCCTACATGTGCAGGAAAGAACTGCAGATGCTGGTTTAAAGCAAAGATAGACACAAAATGCTGGAGTAACTCAGCGGGACAGCGCTGCATCTCTGGAGAGAAGGAATAATGAATAATACATTATCCCTACATTTGTTATTTCAGTGGTCAGACAATGGTCAGATTCTCTCTTTAATATTTGTTGTACCTGCTTTGGGAATATTTGATAGGACAATTTAAAGGGAGCTTTACTCTGCATCTAACTACTGCTGTTCTTGCCCTGGGAATGTTTAATAGGACAGTGTGAGGAAATGAAGTAGAAGCAGGATTCTGACATTCAGCCCTTGTACCTGTCCGTCATTAAAGAAGATCATGGATAATCTTTTATCTCATGGATAATCTTTTATCAAGTGTTCCTATCTTGCAATAATTCTGCCCCTTGATTCCTTTAATATTCGAAAAATCTATATTGTTCTCTGCCTTGAGTAACTTTGTTCTCCACAGCAAAGTTTCACTGCCCTATGGTGTTGACATTTCGTGTCATCAAAGTCTTGACTCTTCTTTCATGACTGATTCTTGGTCCCAGACACCTGGGGCAGAAAAGCAGCATCCCTGTCAAGCTCGTAATATATTTAATCAATTTCCACTCTTGCTCTTCCAAACTTAAGATAGGTGCAGTTTGTTTAATCTCTGCTCATGCAACAAGCCCCAACACCCGTCCACCAATCCAGGAATGAATTTGTTCGATCTTTGTGGCACTACCCCATTGCAAAATGTTGTTTCTTTAAGTGGCAAACAGCCATGTAAGCAATGTTATGGGTGCACTATCACATGGGCCCTGTATCAATGCAGTAAAATGGCACCACTCCTGTATTGATCTTTCAGAGAAAGCCAGCATTGTTTGCCTTTATTATCCAGCTTAATATCATCAACACTTGGTACCCTCACCCAAATCATGGACAGGGATTGTGTGCTTAGACATCCCTTCATCACAATCTGGAGATGTTCTGTTTATTCCTATTTATTTTATCTCACCGCTCACTTAACAATAAATTCTAGCATTTTCTAAATTCTAGCCTTATCACTGATGTCAGCCTAACTGGTGTGTATTTCAGTTTTCCGTCTCTTCAAACCTTAAATAATGGGAATTACCTATGCCACTTCACATTTTGGCACCTATAGAGTTTTGGAATATGACAACTGATACAATGAATATCTGCATTGCCTGAGGAGATGGATACTGTACCTATATTGTCCTTTATAACTATTACATTCCTTTTTGTCCAACATGAATGGCTCATTTTATCGTGGTACTGTGGTCAGTTTGTCATTCTCCCTGGAGTGTCTACTATTGCCCACAAGGGCTGCTAAAATTGAGCTTCTATTGGGCAAGAGCAGCGGCTGACACTCCTCTGGTGCTGCCTTTTGGGACATGTCTTACTCAATGCCATATCCTCCTGTCACGTTTGACTGCCTTGTGGAGCAAAGTCTCTGAGTAACATTTCCGCCTCATGTTATCCCAGAATCCTGGAGTTGCAACATTTGCAGTAGCTGTAGTCATCATGGATCGTGCTAAGCTTCCTTACATTCAGATGCAACACATCACCTTCCGTACATTGCTTCTCTCAATTAATTAATTTTATTATATGAAAAACGGACTGTTGCCATGGTCTCTCCAAAGTCCATACAGTGCAGGATATTTGACTCAACACGCACTGCACACGGTGGTAAAATATGCAGTGCCTTAATAGAATTGACAGTTTATATTATCTGATTCCATATGTTGCTAGTGCTCTGCATGCGTGATTGAGATTATGTCTCGTTTTTCCAATCTTTTTATAATTATACAGCGTGGAACAGGCCCTTCGGCCCAAAGTGCCTACACTGACCAACATTTCCCATCTACACTTATCCCACCTGTCTGCATTTGGCCCATATCCCTCTAAACCTGTCCTATGCATGTGCCTGTCCAATTGTTTCTTAAATGTTGCAATAGTCCCTTCCTCAACTACCTCCTCTGGCAGCTCATTGCATACAACCACCACCCTTTGTGTGAAAAATGTATCCTTCAGATTCCTATTAACTATTTTCCCCTTCACCTTAAACCTATGTCTTCTGGTTGTGAGTTTTGATTGGAAAAGTACATTGAATTTTACCACTTAACCCATGTTGTACCTGCGCTGGAAAAGATGATGGGTCAGACTAGAGGAAGCTTTGTGTTATATTGAATCAATGCTGTACTTGTCTTGGGAACATTTGATGGGACAGTAGAGAATTTGCTATGAATTTAGTTTTTGCATATACTTCAACTACAAGTGAAGAACCAATTGAGTGGGCATGACTCTGAATGTATATGATACACATACCTGTTGTGGTATGTTTGAAGAGGACAACACCAAAGGTGCATGATTGTCTTCAGTTGATTACTATCTTTCACAGCACAACGATGCAACTTCCTTCAAACTTGTCTGGTGTCATACATATTTGAACCTCCTTGATCTGGAGACAAATGGTAATGCTGGATTAAGGTAAATACTTAGGACATAGAGATTGAACGATTATTGTACTATGTTGTCACCCTAAACTTTATTCTGTCTTACCCAGGTTCAGCGGGTCTTACCCCAGTGGCTCTCCAAACCCACATTGGTTAACAAAGACATCAAGCAGAATCTTAGAGCAATTGATGATGTCCCAGGAATCCACCCTACACTAATTCAAAGGCTTCAAGCAAATGGTATCCATTCTTTTTTCCCAGGTATGTTGGTGTTATGTGATAGAAATAATATTTAGTCCTTGGAGAGCTAGTGACCTTCAGTTATATGGGTATACTGGAGAAGTTGTCTTCCTTGGAAGCAAAGTTTAAGAGGTGATTTGATAGAGGTGCGAACGGGCGGAAATCGCTATAAAAACATGGGAGGGACACAATTTGCGGGGGGGGGGGGGGGGGGCACAGTTTCGTGGTGGCCATGCGCACGCTCGCGCGCACACACACACACACACACACTCGGCTTTGGAGGCTTCAGCCGTGGCCCCTGTGGACGGTAAGATTGGGAGCTGACCTGTTTGGTAACCGACACCGAACTCCAGCAACAGCAGCTTCGTCCGCCCCGAATCGTGGGGCTTGAATCGGCCCGTACGCAGGGCCTTCCATCGCCTGGTGCGGCTTAAAATCGGCCGGTGGGTGCTTCAGCATTGGGAGCCTCGATCGCTTTGACGCAGCAGTTTGATTTTAATCAAGTTAGGCAGATGGGGGTGCCCATCTGCCTAACTTGCATGGACAAAAAAAATTAAGTTAGGGCATTTGAAAATATAAAATCGAAGATTAGTATATTTTTATTGAGCATTATTGGTATTAGTTTATTATTGTTGCATGTACCGAGACACAGTGAAAAACCTTTGTTTGCCTGCTCTCCGGTCATACCTTGCATAAGACCAATCAAGCCATGCACAAGTAGTGTTGCAGCATTATAGCGTTACAGTTACAGAAAAGCGCCCAAGGTCCACAATGCAGTACGTTGGAAGCTCAGCCCTACACTTTAGGTTATGAGAGGACCATTCAGATCTCTGATAATAGTGGGGGAACGAAGAAGCTATTCCTAAATCTGGTGGTGTAGGAAAGAACTGCAGATATGTGCTTTCAAGCTTTTGTATCTTCTGCCCAACGGAAGAGGGGATGACCGGGGTGGAAAAGGGTGCAAGTATCAAAAGGATATGAAGCAATGACTGATAAATAGTGGACAGAGTCAAACAACTGAAACTCCTGTTTCTAGCACTACCATTTGGATGGAGGTTGAAACAGGAACACACATCTTAATATGTGAGCATTGCCATATTACACAAGATCAACATTATTGTTCCCACAAGTCCAAGTATTCTGTCCTTAACTTTGTATTTTTAATTCTAATTTTCTTTCTGCAGTTCAGGCTGAGTTGATTCCTGCCTTGCTGGAGAGTTCAAGACATGGGCTGACCCTGGGTAGAGGAGGCTACCCACCCTGCGACATCTGTGTGTCTGCACCAACTGGTAGTGGCAAGACACTGGCATTCGTTATTCCTGTTATTCAGGTGAGCCTGGAGTTTCCCCTCTTTTTGTTTCCTGTTCCTTCTGTTGGAAATTATAAAAATGTACCCAGTCATGTTTTGTAAAAAAACTATAATTTACATTGTTGATTGCTTTCTTCTCCCCCCCCCCCTCCCCCCCCCCCCCCAACTTCTCCCTACCATAATCAGTCTGAAGCAGGGTCTCAACCCAAAATGTCAGCTATCCATGTTCGCCAGAAATTCTGCCTGACCTGTTTAGTTACTCCAGCACTTGGTGTCAAGTTGGTGTCAAGCAGTTCCTTATTTCTACTGCTGATTGTCAGAGTTGTTGGGGCAGAAGGTCGTTGGCTGGAAATTCGATCTATTGACATGAACACAACAATCTCTGCTAAAAGATAGTGCGTCACACTATCAGAATCGTTATCTGCTGGATAAGATGACAATCAAACAGCAGTGGAGCTATCTCACTATCCTAGTTGAAGATTATGGCTCAGTTAAGATGACTAAAATACAGAATATTCGATTTTAGTTCATTTTTGTTCTTATGGACTTGCTGTGTGCAAATTGGCAGCTACATTTTTTCCTTTGGAATTTTGACTAACCTTCAAAAGCATTTAATTGACTGCAAATCACTTGAGGCGGTTCTATTAGAGGTGGTTCTGAGAGTTGTTCGGAGCAATGTAAATGTAAATCTTTTTCTCCAATGGGATAGTTTCCATGATGTCTGACTAACATGGAAGAAATAAAATCTGGATTTTAGTTTTGGTACTTATTTGGATAACAGCATTGGTCCGTTCAGTTACGGTGTTGTTTTGTGTCTACTTGCAATTCCTTGATGGAGGCACATATCTCTGGAGTGGGGATCGGGGTGTTCATTTAACAGTGAAGAACAGCTTAGGTCTCAACATTAAAAAATAGAAGCAGGAGTTGGCCATACAATATCTCATACCTGCTGTGTCCTGCTGTTTCTCCACCGCATATCCATGTGCCTATGCAAAGCCACTTAAAATCCCTTATAGTAAATGCCTCCAGCAAGGCCCTCAGTACCCACCATTCTCTCTTTTTAAAAAAACTTACCCGCACATTTCCTTTAAATGCTGCCCCTCTCGCTTTAAAGCTATGCTCTAGTATTTTTTTCCACGCTGGGAAAAGGGTTCTGAGTGTCTACCCTATCTATGCCTTGCATGATTTTATATACTTCTATTAGGTCTCCTCTCAACCTCCGGGAAGTTCAGAGAAAACAATCCAAGTTTGTCCAACCTCTTGTTCTAGCTCATACCCTCTAATCCAGGTAGCAGTCTGATAAATCTCTTCTGCATCCTCAACAAAGCCTCCACATCCTTCTAATGGTCTAACCAGAACTGCTGACAATACTCCAAATGAAGACCAACCAAAGTCCTATAAAGCTGCCCGTATACTCAGTGCCCTGAGCAATGATGTCTTTTTTACCATTCTGTCTACTTGTATTGCCACTTTCAGGGAGCTATGGGCATAGCTCTTCCCCAGTGTATTAGTGGTGTAACGAGTCTTGCCATTAACTGTATACTTGCCTTTTACATCTTGTATTTGTCCTCGCAGCTGCACGTTATCCCTTGATTTATCCATAGTTCATAACATCCTTCTAGCTCTGCCTACCTGTCTCTATGAAAGAATAAATTCCTTAACTTGAGCTGAACCAACTTCTCACCTTGGGACTGTGTGGTAAACCAAGCAGGATAATTTGCAGTCCTCTAATATTATGTAAACAGGTACTGGGATGGCAACTCAATAGAAGACATCATATTTATATTCATGATGATAACCCAGGGTAATTTGAAGTAAGGTTGAAGTAAGGTTACAACAGGAGGATCTATTATAAATGGCATTACTTCATGATTTTTCAGGTGGAAATCATACATGAGAGCAACACAAAATGCTGGGTAACTCAGCAGATCAGGCAGCATCTCTGGAGAACATGGATAGGTGATGTTTTGGGTCAGGACCCTTCATCAGACTGTAGGAAGGTCTCGACCAGAAATGTCACCTATCCACGTCCTCCAGGGATGTTGCTTGACCTACTGCGTTATTTGAGCATTTTGTGTCTTTCATTGTAAACCAACATACGCTGTTCCTTGTATCTACCTGGTTGGGCGTTTTGGTTGCTGTTTCCAGGGAAATAAATATGCCTCCCTTGATGTTCACTAACAGCTGGCAGAGTATAGGTAATGTGTCAACATGAAATATTGAGTACTTGATTATTGAGTACATCCCAGAGTACTTAAGGAAGTAGCTCCGGAAATAGTGGATGCATTAGTGATAATCTTTCAAAACACTTTAGATTCTGGAGTAGTTCCTGAGGATTGGCGGGTAGCAAACGTAACCCCTCTTTTTAAGAAGGGAGGGAGAGAGAAAACGGGGAATTACACACCAGTTAGTCTAACATCGGTAGTGGGGAAACTGCTAGAGTCAGTTATTAAAGATGGGATAGCAGCACATTTGGAAAGTGGTAAAATCATTGGACAAAGTCAGCATGGATTTACGAAAGGTAAATCATGTCTGACGAATCTTGTAGAATTTTTCGAGGATGTAACTAGTAGCGTGGATAAGGGAGAACCAGTGGATGTGTTGTATCTGGACTTCCAGAAGGCTTTCGACAAGGTCCCACGTAAGAGATTAGTATACAAACTTAAAGCATACGGCATTGGGGGTTCAGTATTGATATGGATAGAGAACTGGCTTGCAAACAGGAAGCAAAGAGTAGGAGCAAACGGGTCCTTTTCACAATGGCAGGCAGTGACTAGTGGGGTACCGCAAGGCTCAGTGCTGGGACCCCAGCTATTTACAATATATATTAATGATCTGGATGAGGTAATTGAAGGCAATATCTCCAAGTTTGCGGATGACACTAAGCTGGGGGGCAGTGTTAGCTGTGAGAAGGATGCTACGAGGAGACTGCAAGGTGACTTGGATAGGCTGGGTGAGTGGGCAAATGTTTGGCAGATGCAGTATAATGTGGATAAATGTGAGGTTATCCACTTTGGTGGCAAAAACAGGAAAGCAGACTATTATCTAAATTGTGGCCGATTAGGAAATGGTTAGGAAGCGAATGGTATGTTAGCTTTCATAGCAAAAGGATTTGAGTATAGGAGCAGGGAGGTTCTACTTCAGTTGTATAGGGTCTTGGTGAGACCACACCTGGAGTATTGCGTACAGTTCTGGTCTCCAAATCTGAGGAAGGATATTATTGCCATAGAGGGAGTGCAGAGAAGGTTCACCAGACTGATTCCTGGGTTGTCAGGACTGTCTTATGAAGAAAGACTGGATAGACTGGGTTTATACTCTCTAGAATTTAGGAGATTGAGAGGGGATCTTATAGAAACTTACAAAATTCTTAAGGGGTTGGATAGGCTAGATGCAGGAAGATTGTTCCCGATGTTGGGGAGGTCCAGGACAAGGGGTCACAGCTTAAGGATAAGGGGGAAATCCTTTAGGACCGAGATGAGAAGGACCTTTTTCACACAGAGAGTGGTGGGTCTCTGGAACTCTCTGCCACAGAGGGTAGTTGAGGCCAGTTCATTGGCTATATTTAAGAGGGAGTTAGATGTGGCCCTTGTGGCTAAGGGGATCAGAGGGTATGGAGAGAAGGCAGGTACGGGATACTGAGTTGGATGATCAGCCATGATCATGTTGAATGGCGGTGCAGGCTCGAAGGGCCAAATGGCCTACTCCTGCACCTAATTTCTATGTTTCTATGTTTCTATTGCTTTTTTTGATGGCAGCATTCCAAGGAATGTTGGCAGTAGATATCAGAAAGGATGTTGGACTGAAAATCCTGTTTGGTCTGCAGGTTTTGGTGTTTGGCTGACTGATGGTAGATACTGTGATAAACACAGAGCAGCAAATTAAAAGTAGTTGCTTGCCAGTGATTGCTACACTGCAGGTCATATTGTGTTGTAAACAACATCCTACAATGATCTGAGGTTCTAGCTGATCCAGATACACTGCCGAGCAGATATTACTTGCCTATGCACCCAATGGTTGTGGAATCAAGAACTGATCCAGAGATCTGAGAACACAATCTTGCACGACTGCTAATTAAATGAAAATTATCTGACTCCTTAACTGTGTGTAAAAGTATACCGTGAAACAACTTAGGGTGAAGAGCAAAATTCACTTTAATATTTTGGGCAATGTGTATCCCTCAATGAGCTTAACTGGCAAAAAATATTTAATCATCATCACTGCCATCTGTAGATCATGCTATGTGCTAAATGGCTACCTACATTCTGACAGTGACAACAGTTCAAGTATTTCACAAGTATTTCCGTGGCTTTAAGAAGTTCTGAAATTGCCAGAAGGGATCATAGAATGTATTTCGTCATATGTGTTGATTCAGTACTACGCTTCTGAATATACTTTGGCTTCATTTACAGGCTTTGATGGACTGTTCCGTGTGCAGAGTTCGAGCCCTGGCCCTACTTCCCACAAAAGAACTGGCTCAACAGGTAAAGAAAAGATGCAGCTCATTTCCTTTGTAATTATTTTACAGAAACATGAAAGCAATGGGATTTGCACATTGTTTTAACAAGCTGTATGTGGGGATTGGCAAACAGCTAGTGTTTTTTTGAATCCCAATCTATGACAGAGGGGGGAAAGGTATGGGTTAGAATTCCAAAGTTTGCCCATGTCTTTGCAAAAAACTCGGAGCAAAGTTCCAAAGTGAACAACAATTATCTAAGCTCTGTCGTGTACCTGTAGACCTCTGATCACCACAGTCAAGTGATGAATGGCCCAGGAAGGAAAGGGAACAGAATATTGTCAGTGGGAGGAAAATATAAATGGTTGCTTCATAAAATTTAGTTCCTCCCATACTCATTGAATTTGTCAATGGGAAAGGATACAACAATAGAACTTGGTGCACTTTCCAGTATAGTTGCTGTTTTTCTGTTGTTTGGATTCTTCAAATAAATCTGCAAGTAGTTCACAGGAGCTACCTACTGTGGTTTTCTGCATGAAAACATATTAGTTCAAGACTGGAACTTAAAGGCACTGACCACCTTTTCCAGATTGGGAAGTCCGCTTTTGTAAGTGGCAACGTTTGGCAACGCTCCCATGTTGGGTTATTCGGGTGGTGTAAGCAGCTCCAACTGTTGAATGTCTGCTTCAGCAGGGCCAGGTGGATGCTTTTATGTTTTCCACCAGTAACGTCAAAAAAAAAGTCATCACCAGTCATCTCAGTCTCCTTGATGAATGTCTGCTATTTTATCTATTCACAACTACACATTCCATGTGTGCTAATTCCCTAAGGAGAAACTGATAAGACGGGAGTTTAAGAAACTCCCCCATGATATCAAATGATTAATTTAAAAAATTCAAATAATTAAATTTCCTTTATTTAAATGATTATCATCTTCAGGTGTTTAAAATTTTCAATACCTATGTTGAAGGCATGGATTTAAGAGTAGTGATCGTTGCTGGACAAAAAACATTTGCTATGGAACAGTCCTCCCTTGTTGAGCATTCGTAAGTATTTCTAGCTAATGCATGTTTATTTTGAGAGATTTTACTGACTCTGTCTGTCCCTCCGTCTCCCTCTCTGTCGCTCCCTCTCTGTCGCTCCCTCTCTGTCGCTGCCTCTCTGTCGCTGCATCTCTGTTGGCCTCGCTCTCGCTCTCTGTCTCTGCCTCGCTCTCTGTCTCTGCCTCGCTCTCTCTCTCTGCCTCGCTCTCTCTCTCTGCCTCGCTCTCTCTCTCTGCCTCGCTCTCTCTCTCTGCCTCGCTCTCTCTCTCTGCCTCGCTCTCTCTCTCTGCCTCGCTCTCTCTCTCTGCCTCGCTCTCTCTCTCTGCCTCGCTCTCTCTCTCTGCCTCGCTCTCTCTCTCTGCCTCGCTCTCTCTCTCTGCCTCGCTCTCTCTCTCTGCCTCGCTCTCTGCCTCTGTCCCTCCCCCTGTCCCTCCCCCTGTCCCTCCCCCTGTCCCTCCCCTGTCCCTCCCCCTGTCCCTCCCCCTGTCCCTCCCCCTGTCCCTCCCCCTGTCCCTCCCCCTGTCCCTCCCCCTGTCCCTCCCCCTGTCCCTCCCCCTGTCCCTCCCTCTGGCCCTCCCTCTGGCCCTCCCTCTGCCTGTGTCTGTCTCCCTCTCCCTGTGTCTGTCTCCCTCTGCGTCTGTCTCTCTCTGTCTCTGTCTCTCTCTCAATCTGTTCTGGGTATCATGTAATAGGAAACATATTGTCAACCTTGAAAGGGTTCACAGGGTTTATAAGTATCTTGCCGGGGCTAGAGGGTCTGAGCTATAGGGAGAGGTTAACTAGGCTGGGCCTCTATTCCATGCAGTGTAGGAAGCTGAGCAGTCATCTTATTGAGGTCTATAAAAGCATGAGAGGAATAGATCAGCTAAATGCAGAGAATTTCTTGCCCAAAGTAGGGGAATCGAGGACCAGAGGACAATTTCAAGGTGAATGGTAAATATTTAATAGGAATCTGAGCGGTAATTTTTCACACAAAGAATGGTGAGTGTATGGAACAAGCTGCCAAAGGAGATAGTTGAGGCTGGGACTATCCCAAAGTTTAAGAAACAGATAGGTACATGGATAGGACAAGTTTGGAGGGATATGGACCAAGCGCAGGCAGGTGGGACTAGTATAGCTGGGACATGTTGGCTGGTGTGGGCAAGTTGGGCTGAAGGGCCTGTTTCCACACTGTATCACTCTATAACATACATAAAACAATATTAGTGAAAAATGACACATCCAATGCTCCCAAGTCCATGTAGTTCAGAGCTTATTTGGAGTTTGTAGTGCCAATCAGTTAAATGACAGATGGAAAATAGACAGATAGAATTAAGATAGAAAATATCATTTTGGTACGATATTTACCACATTTTGTTGCAGTTTGAACTGCGTAGAAAGGGATGTAAAGTTAAACAACAGCATGTTTTTATATACCGGTAGTATATTTACCAAAGAATAAAAGCTTGAGGTGCTTCGTTGAAGAATAATAATAATAAGAATAACTTATGGACACAAGACACTGAAGATGCTGAACTCTTGAGCAAAAACAAAGTGCTGGAGGAACTCTGCAGGGTGAGCAGCATCTGTGGAGGTAATGGACAGATACATTTCGGGTCTGGGTCCTAAGTGGTTGGTTCATGGCATGATGGTTGATGGCAGTAATAAGATATGATAGATGAGTCAAAGTTGAGATGTCGGGGTTGTCTGGGCGACAGTGGAGGCCTACAGGACTTGGTAGGACAGAGTAGCTGAGGTTTGGTGTGCTGAGGTTTACAGTAAAGTAAAGAATGAAAGGCTGACGAAGAGAACAGAAATTCTGATCAGAAATGACTCTACTGAGTGCAAACAGATATGCCTGGATAGGGGTAAACGTGGGCAATGTTATAAAGAAGGATAGAATGTCCTCTGGAAGTAAGTGTTCTGAATCTGGAGGTACTTAGTTGAATAAAGAGCTAGAAGCACCGGGTGGATAATAATATCCTGAAGGTGAACAGGGATATAAATCTAGTTAACTTGAATTCCCAACTTTGCTTCATTAGTTTACTACATTTTTGTTTTAGAAAAGGCTATTGGGCTTCAATAACATTGATAACTCCTGTTGTCTGATGAACTTGTGATTGTAATTGCAATGTTATCATCGAGGACTCGAGATTCCTTACTGCCCTTTTCCTACTTTCCTTGCTACAGGATTGTGGGTTACCGCAGCTTGGCGGATATTGTTATTTCAACTCCAGGGCGACTGGTTGACCACATAAACAAAACAGAAGGATTTAGCCTGCAACATCTCCGATACCTGGTATGTGACCCAAGTTCTTGGCTGATGTTTCTCAATAATTGCAGCTTTCTTCTTCCTCTTGTGAAAGCACGACAGATCCAGCTGATCAATTCGCAAATGATCCACTCCTACTTTCTCCCCGAAGTTTCCAGTATTCATGTGACTTGAGGCTGTTGAAAGTTTGATTATGAGAAACATCACTTGCGATTTTCATCTGACACCTGACATCGGCTTCTGTCTGGATAACAACAGTGCATGCATTTGTCCTGAAGAATGATTCAAAAGAAAGCAGTTCCCTGTCTTGCAGCAATGTATCAAAGATCACAGACAAGATAAATGCAAGGATTAAGGATAGTAATCTATTGTGTGGTTGCTTTGCAGATTATTGATGAAGCAGATCGGATGATTGACAGTATGCACCACAATTGGCTGAACCAGGTGGTGAAGGCAGTGTACAAAGTAGATGGACATTCAGCGGCAGATGCCCTGTTCCAAAGAGTGGAGCCAGGAATCTGCACAGCTGTAAGGTATGGTTTGTGGCTGAGCTGGCCATTAATGATAGCGTTGGGGCAGTGGATGGAGCTGGTACAGGAGCAAAATGGGTTCCCTAGGGCAGGGGGGCGGTAGAAGGCAGCATATCCTTGTGAGAGAGGTTCCTGTGATTTAAAAATAGGATTTTATACTCGGGCCAAAGAAGGGTTCTCTGGTGCACCTTGCGGGTTGGGCCGGGGCCCTCGGAAGTCCGTGTTCTAAGCGGCCAATGGTCAGTCCGCTGTATTAACGAACTCCATTATCAAGGGGTCTGTTGAAACCAGGGTTCACAGGATTCCAAATGTGGCCTAATCTAAGTCCTGTATACTCTATGCCACAACCTATGAAGGCAAGCATACCATATGCCTTCTTTACCTCCTCTCTACTTGTGTTGCCACTTTCAAGGGAATATGGATGGACCCCAAGTTCAATTGTATATTTTCCCCTTACAATTAATCACTCAAAGTGCAAAACCTCACACATGCTAAGATTAAACTCCATCTGCCATTTCTCTGCCCATTTCTGTTGAAGACACTGTATAGACTCAAATTAATTGCAGAATCTTGTTCTTGTCGCCCTCCGGTACAATGATAACAACTGTGCAACAAATCTCGGGCTTAAAGCTACGAGACCCTTCCCATTTACCAGCTGAGGGCTTGGGATGCATAGTTGGGTTTAAAAGCAAATTGTTTTTTATTTTGAAAGAGTACTTAAAAAAAAAAAAAAAAAAGTTCAAGTGGTTGGCATTAATTTGTCCTTTCCCACTGTAATGAAACAGCCAGAATATAATGCAGATATAAATATTAATGGCTAGTTAGCCCTTCAAATCTCTTCTTCCCACATACCTGGAAAAATCCATATTTCAAGGGCTCTATCCTGTTCATAAATGTTGAATGAAGTTTAACTTCATGCATGTAATCAGAACGTATCATTATCCTTCCACCTGAAGTAATTTGTTGTTTTCCTTTGCCTCTGGGTCTTTTGATTTAGTCATCTATTTCAACTTTACACCTTTGCCAAATTGTTTTTGAAAGTTAGTTGCTATGATATCAAGAGTCAAGAGAGTTTTATTGTCATGTGTTCCAGATAGGACAATTAAATTCTTGCTTGCATTCACTGAGTATCTTTGTCTCCTTAACATCCCAGAGAGAAGGGAGAGGCTTAAAGCACGTTTGCTTGGTTAGGTGGTTTTCATTTCTCTGCTCTGCTCCAGCATTATGGAAGTTGACCATTGTACCCAAGTTATTCCTCAAAGGGCCTGTCCCACTATACGAGTTTACCCAAGAGCTCTCCCGAGTTAAAAAAAAATCAAACTCGTGGTAAGTACTTAGCGGGTTCGCCGGAGCTCGGGACGTCACTTAGCAGCTTGTAACGCTAACGGCAGGTACTCGGGAAACGCAGTAAGCTCGTGAAGTTTTTTCAACATGTTGAAAAATGTCCACGAGAGCCCCGAGTACATAAGAGCGGCTATTACCGTAATTCTACGAGTTAGAATCAGGGGAAACTCGGGAGAACTCTTGAATTACCTCGTACAGTGGGACAGGCCCTTTACGCTTTGCATTAAAGACTTGAATTATATCCACACTCAAACTGCTTCGAGAAATCAATGCCATTTTCTATTATATCTTGAATTAATGATGTAGAATTATAGCTCATGTTCCTTCCTTCATGTTTTACAGTGCAGAATTGATGTTTTGAGGGACCTATGGCCAACCTTGTTTTCCAAATTAGCCACCAGTAATCTGTACAGAATTTAAAAGTTTGAATAACAGTTCGGCATCTTTAGGTCACATGAAAGTGTGTAGCTATAGCTTCTTCATTTCCATTCTCTGTTAGTCAATTCTGAGAAATCACGCAGGGCAAACTGAATCACCGACTATTTGACCTGATTTGGGTGGGTTTGTTGCACGACTGACACTGGTGTGCTTCAGGTGATAGTCTTTTATCCAACATAGCTACTGTCTAATGATGTTCCTTTAATTCTGAAATCTTACTATTCAATTCTGCCGTCTACATGTTTAGTGTAAATTCTGCAGTTTCATCTCTATGGAAATTAAATACACAAATTATGACACATGCTAATACGCCCAGAGGGGAAAGGTGAAGTGCGTATCATATTTCCTGAAACTGATTACACCATAAGTTCCTTCAGTTTGTGGAGTCAACAAATATTTAAACAGTTCTAGAATTTGAACCTATGTGTTTCATTGAGTTTACTAAGTTCTGAGGATCTGTTCATTATACTGTAGTCATTGCATTTATTATTATTTGGGCATCCATATTGTAGTGAATTTCCACATTTGTGTAGCATCTATAGTCAGCAACACAATGAACAAGTTTGCTTCATTTAAAGAGAAGGGGTGGGAGATTGCAACCTTCACATGGTGCGCCCTGTTTAGACGAATGCACAATCAAATAAGATCAAATAGAACAAGTTGTCCTACAACTTTAGGCTGTGCACACCATATGCAAGAAGAAGATTTAAAGATGAAGTGGTTGCATTTCTATAGCACCTTCGTGACATCAGGATACACTAAAGCATTTTTCAAGAAGTGAAATACTGGTTTGGAAGTGATGTAATTTTTGTATTGCAAGAAACACAGCGACTCATTTAGATGCACAGAACTCCAGAAAACAGAACTGTGGTACTAACCAGATAAACTATTTTAGTGATGATTATTGAAGACTAAATATTAGCAATTGACCCAAGACAATAAGTTTGCTCTTATCGAGAGAAGACTATTAACTTTTTATCCGAGAGCATTAGTTTAGCTTTTTGCGTTACTCTGGGATGAATTGGAAAAGTTACATTTTTATTGGACCCACAATTTACTTTTTTTTTATTTCTGCTCTTTTGTTTTACTTTTATTATGCAAAACAGAACAATTGGGTTTAGAATTTTGCTATGAGAATAACAATGGTAATAGTTTGGAATCTTTCTCTGAATTGCCTTTCAACGTAATCTATTTGATAAACAGACATAGGTTATTAAAAATGCACCAGATTACACGAAGCTTGTGGTTGTTTATCTGATATAATATCCAGAATAAAGTTGATAGGTTTAATTAAAGTGAAGGCCATTTTAAATACTTGAGCAAATGGGTTACTGTTGTTTTAAACTTCACGACGAATGACAGGCAAAAGAATCACTTTAAAATGTCCCTTTTCTTTCATTGCAGTTATGAATGAAAAGAATGCCTCCATGTGACCAAGCAGCCACAGTATTAATAGTCATTGGCGTAGCTACGCTGAAGTCCTGTGATATCATCACCTCTTTATTTTTATTGTCTTTTCTTTCTATTTCTGTATTCATACTTAGTAACCTCAGGTTCATTCCACAGCCATTCCCGCTTGCAGATGCCCCTGCAGAAGCTGCTGTTCTCTGCCACTCTCACCAAGGATTCGGAGAAGTTGCAACGTTTGGTGCTGCACCAGCCACGGCTCTTCACTGCCAATTACACATCACAGGAGCAGGAATCAACTGTGACCCGAGGCGAGCAGCAGCCATCAGCTAGTTCTGTCGAAAACAAGTACACTTTGCCTGAGGGATTGACGGTGTGTAGTCACAGCTTCCGATCAGCTACCATTTATGGAGAGAATTGCATAAAACCTATCACAACTAAATGGGACCGCGATGTGCTTCAAAGGCAATGTAGTTTTTACAGACATAATTGTTATTTAACAGATGGTTTGTCTGGGTAACAGAGGCTAAGGGGTAAAAACCAGCCAGGACAAAAATAATAGCATCACCATGCTTTTCAACTTGCCATTGTAATCGAGGAATGGAGGCACAGGGTGGATAAAGGTTAGAGTCATAGAGTAATACAGTGTGGAAACAGGCCCTTCGGCCCAACTCACCCACACCAGTCAACAATGTCCCAGCTACCCTAGTCCCACTTGCCTATGCTTGATCCATAACCCTCTAAACCTGTCCAATCCATGTACCTGTCCAACTGTTTCTTAAATTATGGGATAGTCCCAGTCTCAACTAAAGTATCAGTTTAAATTATCTGCCATTTCTAGTTTCCACATATGAATTCTCCAGTCTCACAATTACCTTAGCTGCCCTTTTTTATATAGCTATAGAAGTTCTAGTTATTTGTTATGATATCACTTGCAAATTTTACTCATTATTTCTCCCTCATTACTAACATTTTAGTCTCTTGATGTTGATTCTTGAAAACTTCCCATTCCTCTTATCAAGCACAAGGTTTTGCCATGCAGAATTAAGGGGATATTTTCCGTAATTTATTTTATCAATCATGGATTAATCATCTTTTTCATTTAATCTTTATAATTGGGATAAATGCCTGCAGAGTACTGCGAATTACCTGCTTATTCTCTGCCACTTCTCCTTTACTGACCTTTCCTTGTGCTTATTTTCCCATTTTGGACAAAGTTTTCTGGACAGCAATTCCCTAATAACTTGATAATTGCCCTTATTTTAAATTGAGGACAATAGTTTTGGACCCGAGGTATCCACTCTCAAACTGTATCTGGATTTCCTATTTCAGTCTGGATTAAGTGGGCTCAGGTCTGAGAAACATGTAGGAGACAGGATAATCACTGGCCAGTAAACCATAAATTTGAAGTTTAGTTATTCCAGTGTCCTCTTCCTCAATCAATCTAAGATTGTACTAGTGCATTGAAGCCTGGTGCATTGGGAATGTAGATAGGATTCAGAGTTTACAGAGATAGGTTAAGGAAGATACAAATCTCCTCTAAATATGCTTACTTTGAAGTTCTCTTCTGGAAGAAGGGTCCCGACCCAAAATGTCACATCCATATCCTCCAGGGAAGTTGCCTGACCAGCTGAGTTACTGTAGTACATTATGTTTTACTAGAGACGATGGGTATAGAGCGACAGGAAGTTGAAGTTCAGGATCATCTTTGCAGTTTTTTTTTGATCCACGAATTTGGCTGGATTTCAGAGCAAAATTAAGAGTCAAACCGCTCCAAAGACCATTGAATTCTACCTGTGGGATGAGAGATTTGACTCGTGAACTTTTAAGTCAATGCTTTGGAAAGACTTAAACTGAGCATGAGACACAAGGTGATGCAAGAGGAATGAGTGAAGTAAATAGGGATTTGGGTGTTCTTGTGCATGAATCACAAAAAAGCCTGCAACCATGTGCTGCAAGTTATTAAGAGGGGAATTGATACATTGGCTGTCACTGCAAAGGAGTTAATGTTTAGAAATGGGAACGTTGTATGACAATTGTACAGAGTGCTGGTGAGGCCTTGACCACCACATAGTTTTGGTTCCCTTATCTAAGAAAGGATATTGCAGCTTTGGATGCAGTCCAAAGGCGATTGATCTGGCGAATCCTGGGATGAGAGCATTGTCTGATCAAGAGAGGCTAACAGTTGAACCAGTATTCTTTGGACTTTAGAAGAATGAGGGGTGATCTTATCGTAGTTGCAAGGTAAGGTCAGTCATTAAAACCAAGTACAAGCAGTTCTTGGGTAATGAATGAGTCCCATTTTAACGGTGATGAAGTTGATTTTGTTGTTACATTGGAAAATATACATAAGTCACTCAATATGGTAACCATATTTCCACAGTATTTTAACGAATGACACCTAGAGCACATAACACTGATATGAAAGAACAATTACTAAAGTGAGAGAAAGAGGAAACTAGTTCTGTTGTTTGTTGGATTAAACATATATAGGTACGTTGATGTTTTTAATTTAATAATATGGGAGCTCATTTGTATGCATGGGATAAGTCAGGCATTCATAACCCAGGAATGGCCTGTATGTAGAAATTTCCTTGCAGA
Organism: Raja brachyura; assembly: GCA_963514005.1. Next base: position 15,296,203 of record OY740808.1, read on the forward strand.
GAATGATGAATCTCGGGGATGCTGTGCACCATGACCTGTGGAGGTTGTGTATTACAAGTATTTAAAGTGGAGTTACGCAAGTTTTTGTAAGATCTGAAAACTGAAGGCAGGCATAGAGGGGTGCTGTGGCCTGGGGAAGATGAACCATGATCATATTGAATGGCGGGGTAGGCCTGAGTGCCCTACTGTCCCTGTTTTCTTGAATTGTGTGTTTCTGTCAATTTAATCTTGACCTCTTATGCTCTGTGCGTGTAATTTGCATTTTCTCTGTGACTCTTGGTTTCCTTCGGGTGCTCCAGGTAAGTGGTAGAATGTGAATGGAATGGAACATGGGAGTTTATGGGAGTTGGGAGAATGAATTACAGGGAAAATCTGTGTAGAATAGAAATACTTCCGAACTGGCAAACATTCAATGGAAATATGGAAACAACTGATGTGGATTTGTGCACGGTGAGACAAAGCATAGACTCGGTGACCGTTTGTGTATAAATGGCAGCAGGCTTGAGCTCGCCATCTTGACAGCACAACAGGTTATCAGGAGCTTGGCTCAACACACTTTTGTTCACTTGCAAGCAGTAAGATACAGGGAGAAATCTGCAATCATACTTTGGTTCCTGGCAGAGTTGACATTTTTTAGTAATTTCAGGAAGGGAAATTGAGATAGAGGAAGTGGTGTGTAAGTGGGTTAGGGATAGACATGCACATGTCGGTTGTCTTTCATTCAAATGCTTTAGTTGTATCATTTTGAGTTGTTTTAGATGAAGGTGTGGGGATTTGTGTATAACTCTTGTCGAATGTAACTAACTTGATTTGGCAACGGATGGGTGTTGGTCAAAGTACTGGGTGATCCTATGTTAAAGGAATTTGTTCTGTTCCAGACATAATTAAGTGTTATTATTTTTACCTGTTGCATGTTCCCGGAGTTTTGCCATTACTCGTGATGGGTGTGTTAAATTAGATTAGATTGCCGTGGGGGCATATCATCTGTGAGCAAGGGAAAGTTTGTGCAGCAGAAGGCTCCGCCCTTCAGATCAACAGGCAAAGTACTAATACAGCAAGGATTAGGTGGAAAGGTATGATGTGTCGCTTTGTCTGAAGGAGTTGGAGTGAAAAACTTGCCAGAACCTGGAAAAACACATAAGCCTAAATTCCTGCTTGTCATAGTCATAACATCACACAGTATGGAAATGGGCCTTTAGCCCATCCCGTCCATGCCCAACAAGACGCCCATCTAAGCTCGTCCGATATGTCTGTCTTTGGCCCATGTACCTCTAAGCCATTACTATCCCTGTTCAAATGTCCTTTGAATGTTGTTATTGTAGCTGCCTCACCTATATCCTCGGGCAGCTCATTCCATATGCCCATCACCCTCTGAATGAAAAAGTTGCCCCTTGGTTTCCTATTCAATGGTTTAAGCCAAAGATAGACACAAAATGCTGGCGTAACTCAGCGGGACAGGCAGCATCTCTAGAGGGAAGGAATGGGTGACGTTTCGTGTCGAGACCTTTCTTCCGTGGATGCGTACCATGTTACACTTGGTGTCTGGTACCTCAGAATTTAGTGTCTATCTTTGGCTTAAACCAGCATCTGCAGTTCCTTCCTGCACATATTGTGTAAGGTATACCTTTATGGTATTGTTTTTGAATATAACCAAAGAAGTGATGTTTAGTTTAAGCTACTTTTCTATCTCCCATGCTACATCTATCATAATGCTACTATGGAGAAGATATTTAAGACAGTTTATATTTGATTTCAAATTTTGAATATTCTTCAAGAATGCATTTTTTCTTCCCTGCAGGAGTTTTATGTCCCATGTCAGCTCAACAAGAAGCCTCTGATAATCCTCTACTTTGCCCTGATAATGAAGTTCAGTCGAATCCTGTGTTTCACCAACTCCAGAGATGCATCTCACAGGTTGAAAACGTTTTCTCTTTAAGTTTCTAGTTTTTGTTTAAAATGTAATTTTCAGTATGGCATCTCCTGAACCACAGGCCAGCGCTGTGTGGGCTGGGGACGGGGCTGCAAGCTGCTTTAGCGTTGGTGTGGGCCAGGACAGTGCTGCCTACTTGTTACATAAGATCAACAGGATGATTGTAATTCATCTCCTTGTTCTCCAGAGTTAAGTCTGTGACAATTGTTTCTTGTGTTTCATAGGTTGTTCCTGTTACTTCATGCCTTTGGTGGCATTCATGTGGCAGAGTTTTCTTCCAGACTATCACCCAATGAAAGACGAAAAACACTGAAACAGTTTGAACAGGGAAAGCTACAAATGTAAGAACGCATCTGTAAAGCTCTTGCAATGTCTGAGTGGATGCGTATCATGTTACACTTGGTGTCTGGGACCTCTGCTTGCTTGCGCACGTGGCTGGGGTTACACAGGATCACCAGAGTGCATGTGTCACTTACTGCTGCAGTTGTAGATTGGTGTCACGTTTCCTATCTCTGGCGGATAATTTTTATTGCTTTATTTCCCTCAGACTGATCAGCACCGATGCAACTGCCAGAGGAATTGATGTTAGCAATGTCACATGTGTGATTAATTACGATGCTCCACACTTCATCCGGACATACATCCACAGGTAATCAGCGGTTCCTTGTCCTTCCCTGCTTCAATCTTCCTGCCTGCTGTCCATCTCATCTTTCCCTTCATCTAATTAAGTTTCGACACAATAAATAAAGATGGCATGAAAACCAACTTGTGGCAATTATGTAAAGTAGGAAAATGTAATTAGCTGGACACAATAAGGATCGGCTCAGTTTAGAAAGAATGTGCCTGGCTGCTGAACATCTCCCACTGATGAATTACGTAACTTGTCCCTGAAGCTGTTTATCCTTCAGTTCACAAATCAAGTATGTTGTGGAGCATACCTTGTATTTTTGAAGCATCATTCATGGAGGAAACATCCCATAGTTTTGAGATGTGAGAAGCCAAGCCAAGCGGCAGCTAGAATGGGGAGTGATAGGATTAGTAACGATGTGCTTTTAAGGAAAAGACAAGAATTCTGGGAAACAAGATGTAGGTGGATGAAAGCATTGTGAGCTGTTCCATTGTGAGATGAATGTTCCACACAGGAAAGCTCTAACGCTGGAGGAAGTGGGGTTCATAGGCAGGCAGTACAGAGTAGCGAGAACCTTTGGAGGACTGCTGTCCACATTATCTCCAATTAGAAATTTGTAATTTCCAATTCTTTGTGTCAGAGGCAAAATAACAGTTGGTCAAATTTAAACTTAGTTTTGATCAGCTCTGTATTCTTGCGGATATATTTTTTCTCCTCTCCTTTCAGAAACACCAAAAGTGGATGCTGTGATGTGAACTAATGGCAGTGTGGAAAACACTGACCTGATTTCAAGCCCTTTCCTTGATATTATACAACAAAAGTTATTGTTTGTGGAGCAATTCACTCACTACCAAAACCCACAGTACTGCTTACAGCTGTCTTTTACTAATTATCCCAAACAGTATTTCATACAAAATGCAATTCCTGCAAATGTCAATATTGGATGTCCTAATATGACAGGCTGCTGAGCATTATATAGAATGTAAGAAAATGTCTGATGAAGAGTGTCGACCCGAAACGTCACCCATTCCTTCTCTCCAGAGATGCTGCTTGTCCCGCTGAGTTACTCCAGCTTTTTGTGTCTATCTTCGTAAGAAAACAGGAACAGGAATAGGCCACTATATTGCTCCAGTCTGCACTGTCATTCATTGTGATCATGGCTAAACTGTTCCAGTCCGGATCTAATAGTACTCCTCACCTTCACAGATTAGGCCATGTTTTGGGCATGAATTTGTGAGATGTGGAGCCCTGGCAAAACCCACAGTCAACTAGGTCACTTGGTAGCTGATGACATCTTCCATCACTTTGTGACTGGGAAACACAAGGGGATTTGACCCGCTTTCTGAGGAGAGTTAAATAGTGGACTGCGAGAATGTTGGAAAATTAGCCAAGTGCTCATGACGAAACAATCAGGAATTCTTTACACTTGTTGACTAATCTGGATGTCAACTATAAGGCATCTCTACTTCCTGTAGATAGCCTGTATTTTGTATTAGTAATTTCTTGAAACGTGGGAGAAATTAAAGGGGCTGTCCCACTTGGGCGACCTAATCCACGAGTTCTGGCGAGTTTGCCCTCGACTCATACTCGCAGCATGGTCGACACAAGGTCGTGGGAGGACTTTGTAACACCTTCATTCTCGAGAGTAGTCCCCGTGTACTCGAGGCCTCAGCTAGGTCGCGGGGTATTTTTCAACATGTTGAAAAATGCCCACGATTAAGAAAAGATCGCCATGGAAAAAATCGATACTTTTTTTTACTCGGGTTTAGTCGTAGTAGTCGTAGATGGTCTTCATCATAACCATATAACCATATAAGAATTTCAGCACGGAAATAGGCCTTCTCGGCCCTTCCAGTCCGTGCCGACCATTTATTTTCCCCTATTCCCATCTACCTGCACTTATGACCATATCCCTCAATTCCCTTCCCGTCCATATACAGTGGCTTGCAAAAGTATTCATACCCCTTGAACTTTTCCACATTTTGTCACGATACAACCACAAACGTAAATGTATTTTATTGGGATTTTATGTGATAGACCAACACAAACTGGTGCATAATTGTGAAGTGGAAGAAAAATGACACATGGTTTCCAAATTTTATTACAAATAAAAAACTGAAAAGTGTGGCGTGCAAAAGTATTCAGCCCCCCTGAGTCAATACTTTGTAGAACCAACTTTTGCTGCAATTACAGCTGCAAGTCTTTTGGGGTATGTCTCTACCAGCTTTGCATATCTAGAGACTGAAATTATTGCCCCATTCTTCTTTGCAAAATAACTCAAGCTCAGTCAGATTGGATGGAGAGCGTCTGTGAACAGCAATTTTCAAGTCTTGCCAGAGATTCTCAATTGGATTTAGGTCTGGACTTTGACTGGGCCATTCTAATACATGAATATGCTTTGATCTAAACCAATCTGTTGTAGCTCTGGCTGTATGTTCAGGGTCATTGTCCTGCTGGAAGGTGAACCTCCACACCAGTTACAAGTCTTTTACAGACTCTTAACAGGTTTTCTTCCAAGATTGCCCTGTATTTGGCTCCATCCATCTTCCGTCTGACCAGCTTCCCTGTCCCTGCTGAAGAAAAGCATCCCCACAGCATGATGCTGCCACCACCATGTTTCACAATGGGGATGGTGTGTTCCGGGTGATGTGCAGTGTTAGTTTTCTGCCACACATAGCGTTTTGCATTTAGGCCACAAACTTCAATTTTGGTCTCATCAGACCAGAGCACCTTCCTCCACATGTTTGCTGTGTCCCCCACATGGCTTGTGGCAAACTGCAAACGGGACTTCTTATGGCTTTGTTTCAACAATGACTTTCTTCTTGCCACTCTTCCATAAAGGACCGATTTGTCGAGTGCATGACTAATAGTTGCCCTGTGGACAGATTCTCCAACCTGAGCTGTGGATCTCTGCAGCTCCTCCAGAGTTACCATGGGCCTCTTGGCTGCTTCTCCGATCAATGTTCTTCTTTCCCGGCCTGTCAGTTTAGGTGGACGGCCATGTCTTGGTAGGTTTGCAGTTGTGCCATACTCTTTCCATTTTCGGATGATGGATTGAACAGTGCTCCGTGAGGTGTTCAAAGCTTGGGATATTTTTTTATAACCTAACCCTGCTTTAAACTTCTCCACATCTTTATCCCTGACCTGTCTGGTGTGTTCCTTGGGCTTCATGATGCTGTTTGTTCACTAATGTTCTCTAACAAACCTCTGAGGCCTTCACAGAACAGTTGTATTTATACTGAGATTAGATTACACACAAGTGAACTCTATTTACTAATTAGGTGACTTCTGAAGGCAATTGGTTGCACTGGATTTTATTCAGGGGTATAAGAGTAAAGGGGGCTGAATACTTTTGCATGCCACACTTTTCAGTTTTTTATTTGTAAAAAAATTTGAAAACCATGTATCATTTTCCTTCCACTTCACAATTATGCGCCACTTTGTGTTGGTCTATCACATAAAATCCCAATAAAATAGATTTATGTTTGTGGTTGTAACGTGACAAAATGTGGAAATGTTCAAGGGGTATGAATACTTTTGCAAGCCACTGTACCTATCCACTTTACGTTTAAATGTTACAATCGATCCTGCCTCCACCACTTCTGCTGGAAGATCATTCCACACAGCCACCCCTCTGAATAAAGAAATTCCCCCTCATGTTACCACTAAACTTCTGTCGCTTCTGTCCCTTAATTCTCATGTCATGCCCTCTTGTTTGAATCTTCCCTACCCTCAATGGGAAAAGCTTATCCACGTCAACTCTGTCTATCCCTTTCATCATTTTAAAGACCTCAATCAAGTCCCCCCTTAACCTTCTGTGCTCCAAAGAATAAAGACCCAACTTGTTCAACCTTTCTCTGTAACTTAGTTGCTGGAACCCAGGCATCATATTCAATAGTCGAAGGAGGACATCTTCACTCTCCACTATTCGGTGTCCAATTTTCCCGAAGTTAGTTGAAGCTAGGCTTCAACATGGTCGAAGGAGATTGAAGGAGGTCTTCTACATAGTCGAAGGAAGTCTTCAACATGACATTTTTTCAAACTCTCCTAAACTCTTCTAAACTCGCCAATTAGGTCACCCAAGTGGGACAGCCCCTTAACACAAATTGAGCTTAGGACAGTCTCATTGATTCCCATTGAATATACCAAGCATTCTTCTGCCAGTGTTTAGATTTAACCTTCTGCTCCTTGGAAATTCCTGCTTGGAATTGAAATCATTGTTTTTCCTCCAGAATTGGACGAACTGCTCGAGGTGGGAACACTGGGCTGGCATTCACACTCCTCTTAAAAGTGCAGGTGAGTCCCGGGGGCACTTTCTCACTCCTGCACTCCAGTTGAATGAAGGTTGTCATGGAACCGTCCGTCCTTGAGAGCCTCTGACGGTCGAAGGGCAAGGCCAGGGACCACGTCCCCTGGGCGTGCTCCTGGGCATGTCCCTTGCTCCGGGTGCCAGGAGCCTCCACCGTGTGTCAGCGCCTGTGTCCTGGTTGTCAGGTGCACGTTTCAAAAGCATTGCCAGTGATGTGCTGACTGACCTGCTTCAACAGATGCTGTCGCTGATTTTAATTTGACCTGTGCTGTGACTGTGGATGCTGCAGTATGGCAACGGTTGAGATCATGCGCAGCTACCTATAGCTGTACAGCACACAGACCTTTAGAGTTTAGTTTAGAGATACAGCGCGGAAGCAGGGCATTCAGCCCACTGAGTCTGCGCCAACGAGCGATCCCCACAGACTAACACTATCCTATACACTAGGGACAATATACAATTATACCAAGCCAATTAACCTCCATACCTGTACGTCTTTGGAGTTTGGGAGGAAACCGGAGATCCCGGAGAAAACCCATGCAGGTCACGGGGAGCAAGTATAAACTCCGTACAGTCAGCGTCCGTATTCAGGATCGAACTTGGGTCCCTGGCACTGTAAGGCAGAAACTTTACCACTGTGCCACCCTATCTATCTAAAGGTATCTTTACTAAGATTAAATGCAAAGACAGGATTAAATTACATGTAATTTTTATTGGTTATCAGTGCTTTTAAGAACGTATGGTGATTGGTGATTTTTATTCTATGCATGCTAATAAGGAATTGGAGAATGTGTAAGTTTTCAAATGTCTGTACAAAAGTTTACAATTCTGAGCAAATCCTTCGATCAGTGCGGTAACTGGGACTGTGCTGTTCTCCTTCTGCACAAGTAAATTAAGTGTAGGAAAGAACTGCAGATGTGTGTCTGGGAAACAAATGCAAGTTGCCAGAGTCCAGTTGATCGGCGACGACAAGGCTGCTCTCCTCTTTTTCTTCCCTCATTTGTGTCCTGTATTGTTCCGACTTGTGGGTGCTAAATATATAGTCATTTAATTTTCAGGAGAAACAGTTTCTTCAGATGCTGAGTGATGCTGGCAGCACAAAGCTGAAGAAGCAGCTGGTGAAACCAGAATACCTGAGAGCCCTGACTCCACGCTACGAGGAGGCTCTACAAGAGCTTCGACAGATTGTGAAGGTAAATGACAGCCTCATGAAGTCTTAGGCCATGATTTTTTCAAACTATTAATTCAAACTTTCAGACTTTTAACCGGTGTAATTTAAGCAGATGCCCATCTACTTTCAATGGCATTTCTCTCTCACGTTTTGCTTCAATGCATTTTAGATTTGGAGACCACTGAAGTGATGGTGGTCATATGACTGTCCAGTGAAATCTATTCCCCGGCCAGCCGTGATCACTGTACCCTACCTTTGTGGTGTAGCTAATGGCAAGTTGTATGATGTAGGTTGTGAGTGCTGGATGAGTGGGAAACCTTTTTGTTATCATGGATCACAGTTCTATTAGCTTTAAAATTGGTGTTGATAATGCCATGGTTGGGCTACAACTTAACGTTCTAAATTGGGGCAAGGCCAACTCTGGTGGTATTCAACAGGAACTTCCAAACATTGATTGGAGTAGATTGTTTGCGGCAAAGGGACTTGTAGAAAGTGGAAGGTATGATGTAGTATGTGTGTCTACACTTTGAGTGAACGGATTCAAAGTGAACAACAACAGTTCAGATAAAGATCAATCATTTGTATTGAATGTTACAATAAGCTTACTAAACTGAACAGTTACAGTAGTTCCCTTTCCAGAGTTCACGTTAAAATTTATGGATGCTTTTGTGCATAGTACACTTTCATTTTTACTCCCAACTTTCATAACAGATTTTTAAAATTTTATATCTACATTACAGTGTATTTACTCCATACTCATTCTCTCACAGTAAAACATACCTCCACCTCCTGGTAATTATTTCCAAAGTTTCCATAAACCATTTACTTTTAGTTTAGAAATATAGCGCGGAAACGGATCCTTCAGCCCACCGAGTCTGTACCGACCAGCGATCCCCACACACTGGGGACAATTTTACATTAATACCAAGCCAAGTAACCTACAAACCCGTACGTCTTTGGAGTGTGGGAGGAAACCAAAAATCTCAAAAGAAACCTCACGCGTCCCGGGGAAAACGTACAAACTCCGTACAGACAGCTCCTGCATTCAGGATCGAACCAGGGTCTCTGGCGCTGTTAGGCAATAGCTCTACCACTGCGCCACCGTGCCACAATTTGATGTGGAAGAGTTAAAATTGACTACGGTCAAGGAGATAGCTCGACTGATATTGGCTCTTGCTGCAGTGACAGCTCTGTCCCTAAAGAGGTAGGTATAGGTTGAGCAGAATGAATATAAAAGGAGGATTTAAGATATAGTATGTGCGTGCGTGTGTGTATGGGGGGGGGGGGGGGGGGGGAGGGTGAAATAAATAATTGTCCTGGTATTGGTGATGAATTAGAAGTTGAAACTGTATGTCAAATAGAATGCTACAATTTTTTCAAGATGAATGGAGAAGGTTGGAAATCCTCAACAGGTCAGACAGCACCTGCAGAGAAATAAACAGTCGCTGTTTCAGGTTGATGCCTTTTAATTTGTTTTTTTGTCTGGAGGGGAATCAGTGGAGAGAGGGTCAAACTCATTGGAGGCATCTCGCTGTTGTACAAGACATTTTTGTTTCCTCCACATTAAATTGTTAATGGAAACTTAGGAAATGATGATCAAGAGGTTAAGGTGAAATTTGGAATTAATCCATTGTTTTGGCACAGCGGTAGAGTTGATGCCTTACAGCTCCATAGACCTGGGTTTGATCCTGATTACGGGTGCTAGTGTGTACGGAGTTTGTATGTTCTCCCCTTGACCTGCATGGGTTTTCTCCAGATGCCCCAGTTTTCTCCCACATTCCAAAGACGTACAGGTTGGTAGACAAATTGACTTGGTATAATTGCAAATTGTTCTTAGTGTGCGTACGATAGTGTTCGTGTGCAGGTATCTCTGGTCAATGCAGACTCGGTGGGCCGAAGGGCCTGTTTCCGCGTTGTATCTCTAAATTAAACTTTAAAAAACTGTTATTGAAAGACTGAAGTAAAAGTAAAGGTGCACTATGTCAATCAGTATCATGAGGAGAACCAAAATAAGCTGTTTCATTATTTGTCTCCTCTCCTCATGTCTTGATTGGCAGTGTAAATTTTTGAGAATGTGATTTGCTCTTCAGTCTGTGTCTCTGTGCGTTACTTACGTTTTTAACATTTTCTACACAGGATGAAAAGAAGAAGAGTCACTCCTAAACTGAAGAAACAAAGTTTATAATGTAACAGTGTGGTGAATATTTGAATCTTACTTGGACCTTGGATATTGTTGGTTGGAAAATCCTATTCTGACCTTGTACAAACATGTATGTTATTTATTTTCTAATGTATGATATCATTTTTTACAGAGAATAAAACATTTTAATGGACAAGATATAATAACAAGGAACTGCAATTGTTGGTTTATTTCAAAGAAAGAGACAACACGGGAGTAACTCAGCAGGTCAGGCAGAATCTCTGGAGAACATGGATAGGTGACGTTTCCGGTTGGGACAGATCTGTCTTTAGACAAATTGTGGAGAAATATACTGGAAAAGAGGATGGACAGGACAGAGCATGGTCGTAAATAGGTGAACACAACAGTTGGGGGGGGGGGGGGGGGGGCGGGTGTGATAGATTATTGGGCAAAGGTTGGAGATGAAAAGACAAATGTGATGAGTATAAGCCTAGAAAGGATGAAGAGCTCTGAATTGTGAAACTCGAGGGTAGAGAAGTTGTAAAATCGTAATCGTAATTAATTTATTAGCCAAGTATGTTTTGCAACATACAAAGCATTTGATTTTGTCATAGTCATACCAAAAAAAAGCAACAAGACACAACTACATAAAAATTAAAATAAACATCCACCACAGCGGCTCCACCACATGGAAGGCAATAACGTCTTATCTTATTCTCTCCGGCGGTCGGGGCAGTCGAACCATCCGCAGTCGGGGCGATCAAAGCTCCCGCATCATGGTGATCGACACTCCCCGTGATCGGAGCGGTCAAAGCTCCTGTGGCTGGAGCTCCAGAAGTCGGTCCCTAACTAAGCGACCACAAGCTCCACGATGTTAAGACCGCAGGCTCCCGCGGTTGGAGCTCCTGAGGTCGATCCCTGGCAAAAGGACTGCCAGCTCCACGATGTTAGGTTGCAGTGCAGACGGAGATACGATATGGAAAAGTTGCATCTCCGTCGAGGAAAGAGATTTAAAAAAAGTTTCCCCCCACCCCCCACATAATAAAAAACTAAAGGTACACTAAAACATACATTTTACAACAGACTTCTTCTTCTTTCGTGTGGTGTGCACATCCTAAAGTTGTTGGACAACTTGTTGTATTTGATCTTCCGTTTGTGCACGTCGAGTTGATTGCATTAGTGAAGGTTGCAATCTTCCACCCCAACAACTGACTAAAAACAACAAAGAAGATAAAGACGAGAGGGACTTGGCAGAGGCAGCCATTAACTATTGGAAGGGATGCAGAGGGAGAGGAGAAACTGGTGCATTGAAAGGATGCTAACCATTTTAACTCCCCTTCACATTCCCATACTGACCTTGGCCTGCTGCATTGCCAGAGTGAGGCTGCACATAAACCGGAGGAACAACACCTCTTATTTTGCTTGGGTGGCTTATAACCCAGCGTTATGCACACTGAATGATACAATTTTAGGTAACTAACCCACAAACTGCTTCCTTCCCCCTTTGCTTTCTTCCCCCACCCCCGCTCCTCTGCCTGAGATCTTGCACCAGTTTGTTCCCTCCACCTCCTCGTGCATCTCTTCCAATTCACTCTATTCTACCTTCAAGTTTCACAATTCGCAACAATTTATCCTTTTCGGACTCTGTCTCTTCATCTCTGAAGCTGACAAAATGTGTAGGAAGGAACATCTCTGCCCTTTGTCCAACAATCTGCCTATCAAAAAAAGCCCTCACCTGTGTTCACCTATTAGTGGTCATGCTCTCTCCTGCCCCTTCTCTTTTGTAGCTTTCTTTTGGACTCCACCTGCAATCAGTCTGAAGAAGGCTCCCGACCTGAACCATCACCAATCCATGTTCTCCAGAGATGCTGCCAGACCCACTGAGCTACTCCAGCGTTTGTGTCTATTGTAGTGATGGATAATCTATGTTTTGGGGCAATAAAGTGTGTTTACAAGCTTGCATTTAAATTGATGTGTATGGGTTGAATTAATTAATGTCTGGGCTGTTAACCCACAGACATGGCAGGAAGGTGACGTCTGTAGAATGGACATTTCTAACCTATGGATATCATCTGGTACCAAGTGCCATGAGGCCCGATTTAGTCCTTGTATAAAACATGGATATTTCAGTATTACTACAATTTTGAGAGCACAGCCTTTCCGTTCTCTCGATCCGACACAAGGTTTTCACCGAAAATCGAAATCACTGCCTTCCTTTTCACAGTTCACGGTAAATGTGGTTGCAGGTAGATTGGGTGGTGAAGGCAGCTTTTGGCACGCTGATCTTTATCGGTCAGGGAATTTAGTATAACAGTCTGTACGTTATGTTACAGTTGTACGAGATATTGGTGAGGACACACATGGGGTATTGAGTTTGGTTCCGGTCACATTGCTGTGTAAAAAGATGCCACTAGACTGCAAAGAGTCAAGATTTACGAGGATTATTTAGGAAAAAGGTTTATAAGAGGTCTATGGGTCAAACCTCGGCAAATGGGACCAGCGTATAAGGTGGGGCATCTTGGTCGTTGTGGACGAGTTGAGCCAAAGGGCCTGGTTTCGTGCTGTGTGACTATAACTTGTATCCTGTCCCACAGTAACTTTTTATCATCACCTGGCCTTGTGAGCAGCCTCTAGCAAATAAAATCAGCGTGGTAATCTACGCTGCGGACATGGGCCAGAGGGTCGCCAGCAGCTGGTGGATCACAAGCCGTGGGGCAGTGGTGGAGGAATCCACACGTGTGCGTGCGTGAGTGAGTGAGTCGCCAGCTGTGGAAAAGCCTGGGCGCGTTTGGGGTTGGCCAGCTGTGGGGGGTAGCAGGAGCCAGCTGTGGGGGTAGCGGCGGGGAGTGGCCAGCTGTAGGGGGTAGCAGGAGCCAGCTGTGGGGGTAGCGGCGGGGAGTGGCCAGCTGTGGGGGTAGCAGGAGTCAGCTGTGGGGTTAGCAGGATCCAGCTGTGGGGGTAGCGGCGGGGAGTGGCCAGCTGTGGGGGGTAGCAGGAGCCAGCTGTGAGGGTAGCGGCGGGGAGTGGCCAGCTGTGGGGGAAGCCCAGCTACGACACCAGAGGCCGTGGGCGAGCGTCAGACTTTCCTTTCACTTTCATATTCCTGTGAAATCAGAGATACAGCACGGAAACAGGCCCTTACCAGCGATCCTGCACACTAGGGACAATTTTATTTTAACAATTTACAGAAGCCAATTAACCTACAAACCTGTCCGTCTTTGGAATGTGCGAGGAAAGCGGACGCGGTCACCAGTAGTCAGGATCGAACCCGTGTCTCTGGGTGCAGAGCAGCAACTTGTCCGGGACGCAGGGAACCGCAATCCTCTCCCCTCTGCTGCCCGCCGCGGATTGTTGGTAAGTGCCCGCCAGCTCTAGTCTCGGCCCCTTCCTGCGGCTCCTGCTCCCCGCAATATCACAGACCCTACAGTTGACATAGAAACATAGAAAATAGGTGCAGGAGGAGGCCATTCGAGCCATCACCGCCATTGATTGCGTCCCCATTCAATAACCCCTGCCTGCCTTCTCCCCATATTCCTTGATTCCACTAGCCCATAGAGCTCTATCTAACCCGCTCTTAAATCCTAAAGACCGACAATTCTGTCCCCTCTCCCTACCCCTCCCCCTCTGGGGGACGTCTTATCTCCACCAGAAGACCCCGGGGAAGTACTGTTTGTTTATTTATTTATCGTTGTATCTATCATTACCACCATGCCATTTCTGTGAACAAGGAATTTAATTGCGCCCTGGTACGTGTACATAACAAACTGATCTGAACTGAGCAGATGGGGGGTGGAGGGTGGGGTGTGGGGGTGGGGGGGGGGGGGGGTGAGATAGCATGCTGGTGGACTGAGGAGGGGCAAGGATGACAGACAGGGTGATAATGGTAACCACCAGGGAAGAGGTGACGGGCGGATAGATTTAAATGGGAGAGGGGGTTCGTGGGTGAAATGTGTAACTTGTGAGTAGATGGAACCAGGAAGAGTAGGGGATGGCAATGGGGAGGTGAAACTGAACAAAAATAGGCAGGGGATCAGAAGGAGAGAGGAACACAGAGGTGAGGGTTACCTGAAAGTGGAAAATTCAACGTTAACACCACTGGGTTATAGGTTATGAGGTAATAAACAACCTGTTGGAGGAACAGTGAGGCAAGCACTATTGTAGGGAGTGGTGAAAAGAATGGTGGTGATTCAGACTTTGGTATATGTTATACGAGATGTTCCTCTTGATGTGAAAAGTGACCTGGGTGTTCTGGTGCACATGTGACTGAAAGCAGGAGATTATGAAGACAAATGAGATGGTGGCCTTGTAATTGTAAACGCACAGGTGAGGTATTGTGTACAGGGATTAGGGACAGGAGGTATAGGGATAAGTGTTGCATTTCCTGCGGTTGCAGGGGAAAGTATCCGGGGAGGGGGTGGTTTGGGTGGGAAGGGACAAATTGACCAGGGAGATACGGAGGGAACAGTCTGCGGAAAGCAGAAAGGGGAGGAGATGGGAAGATGTGACCAGTAGTGGGATCCCGTTGGAGGTGACAAAAATGTCGGGGGATTATATGTTGTATATGTGGAAGGTGAGGACAAGGGGAACTCTGTCCTTGTTACAAATAGGGGGACGGGGAGTAAGAGCGGAGCTGTGGGATATAGAGGAGACCCTGGTGAGAGCCTCATCTATAATGGAAGAGGGGAACCCCCGTTCCCTAAATAATGAGGACATCTCCGATCGCCTGGTATGGAACGCCTCATCCTTGGCGCAGATGCGGCATAGACAGATAAATTGGGGGTAGGGGATAGTCCTTACAGGATCAGGATGGGAAGAAGTGTAGTCAAGATAACTATGGGAGTCAGTCGGTTTGTAGTAGACGTCGGTCAGTAGTCTGTTGCCTGTGATGGAGACGGAGCGATCTAGAACATTGAACTTTGAACACTGACTTCTCTAATTTTAGATAGTTCTAGACCAAATGGGACCCGTTGGGTCCCATCCCCTCAACGCGCGGCCTGCGGCGTCTCACACACACACTAACCACCCCCATTGATATTATAGTAATATTATTCATTCACTCCTTGTACCTCATCGCCCACCCTATCTACTCACGTATAGCCCCCAATCTGCAGGCGCGGCTACAGAGAGAAAGAGGGACACAGAGGCACAAAGAGGGGCACAGAGAGGGAGGGGGGATCGAGAGGGGAGGGAGAGAGAGCCGAGGCGCCGGGCGAGCGAGTGTCGACCAAAGGAGTGCTGGTTGGGCCGACGCAGTCTTCAGCGATGATCTTTGGTCTTCAGTCGACAGGGCGACTATTGAACAACGGGTGGGGGGGTGACGTCACTCACAGAGCGAACAGACTGCAGGCAGGCAGATCCATTGTGTTGTCATCAGCCCAAAAACAGGCTGTTTGATTTCAAAATCTTATCGGATGTGTGAACATTTTGATTAATAACTCGAGAAATAATGCATGATTTTTTCAGATAAGGTGATGTTTGACTTCACAGGATAAATCTCTACCGGAATATGTAAAAATGTTACCGCTAGCGTATCGTTTTTTTTCGAGAAGATGTGATCGCACACGAACAAATAAATACGCACGCACGCACATACGCACACATACAAACAAGATCAGAGTTTTATAGTGATAAGGATGAACAATGACTTCTCTAATTTTAGATAGTATGAACATTGACTTTTCTAATAAGCAAGTTCGGCATTCCGACTGCTTCTGACTGCGCATGCCCAGGTCAAAGCTCACCATGCAAAAACATTGCTGGAAAGCAGTGAAACATTGGACCTTAATTTCTTCTGGTTTTTCCAGCTTTGATTCTTCTAGGTAAGAAAATACTGCTTTCAAACTGAAATAGTTGTATTTATTGTTCCTTTGTTAAAAGCTAAGATTATTTTGTTGCTTTTGTTGTTTTATCCTGGGGCCGTTGGGCATGCGCAGTCTGAATACCAAACTCCCTTATTTTAGATAGTCCTTGCTTTCTCCCCCCTTCCCCTCCCCCATCCCAGTTCTCCCACGTCCTACTGTCTCCACCCACTTCCTTTCTTCCCCTTCCTCCCCCCGACATCAGTCTGAAGAAGGGTCTCGACCCGAAACGTCGCCTATTCCTTCTCTCTATAGATGCTGCCTCAACCGCTAAGTTTCTCCAGCATTTTTGTCTACCTTCGATTGCTCCAGCATCTGCAGTTCTTTCTTAAACACAACGACCACCCATACACTAGTTCTATGTTATCCCAGTTTCTCATCCTACACATGAGCCGCAATTTACAGATGCCAATTAACCTACAATCCTGCGCATCTTTGGAATATGCGAGGAAACAGGAGCATCTGGAGAAAATTAATGCGGTCACAGGGAGAACGTACAAACTACGTACAGACAGCATCTGTAGTCAACATCAAACCTGGATCTGTGGTGTTGTAGGGCAGCAACTCTACTGCTGTGCCAGAGTGCCACCCATACGGATTTGTCCAGGGATATTTCATCTCCACATCAAGTGAGTGCACCAGATGGTGAGAAATAAAGCATGCGGTCAATCTGTGCCTGGGAAGGCCAGGCTAAGAGGAGAACTAGCCCAGTGATTTAAAGCTTTACAATTATATCAGTCATGGGTGCCAAAACAACCTTTGTACTCATTATCGAAATATGGTGTGTTTAATTATTTTCTTCTTCTGAATTAAGGCGATGGAACCTGGATCAGATGCCACTCTGTCAGGTGAAAGTGTGATGTGTGGAGTTTGCTGTAACCAGCTGAGGAGACCCAAGCTGCTTCCATGCCTGCACAGTGTTTGCCTGGAGTGCCTGCAGAATGTGTGGGTGGGGCAGGACTTTGCCACCTGTCCCATCTGCAATGCCCCCACAGAAGGGGACATCACCAAGGTACAAGACAACACACTGCTGGCCAACCTGGTGAGCAAAGTGCAGCTGCGGCAGAGGATTGATACCGGGCTGGGCATCTGGTGCAGTATTTGCCAGGCTTGTGGCAGTGAGGAGCCTGCCACTTTCCTGTGTTTCACGTGTGATCAGTTCTTGTGCCTGAGATGCTTCCATGGCCATCAGCTGTTGACTGAGAAGCACGGACACACAGTGAAGTCCCTGGAAAACCTGAAGGCCCTCAGCTGCGAGGAATTTGCCATTTTATCAAGGAACGAGAGGCTGGCCATTTGTCCAGAACACAAGGATCAACAGATCAGGTAAAATCAACCTCCCCATTTGGTCACACAGTTTGGTAAATGATCCAAGTTGTATTCCCTTGGAGTTCAAGTGTTTTCACTGCGTTCAGAAGATGGGAGTAGCATCAATTCTGACAACATACAAAATCAGAAATTACACATAAATTATATGACAGTTTTAAAAAAAGACTTTAAAATATATATGAATGCAAAACACAATCAGAAAACAAATGCATGATGGTGCAAGAAGTGGTCTGTAGTGTTCCATTGCCGAGGTAGAATTAGGGTTGTGCAGTTGTGTTCAAAAACATGATGGCTGTAGGAAAGTAGTTGTTCTGGAATTTGGTCATGTGGGTCTTTGGGCTTCTGCACCTGCTACCCAATGATAACAGTGAGAAGAAGGCTTAACTCAGATGGTGGGGATCCTTGATGATAGACGTTGCAGTGCCAGGTGTAGATGCTTTTGATGGAGGAGAGTGTTATACTTGTGATGGACCAGGCTGAATCCACTATTCTTTGCAGCATGTTGCGTTCCATTGGAATTGCCATGGTGCAACCGGTCTGGATACCTTCGACAGAACATCTGTAGAGGTTTGTTCGAGTATTCGGTGGCATACCGTATCTCTTTAATCTTCTTGCCGCTGATTGTTGTGGTTGCATCTCCATTTCACCATCTTGATCTGTCTTTTCCTGATTTATTTTCAGCTTTTTCTGCAAGACGTGTTCAACCAGCGCCTGCTGTAACTGCCTGCTGCTTCACCACACCCCCCAAGGTCACCTTTATCACGACATTAAGCAGGAGGTTCGGCAGGAGGGCGAGGCGTTGAAACAAATGTTGGACGCGACACAGCAAATGTACAGTAGATTTGCCGACAGTCACTCAGAACTGATGACCCTGAAAGAAAGCATGGACTTGAGGAGAAATGAAATTGAAGCTGCAGTGAAACATCAGGCTTTTGTCATCGAGCAAGAAATCATTGGTCAGGGATACAGCTTGAAGATGGAATTGGAGGATATGTGCAAACTGGAACTAAGCGGACTGGCCAACAGGCTGAGACAAACCGAGCAAATGTTGCAAAGGATGGGAGCTGGCCAGAAGCTGGCCGACTTTATACTGAGGCTTGGCACAAATAACGAGATGAAAGAGATGGCTGAGCCGATTAGAGCAGCCCTGATGGCCATGGGGCAGGCAACGCCCTTCGACTCGAGCAAGGAGGCCACCTCGATGGAATTCAGGGAATGCCCTCTGGAAGTAAAGAACCTACTCGGTACCTTATCCCTCAAAAGAGGTAAATAATGATGTGGGAATCCCTGGGTGTGGTGGGAGGGGGAGTTGGCCCGGGTGGGTGTGGCTGCTGGATGATGCCAGATGAGGAGTAGAATCATACAGTGTGGAAACAACCCCTTCAGCCCACACAGACCAACAATGTCCCAGCCACCCTAGTCCCACTTGCCTGCTCTTGGTCACTAACCCTCTAAACCTGTCCTATCCATGTACCTGTCCAACTGTTTCTTAAATGATGGGATAGTCCCATCCTGAACTACCTTCTCTGGCAGTTTGTTCCACACACCCACCACCCTCTGTGTGAAAAAATTACCTCTCGGATTCCTATTAAATCTTTTTCCCCTTCACCTTGAACCTATGTCCTCTGGTCCTCGATTCCCTTACTCTGGGTGAAAGACTCCGTGCATCTACCTGATTTATTCCTCTCTTGATTTTGTATACCTCTATAAATCCTCCCTCACCCTCCTACGCTCCATGGAATAGAGACCCAGCCTACTCAACCTCTCCCTATAGCTCACACGCTCTAGTCCTGCCAACATCCTTAAATAGTTTCTTAGCCCTTTCAAGCTTGATAATATCTTTCCTATAACATGCTGGCCGGAACTGAACATAATATTCTAAATGCGGTCTCACCAACGTATTATACGTAATGATGGTAGCGCGCCGTAAATCCATTTGGAGGAGTCGAATATCCAGCACTCGGATACATACAGTCCTCCAACGTCAAGAACCTTGTGAGGCATTATCATGGTGGGCAGAGAACATTGGCCTGAATCTCAGTGAGATCACTGCCCAACAGAGCTACAAGAAACAAACACCAAAAATAACGACAGCTATCAGATATCTTAAACTGAAAACAGGAAATGCTGGAATTCAGCATGTAAAGGTAGCAATGGAAGATAGACACAAACAGCTGGAGTAACTCAGCGGGTCAGGCAGCATCGCTGGACAAAAGGAATAGTGCAGTTTCGAGTCGAGACCCTTCTTCAGGTAGAATCTGCATAAAGAGAAATAGTTAATGTTTCAGATCCGGGACCCCTTGGAAGACTTTACGAAGACATTGTTGAAGCACAAGGTCAGAGCAGGGAATGGCAGGAGGATCCAGACCAGGACCAAAGAGGTTGGACAATTGACATTGAGGTGAGAGAGTTATTTCCACATAAGAGGTGATAGTCCTTTGAGACCATTGCATGCTGAGGGCCTTGATCTGGGGCAGGAAAGTGAAGCAGCTGAAATATGCCTTCCTGACTCTGCTTCTTGTGTAGGTGCACCAGTGGAGTTTGCTGGGACAATGTAGAGAAGGTATTCTTTGTATCCAGCCCCAGCACATTTACGCAGACATTGCTTCATGGTATTGATGCGTTACATGCCTTGGGTCACCAGTGTTTTCTCAAGTGTTGTCCACCGTATGTTCCTTGCCCAGGGTTTTACTGAATGAGGCACCTCGGGGGGGCAGCTGGCAGCATTTTGGAAATGTAATGCTTGTTTCTGCTGAGCCCTCAGGTCTAAGAGTTTTTTGTTGTTCACAGAACAGGAAGAGGAAGTGAAAAACCCAGAAAATGAGGAGGAGCGGAGAGAAGAAGCGAAAGATCCAGAAAATGAAGAGTCTCCACAGGTAAATTGGGATTGGAAACTGATCTCATTGGTATGTTACCGATGGCATCTCTCCGTGTCGTTACAATGAGGGCAATGTGAAAATCTCAGAGCGGACAATATTTCAGAGCGCGGAAAATAAGTCGTCAGTAAACTATGGATCTGTTCTCCCTTTCGCTGATTCAATTATGAGCTGTTTCTAAATTCACTGCAAGTGCCCACTTCATCTCTCCTGCCGACAGTGGATGCCGGCTGTATTTCTTTGTAAAAATACAAGAAGTGGAATGCTACATTGTTTAATAGAATCACATTGACAAGCAATCGCTTCTATTGACACTTGTGCAATGTCTATGACTGCCTGTGGTGTAACTGACAGACTGTGTTCTTAAGAGACAATGGTGTCTGATTATTGCCAGAAGAGTTTTGTTTTCCCCTAGACTGTTTACTTTTGCAATGCAGTTATTTTTTCTGCTGGTTAATCTCCAAGATAACTTTCAAGTAATCCTCCAATTCTCTATCAAAATTACCAATTTGGCCCGTGTAATGGAAGTAATGTGTAGAAAGCAACTGCAGATGCTGCTATATGCCGAAGGTAGATACAAAGTGCTGGAGTAACTCAGAGGGTCAGGTAGCATCTCTAGGAAAAAAAAGATGGGTGACGTTTCGGGCTGGGACCCTTCTTCAAATGGAAGTCTTGACTCTGAAGAAGACTTGCTAAATTACTCCAGCACTTTGTGTATATCTAATAGAAATAATGTTCCTTAATTCATCACTTGGGTTGTGTCAAATCCATGTTATGGAAACAAGCATTTTAGCAGGTTGCCTGCACTCCCTCAATATGGTGATGTTGCTGGAATGTATCAGATAACTCATCTGATCATCTTTGAGATTGATGTCTTTGGGTCTTTGTGTCCTTTGGGAGAGTGGGTGGAGTATCGCCCACAGTCTTGTACCATAATCTTGAGACGTAGCATCTGTGTATGGAGCAAGACTGGGACAGACCGCAGACTCCTTGTTGGGCTTTATATTTTGAGATTTCTGGGACAAAAAGAAATAAAGCTCACCAATCTACTGACTGTGCAGGATTGGGATGGAAGCTTTAATGGATTCGAGAAGGTGGGTGGCGGTAACTTGGCAAGATGGGCTTGGAAGGCCAGAGGTTCTGCCAAATGCTCAACTGTCTTTTTTGTTTTACCCAGGAAGCTTCCGGAATTGTACAAGTTGAAAGTTCTCTTTCAATGGAAGATATAAGTGCACCAGATAGCCAGCCACAGCGCCAGCCCAGTGAACACAACTATAGTGTGAGCAACACACCGCCCCAGCTCCCCTCATCAACTACGACAGAGGACGTCATCCTCAATATTTCCAGTGACACAGGCGATGAATCGCAGCATCGTGCGGCAGGTGAGGATGCCACCTTGCTAGTTGCAGTGTAACAACATTGAGCATTTCCAGTCGTTCCATGCAGGGTCACAGTGCAAGGTTAAGGAGTAAACCATTAGGTTCTGTAAGGACATCCAGGGCAGAGGGACACACACGCGCACACACACAGGTTAAGTACTTGGTAAAATTCCTCAAGTTATCCAATTTCAACTTCCTAAACCTTACAGGTTTTCTTTTATATTTGACTAAACTTCCAACATCTCTTGCTATCTTTACCTTTCATCTTCACAGGAGGTCTCTTCACAGACCTCTCCCCCTCCCACCTCTGGCGACCGCTTCCCCCACCTCTGCCGACCTCTTCCCCCCCCCCCCCCCCCCCCCCCACTTCAGCTGATCTCCCACTCCACCCCCGGCCTGTTGCGATCTCCCCCAACTCTGGTTACCTCTTCATGTTGACGGTCATCGCTGACCTTCCCTCTCTGGATGTTCCTGGTGCAACTCATCCCAACTGTTCTCAGTCTCTGGGTTGCTGTGGACCAAGCTGACATTGGTGAGTCCAGGCCACAGGACCCTTGCTCCCCTTTGAATTGCCTCCACATAGCAGCGTGATCCTCCCTCAACTCAACTCATTCCCCAGCCAGATTCATGTTGCTTAATGATGTGTAGGCAACAGACATCGAGAAGATCCTAAACCTCTTTTCAAAGACCCTGACAACCCACTTCACTCCATTGCCAGGATATGGGCATCTCACAGTTCTAGTGAACTCTGAACCGTCAGGGCTGAAAATCCAGGGGCCTTTAAAAAGTCTACAAAGATCATGGTTTTCTATCACCAAGTGCTGAGAAGTGAGATGGGTGATTGATGGTCATCATGGACGTGCTGGCTTGATGTGTCGGTTTCTGTGTGAGTGTTAAAATTCTTTAAAACCTAGGAAGGTAATTTCTCCAACAGTGGAGCACCCGCTCGTGTGAGGGAGTGCCACTTGTCCCATTATTATCACACCCCCTGCTATATCCCTCATGCATCTTCCAGGCTGAAAATGCCTACAATGTTAGTTCACCCAATAGCCTGGGCTACAGAAATGCAATTGACCATGAAATATTGTGAGGACAGTGGATGGAAAAGGCACCATATAAATACGTCCTTTCTTTTGATTTTTCTATTTTCTTATTTCAACAGAAAAGAGTCATAGAAACAGGCCCTTCGGTTCAACTTGCTCTTGCCCCTTCAACTAAGATGCCCCATCTACACTAGTCCCACCTGCCCACATTTATAGAGTCATACTCATATGATCAAATGATCAACTCATTTGTTCTGAGGTAACCTGTCCAAATAATTCACATTAATAACATTGCAGTATGGTCTCCCAATTAAAATGATGAAAACCGCTGATAGATATAAAATGCTGGAGTAACTCAGCAGGATAAGCAGCATCTCTGGATAGGAGGTTTTGGGTCGAACTCTGAAGTTTTGGGTCGAGACCCTTCTCAAACCACTGCATGGATGTAACAACTCACTTGGACAAATGCCGGTATATACTATGGTAACAGGAGTCCCATTGTCAGTTACTTCCAATTGTAAATAGGAATCGGTGGTGATTTAACAGTTAATGTTCCTTTGAGAGCCCTGGACTCATTTCAGCTTTAAGGACTGGAATTTATTTACTGTTAAATATGTTCACAGAAGTTTAAAAAAGGAGACCACAGCTAAAAATATTTCTTCACAGAGGAGTCAATAATACTCTCGTCCGATGACAGCGAGGATGATGGCGTCATGGTGAGGATTCCCTTCTTTTTTACGCCAAGTTGCGAAATCATGTAACTGCAGCAGTGTATCGGGCACACGGTGCGTACTATATAATGAACGTGTGTGTATACTTTATACACAGTCATTCTGGCTAAAAATAGAGTGTGCTCCATATAATGCATATAGAAGTGCATTATTGTGTACTCCACAATATAAACACTGGGGTTTTACAGGAACAACCCTGTCCCAGGGTTTCAGGGTTCACTGATGTCCAGGGGTTTTGGGATTCACTGGTGTAATGGGATTTCAGGGTTCGCTGTCCTGGGGTTCGGGGCTCACTGGTGTTTTGGGGTTCACTGGTGTCCAGGGTTTTCAGGGTTCACTGGTGTCCAGGGGTTTTGGGGTTCACTGGTGTCCAGGGTTTTCAGGGTTCACTGTCCTGGGGTTCGGGGTTCACTGGTGTTTTGGGGTTCACTGGTGTCCAGGGGTTTTGGGATTCACTGGTGTAACAGGATTTCAGGGTTCACTGTCCTGGGGTTCGGGGTTCACTGGTGTTTTGGGGTTCACTGGTGTCCAGGGTTTTTGGGGTTCACTGGTGTCCAGGGGTTTTGGGGTTCACTGGTGTCCCGGGGTTTTGGGGTTCACTGGTGTCCAGGGTTTTCAGGGTTCACTGCTGTCCCGGGGTTTGGGGGTTCGCTGATGTCCCAGCGTGTTGAGGATCACTGTCGTTGGGTTACAAGGTGTGACTGTGTGCTGTGTTTCTCGGTCAGGTTGTGGAATCCTCTGAGACGACCGCTGTGCTGGTGCATCCCGAGAGCAGCAAAGATCCAACTGATCACAAAGCAAACAAAGGTTCTGGTTGGATGAATGGGGATTGGTGTCAGGAGGGGTCATCGGGAATGTGGCAGTGTCAGAAGCTGCGAGGCCATCCTGTGGTCTTCTTCCAGATCAAGACCACCGATATGGGTGAGTTTATAGTTGAGAACTTTCATCTTCCTCCTCCACCGATGTGCAGCACAGCTGGTATCACCCCCTGCTGTAGTACCTCCCTCCTTCCCCCCACCTTGGCCCAGGCCCTCTGTGTCTACTGCCCTGCTGATCTATGCAGCATCATTCTCGTGGGCTGCTCCCCCTGCCCTCTCTCTGGCAGAAGGTCACTCTGTCTGCTCCCTCTCCAGGAGGGGGATGGGGAACTCCATCTGTGGGTGGGGGGTCACTCCCCCCTGCTCTCTCCCTGGGGCAAAGTTCCCTCCCCCCACCCTTTCTGGGAGGCACTCCCCATGCCCTCTCTCTGGTAGCTCCGTCTGTGGGTGTGGTTATTCCTCCCGCCCACTCACTTGGTGTGAAGGGCACTCCCCATCACAGCTATCTATTATTCCCAGTACCTTACGGCACAGCTCACACCAAGTGAAACCCCTTGAACATTGCAGGATCAAATACCAAGGCTGGTGCAACAGGTTCAGTCATGGAGCATGGAAAAAGGCCTTTCGGCCCAACTTGTCCATGCTAACCCAGGTGCCTACTTGAGTCGACTTTCAGCCCATTTCTCGGAACCTTTCCTATCCATGTAACTGGCCAAATGTCTTAAATATTCTAATTGTACCCCTCTACCACTTCCTCTTACAGCTCATTATACACCCCCCCCCCCCCCCCCCCCCCCCCCGTTTGGAAATACCTGCCCCAAAGGTCATCCTTTCAATTTTTTCCTTCTCACTTTAAACTCATGTTTTCTATTTTTAAACTCTCCTATCTTGGGAAAATAATTTGGAGAATCTAGCTTATCTATGGCCCTCTATAAGATCATCCCTCAGTCTCCTTCACTTGAAAATATCCCTGCCCATCCAGACATAAAATGCTGGGGTAATTCAGCTGGTCAGGCAGCATCTCTGTGGAAAAGGAAGAGGTAACGTTTTGGGTCGAGATCCTTTTTCAGGCTGTCTGTCCCAGCCTATGCAGTCTCTCTTTATAACTAAAATCCTCCAAAAGTCTTGGCAAAATTCTTGTGATTTTCTCTGCACCCTCTTTAGCTTTATCACATCCTTCCAATTGTATGAAGACCAGAAATGTGCACAATATTCCAGGTGTGGCCTTACCAACATCTCATACAGCTCTAACATGATTTCCTAACTCTTGTGGTCATTGCCACACACCTGCTTCACCTGATTGTCAACTTATGTCTCCACTTTCAGGGCACTATGTACTTGTACTCCAAGGTACACTCTCCAGGACCCTGTCATTCACTGTGTGTACCCTTCCCTAATTTAACTTCTCCAATGCACCACTTTACATGTGTCTGAACTAAAATTCCATCCACCTTCCCAGTACAGAGAGCATCCTACGGCACAGTCATCCTTTCAGTTGCTCCCCGTATCACCGACGCACAGTGATGACTCCAGATGTGCCCAGTAGGTTCTGACCATGTTTTATTTTTGATAGGTGACGATGACATTGTGCACCTCGCAGCAGTGAGTGGCGAGAAGGTCTTTAACGAGTACATCATGCCCAGCAACCCTAACATGGCCGGTGCGGCCACTGCCCGTGGCTTTAGGGTTGTGGATGGGGTCCTGTACCTCCATGAGGAATGCCTGCCGGCCTGCAGCCTCCAGTATGCCATGGACTCTTTCCTCCACTTCCTGCAGCAGTTGGAGATGCCTGTGTTGGCCGGATATGGCATCTGGAACTGTGACTGTCCAACTCTTTGCAGAGTTTGGGAGAGACTGTTCATGAAGAATCATTTTGCCCAGTGTATTTCCGGATTCTTGGACATTCTGTGGCTGGCCGAGAAAATTGTCCCCAAGTCGATGGTCAAGAACTACCAGCTGAAGAATTTAGTGAGCATCTTGGTTTGCGAGCTGGATGTTTGCAATGAGCATACCCTGCGGAGACTGTATCTGGTTCTGCAGCCTAGTCTGCAGCAGGCAGAGGGCAGCCAATTCACTCTGTCCCAATTGGAATGCCGCATATCCCTGCAGACTCTCATCAACCGGAAAGTGATTTCCCGCCTGGTTGCAGACAAACTTGCCCTCCAAGGTATCAGTCTGAACACCTTGGAGGTGGCTTATTGCAGCGACCTGAGGTTTGGCCTGAAAAACCTGATGCAAGCCAGCAGGAACCTGGGTTTTTC
The DNA here is from genome assembly GCA_963514005.1 of Raja brachyura. The sequence goes on from OY740808.1 coordinate 15,322,676, forward strand.
AGACATCGATAGGATCATCAGGAATATCCGCGAATTCTTGTGCCAGCAGGCGGGGATTGCGGGCAAAGTATAAATATAACAGGTACCAGGCTAGTGTGGCATGTGGAGGATCATCCAATGTGTTGGAGAATGTAAGGAACGCACAAGGCCATTCATCTGCTGTGTCCATTCAAGCCTATCAAGGAACCGTGCTCCAATCTAATCCAACGCTGGGTCTGGGGTCCGGTGGCTCACAGCCCCTCCAGCCCACGCCCAGGCACTATCTAAATGTGGGCACCGTTTCAGCCATCACTTGCCTCCCAAAAAATCGAGGACCACATCCCCACCGCTTCTGCAGGGGAATGATAATCCTCACCACCCTTCTAATCATACAACAAATGACAGTACAACAGAGGAACAGACCACCATGACTGTGCCAGATACGATGTCCTTATCTGCCTGCACATGATCCATTCCCTGTATATCCATGTGCAAATCCAAAAGTGTATTGAAAGGCACTGTCGTATCTGCTTCCACCACCACCCCGGCAGCATGTTCCAGGCACTCACCATCTTCTGTGTAAAAAAAAAACTTGCCTGCACATCTCCTTTAAACATTGCCCCCTAACCAAAAGGCTATACCTTCTAGTATTTGATATTTTCATCCTGGGAAAAAGGTACTAACTGTCTACCCTACGTATTCCTCTCATAATTTTAACAATTGTATTTTGTATAATTATTTCAAATTACAATGGTAATAAGCTCAGAATTCACCCCTTAAAATACCTCCTGCAACGGTGACACAGGAACATTTTACGTACGGTACTTACAGCAAGCTGATGAGATAAGGATGGGACAATCAATGGGATGAGATGAGTTGCTTCAATCATTTGTAATGGTCATGGTTATTTTATATAAATAAGCAATGTACAAGGGACGTTGGCAACTTGCAGATAGAATGAGGGGGTGGGAGGAGCAGACTCTGTTGGAGGGATTTGTGACGTGTACCCTGGATCTGGCTCTCACAAGGGCCCAGTTGATCTCTTAATTATGGCTCAGATGGTGACAGCGTACAAAACAAATGTTTTGCAGCTGAGATGAGTTTCTTGAATAAGTCGCTTTATTTGGGCCTGAACACTACTTAAAACCCCCCAAAATAAAGCTTATTCAAGATAAACAAATATGTACAAAACAAGAACTGTGTAAAATGTCTCTAACATTCTCCACAGCTAGACATACATTTGCTAGCATTCTATTTGGTTGTGTTCCCATACACAATTATACTCGGCAACTTTGCCACTCATGTGGCCCCCAGGGTGATATTTCTGCCCTTGTTGAGGGGCTTCTCAACCATACATTGCCCCCCAATATCATCAAGTGGAAGTCTGGAGCGGGCCATTCGGCAACAGTCCCTGACGGACATCTGCTGAGAGATCAACAAGGTTTGGTCTGACCAAAGAGCGTCTTTCACTGAGTTTATTACCTTCCAGCAGCACTTGACATTCGTCTCTGAAGGTGTCCCTGGGAACAGTTCATAAATCAGAAAGTCCTCTGTTTACGGAGCTGTTCGGAATAAACCAAGACAGGGAGTCTTGCAATATTCTCCAGACTCTTTGCAAATCCACACTCTGCGAAGAGGTGGGCAGCCGTCTCCTCTCCATAGCAGCTGTCCCGAGGGCAGCGTGCGCTGGTAATGAGGTTCCATATAACCATATAACAATTACAGCACGGAAACAGGCCATCTCGGCCCTTCAAGTCCGTGCTGAACAACTTTTTTCCCTTAGTCCCACCTGCCTGCACTCATACCATAACCCTCCATACCCTTCTCATCCATATGCCTATTCAATTTATTTTTAAATGATACCAACGAACCTGCCACCACCACTTCCACTGGAAGCTCATTCCACACCGCTACCACTCTCTGAGTAAAGAAGTTCCCCCTCATGTTACCCCTAAACTTCTGTCCCTTCATTCTAAAGTCATGTCCTCTTGTTTGAATCTTCCCTATTCTCAAAGGGAAAAGCTTGTCCACATCAACTCTGTCTATCCCATAGGTTCCGATGGTGAAGTAAGGATCTGACTAGGAGGGCTCCTCTCACCACCAGCCAACCGAGATCTTGGTGCTTGTTGGTGAGTTTTGGCGATGAGACATTTCGCCAGACAAGCTGGGCAGTCTGCTCAGGGAACCACACCACAGGATCCATGGAGTCCAGCAGGACGTTCCATGCTGACCACTGCCTGATGGACTTGTGGTCAAAGGTGTTGGTCCGGAAGAACCTTTCCACAAAGGCCAGATAGTCATAGAGTGATACAGTGTGGAAACAAGCTCTTCGGCCCAACTTGCCCACATTGGCCAACATGTCGCAGTTATACTAGTCCCACCTGCCTGCGCTTGGTCCATATCCCTCCAAACCTGTCCTATCCATGTACCTGTCTAACTGTTTCTTAAGCAATGGGATAGTCCTAGCCTCAACTACCTCCTCTGGCAGCTTGTTCCATGCACCCACCACCCTTTGTGTGGAAACAGTTACCCCTCGGATTGCTATGCAATCTTTTCACCTTTACCTTGAACCTATGTCCTCTGGTCCTCGACTCCCCTACTCTGGGCAAGAGACTCTGTGCATCTACCCGATCTATTCCTCTCATGATATTGTACACCTCTATAAGATCACCCCTCGTCCTCCTGCGCTCCAAGGAATAGGAACACAGCCGACTCCAATTCTCCCTATAGCTCCCCCTGTAGTCCTGGTAACATTCTCGTAAATCTTTTCTGAACCCTTTCAAGCGTGACAATTTCGTTCTTATAACATGGCGCACAGAACTGAACACAATATTCTAAATTCCAGTCTCACCAACGTCTGATACAACTGCAACATGACCTCCCAACTTCTATACTCAATACTCTGACGGATGAAGGCCAATATGCCAAAAGCCTTTTTCACCACCTTATCTACCTGCGACTCGACCATTAAAGAACCATGTGCCTGCATTCCTAGATCCCTCTGCTCTGCAGCCCTCGCCAGAGGCCTACCATTTACTGTGTAGGTCCTGCCCTTGTTATACGTCCCAAAATGCAACACCTCACACTATTGTGGCAAAGTTCAGCTGACTGGCACATTGCATGGCATCTGCACCAGGCCCATCCTTCGCAACACTGAGGACAGGTAGAATCCCAGGTAGTGACACCTGGTGCCCACGTCTTTGGGTCTATGCACAACCTGATGCAGCCACACACAAAGATGGCCATCGGGATGAGGGCAATGTTGGGCACGCTTTTGCCTCCGCTGTCTGCAGACGTGTGCATTGTGACCCATTGGACCCGGTCCTTGTTCGCCCCTAGATGAATTAGGTGATCGCTGTGGCATAGGAACAGGGGATGGGCCACACTTGCACCAAGTACAGTAGCCCCGAGAGCACCTTACACCTGATGACCACATTTTTCCCCGTTACATCGAGGGAACACTGCTTTCACAGATCCATTTTTTCCCCGTCTTTGGCTATCCGCTCCAGCCAATTCTTGTCACACCAGGAGGTGCAGATCCCCAACACTATATACCTGGAAGAACTCGTGAGAGGACACAAAGTTCTTCACTGACTCCAAACACTTCCAGCATTTTATACTATACAAGTCACAGTTGTGGATGAGGATTGTAAATGTTTGAATCATTCACCAGTAACCCACTTTTCTTTATCGTCATTGATCCTTGTATCATCTCTGCTGGAATTGCCTCTCTCTGTCTGACAGGTGGAGCTTTTCATCCTGTGTTTAGGAAACCATTCTCCCAATGAATTTGGTCATGGGTGACATAAAATGCAAATTGGCCCTTCGGCCCAACGCCTCTGACCCTAGCAGCCCCATCTAACTAATCCCACCTACCCACCATTTGGCCCATATCCCACTAAAGATTTCCTGTCCAAATGTCTTTTAAAGACACAACACAACAGTAAATTAGTACAGCAAAATAGTCCCTGGTGACATAAGATTTACAGACCTGATGGCCTGTGGGAAGAAACTCCGTCCCATCCTCTTTGTTTTCACAGCATGACAGCGGAGGTGTTTGGCTGACCGTAGCAGCTGGAACAGTCCGTTGCTGGGGTGGTAGGGGTCCCCCATAATGATGCTGGCTTTGGATCTGCACCGCCCGGTATATAGGTCCTGCAGGGGAGGTAAGTGTAGTTCCCATAGTGCGTTCGGCCAAATGCACTACTCTCTGCAGAGCCTTCCCTGTAGCTATTGCCTTCAAGTTCTGGGTGTGTCCTTGAGAAATTGCACTCGATCCAGATTAACAACATTCTTCCTCTAACAGAGTGATCAAAACTGAACACATTACTCAAATATGGCCTCAGCAGGTGACTCGAACAAGACCCCAGTTTATGGAAGGGCCGTTTAGAAGCCAAGTAACAAAGGAAAAGCAGCCGTTCTGAGTCTGGGTGTGTGTGTTTTCAAGCTTCTTTACCTTCTGCCGGATAGAAGGGATACGAGAAGGAATGACTGGGGGAGAACACGTTGGCTGATTTTCCGAGCCAGCGTGAAGTGTTAATGGAGTCAATGGTGGGACGTCTGGTCTGTGTGATGGACTGGGCTCCATTCACAACTCTGCAATTTCTTCTGTTCTTGGGCAGAGCTATTCTCAAACCAAGCTGTGATGCATACAGACAATATGCTTTCTATGGTGCATCTGCAGACGTTCATAAGAGTCACTGGAAAGATGCCAAATTTCCTCAGTCTCCTCAAAAAGGAGGAATCCCTTCCTGGCTGTTGCATCAATGTAGTTGATCAATGACAGATCATTGGTAATATTTATTACAAGGAACATGAAGCTCTCTAAATTATTTTCATTTGCTCACCTTTGATGCTGATTGAAGCATGTACTCAACCACGCTTCCTTAAGTCAATAACAAGCTCCCTGGTCTTGTTGACGTTGAGGAAGATGTTGTTCTGACACCATGTTGCTAAATTATTTATCTCCTTCCTGTACTCTAGTCATTCTTTGTGATTCAGGCCACCACTGTACAGTCATCTACAAACTTGCAGGTGGAATTAGAACCGAATTTGACAGTACATTTGTGATTTTCCCTCAATGGGTCTCGATTGTATCATATATTGTCTTTCTGCTGACTGGATAGCATGCATCAAAAGCTTTTCACTGTACCTTGGTAGACGTGACAATAAACTAAACTGAACTGTGTCTTTCTAAGCCTTCTAGCAAGTTATTTTGTCTGTAGCCCTCTAATGACAAGCTTTGAGATGTTTGGTTGTCTGAGAAAAACGTTCTTATATCGCTGGTCATTTTATCTCCTGATCCCAGATACCGAGGTCAGTGATCAATTGGAGAGCCCGGACTCCTAGATGCTGACCGAGTCTGAAGCACGGGGACGCGATCCCAGCCTCTGAGGCTCTGCACAGTTTAAAGAAGGCGACAGAGAGGTTGCTCTGTGCCGTTTGGCTCACAACCTTCCTGTAGATAGACACAAAATGCTGCAGTACTCAGCGGATCAGGCCACATCTCTGGAGAGAATTTTTTATAAATTTCAAAATAGACTTCATTCAAGTAATAAATATATACAATACAGGACCGCCACTCATGTGACCCACTGGCGTGGAATCCCTTCCCTTATTTTTGAGGAGTGTCTCCACCACACCCTGCCCCCCCATGTCCAGCAACGGAAGGACCTTAGACTGTGGTCCTCCCCCACAGAACCTTAGCGTTGGCAGCACCAAGCTTCAGTGCGTCCCTAAGCACGTACTCCAGCAGTCTGCAGTGGGCCAGTCGCAACACTCCCGGACGGACTTGCTCCGCTGGTCTCAGGAGAGAAGGAATGGTTTCGAGTGGAGACCCATCCTCAGACTGAAATACTACTCCATTTTGTGTCTACGGTTTAAACGGTTTAGCCTGGAAATGGAGCCCTCCCTGACTTTGCCCTCTCTAGGGCCGGGTGTGCACACATTCTCTCTGGTTGACCAGATCCTGACGTGGTATTTCGTCATTAATTAAGTGGTGGTATTTAGTCATTAATTAATTATAAATGGTTTTATATCTTACAAAACATGGTGGTGAGGAAGGTTGAATATGAGTAGATGTGAGGGAACAGATCAGGAAAGCTGAGGGAGGACAGGTTAGAGATGGTTGGGATGAGATTAGAAACATAGAAAATGGGTGCAGGAGGAGGCCACTCAGCCCTTCGAGCCAGCACCGTCATTCATTGTGATCATGGCTGATCGTCCACTATTAATAACCCGTGCCCGCCTTTTCTCCCCATATCCCTTGACTCCACCAGCCCCTAGAGCTATATCCAACTCTCTCTTAAATCCATCCAGTGATTTGGCCTCCACTGCCCTCTGTGGCAGGGAATTCCATAAATTCACAACTCTCTGGGTAAAAAAGTTTTTTTCTCACCTCAGTCCTAAATGGCCTCCCCTTTATTCTAAGACTGTGACCCCTGGTTCTGGACTCACCCAACATTGGGAACATTTTTCCTGCATCTAGCTTGTCCAGTCCTTTTATAATTTTATATGTTTCTATAAGATCTCCCCTCATCCTTCTAAACTCCAGTGAATACAAGCCTAGTCTATTCAATCTTTCCTCATGACAGTCCCACCATCCCAGGGATCAATCTCGCGAACCTACGCTGCACTGCCTCAATCACAAGGATGTCCTTCTTCAAATTAGGAGACCAAAACTGTACACAATACTCCAGATGTGGTCTCACCAGAGCCCTATACAACTGCAGAAGAACCTCTTTATTCCTGTACTGAAATCCTCTTGTTATGAAGGCCAACATTCCATTAGCTTTCTTCACCGCCTGCTGTACCTGCACGCTAACTTTCAGTGACTGGTGTACAAGGACACCCAGGTCTCGCTGTACCTCCCCCTTACCTAACCTAACCCCATTGAGATAATAATCTGCCCCCTTGTTTTTGCCGCCAAAGTGGATAACTTCACATTTATCTATAACTGTCACGCATCTGCCCACTCACTCAACCTGTCCAGGTCCCCCTGCAACCTCCTAACATCCTCTTCACAGTTCACACTGCCACCCAGCTTTGTGTCATCCGCAAACTTGCTAGTGTTGCTGCTAATTCCCTCTTCCAAATAATTAATATATATATATGGTAAACAGTTGCGGCCCCAACACCGAGTCTTGCGGCATTCCACTCACCACTGCCTGCCATTGGGGGGGGGGGGGGGGGCTGAATCAGGGAGCTGGGTGGGCATCAACACAGGGTGCAGCGGAGGGGGTGGGAGAAAAGAGTATGGGATGTCAGGAGGGTTGGAATGAGTTGGGTCTAGGCAGGATTGGATAATTATTAGAGATGGGGACTGAGGTGAATGGGAATCTGGGGGATGGACAGATGCTTTTCTGCAGATGCTGGAGGATGGGATCAGCCGGTCAGGCTGGAGTTAGTCTCACAATTTTAAGAAAAGCACCCCAACTCCGCCCTTTCACTTTCGTTTATCATTCTGCTGGCCGGGGAGAGCGCCCGGTCTCGGCAGCAGCGGAGGGAGGCAGGACAGGGGCCCCTCGCAGGCGACAGGCAGCTCAGACGACCCTTCGCCGCTGCCACCGTCCGGCTCTTTCCTCACCCCCGTCTCTCCGGGCCAGGTCGGAGGCTCAGACCCGAGCCCGGCGCAGAGTAACAGAGTCAAGGACTTGGAGGTGAGATAAAATGGCGAGCCGTTTATCGGGGCCAGGAAACCGTTGCAAAGTGAGCAAGGTTTCAGTGGCAGCGAATGCAGCGCATCCCCGCAGACGCTGCCCGACCCGTGGTGTGGTCCTAGCAGCTTCTGTTTGCTCACATTTTCAGCTCTTCAAACAGCCGCTGCACGCAGGTGGGTGGTAGTGTTGGGAAGGGGACGATCGGGAATTACCGTTGAGTTGGAAACATAGAAAATATGTGCAGGCGTAGACCATTCGGCCCTTCGAACCTGCATGATTATTCTATATGATTATGGCTGATCATCCAAAATCAGTACCTCGTTCCGGCTTTTTACCCATATATCCCTGTATTCCCGTCGCCTCAAGAGCTAAACCTAATTCTCTTGAAAATATAAAATTAACTACTTTTATTCTGTCCTTTGAGGTAAAAATGTATTACTCCCCGGAGGACAAAACGCTTCCTCGTCTCCATTTCACCCCAGTGATGTTTTATTCTGCAATCCTGCCCCTTGTTCTAGATTTCATAATGAGGTACAGTCCCGTCCAAAGATCCGTCTCTGATCCGTCCCTCCCTTCAAACACCTCCCCCTCCCCACCCGCACTCAGCGCTGCCCGGACTTGTCTCTGATGACAGGGAACCGAGTGAGTCAGCGGGCGTTGTCTCTCTCGGCTGATAAACGACGGCCGGTGATCGACGCTGGACACAGGCTCGGGGAGCGCGGCAGGCAGGGTAAGTGCTCGGTTGTGGGGGGGGGGGGGGGGTCGGTGGGTGAAACAAGCTGCGGGGAACCACACGTTTTGTGTTGGGTTCCCTCCCGTTCACTGCGCTGCGGGTGGGAGGGAACTGGGTTGTAGTCCGCACGGAGCCCAGGGCTCCCGGTGATGTGAAGGGACGGGGTCCCGGCGCCGATGGTAACTGATCACTGGTAACATCTACAAATCGATCCATCTCTCTCCGCGACTGATACTCCGCGACCTCATGGATTAAACTTGCTCTGGGTGAAGAAATTGCTCTTCGATTTCTTCTGAGCCGATGATCCCTGGTTAAGGCACTCGGTCAGCGCGAACACTAAACACCAGGTCCTGAATCCAGATCACGATGACGGGATGTCCCGTGTGTGTCTGTTGTGCCCCTTCCCACTCAACTCTTAAATTCGGACTAGCGTCCGGCCAGGAGGTGGACGGGTTTAAGAAATGGTTGTTACTGGTAATCTGAATGGGATTGAGTCTCTTGCCCAGAGTAGGGGAACCGAGTCTGGGAATGCCCCACAGTGCTGCTGGCTGGGTCATTCCAGCATTCCTGGGTCAGATCAGCATCGTAGAGCAGTTTTCATGGATAAGGGCTGAAGTGAGAAGAACGTGAAAGGGATACTGAGTCATCTCTGAACATGAGCTTTGTAATTACAGGTCCCGCAGTAAGATTCGGCAAAGCAACTGCGAGTGAGATGGCATCTCCTCAGGTAAGCATCTGTACACTGGTTCCAGACTGGGAGACAAGGTCTGGGCATCCAACCACCATTCATAGAGTTGTTTATTAACATGACCAAAGTTGGTTTGATGAGTGAGTCCTGTTCCCACAGGTTAGAGAAGATGGAGCTGGAGATGCAATGCAGAAAGAGTCTGGAGCTGAGATGCCCAGTGGTGAACAGGATTGCCCTCAGCAGAGCACAGAGGAGACCCTGGTGTTCTTTGACTTGGAAACCACAGGCCTAGGTAACAGATGTATAATCACACAGGACTTCCTCTGCTGCATGAACCATAGGTGCTGAGAGCGCTGGGATTGTTACAGCATAGGAGGCCATTTATCCCATCCATTCGTTGCTAGCTCTCCATAGATCAGATTGTCCACCTGATTCTCCTGCTCTTTCCCCAAAATCCTGCTCTCTCTCTCGTCCCCCTCCTCCCACTGAAGAGACCGGTTTCAGTTGCACTAACTAGGTGAATTCCAGATCACAACCAATCTCTACTTCAGTTTTTTCCCACCACATCTTACTCACGGCCACTACTTCATATCCTACTCCTCTACCACTCCGTCACATCGCACTCCCTGCCACTCCATCATATCTTACTCCCAAACAAACTATCGCATCCCTCTCCCAGCGCTCCTTTATATCTCACTACAGGCCACTCTAACTGAATCTCACTCCCAGCCCAATCTTTCTGTATGTTAGTCAGGGCACAATCTACTTCCAGTTTCTCACTTCTGTACAGTCTATCTTTGTTCCTCTTCTACGCCACTCTCTCCATGTCTCGTTCCTATCCCACGCTACCTTCCAATGGATTTTATCCACCAGTCAGTCTCCACTGCACTCCCACAGATATATACATTCTCTCATGATTTTGTACATCTCGAGAAGATCACCCCTCATCCTCCTGGGCTCCAAGGAATAGAGTCCTAGCCTGCTTAACCATCCGTCAGCATCTGATGATCCAGTGAAAAAAACCCCAGCCCTTCCAGTCTCTCCTTGTAAATCAAGGCCTTCAGTCTTGGTTACATCCTTGTGAATCTTTTCTGCACCTTCCTATCATTAATGACATCCTTCCTATAGCTTGGTGACGAGAACTGCACACAGTACTCACAGCACCTCATATTCCATTTGGGTAGCCTACAACCCAATGCTATGAACATTGAATTCTCCAAATGTAAGTATATTCTCCATTCCCATTCTCTATTTCCTCGGCCCCAACCTCTCCCACCCCTCCCCACCCAGGTGCGCAGCCTTTTCTTCCGATATCCTGCCCCTTTTCCCCTATATCCCTCACTCTGGCTTTCCATTTCACTCTCCCCTTTTGTTTCCTATTCATCTCCAGCTATTGCCCCTATTCCAGCAAAGTACCAGAATCATATATGGGCTAAACTTTCCTCTATCGGAAGAACCTGTCTATCCACTGATTTTAACAGGCAGGAGGCTGTACTATGCTCTGTAAGATAAAGAATTATTGAATTGCTGATTATTGGGGTATAGATATATCTGATTGAACATTACCTCTATATGTAGGGACAGAGTGACTCTATAGTCTGTATTTTACATACTGTGAGAGTTGACTGAACGCCCGCCTGGGCGAAATAAAGATTTTACTGCCTTATTACTGACTTTATTGTGTTTTTGTCTGTTTGAAGTAATACGAACCTTCACACCATCACCTCTTTTCTAGGTGTCTTTCCTCCCTCTTCCCCACTACAATCAGTTGGAAAAAGGGTCCCGACCCAAAAAGTCTCCTATCCATGCACAAATGCTGTCTGATCCACTGAGTTATTCCAGCACGTTGTGTTTTACATAATACTCCAAGTGTGTTCTAACTAATGTGTGCACAGTTTTCGCATCATGTCCCAACTTTTGTGCTCAGTTTCCTGCCCGATGAAGGCCTCCTTCACCATGTCTATCACAATCCTCTTGTCTCTCTGTTTTATAACAATCCCCAGAGCCCTGTTCCAGAGTATCTTGCCAAAGAGCCACAGTCATGTGTCAACTGCACTCGTCACACTTAAATTCCATCAATCAATCCTTGGTTCACTTTCTCAGTTGTTCCAAATCTTCACTGTTGCTACACCATCAATTTCCCTGAAAGAAATGCTGTGCTTTATCATTATATCTTCCAGAAAACGATAGTGACATTGTGCAGTTGTCGGCAGTGAGCGGCGAGAAGATCTTTAACAAGTACATCTTGCCTAGTAAGCCCATCTCGGAAGGTGCGTTTGCCATTAATGGATTTCAAGTCTTGGACGGGGTCCTGTACCTTCGAGGGGAACCTCTGCAAGCCAGCAGCCTTCAGGACACCTTGGAAGCTTTCCTCCACTTCCTGCAGTCTCTGGCCTCACCTCTGATAATAGGTCATAACATCTGGAAGTTTGATGCTCCTATTCTTTTACTAGTTCTGCAAGAGCTCTCCATGAAAGATCAGTTTGACAGTTGTATAACTGGATTCTTAGATACTCTCTTTCTTGCCAAGGTGGTTGTTCCCAGGTCAGAGGTCAATAGTTATAGGCAAAGTGAATTAGTGAAAGTGTTTCTTAAGAAAGGTTATAACGCTCACAATGCTGTGGAAGATGCAAAAAGTTTGCAGGAGCTGTATTCTGTCTTAAAATTCACTCCAGAACAAAAGAAGAGCAGTCAGTTTTCATTCTCCCAGCTTGAATGCCAAGTGTCTTTGCGGCCCCTACTCAAAGAAAAAATAATTTTCTCTCAGTTAGCTGATAAACTGGCGATGCAGGGAGTAAGCTTTGAGAAGCTTCAATCAACGCATCAACAAGATGGGGAGGCAGGGCTGAAGAACTTCCTCCGGTCTCTGGGTCACATTGAACCCAGTTACATCAGGCTCTCAAGGTTTTTTATTAAGTGAAGAGCGCAGTTGTATTGAACCTTTGAAATTGATTGGTATAACTCAGTAACAGAGACTGTGTATTCCTCTCAATGTGCACGATCCGCTTCCTTAGAGCTGAATTGCCCTCTGCAGCTATTTTTACTAATTAGCTTTAAAGCACAAAATCAAGATGCTGGAGAAACTCAGCGCGTCAGGCAGAATCATGTTCCCACCACAGATGCTGCTTGACAGTTGAGTTACTCCAGCAGTTTTCTGCTCCAGATTCCAGCACCTGCAGTCTCTCGTGTCATTCATAATAATGTATTTTCTATCTATATGAAATGAAAATGTAACTATGTGGATCTTCAATAAATAATATTTTATAATCATGACTTGATTACTGACTATGCTCCAAGACAAGCACAGCATATGAGAGAAATAGGTTAGTGGAATTCCGCACAAAAATATACCTGGGAGGCACGGTGGTGTCCTTGAAGGTTGTAATCGGTCGTATCGTGGCCAATCATTAGAACTACAGAAGCCAAATGGAATTCTTTCTTCGGACTGATGAAGTTACTGACTTGTGCTAGGAACAGTTACAGAGGCACAGGTTTGTATCGGAGACTATTCTTATTCTTCAGGCAGTGAAATTAAAAAGTCCTGCAGATTCTGAAAATCTGAAATAAAACCTGCAGGTCAGGCAACACCTCTGGAAAGAAACCGTTAACGGTTCAGGTTGGAGACCATTGTCAGAAATGGGAAAGACAGAAAACAAGGTTGTTTTCCATCATGGAAAGTGTGGGGGAGGAATTAATAGGTCAAAGTGAATATCCATCACAAACCTAGATAATGCTGGAATTACTCAACAGGTCAGGCTGGGATGGGACACGGAAAATGTAGATCGTAAAACATCCTTCATCAGCGCTGAATAGCAGACAAAAGAAGCTTGGTAATCTGCAAGGTGTGTGTGGAGAGGGGATATCTGTGAGAGGGTGAAACCAGGGTGACATGGAGAGAAGAAGGTGATCTCATTGATGAGCGAATGCAAGCAGTTAGAGAGTGTGTACATAGACACAAGAATGCAGACAAAATGTGAGAGTTGCAAAAGGCAGAGCAGGTGGGTGAGCCCCGCAGATGTGGCTGTGCATGTTCTCCACTCCAAAAGAATAAAAGCCAAGCAAATTCATGTTACAGATGGATGACTGGTACAGCTCGAGAAATCAACTTTTCTGAAGTTCTAGAATTCAATATTGGGATTAATATTTCTGAATGGATCAGATCAAATGGGTTAGTGTAGCAGTCAGAGGCAGATTATAATCTGTAGAGTCAAGATTTTGCTATAAATACCATGTGCCTTTACATGCCTTATTGATGATTTCACCAGGATAATGCCTTTTTCACGATCGAGTGCCTAATGTTTTTTGCCGTTTTGCTAAAAGGTCATGCTACATTCGTTCGTGCAGCTGCCCACTGGTTCAGTTTTCTCCAAGATCTAATTAAGAAAAAACTGCAGATGCTGGTAAAATCGAAGGTGGACAAAAAATGCTGGAGAAACTCAGTGGGTGAGGCAGCATCTATGGAGAGAAGGAATGGGCAACGTGTTGGGTTGAGACCCTTCATCAGACTGATGGTGGGGGGTTGGGAAAAAGAAAGGAAGAGGCGGAGACAGTAGGACTAGAAGGAGAGCTGGGAAGGGGGAGGAGGGTGAAGATAAGGATTATCTAAAATTAGAGAAGTCAATGTTGATACCGCTGGGGTGTAGACTACCCAAGCGAAATACCAAGCTTGTCTCCTCACTACATTTATTGCTGGCTGCAGTCACAAATCTAAGTTTTCGAGTGATCTGTGCAAGGAATTAATTGATGCTGGAATTCCATTGTGGAAATTAGAAAACAAACCTCTCAAAGGTTTTTTAGAGAAATGCACAGAGGAACATAGACCAAGCGAGTCACCATTACGGAAACATTATGTTAACAACAACTTCAACATTGTTGTGCAGAAAATTAGAAATGAAGTTGCATGCAACAAAATATGGATTTTACTTCGGAGTCACGTGAGTGACTAAGTGAAGAAGGCCATCCCCACGCATGCGCGTCATTACTTCTGACGCATTGCACAACGACTGGCTGGCAGGCGCATCGCTCCTTCCAGCGGGTAAGTTTAAAGGCTCAGGTAAGTGTTCAAAACTTAGCAGAGGTCGTTGCTCCCGGTCCGGAGTGTTTTTTGCTTACCGTTTTCAGCATCAGACTTCGGGAGACCATGTCAAAAGTAAAGAGGCGAGCCACGTCAAAACCGGCTGCGGAAGACCGCGGGTCTGCGGGCAGCATGCGACCACCTAATTCGCCTTCAGGGCCTCTGGCAGAGCAGCCAGCGACTACAGATTTGTTGCTGCCAGAAAGCACCTTGGCTACTCCACGGGAGAGGAAAGCCACTAGAAAGTCTGTGATGGCCCTGGACTCAGATGAGTCGGGCCAGGAGGTGGAAAAGTCCCCTCCTTCTATGGGCAGTGTTATTGGCAGGCTGGTCCACATGGAGAACCTAGTGGAGAGGTTACTGCAGCACGAAATGCTCCAAAGGATGGAGCTATCGGAGCCCGGGGATTATAGAGAACCCAAGGCAGCAACACCTGTGTCTGCTGCAGAATATCTCCATCCCAGATGAGGGGAGTGTATGAGGTCAGTGCTATACTGACCCAGAGTACGGAGGCACAGTTGGGCAGCATGCTTCAGGGCATGAGGGAACATCGGGTGTACTACCTATGGCATTCAGATTTGCAATCCCTGCCCTTACAGTGGAACCATTGGATGAAGAGCTCGCAATGAGCATAAATTAAACTGTTGGCCTCATGAAGGCACCTCCAAAGGTATCGTCTTTCTGGAGACTATACCCCTACCCTCTTCTCCATACCAGATGGTTCACCGGATATGGTGGACGTGGTGCCGAGCAACAAGCACAGAGGCCTTTTTCGGCTGGGCCATGTGCAAGATGCGGCGCCCTCCAACAGCCCTACCCCCCAGAACTCGGGGGCAGAAACAGAGACCATACTGCCGGTTACCACTAAGGTAAGTGAGCTTGCAATGGATCCATTACAAGTTGGGGGGAGATTGCAATTTTTCTCACACGAATGGCATTGGATAACATCTGACCCATTTATACTGCACAGTATACAAGGTTTCCAAATTGAGTTCATTTCTGACTTGCCTCCACCCACTCAGCATACACCTTACCGCACTTTTGTGTTTTCACAACAGGAGTGTATGAGTGCACAAAGAGAACTTGACTCTTTGTTCAAGAAAGGGGTAATTGTGAGGGCAAGTCTTGAGTCTTACCAATGCGGGTCCAACATATTTACTAGGCAAAAGAAGGATGGAGGATGTCGAATTATTCTTGATTTGACAGAGCTTAACACCTTTGTGCCGTATAAACATGTTAAAATTGAAGCTTTTGTCACTGCCAAACAACTGCTTTCCAAGGGATGTTACATGGCGAGCATTGACATCAAAGATGCTTACTATTCAGTGGCCATTCATGAAGATCACAGGAGATTTTCGAAGTTGGATCAGTTGTGGCGTTTAAAGCATTGCCTAATGGACTAACCACAGCTCCCAGACTATTCAAAAATTGCTAAAATCAGTTCTGGGGTTACTCAGGGCACAGAATCATATTGTCATGACATATTTGGATGACAGCTTAGTCATTGGGAGGACTTTGGAATTAGCTGAATTATCTGTGTCACTACAAAACTTGTTTTTGAAAAGCTAGGGTTATTAATCCTGTTAAGTCTAAATTGGTGTCATCAACGATAATTGACTATTTAGGATTCACCATTAACTCAGTACACAGTGACTCTGCCTCGGGGCAAGCAATTAGAGTTAATTGAAGCCTGCAGGAAACTCATTGTTGATAATCAACCTTCTATTAGTCATCTGGCTAGTATAATTGTAAAATTAGTGGTAGCGTTCACAGCTGTTCAGTTCGGGCCTTTGCACTACCAAAACTTACAGCGTGCAAAGGTTTGCAGATTCTGAGGAGACCGTTCCTGGGGCTCGTGCTTTCAGAGCGTACCATAGGTGTCATCACTGCGGCCTGGAGGAAGAGCACACAGAAACAGTACATCTCTCACATAAGGAAATGGGAGATGTACTGTTCCCGCTCTAACATTTCATATGTGACAGCTTCTATTACAGACGTTTTGGTATTTCTTTCGTCACTTTTTCACGATAACAAGCTCAGTTACAGTGCCATTAACAGTGCCTGGAGTGGTTTGTCAAATTATTTACGGCTGGGGTCAGCAAACCACACGGTAGGGTCTTGCCCTTTAATTACCAAGTTTAAGAAGGGCATTTTTAACTCCACTCCACCTAGGCCCAGGTACACACACACATGGGATGTGAGCGTGGTTCTCACACTGCTCCGTCAGTGGGCACCAGCTTCATCTCTTTGTCTGCACCATCTTACACTCAAAGTAGTCATGCTCATGTCGCTGGCCTCAGCACAACGGGTCCCGATGTTCCAAAAAATAGACAGTATGGGTACTTCCTGTAATAACATCATCTTTTTCGTTCATAACCTCGTCAAGCAGAGCAGGCCAGGGGTACAGGGGCTCAAATTGAGTTTTATGGCATACCCCTCAGATCCACGAGTGTGTGTAGAGTCACACATAATCCAATACATAAAGGTCACTAAGAGCCTGAGAGGATCGGAACCCTCCTTCTTTGTTAGCTATACCAAACCTCACAAAATTGTTACGGTGCAGACCATCTCTAGATGGATTAAACAGGTTCTGGCGTGTGTAGGAGTGGACACTAACATTTTTAAACCTCATTCCACAAGGCTGCATCGACATCAGCAGCAAGGTATATGGACATCCCTCTTGACCACATTCTAGCGTCTGCGGGATGGTCGAATGAGAGGACATACCAAAGGTTTTATAATAAGCCTATCGCCAGACCGGGGATTTTTGCTGATTCTGTTTTAAGTTCTGTTTCACAGTTTCCCCCTGGGTGAGAGGGATCACTGTTTATTTTCTTTCTTGTTATTAAAGCATTAGTATTGTTTAACCATGTCATGTTTTGAATGCATTAATTTTCTCACTCGTCCTGGTCAATTGATGCACTTGTGACGCGTGGACTCGTTCCTCGGCATGAAATCACAGAGATTCAAAATCTTCACGTAGTCACGCACGTGACTCGGAAGTAAAATAGTAAGATTAAATGAGAACATAGCAGTTTGAAGTTTTAAAGAAGGAACTGCAGATGCTGGAGAATCGAGGGTTACACAAAAGCTGGAGAAACTCAGCGGGTGCAGCAGCATCTAAGGAGCGAAGGAGATAGGCGATGTTTCGGGTCGAGACCCTTCTTCAGACTGGTCAGGGGTCAGGGAAACGAGAGATATAGACGGTGATGTGGAGAGATAAAGAACAATTAATTAAAGATATGCAAAAAAGTATCAATGATAAAGGAAACAGGCCATTGTAAGCTGTTTGTAGTGTGAAAATGAGAAGCTAGTGCGACTTGGGTGGGGGAGAGATAGAGAGAGAAGGAATGCCAGAGCCCGAGGGCTGAGGGAGAGGTGGGAAGGGAAAGGGGCAGCCAGGGTTAACAGAATTGAGAAAATTCAATGTTTAAGCCCAGAGGATGCAGACTCCCCAAGCGGAATATGAGGTGCTGTTCCTCCAACTTGTGGTGTTGCTCACTCTGGCTGTGGAGGAGGCCCAGGACCGAGAGGTCGGATACGGAATGGGAGAGGGAGTTGAAGTGCTGAGCCACCGGGAAGTCGGGTTGGTTATTGCGGACCGAGCGGAGGTGTTCGGCGAAACGATCTCTAAGCCTCCGCTTGGTCTCACTTTCAGGGACCCAAGCAGTCCTTCCAAGTCCGACGGAGGTTCACCTGCACCTCCTCCAACCTCAACTACTGCATCCGTTGCTCCAGTTGCCAGCTGATCTATATCGGTGAGACTAAGCGGAGGCTTGGCGATCGTTTCGCCGAATACCTCCGCTCGGTCCGCAATAACCAACCCAACCTCCCGGTGGCTCAGCACTTCAACTCCCCCTCCAATTCCGTATCCGACCTCTCGTTCCTGGGCCTCCTCCACGGCCAGAGTGAGCAACACCGCAAGTTGGAGGAACAGCACCTCATAATCCGCTTGGGGAGTCTGCATCCTCTGGGCTTAAACATTGAATTTTCTCAATTCTGTTAACCCAGACTGCCCCCTCCCCCTCCCCACCTCTCCCTCAGCCCTCGGGCCCTGGCATTCCTTCTCTCTCTATCTCTCCCCCACCCAAGTCGCACTAGCTTCTCATTTTCACACTACAAACAGCTAACAATGGCCTGTTTCCTTTATCATCGATACTTTTTTGCATATCTTTAATTCATTGTTCTTTCTCTCTCCACATCACCGTCTATATCTCTCGTTTCCCTGATCCCTGACCAGTCTGAAGAAGGGTCTCGACCCGAAACGTCGCCTATCTCCTTCGCTCCTCAGATGCTGCTGCACCCTCTGAGTTTCTCCAGCTTTTGTGTAACCCCAGTTTGAAGTTTGATTGTTATTTTATGAGGGGTTACGATGAGCGATTACGTGCCCTCCGCTCCCTACCCTTGTAACATCACGATCTTTCTGTAAGTTCTAGTCAACTATAGTCTTACTATTTTAGTTCAACACCTTTTCTGTGATTTCACGCCGCTGCTTTGAAGATTGACGCGCATACGTGGGGACGGCCTTCTTCACGTAATCGATAACAGTAACTCCTCATAAAATAAAGATCAAACTTAAAACGGGTAAGTTCTCGTTTAATCTTACTATCTCAAAAGACGCGACAACTGATGCTGTGGGGTGATATGTTGCCAATGTGGTCATCGGTACACTGGAGGCAGGTCAACCATTAAAGGTGTATTTGTAGACATCAGTATTGGAGAAGTCAAACAACTCAACTATTGCTTGGTTGTTTACATCTTCACTCGCTGTACTTTGGCCAGAAGGTATAAAACACGAGAATGTTCTTCTGTTTGTGACAAAGTTTCATTCCCCAAAATGTTGCATTTGACATGCTTAGCTCAAGGACTTCTTAAATTGCCAAGCACATATGTAGCTTGTTTCCAAATGTCGATCGTCTAGTTTCCAATGTCAAGAAAATCTTCCTCAAAGCACTGTCACGTGTGCAGTGGTTCAAGGAAATGGCATGCGAGATTCCGCTAGCTCCTCAGCCCGTTTTGACTAGGTGAGGTACATGACTCGCTGCTGTACTCTACTATGCTGCAAATTTTTAAAAGACAAAATAAATCGTCAAGTGTTTTGAAGAAGAAGAATCTGTTGCAGTCAGGATCGTCAGTGAAATCATGCAGAAAAAAATCCCTCCACCGCGGTCTTCTGTTTATTGCTTCCAATTTTGCAAACTTCCCACAAGCTATCACTTCCCTTGAGAAACGTGGCAAAATATTAGTGAATACCTTGCAGGTTTTCAACAAAGTAAATGACGATATTCGTAAAGTTCGGTAAAGACATACAAGGAAAATGTGAGAGAGTGATTTTAGCTAACAAATATCTTATAGAAATAGAAAACATAGCTAAAGTTCTCAAAGGTAGTTGTAATGCATAAGATATCGACATGAATATAGAGTCTGTAGCTTGTTTTGGGTATGCACCAGTGACCACAGCTAAGGTAGAAAGAAGTTTTTCACAACTGAAGCATATTCTGTCTGACAGGTGGCATATTTTAACACCAGGTCATTTGAAAATAATCAGAATCAGAATGCCTTTTATTGTCACTATACACATGTACAATGAGATTAAAATCTGCTCCTACTCAGTGCAAAACAAAACAAAAAAGGAGGGGGGGGATAAGGTGCACAGTTTCTGCAGCGCTATATACATATCTATAAAAAGACAATGGATAAATAGAATGGATAAATAGGATTCCTATATCTAGTAATGGGTTGTGCACATATTGGAAATTACAGTTACAGTACAAATTACAGTAGGTGGATAGATGAAAGTCCGGGGGTTAGGCTGTGAAGTCAGTGCATGTGTGAGTTCAGGGAGATAATGGATTTTGGAAAGAAACTGTCTTGAGTCTATTTGTCCTTGTGCTGATGCACCTATAGCGCCTCCCTGAGGGTAGCAGGTTGAACAAGCCAAATGCAGGATGGGAGCTGTCCTTGATAATGTTCTTCGCCCTGCTGACGCAGCGGGAGGTGTAAATGTCATCAGAGAGGGGAGAGGGCAGCCGATGATCTTCTGTGCTGCCCTAACTACCCTCTGAAGCCTCTCCCTCTCTGCCATGGTGCAGCTGCCATACCATGCTGTAATGCAGTATGTCAACAGGCTCTCAATGGACGAGCGGTAGAAGGTCAGCAGCAGGTTGGAGTCCAGGTTGTGCTTCCTGAGGACCCTCAGGAAGTGCAGCCGCTGCTGAGCCTTCTTGATGTTGTCTGTCCAGGAGATGTCAGCGGAGATGAGGATGCCGAGAAACCGGAAGGTGTGGACCCTCTCAACACACTCGCTATTGATGTATAAGGGGGCTAAGTCGGTGCTGTGCCTCCCGAAGTCGACAATGAGCTCTTTGGTTTTCTTGGTGTTCAGAGCCAGGTTGTTTTCTGAGCACCAGGCTGTCAAATTCAGGACTTCCTCTCTGTAGGCTGCCTCATCTCCCCTTGAGATGAGTCCGACTACTGTAGTGTCGTCAGCAAACTTGACGATTCGGTTGTTGTTGTGGGCCGGACTACAGTCGTGGGTGTAGAGACAGTATAGAAGGGGGCTTAGCACACAGCCCTGTGGGGAGCCGGTACTCAACATGCGAGTGGAGGAGAGGTGGGGGCCGAGTCTCACAGTCTGGAGCCGGTTGGTGAGGAAGTCCTTTATCCAGGCACATGTGAGAGTGGGGATGCTGAGAGTGACCAGTTTGTCGATGAGAATGTCCGGAATGATAGTATTGAAAGCTGAGCTGTAATCCACAAAGAGCATCCGGACGTAGCTCTGCCCCTGCTCCAGGTGGCTCAGCACAGAGTGGAGAGTTACGGTGATGGCGTCTTCTGTGGACCTGTTTGGGCGATAGGCGAACTGGTGGGGGTCGAAGCCTGGAGGGAGATGGTCCTTGATGTGCTGGAGGACCAATCTCTCGAAGCACTTCATGATTACCAGAGTGAGGGCCACGGGACGGTAAGCGTTTAGGCTGGTGATGGGAGACTTCTTCGGCACTGGGATGATTGTGGCTGATTTTAGGCAGGACGGGATAACTGCCTGGTCCAGGGAGAGATTGAAGATTCTGGTGAAGATGACGGTGAGCTGGTGGGCACACGCTTTGAGCACCTTACCAGGTACTCCATCTGGGCCGGCAGCCTTCTTGGGCTTCACTGCCAGGAGCATCCGTCTGACATGCTCCCTTACAATGAGTGGAGTAGTGCAGGAGCCAGGTAACGGTGGGAGCAGGGCTGTAGCACATGAGTGCTGCTGTTGTGATGTTTCAAAGCAGGAAAAGAAGCAATTTAGCTTTTCTGCCAGCAGTGCACTCAGGTCTTCAGTCGTTGTGGCACAGCCTCTGTAGTTTGTGATGTCTTGTATGCCCCGCCATACCTCCCGTGTGTTATTGCTGGACAGGTGGGCCTCTATGCTCCTCTTATGGTCCACCTTGGCTTTTTTGCTAATGCTAGTAATTATGTACAACCAGGCAACTTTGATCATTTAATGTAGTATACATTTATATTATCATTTAAAACCATATTTTGGTGGTGGAAATAAATGCCTTTTTTTGTCAATAAATGCCTTTATTGTGGCTTTTTTGTAATTTTATTATGCATTTTTGCTGCCTATTTCAGTGTTTTTTAGTGCCAAAACATCCTGGCTCTAATAATCGGTGTCAAGTGATGCCAACAGCTGTGGAGTTGGAGGACACACACAGCCTCACCTGGTGAGTTTTTCCAGCATTTATTGTATTCTTCCGGCATGTACTCGCACTCAAACCCTATAATCTCCAGCGAGGTATCCCCCTGCACAATTGCTCTGCCCCCGGCAAGACGGTTAATGCCTGGAAATGGAGCCCTCCCGACATGGCCCTCTCTGTAGCCAGTGTGCACACATTCTCTATGGTTGACCAAATCATGATGTGGTGGTATTTAGTCATTAATTAATTATAAATGATTTGATAGCTTACAAAACACGGTGGTAAGGAAGGTTGAAAATGAGTAGATGTGAGGGAACAGATCAGGAAACCTGAGGGAGGACAGGATAGAGATGGTTAGGATGGGATTGTTCCTAGCATAAGTCAGTACTTTCATCAGAGATGAATGGGAACAGGGTGATCAGGGAGCTGGGTGGGCATCAACACAGGGTGCAGCGGAGGGGGTGGGAGAAAAGAGTATGGGATGTCAGGAGGGTTGGAATGAGTTGGGTCTAGACAGGATTGGATAATTATTAGAGATGGGGACTGAGGTGAATGGGAATCTGGGGGATGGACAGATGCTTTTCTGCAGATGCTGGAGGATGGGATCAGCCGGTCAGGCTGGAGGTAGTCTCAAAAATTTAAGAAAAGCACCCCGACTCCGCCCTTTCACTTTCGTTTACATTCTGCTGGTCGTGGAGAGCGCCCGGTCTCGGCAGCAGCGGAGGGAGGCAGGACAGGGGCCCCTCGCAGGCGACAGGCAGCTCAGACGACCCTTCGCCGCTGCCACCGTCCGGCTCTTTCCTCACCCCCGTCTCTCTGAGCCAGGTCGGAGGCTCAGACCCGAGCCCGGCGCAGAGTAACAGTCAAGGACTTGGAGGTGAGATAAAATGGCGAGCCGTTTATCGGGGCCAGGAAACCGTTGCAAAGTGAGCAAGGTTTCAGTGGCAGCCAAAGATTATAGAGGAGCAAGATGCGCCACTCACCGAAAAAAGCGTAGTGTCACGTGTGTGATTGTCGACGCCATATTAGCCGACCCGAGATGGCGTCGACTATGGCGTCTACATCTAAATCTTCATCTCACTGCGCGGCTGTTAATCTTTCTTTACGTTTCCCCCCAAGACAAGAAAGGTGACAAAAATATTATTATTCTGAACTGAAATGTTATTTTGTGTTCTCCCATCAATGGTCATGGAAATCTAGGCTCCTCTATAATCTTTGGTCGGTACATTAGAAAGTTATTAGAATTATTTTTGAATAGATCTTTACTTACCACAGTAATAAAGTCAATAATTTTAACACTTCTGAACGTTTTGGGTTTTGTTCTTGTAAGGCAGGGGTCTTCAAAATATGGCCCAGTGACCACGAGATGTTTCCAGCTCAGATTCGAGTCCGGGAACGCGACGGCTTTTACCGGTTATGTCCCTCGTATTGTCGAGACATCACAAGCAAAGATCTCAAGCCCGTCGTGAAGAAGGGTGCAATCAAAGATTATAGAACTCCGCTCTATAATCTTTGGGTGCAGATGTGGGGCGGGGGGTTCGGCAGCGGTGGTCGGAATCAAAGATGCCAGAGGAGCTGTATATAATATCTTTGGTCGGAATGGGAAGGGTGCGCGTTATAACGTGCCCTTGTTCCACTCTCCCTCTCCCCGTTCTCCCTTCTCCCTCCCCCCCTCTCTCCCTCCCCCCCCCCCCCTCTCTCCCTCCCCCCTCTCTCCCTCCCCCCTCTCTCCCTCTCCCCCCCTCTCTCCCTCTCCCCCCCTCTCTCCCTCTCCCCCCCTCTCTCCCTCTCCCCCCCTCTCTCCCTCTCCCCCCCTCTCTCCCTCTCCCCCCCTCTCTCCCTCTCCCCCCCTCTCTCCCTCTCCCCCCCTCTCTCCCTCTCCCCCCCTCTCTCCCTCTCCCCCCCTCTCTCCCTCTCCCCCCCTCTCTCCCTCTCCCCCCCTCTCTCCCTCTCCCCCCTCTCTCCCCTCTCTCCCTCTCCCCCCTCTCTCCCTCTCCCCCCTCTCTCCCTCTCCCCCCTCTCTCCCTCTCCCCCCTCTCTCCCTCTCCCCCCTCTCTCCCTCTCCCCCCTCTCTCCCTCTCCCCCCTCTCTCCCTCTCCCCCCTCTCTCCCTCTCCCCCCCCTCTCCCTCTCCCCCCCTCTCCCTCTCCCCCCCTCTCCCTCTCCCCCCTCTCCCTCTCCCCCCTCTCCCTCTCCCCCCCTCTCCCACTCCCCCCCTCTCCCTCTCCCTCTCCCCCCCCCTCTCCCTCTCCCCCCCTCTCTCCCTCCCCCCCTCTCTCCCTCCCCCCCTCTCTCCCTCCCCCCCTCTCTCCCTCCCCCCCTCTCTCCCTCCCCCCCCTCTCTCCCTCCCCCCCCTCTCTCCCTCCCCCCCCTCTCTCCCTCCCCCCCCTCTCTCCCTCCCCCCCCTCTCTCCCTCCCCCCCCTCTCTCCCTCCCCCCCCTCTCTCCCTCCCCCCCCTCTCTCCCTCCCCCCCCTCTCTCCCTCCCCCCCCTCTCCCCCTCTCCCCCTCTCCCCCTCTCCCCCTCTCCCCCTCTCCCCCTCTCCCCCTCTCCCCCTCTCCCCCTCTCCCCCTCTCCCCCTCTCCCCCTCCCCCCTCCCCCCTCCCTCCTCCCCCCCCCCTCTCTCCCCCCCCCTCTCTCCCCCCCCCCTATATTAGTCAAACATGATTTTCCTTTCATAAATGCTAACTTGGACTAATCCTTTTACTGCTATCCAAATGCCCCATTATTACATCTTTAATAATTGACTCCAGCATCTTTCCTACCACCGAAGCCAGGCTAACTGGCCTGTAATTCCCTGTTTTCTCTCTCGCTCCTTTCTTGAAAAGTGGGATAACATTGGCTATCCTCCAATCCACAAGAACTGATCCTAAATCTATTGAACATCGGAAAATTATCATATGTATATATGTATGTGTGTATATGCATGTGTATATATGTATGCACATGTGTATGTATGTATATGCATATGCATGTATGCATATATGGTTTGTGTACACCATCTGACAAATAAGATGGAGGGTTATAGTGATGCTTTAATCAGTTGCTTCTGATCCATGAGAAGGTAATGTATTTATCTCTTAAGGGCCTGTCCCACCATATATTTATATGAATGTGTGTTTGTGTGTGCCTGTAATTTTGTGCAGTGTGTGTAAAGCAATACAAGGGAAGCTGCACAATGCAAGGGAAAATACGCAAAAGTGGGGGCTGGGGAGGAAAGAGGCGAGGGAAATGGGGGAACAGGGGGGGAAAGGGAGGAGGGAGGGAGGGGGAAGAGAGAGAGAGATCGAGAAGAGAGGGGGGGAGAGAGAGAGACATCGAGAGAAGAGAGAGATCGAGAGAAGGGGGAGAGAGAGAGATAGGGAGAAGAGATGGGATAGAGAGGGGTCGAGAGGTAAGTAAAGATATATTACAAATAAATCTAATAACTTTCTAATGTATCTTGCTCCTCTATAATCTTTGCTTGCAACTGCTCTGTAGCGGATTACACATGGGGAGGCAGTCCGCCAAAATGGCGGCCGTGACGTTCCGTTAGGTACTCCACACCAGTCCATTGGATTTCCACTGAGGGGCGCATTTTGCTCCTCTATAATCTTTGGTGGCAGCGAATGCAGCGCATCCCCGCAGACGCTGCCCGACCCGTGGAGTGTTCCTAGCAGCTTCTGTTTGCTTAGATTTTCTGCTCTTGATTATTCGATATGATTATGGCTGATCATCCAAAATCAGTACCCCGTTCTGGCTTTTTCCCCATATCCTTGAATCCCTTAGCCTTGAGAGCTAAATCTAGTGCTCTTGAAAATATCGAATTAACCACTTTTATTCTGTCGTTTGAGGTAAAAATGTATTACTCTCCGGAGGACAAAACGCTTCTTCGTCTCCATTTTACCCCAGTGATGTTTTATTCTGCAATCCTGCCCCTTGTTCTTTATTTCATAATGAGGAAACAGTCTCCTAGCATCCACCCTGTTAAGCTTCTTAGAATCTTAGATGTATCAATAAGATTACTTACCATAATATTCTACACTTTGCTTTTTTCTTCTGCAATCGACATCCTTACAATCCCCACATTGTATTCCATTTGCCAAAGTTTTGCCCACTCATGCAACCTATTGCAGGGCTGCCAACATTGGGTGTGTCCCCCTCCCAGGTAGGAAGCTATTGCATTTTTCAGTTTGAAATTGTGGAATCTGATGCATTCTTTTAACTTGCACTCGATGTAACATTTATGCTTCAAATTGGATTAGGTGTGAATAAGGTTAGGCTAAATTACATTCCTAATTACTTTCCACAGTAGAGCCAGGCTCTGATCAACAGGTGCAGCACATGAATTACCTTAGTATATTCATATATGGAAATCAGATTATAATTCATATATAGAGCGGTTATGCATATATAGAGAAACAAAAACATAGAAACCAGGCAAGAGGAGTCAGACTTCCATCACTGTTCGGCACAGATAAATCAATCAACCTTACCCTTTGACTATAGAAAGAAGATGAAAATAATGACACATTCAACCGTATATGGTTCAATGCAATTAAGATATATATGTGAAACATATATATGGAAACGGGCCCTTCGGCCCACCAAGACGACACTGACCGCAATCTATCATACACCAGTTGTACCCTACACGCCAGGGACAATTTAAAGAAGCCAATTAACCTACAAACCTGCACTTCTTTCAGATGTGGGAGAATTTCCACAGAAAACCATGTGGTCTTAAGGAGAATGTACAAATACTGTACAGACAGCACCCGTAGTCAGGATCCAATCTGGGTCTGTGGTGCTGCAAGGCAGCAACTCTACCTCTGCGCCACTGTGCCACCCCATTAATTTTTTTTCTGTAATATTTATTATGGTGACACGTCAATAAAGATGAACACATGATTCTGATTACTGCCTTTAGTTGGATAACACACATCTCCAGTCATTGTGTTTTATGGCTGGTTTTCAACCTCTTCAGTCTGAAGGTCTCGACCCAAAACATCACCTATTCTTTCTCTACAGAGATGTAGCCTGTCCTGCTGAGTTATTCCAGCTTTTAGTATCTATCTTCAGTTTAAACCACCATCTGCAGTTCCTGCTTACACTCTTTATTAAGCGAAACGGGTCCTATTCTCATAATATTATTCACCTCAACTAAGTCTTTTCTTCACCTCTGTTGCTGCAGAGAATACAATCCCAGTTATCAAATCTTTCTTCAAAGTGAAACAAAAATTGCAGCCCTGCCAGTATGTTCATAAATCGCCCCGGATCATCTCCAGAGCAATTGCACCCTTACTACAGTGTGTCATAGTGTTACTATGCACCCTTACTACAGTGTTATTTTTTAATTTTTGAAATAGACATATTTGAAATCCACATTTTGAATGATGGCGTGATTGCGTTTTTCCAAAATTTGAGTATAAGTTTTGTTGCTGTTATTAGACCGTAATTAAGAAAAGCTTCTTGGAATATAGTTAGTTTACTTCCCTCTTCCATTGATCCAAAGATAATCAGTTCTGTATTGGGGTTCAATTTTGTGTTAAATAGTTTTGTAAAAATTCCAAAAATTTAATTCCAAAATGTATACAGTTTTATACACGAGACAAAGGAATGTGCTATAGTGGCATTTTGAGTAACACATTTGTCACAGATGGGGGAAACATTTGGGAATATTTTATTCAGTCTAGTTTTAGAATAATATCATGTAAAATTTTTAATTGAATTAGGTTACGTCTTACATTAATTGAACATTTATTTACATATAATAAATTTTTTTCCCATCTATCGTTAGGAATTTTTATCAATAACTCTTGTTCCCAGTCCCTTCTAATTGCCTCTGTCGTTGGCAAGTAAGATATTAAATTGCTTGATTCTGCCTTTCTATTCATTCCTTCCTCCAATAAATCTGGGGTTAGGGTTTCATATCCTTGTATATATTTCTTCAAATAATCTTGAACTTGAAGATATTTGAAATATTGATTATTTTTCAAATTATTTTAGTTGTATTTGTTGGAATGATAAACGTTTTCCCATATCATACATATCTCCCATTGTTTTAATTCCTAATCTTTCCCAATGGATAAACGTTTTATCAATAATGGATGGTTTGAATGACGGATTATTAGTTATTGGAGAAAGAAGCGATAATTTTCTTAATTTTAAAGATAATTTTATTTGATTCCAAATTCGTATTATACGGTGAATAATTGGATTCTTCTTATATTATATTGTTCAGTTTCACCGGGGAAAGAAGGATCGCTCCTATATTATAAGGGGAACAATCCTCTTTCTCCATTCTTATCCAATCTACCTGTTGGGCAGAACTGTCCAACCAATAGATTATATGTTTAATATTCACTGCCCAATAGTAATACAATAAGTTAGGGAGTGTCAGTCCCCCTGATTCTTTAGATTTACACAAGTGTTTTTTCTTAATTCTACGTGATTTATAATCCCATATGAAGTTTATAATATCAGAATCTAATTTTTTTAAAAGAATTTTTTAGGTAAGTATATTGGTATTGATTGAAATAGGTACAGTATTTGTGGTAAGAAGATCATTTTTATCGCGTTTATTCTGCCTATTAAGGACATCGGCAGTGTTTTCAAGAATTTAATCAACCCATTTAATTTAGTTATTAAAGGCATAGTTTGCGTTGAGTAATGATTTATATTTCCTAGTAATTTGGATGCCCAAATACTTCAATTTTTCTGTTGCTATTCTGAAGGGGAATTTCAACAGATGTAACGGCTCTTGAAGTTTTATCGGTATAATTTCGCTTTTGTTCCAGTTTATTCTATATCCTGAAAAAGAACCAAATTTCCCTATTAAATTTAGTATATTTGGTACGCTAATTTGTGAATTTGTAATATATAATAATATGTCGTCCAGTGTGTCATAGTCTTACAGCATGAAAACGGGCCCTTCATCCCAACTTGTTCATGGAGATCAAGATGCCCCATCTAAACTAATCCCATTTATCTGCATTTGGCCCAAATCCCTTTAAACCTTGTGTGTGCCAGTGTGTGTGTATAAGGTGTGCGTGTTAGGTTGTGTGTGAGAGTGTGGGTCAGTGAAGTGGCGACAACACCCGGAGTGAGCGGAGACTTGGCGATGTCCGGGGAGCATTTCCCTCTCTTCCCCCCCCCCCCCCCCCCCCCATCCCCGGGAATGCGGGCCGGCCCAGGTGCTCTGTATCCAGCTAGGGTCCAAGGGAGGTGAGGGACAGTGACACGGGGGTCGGGGGTCGGGCATCGGAACGGGGCCTTAGCCCGAGATTCATCCTTGCGGCTCCGGAGGCGGCACTGATTCCCCCACTCACCCGGTCCACTCCTGGGTCCGGGCGAGGGTTAAAACTCCATGGGGTGTGGGCAGAACGGCCGCCGGACACAGAGAGCGGTAGACAAAATTGCTGGAGAAATGCTTGAGTCTGAAGAAGGGTCAAGCTCAGATATAGATGCCGCCTCACCCACTGAGTTTCTCACGCGTGTGGTTAATAGTGTGCGATGGGCTTAAGCCAATTAAATTGCTCATTCTCTATGGGGAACCCACCGACAAAAAAACTATTCTCATTGGTGAGTGTGGAGGAGTGTGATTTTATTTATCTATATTACTAAAATTCTGATCTAGACTGTTTTTGGCTTGCTGTGGTGTGATTGCCAAGAAAACGCTGCCATCTACGGCCGTCATTTTTCGCCAGCTCGCTCAGAGCCCCCCTCTGCCTTTCTGTACCAGAGGATTTTTCCCACCGATGAAAAATCAGAGCGATATTAATGTTTTAAAACATTCGCCATTCTCTCTGCTGCCCCTGCTGGAGGGAGGGGGAGGGACTATAAAGCCAGGAAGTGGTGTGCCTCACTCAGTCTCTGCAAAATAGAGGAAGCCAGAGGTTCACGTCTCTCTGAGCTCTGAATAGCACTGAACACATGTCTACTCAACTGTGAGTGCCCTTAATGTGGTTTGGAAATGAAAATATGTTTGGTTTGAAGTTAAAAGGCACCACTGGAAATGGTGGCTCGGGTGCTTTGGGCTGAAGTTAAAAGGCACGACTGCAAAAGGTGGCTTGGGTGCTTTGGGTTGAAGTTAAAAGGCACTACTGCAAATGGTGGCTTGAGTGCATTGGGCTGAAGTTAAAAGGCACTACTGCCAATGGTGGCTTGGTTGCTTTGGGCAACTTCCTGTTTGCATTGTATATTGATTTTAGATAAAATGCTACCACTTACGGCTGTGATTTTTGGCCATCTTACTCAGTCCCCCTCCGCTCAGCAGGTGCAGAGGATTCTTCCAATCAATGAAAAAATGTTTAAAAAATGTTGAGCATCTCTCTCCTATCAATCACACCATGAAGGCCACACCTTTTCAGGTGGGAGGGGGAGGGGTTATAAAACCCAGAAGTGTGGGTGTGGCTCAGTCTCTGCATGATGGGGGAGGGAGAGATCACGACTCTGTCTGAGCTGTGAATCAACTGAACACACTGAATGTCTACTTGTTCTTCTTCTTGCGTATGGCGTGGGCAGCCTGAAGTTGTAAGACAACTTGTTCTGTTTGATCTTCTGTTTGTGCACGCCAGGTTGATTGCATTCGTCAAAATAGGATGGCCGACGTGAAGGTTGTAATCTCCCACCCCAAATGTCTACTGAACTGTGTTTTGTGTGATTTTTATGGTGGCTTTCTGGTGGTTTCACCCTGCTTGAAATGGTATGAAGCTGCATTTGAATGTGGTGGCCTTGCACCCTGCTTGAAATGGTATGAAACTGCACTTAAATTTGGTGGCCTTGCATCCTGCTTGAAGTGGAATGAAACTGCACTTGAATGTGGTGGCCTTGCACCCTGCTTGAAGTTGTAGGAAACTGCACTTGAATTTGGGGGCCTTCGATCCAGCTTGGAGTGGTATGAATCTGCACTTGAATTTGGTGGCCTTGGATCCAGCTTGAAGTGGTATGAAACTACACTTGAATTTGGTGGCCTTGGATCCAGCTTGAAGTGGTATGAAACTGCACTTGAATTTGGGGGCCTTGCACCCTGCTTGAAAAGGTAGGAAAATTGATTTTAATTTGGTGTCCTTGCACCCTGGTTGAAATGGAATTTCAAAAAATAGCCATGAGTCAACTGCCAGCCCACCAGCCGTGAGTGAGCTGCCAGTACATCAGGCTTGAGGGAGTGAGGTGTCACCCCAACAACCCATACCAGCACTCCAGAAAGCCCGCCCACTGGCCACCAATATTGGAATTGGTGGAGAGGTGGAATATTGCGTCGGGAGACCAGCCCTACCGTGTGAACATGGGACCCAACGGGTCCCACTTAGTCTAGTACATAATATTATTCCATTTTCTGTTAGTCAATCAATCAGTTTTAATTCCATATTTCCAAAATCTGCAGGTTTATTTTTGTTTTTTAATTGATGTCAAATTCACTGTACCGACTCTTCAGAGATGTCTCCCTTGAAATGTTGCTCCCGTCTCTCTGACTGGAATTCCCGTTCTCTATTGCCTTTGTCTTCTCTCTCTGACCAAAAATGATAACCCAGTTTCCGCCACAGATGCTGCCTGACCTGCTGAGCGTTTCTCACTTTCATTGTTGATTTCTAGCATCTGCTTTTTCTTGCACTTCACTTTGAATATAACTTTAATGTGATGGGCATTTCCTTGTTGCAGGTCATGGAGGCCCAGCTGACAACAGGACTCGAGGAATATTGTCAGTGCGGGCTCTGCAACAAGCCGGCAACAAGTCCAAAGCTCCTCGAGTGCCTTCATACCTTTTATGCAGGTTGTCTGGAGCGCGAATCCAATGGGAGCGATGTCACCTGTCCCATCTGCGAAATGGTGACCAAGAAAGGTCTCTCTTCCCTGCCAGACAATATATTTGTGTCAAACTTGCAGAACTGTGTGAGAAAGCAGCACCAAATATTTCATGAATGGTGGTATTTTTAAATTACTCTACATTATTTATTAACTAGAGTAATTTAAAAATCACCTTCAAAAGCCGTGAGCGCTGACAACCGGAAGCATTTTGCGTAGGGGAGAAAAAAGTAAATAGTTTATTTTTATATTAAAAGTTGGTTTTTCGGGAGGCTTTAATAATATTTTTATGTTGCGAAATGGGGTCTAAAAAAATGTATGAACAAACAGTATTTTTCCTCCCGACTTCACCGCTAACCGCAACGTTCCAATCCACCGCATTCCACTAAAAGCCACTCGCTAGTTGATTTAAATGGCCATTAATTTACAGGCACAAAACACTAAATTCCTTCCATTTGGCCTAGAAATTCATGAAAATGAGATTTAAAAATTATGTTATATTGTGGATTATTGTGTGAATGTTATTTGGACACTTAGGCAATTTAAAAAAAGTTTATCTTTTCTTAAGAAATGGATAGATGTTTAGATCTACTCATTGAATTTTGTAATTAGCTACAATTAGATAACTAACTAATTATATGCTTTAATTTCAGGTCATCCAAGTAAGATTGTTTCATATTTGTTTCAGAATGCTTCAATCTATAATAAGTGAAAATTTCATTGAGTTCTATTAATTTTTAAGAAAGTTATGGGCTTTTAACTGATCCAGATCACAGCTTTTGAGTTAAGTCAATTGAAAGGCAATGGGGAACAAGATGCTAATTTCCGAGTATGAAAATGGCCATAACTTTCATAATACTGAAGATATGAAAGTGAATTAGGTGTCAAATTAATCTTCTTTTTATGCTTTATCTGATGGGATAAATTGCAGACTTGATTTTTAAAATCTCAAAATGTTGTAACATTGCTACTCACAGAACCTCATATTCCATTTGGGTAGCCTACAACCCAATGTTATGAACATTGAATTCTCCAAATTGAAGTATATTCTCCATTTACATTCTCTCTTTCCTTGGTCCCAACCTCTCCCACCCCTCCCCACCCAGGTGCACAGTCTTTCCTGCTGATATCCTGCCACTTTTCCCCTATATCCCTCACTGGCTTTACATTTCACTCCTCTTCTCCCCATTTGTTTAATATTCATCTTCACTTACTCCACCTGTGTGCCAGCACACCCCCTCACCTGTAGCAACATCACTTGCCAGGCTTTATCCTGCTTTCACCTTTTTTCTAAGTGTCTTTCCTCCCTCCTCCCCACTACAATCAGTTGGAAAAAGGGCCTGACCCAAAAAGTCTCCTATTCATTCCATGTACTAAAGCTGTCTAAACCGCGGAGTTATTCCTGCACGTTTTGTTTGACATAATACTCCAAGTGTGCTATAACCAATGTTTGTGCAGTTATAGCATCAAGTCCCAACTTTTGTGCTCAGTTTCCTGCCCGATGAAGGCCTTCTTCACCATGTCTACCACAATCCTCTTGTCTCCCTGTTCTATAACAATCCCCAGAGCCCTGTTCCAGTTTATCTTGCCAAAGTGCCACAGTCATGTGTCAACTACACTTGTCACAGTTAAATTTCATCAATTAATCCTTGTTTCACATTCTCAGTTCTAGATCCTCACTCTTGCTACACCATCAATTTCCCTGAAATAGTGATAAAGCACAACATTTATATCTTCCAGAAAGCAATTGTGACATTGTCAGTTGTCGGCAGTGAGCGGCGAGAAGATCTTTAACAAGTACATCTTGCCTAGTAAGCCCATCTCGGAAGGTGCGTTCGCCATTAACGGATTTCAAGTCTTGGATGGGGTCCTGTATCTTCGAGGGGAATCTCTGCAAGCCAGCAGTGTTCAGGACACCTTGGAAGCTTTCCTCCACTTCCTGCAGTCCCTGGCCTCACCTCTGATAATAGGGCATAACATCTGGAAGTTTGATGCTCCTATTCTTTTACGAGTTTTGCAAGAGCTCTCCATGAAAGATCAGTTTGACAGTTGTATAACTGGATTCTTAGATACTCTCTTTCTTGCCAAGGTCGTTGTTCCCAGGTCAGAGGTCAGTAGTTATAGGCAAAGTGAATTAGTGAAAGTGTTTCTTAAGAAAGGTTATAACGCTCACAATGCTGTGGAAGATGCAAAAAGTTTGCAGGAGCTGTATTCTGTCCTAAAATTCACTCCAGAACAAAAGAAGAGCAGTCAGTTTTCATTCTCCCAGCTTGAATGCCATGTGTCTTTGCGGCCCCTACTCAAAAATTTTTTTAAAAAAAAATAAAAAAATTCTCTCAGTTAGCTGATAAACTGGCGATGCAGGGAGTAAGCTTCAAGAAGCTGCAATCAACGCATCAACAAGATGGGGAGGCAGGGCTGAAGAACTTCCTCCGGTCTCTGGGTCACATTGAACCCAGTTACATCAGGCTCTCGTGGTTTTTTATGAAGTGAAGAGTGCAGTTGTATTGAACCTTTGAAGTTGATTGGTATAACTCAGTAACAGAGACTGTGTATTCCTCTCAATGTGCATGATCCGCTTACTTAGAGCTGAATTGCCCTCTGCAGCTATTTTTACCTAATTACCCTTCAAGCACAAAATCAAGATGCTGGAGAAACTCAGCGCGTCAGGCAGAATCATGTTCCCACCACAGATGCTGCTTGACAGTTGAGTTACTCCAGCAGTTTTCTGCTCAAGATTCCAGCACCTGCAGTCTCTCGTGTCATTCATAATAATGTATTTTCTATCTATATGAAATGAAAATGTAACTATGTGGATCTTCAATAAATAATATTTTATAATCATGACTTGATTACTGACTATGCTCCAAGACAAGCACAGTATATGAGAGAAATAGGTTTGTGGTATTCCGCACAAAAATATACCTGGGAGGCACGGTGGTGTCCTTGAAGGTTGTAATCGGTCGTATCGTGGCCAATCATTAGAATTACAGAAGCCAAATGGAATTCTTTCTTCGGACTGATGAAGTTACTGACGTGCTAGGAACAGTTACAGAGGCACAGGTTTGTATCAGAGACTATTATTATTCTTCAGGCAGTGAAATTAAAAAATCCTGCAGATTCTGAAAATCTGAAATATAACCTGCAGGTCAGGCAACAGCTCTGGAAAGAAACTGTTAATGGTTCAGGTTGGAGACCATTGTCAGAAATGGGAAAGACAGAAAACAAGGTTGTTTTCCAACATGGAAAGTGTGGGGGAGGAATTAATACGTCAAAGTGAATATCCAGCACAAACCTAGATAATGCTGGAATTACTCAACAGGTCAGGCTGGGATGGGACATGGAAAATATAGATGGTCAAATATCCTTCATCAGAGCTGAATGGTAGACAAAAGAAGCTTGGTAATCTGCAAGGAGTGTGTGGAGAGGGGATGTCTATGAGAGGGTGTAACCAGGGTGACATGGAGAGAAGAAGGTGATCTCATTGATGAGCGAATGCAAGCAGGTAGAGAATGTGAACATAGACCACGAATGCAGACAAAATGTGAGAGTTAGAGCCCTCCCTGACTTGGCCCTCTCTAGGGCCCAGTGTGCGCACATTCTCACTGGTTGACCAAATCCTGACGTGGTGGTATTTAGTCATTAATTAAGTGGTGGTATTTAGTCATTAATTAATTATAAATGGTTTGATAGCTTACAAAACACGGTGGTAAGGAAGGTTGAAAATGAGTAGATGTGAGGGATCAGATCAGGAAAGCTGAGGGAGGACAGGATAGAGATGGTTAGGATGGGATTGTTCCCAGCATAAGTCAGTACTTTCATCAGAGATGAATGGGAACAGGGTGATCAGGGAGCTGGTTGGGCATCAACACAGGGTGCAGCGGAGGGGGTGGGAGAAAAGAGTATGGGATGTCAGGAGGGTTGGAATGAGTTGGGTCTAAACAGGATTGGATCATTATTAGAGATGGGGACTGAGGTGAATGGGAATCTGGGGGATGGACAGATGCTTTTCTGCAGATGCTGGAGGATGGGATCAGCCGGTCAGGCTGGAGGTAGTCTCGCAATTTTAAGAAAAGCACCCCGACTCCGCCCTTTCACTTTCGTTTCTCATTCTGCTGGTCGGGGAGAGCGCCCGGTCTCGGCAGCAGCGGAGGGAGGCAGGACAGGGGCCCCTCGCAGGTGACAGGCAGCTCAGACGACCCTTCGCCGCTGCCACCGTCCGACTCTTTCCTCACCCCCGTCTCTCCGGGCCAGGTCGGAGGCGCAGAGTAACAGAGTCAAGGACTTGGAGGTGAGATAAAATGGCGAGCCGTTTATCGGGGCCAGGAAACTGTTACAAAGTGAGCAAGGATTCAGTGGCAGCGAATGCAGCGCATCCCCGCAGACGCTGCCCGACCCGTGGAGTGTTCCCAGTAGCTTCTGTTTGCTCAGATTTCCAGCTTTTGATTATTCTATATGATTATGGCTGATCATCCAAAATCATTACCTCTTTCCGGTTTTTCCCCATATCCCTTGAATCCCTTAACCTTAAGAGCTAAATGTAGTGCTCTTGAAAATATCAAAATTAACCACTTTATTCTTTATTTCATAATGAGGAAACAGTCTTTTTTTTAAATTAATTAGAAGCAATTACATAATGAAAAGGTGCGTGTTCATTGTTGACATAATATAAATCATTTTGTTCATTGTAGATATACATAAGCAGTATTATTTATATTAATGATTGCATAATAATTGTGCTTTATATTATTTTTTTCAATTTTTTATGAAGATTGAAAATAGTAGAGAAAGATTAAACAAAAATATATATATATAAAAAGTTGGGAAAGAATAGAATGTTCTACTGATTTTGCATCTTTGGAGATATATCCGCGTTTTATGAAATGTACTACTTCATCTATTCTTTGATTCTGGTTTCAGTCGGGTTCTCGTACCGAACCAGTTTGCTCATTCAAGTATTCAATAAATGGGGACCATATTATTTTAAATAGTTCTTGTTTGTCCATTAAGACAAATATTATTCTTTCCAAATATAGGGTCTCCGACATTTCTGTGGTCCACATTTTAATTGTGGGGGTTATAGAGCCTTTCCAAAATTTTAATATTAATTTTTTCCCAATTATTAAACTATAATCAATAAAAGTTCTTTGATTCGAAGTAATGAATTGATTTGGTTTCGTTATTCTTAATATTATTAATTTTGAGTGTGGAACCAGTTTGATATTGACGACTTCTGAGATTATCTTAAAAATTTCCATCCAAAAATTATTAATTTTTAAACTTACGAATGTGTGGGTTATAGAAACATAGAAACATATAAATTAGGTGCAGGAGTAGGCCATTCGGCCCCTCGAGCCTGCACAGCCATTCAATATGATCATGGCTGATCATCCAACTCAGTATCCCGTACCTGCCTTCTCTTCATACCCTCTGATCCCCTTAGCCACAAGGGCCACATCTAACTCCCCCTTAAATATAGCCAATGAACTGGCCTCAACTACCCTCTGTGGCAGAGAGTTCCAGAGACCCACCACTCTGTGTGTGAAAAAAGTCCTTCTCATCTCGGTCCTAAAGGATTTCCCCCTTATCCTTAAGCTGTGACCCCTTGTCCTGGACCTCCCCAACATCGGGAACAATCTTCCTACATCTAGCCTGTCCAACCCCTTAAGAATTTTGTAAGTTTCTATAAGATCCCCTCTCAATCTCCTAAATTCTAGAGAGTATAAACTGAGTCTATCCAGTCTTTCTTCATAAGACAGTCCTGACATCCCAGGAATCAGTCTGGTGAACCTTCTCTGCACTCCCTCTATGGCAGTAATGTCCTTCCTCAGATTTGGAGACCAGAACTGTACGCAATACTCCAGGTGTGGTCTCACCAAGACCCTATACAACTGAAGTAGAACCTCCCTGCTCCTATACTCAAATCCTTTTGCTATGAAAGCTAACATATCATTCGCTTTCTTCACTGACTGCTGCACCTGCATGCCTACTTTCAATGACTGGTGTACCATGACACCCAGGTCGCGCTGCATCTCCCCTTTTCCTAATTGGCCACCATTTAGATAATAGTCTGCTTTCCTATTTTTGCCACCAAAGTGGATAACATCACATTTATCCACATTATACTGCATCTGCCAAACATTTGCCCACTCACCCAGCCTATCCAAGTCACCTTGCAGTCTCCTAGCATCCTCCTCACAGCTAACACTGCCCCCCAGCTTAGTGTCATCCGCAAACTTGGAGATATTGCCTTCAATTCCCTCATCCAGATCATTAATGTATATTGTAAATAGCTGGGGTCCCAGCACTGAGCCTTGCGGTACCCCACTAGTCACTGCCTGCCATTGTGAAAACGACCCGTTTACTCCTACTCTTTTCTTCCTGTTTGCCTGGCCAGTTCTCTATCCACATCAATACTGAACCCCCAATGCCGTATGCTTTAAGTTTATATACTAATCTCTTGTGTGGGACCTTGTCGAAAGCCTTCTGGAAGTCCAGATACACCACATCCACTGGTTCTCCCCTATCTACGCTACTAGTTACATCCTCGAAAAATTGCACAAGATTCGTCAGACATGATTTACCTTTCGTAAATCCATGCTGACTTTGTCCAATGATTTCACCACTTTCCAAATGTGCTGCTATCCCATCTTTAATAACTGACTCTAGCAGTTTCCCCACTACCGATGTTAGACTAACTGGTCTGTAATTCCCCATTTTATCTCTCCCTCCCTTCTTAAAAAGAGGGGTAACATTTGCTAAATGCCAATCCTCAGGAACTACTCCAGAATTTAAAGAGTTTTGAAAGATTATCACTAATGCATCCACTATTTCCGGAGCTACTTCCTTAAGTACTCTGGGATGCAGCCTCACTGGCCCTGGGGATTTATCGACCTTTAATCCATTCAATTTACCCAACACCACTTCCCGACTAACCTGGATTTCACTCAAGTCCTCGTTTGACCCGCGGTCCCCTGCTATTTCTGGCAGATTATTTATGTCTTCCTTAGTGAAGACGGAACCAAAGTAGTTATTCAATTGGTCCACCATATCCTTGTTCCCCATGATCAACTCTCCTGTTTCTGACTGCAAGGGACCTACATTTATTTTAACTAATCTCTCTTCACATATCTATAAAAACCTTTGCAGTCAGTTTTTATGTTCCCTGCCAGTTTTCTTTCATAATCTATTTTTCCTTATCTAATCAAGCCCTTTGTCCTCCTCTGCTGGTCTCTGAATTTCTCCCAGTCCTCTGGTATGCTGCTTTTTCTGGCTACTTTGTACGCATCACCCTTTGCTTTGATACTATCCCTGATTTCCCTTGTTATCCACGGATGCACTACCTCCCCTGATTTATTATTTTGCCAAACTGGGATGAACAATTTTTGTCGTTCATCCATGCAGTCTTTAAATGTCTTCCATTGCGTATCCACCGTCAACCCTTTTAGAATTGATTGCCAGTCAATCTTGGCCAATTTACGTCTCATACCCTCAAAGTTACCTTTCTTAAATTCAGAACCATTGTTTCTGAATTAACAATGTCACTCTCCATCCTAATGAAGAACTCGACCATATTATGGTCACTCTTGCCCAAGGGGGCACGCACTACAAGACTGCTAACTAACCCTTCCTCATTACTCAATATCCAGTCTAAAATAGCCTGCTCTCTCGTTGGTTCTTCTACATGTTGATTTAGATAACTATCCCGCATACATTCCAAAAAATCCTCTTCCTCAGCGCCCCTGCCAATTTGATTCACCCAATCTATATGTAGATTGAAGTCACCCATTATAACTGTTTTGCCTTTGTCGCACGCATTTCTAATTTCCTGTTTGATACCATCCTCAACTTCACTACTACTGTTAGGTGGCCTGTATACAACTCCCACTAGCGTTTTCTGCCCCTTAGTGTTTCGCAGCTCTACCCATACCGATTCCACATGCTCCAAGCTAATGTCCTTCCTTTCCATTGTGTTAATCTCCTCTCTAACCAGCAACGCTACCCCACCTCCTTTTCCTTTCTCTCTATCCCTCCTGAATATTGAATATCCCTGGATGTTCAGCTCCCAGCCTTGGTCACCCTGGAGCCATGTCTCCTTGATCCCAACTATATCATACTCATTAATAGCTATCTGCACGTTCAACTCATCCACCTTATTACGAATACTCCTTGCATTGAGACACAAAGCCTTCAGGCTTGTTTTTACAACGCTCTCACCCCTTATACAATTAGGTTAGGTTAGCCTCTAAGTGTTGACATTTATCACAAATAGGGGAAACACTTGGAAAAATTCTATTCAGTTTTGTTTTTGAATAATGCAATCTATGTAATACTTTAAATTGTATTAAAGAATGTCTAGTATTTAACGAACAGTGATGTGGTAGCGGTGTGGAATGAGCTTCCAGTGGAAGTGGTGGCGGCAGGTTCGTTGGTATCATTTAAAAATAAATTGGATAGGCATATGGATGAGAAGGGTATGGAGGGTTATGGTATGAGTGCAGGCAGGTGGGACTAAGGGAAAAAAGTTGTTCGGCACGGACTTGAAGGGCCGAGATGGCCTGTTTCCGTGCTGTAATTGTTATATGGTTATATGGTATATGCTGTAAGCTTTCATCCCAAATTTCTGGTCTAATTGTTTGACCTAATTCATTTTCCCATGATTGCCTATATAAATCCGTCTTTGGAGCATCGCTATCTAATAAAATACTATAAATATAGGGTATCAATTTTTCTGTGTTCGGGTGTTTATTCAAACATTCATCAAAAAATTCTATCTTTCTAAATCTATATTAATTTGTATTTGACTTAACATAGTCTCTGATTTGTAAATATCTAAAGTAATCCTTTGATTGAAGCCCATAAATTTGTTGTAATTCCTGAAATGAGAGAAATGTATTTTTCCTATAGAGATCACCCATCTTTGTAATTCCATGGTTTTTCCATTGTAAAAAACCCTTATCCATCCATGAGGGTTTAAATGCTGCGTTGTTTACAATAGGAAGAGATAGTGGTATATAATCCAATTTTAATGTTTTCTTTATTTGTTTCCAAGTGCGTATTCCACTGTCTATTATAGGGTTTTCTGTATAGGTTTTTTTGCTTAATTTGGTAATAGCAAATAGAATTGACCCAATTTCAAAAGGTAAACAATCTTCTTTTTCCTTTTTTAACCAGTCTGGTTGTTTATCCAATTCTTCCAACCAAAAGTTCATATTCTTAATATTAACTGCCCAGAAATAAAACATAAAATTCGGCCTCCATTTACTTTTGATTTACATAAATGTTTCTTGTTTATTCTATGGTTCTTATAATCCCATATAAAATTGGTGACTATAGAATCAACGTTTTAAAAAAATTTTTTTGGGAGATATATTGGGATTAATTGAAAAAGATATAATAGTTGCGGGAGAAAAATCATTTTTATCGCATTAATTCTACCCATCATTGAAATGGGTAATGTTTTCCAATACAAAATATTCTTATTTAATTGGTTCAGTAAAGGCGGAAAAATAGATTTAAATAAAGAAGTATACCTCTTTGGTACATAGATTCCAAGATATTTAAGTTTTTCTTTTAGTATTTTAAAAGGAAATTGTTGTAAAATATGTGGGTTACTTTCCATTATTGGCATAATTTCGCTTTTGTTCCAATTAATTCTGTATCCTGAAAACGAGCCACATTCAGTTATTAAATTTAGTGAATTTGGGATACTAACTTCAGGTTTAGTAATGTAAACTAATACATCATCTGCGTATAATGAGATTTTATTTTCCGTATTTTTGGTTTTATACCCATTTATTTCAGGATTGGACCTCACGCTTTCTGCTTATGGTTCTATTACCAGTGCAAATAATAACGGGGATAATGGTCATCCTTATCTAAAACCTCTGGATAAATTAAATTTAGTTGATAACATTTGATTTGTTGATATTCTAGCTGTTGGATTAGTATATGGAAGTTTTATCCATGTACTAAACTAAACGCCCAGTTGAAAAATTTTCATAACCAAAAATAAATAGGGCCACTCCACCTGGTCAAAAGCTTTCTCAGCTTTAATTAAATAATTGCTAGGTCTTTGTAGGTATGTTGCAAAACTTACCTTGAGCAGCGCTGCAGTTCTGCCGCTCCCCGTGTGCGCGACTTTGGCGCCTTTCAGAGGGGGGCGGGCTTAAAGTGCCGTTTTTCGACAGACTGGGATAATCGATGAATGTCGGGCGATTTTGTTGCGGAAGAAAAATCGCTCCGACATTTCATCAATGAAGGTATTTTTAAATTACTCTAAATTATTTGTTAACTAGAGTAATTTAAAAATCACCTTCAAAAGCCGTGAGCGCAGACAACCGGAAGGATTTTTCGTAGGGGAGAAAAAAAGGTAAATAGTTTATTTTTATATTAAAAGTTGGTTTTTCGGGAGGCATTAATAATATTTTTATGTTGCGAAATGGGGTCCCAAAAAATGTATGAACAAACAGTATTTTTCCTCCCAACTTCACCGCTAACCGCAACGTTCTAATCCACCGCATTCCAGTAAAACCGACTCACTAGTTGATTTAAATGGCCATTAATTTACAGGAATCAAACACTAAATTCCTTCCATTTGGCCCAGAAATTCATGAAAATGAGATTTAAA
Source organism: Raja brachyura (assembly GCA_963514005.1). Next base: position 15,364,904 of record OY740808.1, read on the forward strand.
AATTATGTTATATTGTGGATTATTGTGTGAATGTTATTTGGACACAGGCAATTTAAAAAAAGTTTATCTTTTCTTAAGAAATGGATAGATGTTTAGATCTACTCATTGAATTTTGTAATTAGCTACAATTAGATAACTAACTAATTATATGCTTTAATTTCAGGTCATCCAAGTAAGATTGTTTCATATTTGTTTCAGAATGCTTCAATCTATAATAACTGTAAATTTCATTGAGTTCTCTTAATTTTTAAGAAAGTTATGGGCTTTTAACTTTTCCAGATCACAGCTTTTGAGTTAAGTCAATTGAAAGGCAATGGGGAGCAAGATGCTAATTTCCGAGTGTGAAAATGGCCATAACTTTCTTAATACTGAAGATATGAAAGTAAATTAGGTGTCAAATTAAACTTTTTTTTATGCTTTATCTGATGGGATAAATTACAGACTTGATTTTTAAAATCTCAAAATTTTGTAACATTGCTAGTCTTTGGTAATATATCTTTTTGAGTATATAATATTGAATAACCGTCTCGGGTTGTATGAAGAATAACTTTTTGGTATAAATCCTGTTTGATCCGGGTGTATTAATTTATTAATCACTATACTTAATCTTTGTGCTAGGATTTTAGTTAATATTTTCTGATCAGTGTTTAACAGAGCTATAGCTCTATATGATCCTGGATCATCTAGATCCTTATCTATTTTTGGTATAAGTGTTATAATAGATTCATTTAACGTTTCTGGTAATTTTTGTTGTGTATAGATATGTTTGTACAATGTCTTTAAATGCGGAACAATCAAATCATAAAATGTTTTATAAAATTCCGAGCCAATGCCATCTGGTCCCGGTGATTTACCATTTTTTAATGATCTGATAGACTCTTCAATTTCTTTTACTGTTATTTCCGCGTCTAATAATTCTCTATCTTTCAAATCTAACCCTTTAAGATTGCATTTTTGTAAAAATGCTTCTATCTCTGTCTGGTTATCTATAGTTTTAGCAGAATAAAGATTTTGATAGTATTGTAAAAATCTCTCGTTAATATCCTTAGGTTGTACTAATGATTCTCCTTTGTCTGATTTAATCCTATGTATTGTTTTTTCCCCGTCGAGTTTCCGTAATTGACGCGCTAATAGTTTTTGAGGTTTATCTCAAGATATGTAATTCAAAATATAATTGTTTAGTATATTGATAAAATTTAACAACTTGATCTGAATATATTTTATTTAATTTGTATTTCAAAGCTTCAATTTTATTATGTTTTATCGTAGTTGGTGTAGTCGCATTCTCTATGTCTAGTTGTTTAATTTCTCTCTCCAATGTCTGTTGCATCTCCCGATTCTTTTTATTATAAAATGCTTGGGAAGAAATCACGGCTCTCCGCGTAAATGCTTTAAATGTTTCCCATAGTAAAGAAGGAGAAGTTTCAGGGCTATCGTTTGTTTCAAAGAACATATTAATCTGTTTAGTAAGATATCCCTGAATTTTGCGGGTTAAGTCTCCATTGTCTCTGTTTCTCCGTACTTCCATTTATTTTAATCATAAATGTTAAAGGGGCATGATCCGAAATTATAATATTAGGGTATTTTGAATTATATGTAAATGGAATTAGCTTAGAATCCACCCAAAAATAATCTATTCTTGAATATGTTTTATGTACCGCTGAATAAAATGAATATTCTCTTCCAGTTGGGTTTTCTATTCTCCAGACATCTTTGATATTACTAGTATCTATATATGCATTTAATAAATCACTGGAGTGAGATATTGTTTTCCGTTGTCTTGATGACCTATCTAAATAGGGATCTAATGTACAATTTAAGTCTCCTCCAATTATTAAATTATGTTGGGCTAATTCCAGAATTGTATTAAATATTTTCTTAAAAAACAAAGGGCTATCAAAATTCGGTCCATAAACATTAATAAGAGTCATTTTTTGTGCATATAGTTCACCTCGTATTATAATATATCTACCATTACTGTCCGTTATTGTTGATATATGTTTAAAAGGTACCCGTTTACGGATTAGTATTGCAACACCTCTGGATTTGTGTGTAAATGAAGAGTAATATGCGTTATCAATCCATTTAGCTTTCAATCTATGTTCTGCATCCTTTTTTAAGTGAGTTTTTTGGAGAAAAATTACATCTGTTTTAAGTGCTTTTAAATGTGCTAGTGCTTTACCTCTCTTAATTGGTTCATTGATACCTTTAACATTCCAGCTACAAAATGTTATACCTTCACCCCCGGTCTTCATATTTAAGTCTTGCATCTTTTGTTTAGGGAGGTCGATAAGAGAGCACATGGTTCAGCTCGACAAGCCCCACCTTACTCCCGAACCTCGAATAGATGAATCCTAAATCCCATTGATATTTCTTACGTATATATCTCCATTGACAAAGCTCATGCTTCTATTCTAATTTAAAGTTATAATAAAGTATTATATTTTAAAAAGGATAGGTTAAAAGGTTAGTGGTGTGCAAAAAGAAAGAAAAAACTACATCTATTAGTAAACAGTCTTCTAACATCCACCCTGTTAAGCTTCTTAAAATCTTAGATGTATCAATAAGATTACTTACCATAATATTCTACGCTTTACTTTTTTTGTCTGCATTAGACATCATTACAATCCCCACATTATATTCCATTTGCCAAAGTTTTGCCCACTCATGCAACCTATTGCAGGGCTGCCAACATTGGGTGTGTCCCTCTCCCACGGTAGGAAGCTTTTGCATTTTTCAGTTCGAAATTGTGGAATCTGGTGCATTCTTTTAACTTACACTCGATGCAACATTTATGCTTCAAATTGGATTAGGTGTGAATAAGGTTAGGCTAAATTACATTCCGAATTACTTTCCACAGTAGAGCCAGGCTCTGATCAACAGGTGCAGCACATGAATGACCTTAGTATATTCATATATGGAAATCAGATTATAATTCGTATATAGAGCTGTTATGCATATATAGAGAAACAAAAACATAGAAACGAGGCTAGAGGAGTCAGACTTCCATCACTATTCTGCACAAATAAATCAATTAACCTTACCCTTTGACTATAGAAACAAGATGAAAATAATGACATGTATTCAACCGTATATGGTTCAATAAAATTAAGATATATATGTGAAACTTATATATGGAAACAGGCCCTTCGGCCCACCAAGACGACATTGACCGCAATCTATCATACACCGGTTGTATCCTACACGCCAGCGACAATTTACAGAAGCCTATTAACCTACAAACCTGCACTTCTTTCAGATGTGGGAGAAACCGGAATTTCCACAAAAAACCTTGTGGTCATAAGGAGTATGGACAAATACTGTACAGACAGCACCCGTAGTCAGGATCCAATCTGGGTCTGTGGTGCTGCAAGGCATTTCCCTCTCTCCCCCCCCCCCCCCCGGGAATGTGAGCTGGCCTAGGTGCTCTGTGTCCAGCTAGGGTCTGAGGGAGGTGAGGGACAGTGATCCGGGGGGGCGTCGGAGCGGCGCCTTAGCCCGAGATTCATCCCCGTGGCTCCGGAGGTGGCACCGACACCCCCACTCACCTGGTCCTGGCTCCGGGTGAGGGTTAAAACTCCATGCGATGTGGACAGAGCGGCCTCCGGACACAGAGAGCCGCCGGAGGTGAGGGTGGGTGCCTGGGAGGTGTGAGCGGTGCCTCAGGGGGCGGAGCTGGGATCACTGCCCTGTCTCACCTATCACACCATCTGCATGTGAATGCGGGTGAGGCAGCATCTATAGAACGGTAGACAAAAATGCTGGAGAAATGCTTGAGTCTGAAGAAGGGTCAAACTCAGACATAGATGCTGCCTCACCCACTGAGTTTCTCCCGCATTTTTGTCTGCATTGCCATTTTAAATAGTGTGCAATGGGCTTAATCCAATTAAATTGCTCGTTCTTTATGGGGAACCCGCTGACACAAAAACTATTCTCATTGGTGAGTGTGGAGGAGTGTGACTTATCTATATTAGTAAAATTCTAATCTTTGGCTCGCTGTGCTGTGATTTCCGAGAGAATGCTGCCACCTACAGCCGTCATTTTCGGCCAGCTCGCTCAGAGCCCCCCCTCTCGCCTTTCTGGATGATAGGATTTTTCCCACCGATGAAAAATCAGAGAGATATTCATGTTTTTTAAAAATTCGCCATTCTCTCTGCTGCCCCTGCTGGAGGGAGGGGGCGCGATTATAAAACCAGGAAGTGGTGTGCCTCTCTCAGTCTCTGCAAGATAGAGGAAGCCACAGGTTCACGTCTCTCTGAGCTCTGAACACATGTCTACTCAACTGTGAGAGTCCCTAATGTGGTTTGAAAATGAAAATATGGTTGGTTTGAAGTTAAAAGACACTACTGCAAATGGTTGCTTGGGTGCTTTGGGCTGAAGTTAAAAGGCACGACTGCAAATGGTGGCTTGGGTGCTTTGGGCTGAAGTTAAAAGGCACTACTGCAAATGGTGGCTTGGGTGCTTTGGGCTGAAGTTAAAAGGCACGACTGCAAATGGTGGCTTGGGCGCTTTGGGCTGAAGTTAAAAGGCACTACTGCAAATGGTGGCTTGGGTGCATTGGGTTGTAGTTAAAAGGCACTACTGCTAATGGTGGTTTGGGTGCTTTGGGCAACTTCCTGTTTGCACTGTATATTGATTTTAGATAAAAAGCTATCACTTACAGCTGTGATTTTTGGCCATTTTACTCAGTCCCCCTCCGCTCAGCAGGTGCAGAGGATTCTTCCCATCAATGAAAAATAAAAGAGTTATTAGTGTTTAAAAAATGTTAAAAAATCTCTCTCCTGTCAATCACACCATGAAGGCCAAACCTTTTCTGGGGGAAGGGGTTATAAAAACCGGAAGTGTGGGTGTGGCTCAGTCTCTGCATGATGGGGGAGGGAGAAGTCACCACTCTGTCTGAGCTGTGAATCAACTGAACACACTGAATGACTACTTCTTCTTCTTGCATGCACAGTCTGAAGTTGTAAGACAACTTGTTCTGTTTGATCTTCTGTTTGTGCACGCCAGTTTGATTGCATTCGTCGAAACTGGATGGACGACGTGAAGGTTGCAATCTCCCACCCCGAAAGTCTACTGAACTGTGTTTCGTGATTTGTGTGATTTTATAGTGGTTTTCTGGTGGTTTCACCCTGCTTGAAATGGTATGAAACTGCATTTGAATGTGGTGGCCTTGCGCCCTGCTTGAAATGGTATGAAACTGCATTTGAATGTGGTGGTCTTGCGCCCTGCATGAAATGGTATGAAACTGCATTTGAATGTGGTGGCGTTGCACCTGCATGAAATGGTATGAAGCTGCATTTGAATTTGGTGGCCTTGCACCCTGCTTGAAGTGGAATGAAACTGCACTTGAATTTGGTGACCTTGCACCCTGCTTGAAGTGGTATGAAACTGCACTTGAATTTGGTGGCTTTGCACCCTGCTTGAAGTGGTAGGAAACTGCATTTGAATTTGGTGGCCTTGCACCTTGCTTGAAGTGGTAGGAAACTGCACTTGCATTTGGTGGCCTTGCACCCTGTTCGAAGTGGTAAGAAACTGCACTTGAATTTGGGTGCCTTGCACCCTACTTGAAATGGTAGGAAAATGGATTTGAATTTGGTGGCCTTGCTTCAAATGTAATTTCAAGGAATAGCCATGAGTCAACTGCCAGCCCACCATCCGTGAGTGAGCTGCCAGCACATCAGGCTTGAGGGACTGAGGTGCCACCCCAACAACCCATACCAGCGCTCCAGAAAGCCCCCCCACTGGCCACCAATATTGGACTTGGTGGAGAGGTGGAATATTGCGTCAGGAGACCAGCCCTCCCGTGTGAACATGGGACCCAATGGGCCCCACTCAGTCTAGTACATAATATTATTCCATATTCCATTTTCTGTTAGTCAATCAATCAGTTTTAATTCCATATTTCCAAAATCTGCAGGTTTATTTTTGTTTTTTAATTGATGTCAAATTCACTGTACCGACTCTTCAGAGATGTCTCCCTTGAAATTTTGCTCCCGTCTCTTTGACTGGAATTCCCGTTCTCTATTGTCTTTGTCTTCTCTCTCTGACCAAAAATGATAACCCAGTTTCCGCCACAGATGCTGCCTGACCTGCTGAGCGTTTCTCACTTTCATTGTTGATTTCTAGCATCTGCGTTTTCTTGCACTTCACTTTGAATATAACTTTAATGTGATGGGCATTTCCTTGTTGCAGGTCATGGAGACCCAGCTGGCAACGGGACTCGAGGAATATTTTCAGTGCGGGCTCTGCAACAAGCCGGCAACAAGTCCAAAGCTCCTCGAGTGCCTTCATACCTTTTGTGCAGGTTGTCTGGAGCGCGAATCCAATGGGAGCGATGTCACCTGTCCCATCTGCGAAATGGTGACCAAGAAAGGTCTCTCTTCCCTGCCAGACAATATATTTGTGTCAAACTTGCAGAACTGTGTGAGAAAGCAGCACCAAATCCTGGAAAGTGCAGAACAGCGCTGTGCCTCCTGTGAGGAGAATACGTCTGCAGAGTCTGTGTGCCTGGAGTGTGACAAGGTGCTGTGTAACAAGTGCCTCCACACTCATCAGGTGTTGATGCCAGATCACAAGAAGCACGTGGAGACCTTGGGCACTTTGCGAAAGTTGAATTCAGATGAGTTCTTGAAGATTCTAAGAAGATCAAAGGATCTCCTCTGCAGCTCACATGAAAATCAGACAATTAGGTAAAGGTTGTGTTTCCAATGTAGAGGGAGAGTGTGGTATGTGGTGATGTGGGTGGTGCACAGTGAGTGTGTCTGAAAGCTGAGGCTGCTTTTTAAAAGAGGGTGAAATATTATGACACACAGATGAGATAGAAATGCAAAAGATACAACAGTGGTTAGGTTACCGTTATAACATCCAGAGCCCATGGCCTTTCTGCTGCTGTCCTGAAATTAAATCCTACCACAGCAATTGAATTAAAATTCATGTCATTACATATACCTTTAATATACCTTTAAAAACATTTTTTTTTCAATTATCAAGTCAATTTAAGTCACATTTATTTATACAGCACATTTCGAAAACAACTCTCGTTGACCAAAGTGCTTTACATTTGTTTGGCCAAAGTGCTTACATTACATTACATTTGTTACAATTATAGTCCCATCAATCTACTGTGTAGGAAGTCTGAAGAAGGGTCTCAACGCGAAACGTCGCACATTCCTTCTCTCCAGAGATGCTGCCTGTCCCGCTGAGTTACTCCAGGATTTTGTGTCTCCCAACTATTGGGAGACTAATCTACTATTCTGTAACTAAATATCCACCCATGATGAATAGGTTTGAAAACGCACACCTTAATATGTGACTTGCGCTCCCAACTATGTTAGTTTACATGCTCTCTGAAACGGCTGGGCATGATTAGGGATCTGGTCAATTATAAGGTCTTGCATGTACAAGGAATGTTTGGGGTTTTATTTGTAGAAACCAAGTGTCAACGGGCTTGACAGGCAGCATAAGATAGTGATATGGGTTTTATGCCTTTGCTTGACAGTACTTGTGACTAGTCTTTATGTGTAGTCTGTACTGCAGAACCTGCTCGATGTGGCTCTGTGTCCTGTGCGCGCTTCTGGAACACAAAGACCACGATTGCACCCCTGTGCGAAAACAGATCAACCTTTTGAAGAGCGAGCTGCAGGAAACGCTGGCAGCAATAGTCACAAAGCAAGAAGAGTTTGTTGAATCACAGAGCCAACTGGAACAGCTCGTGGATGACATGAACAGGGACAAATACAAGCTGGAAGATCTGATCAAAGCCCGGGTTCAGGCTGCCTTGCAGAAGGTGCAGGAGGAAGAGCTCAGGCTGCTCAATGAGCTGCAGGTGCTTCACTCCTCCAAAACCCAGAAGTTGCAGGTGAGTCTGAACAGCATAGAGAACGTGTTGAAGAGAATGGAGGTGAGCAAAAACGTGGTGTCCCAGTTGTTGCGCTATGCCACAGAGCAGGAAATCCTGAAGCTGCAGGGAACGATCAAGTCAGCTCTCACAGAGCTACAGGAAGAAAAGCCAATGGATGTGCATGTGGACAGCACCATTATCGACTTTCAGGAATGCTGCAAGTTTCCAGAGAAAATGCTGGGCAATGTGATGATCACGAGATGTGAGTAATAGTCAGGTACTCCTGCTTCCTCTATTAAAAATGACAATCGCCTATGACTTAAGGGGTTGGACAAGCTAGATGCTGGAAGATTGTTCCCGATGTTGGGGGAGTCCAGAACAAGGGGTCACAGTCTAAGGATAAGGGGGAATTCCTTTAGGACCGAAATGAGGAAAACATTCTTTACACAGAGAGTCGTGAGTCTCTGGAATTCTCTGCCACAGAAGGTAGTTGAGGCCAGTTCATTGGCTATATTTAAGAGGGCGTTAGATGTGGCACTTGTGGCTAAAGGGATCAGGGGGTATGGAGAGAAGGCAGGTACGGGATACTGAGTTGGATGATCAGCCATGATCACATTGAATGGCGGTGCAGGCTCGAAGGGCCGAATGGCCTACTCCTGCACCTATTTTCTATGTTTCTATGACTTACAACGTGCAGTGGCCATGGACGTTTGTTGATAGACCCCTACCCCCATCCTCCCCGCGCAAGTTATTCGCCGTTCCACGATTGATCTGGGAAGGAGGCTTCACTGCTGCATCACCAGCGGCTGGTGGGTGGGTTCTCGGGCCATGTCCAGTGCCCTTCACCACCAGTGCCTATCTGGACTTTCCAGGGATATCACCAGGGCACATCCTGTGTGCTCCCAACAGATTCAACAGACTGTGACTGAGGGAACTGCTGCAGGCTCCCACAGCTGAGGTTCACCCTGACTCTGTAATTCCCTGCGCTGTCGTTTACTGTGCCTCTGTGATTCAGAGAGACGTCGCTCATGGTGAATGTCAGTGAATTCCAGAGCTGTCATTTTCTGTGCCTCCGATTCAGAACGCTGTGAATCCCAACGCGGTTGATCGCTACGACTCCCAGAGCTATCATTCATGGTGTCACTCCGATTCAGAGAGTTATTGCTTACTGTGAATCCCAGTCAATCTCAGAGCTGGCACTCGCTGTCAACCCCGTGATTTCTGAACCAGACACTGCCCTTATTTTGCCCTGATTTTTGTACTTCATTTTGGTTATATGATTAACTCAAAAAAACGGTTTAAATGATTGGTTTCATCAAACATGTTCTTCTTTCTTTTGTGCCAAAGAGGCAAATTATTTCCTTTGTGTGTTCATTACATAGATTGTTTACTCATGAAAATTATTGTTTTTCAGTGAAACACGAGTCTACTTTGGATGGGAAGTCATCGCTGCCTAGATGCAGAATTGCTGTTCATTGCAACAAGGTGAATGTGCAGAGTTAATCATGTAGAAGGTGTAAAGTGGCTTTAATACTGAGGTCAGAGTGCTCTGTCTAAACTGAGGAGACAAAGTGGATAAAATGAGATGGTCATGTGCTTTCCACCTCTGTCACAAACATCTGCATTTGGCCTGGGACAGAGCAGACATGTCCTGAGCAGCTGATAATCAAACTTAATTTGCTCTGACTCACACTATTCCTGGCCATTACCCAACTGTTTCCAGCCATTCCATTGTCAGAGTGAGGCTAATCGCAAATTGAAGGAACAGCATCTCATATTTCGCTTGGGCAGGTTACTGCCCAGTGGTATAAATAATGATTTGTCTAACTTCATGTAATCCCCGCACTCCCTCTCTCTTGATCCCTCCCCCACCCAAGCCACACCAGGTTCTCGCTCTCACATAGCAAACGGCTAACAATGGCCTGTTTCTTTTATTATCGTTACTTATTTGCATATCTTTCATTCATTTGTTCTATATCTATCTCCTTCACTGTCTAAATCTCTCGTTTCCTTTCCCCTGACTAGTCTGAAGAAGGGTCTCAACCCAAAACGTCAACCATTCCTTCTCTCCAGAGATGCTGCTTAGCTCGCTTACTCCAGCATTTTGTGTCTATCTTCCTCACTCTCTGCTATGTTGCTGCCTATTCTGTACAGTGAACTTTCTTTCACCATCTTCCATACCAACTTCCAGCCTCTCACCTGCCTCAGTCCTGCATTGGGTCATGACCCCCACACCCCTCTCCAGGTTCTCTAGAGATGCTGCCGGACCTGTAATTTGTAAACCAGTATCTGCAGTTCCTTGTGTTTCTATAGGACTGAGCTTGTGTTATAGAGTGATATAGTGTGGAAACAGGCCCTTCGGCCTAACTCGCCCACACCTATCTATCCTTAACATCAGATACTGGTTAAACAATTGCTTTCCTCTGCAGGAAGTGGGCGAATCTTCAAAGTGTAACTTCAACAAAAGGAAATGTTATGCAGCTCCAGAAACCTCCAAAAAACTGTGCGTGAAAGAAGAGCCAAGCAGCTGCCCTAATGACGATTCCACCGCTGGCCCAAGCAGCCACCAGCAGAGCTGCACGCCCTCCATTGAGTGTGTCACTGTCATCACCGACTCTAACAGACAGGAACAGGTGCCCATGTTTATGGACACTGTAGGTAAACTTACATCTTTTACATTTTCAACTACATTTGTCATAGAGTGATACAGTGTGGAAACGGGCCCTTTGGCCCAACTCGCCCGCACCAGCGAACAATATCCCAGCTACCCTAGTCCCACTTGCCTGCGCTTGGTCGCTAACCCTCCAAACCTGTCCCATCCATGTACATGTCCAACTGTTTCTTAAACGATGCGATAGTCCAGTTTTAACTACCTCCTCTGGCAGCTTGTTCTATATACCCATCACCCTCTGTGTGAAAAAGGTACCCCTCGGATTCCTATTAAATTTTTTTCCCTTCACCATGAACCTGTGTCCTCTGGTCCTCAATTCCCCTACTCTGGGTAAAAGCTTCTGTGCATCTAATCGATCTATTCCTCTCTTGTTTTGTATACCTCTATAAGATCTCCCCTCATCCTTCTGTGCTCCATGGAATAGAGACCCAGCCTACTCAACCTCTCCCTATAGCTCACACCCTCTACTCTTGGCAACATCCCCGTAAATCTTTTCTGAACCCTTTCAAGCTTGACAATATCTTTCCTATAACATGGTGCCCAGAAATGAATACAATATTCTAAATGCGGTCTCACCAACGTCTTATACAACTGCAACATGACCTGTCAAGTTCTATACTCAATACTTTTTACTGATGAAGGCCAAAGTGCCAAAAGCCTTTTTCACCACCTTATCTACCTGTGACTCGACCTTCGGGAACCATGCACTTGTACTCCTAGATGCCTCTGCTCTACAACACTACCCAATGGCCTACCATACGCTGTGGCATAGGAACAGGGGATGGGCCACACTTGCACCAAGTACATTAGCCCCGAGTGCACCTTACACCTGATGACCAAATTTTTCCCTGTTACATAGAGGGAACGCTGCTTTCACAGATCCATTTTTTCCCCGTCCTTCACTATCCGCTCCAGCTAATTCTTGTCACACGCCACAGCTGCCACGAACCAGATCCCCAGAACTTTCTACCTGGAAGAACTTGTGAGAGGACACAAAGTGCTTCGCTGACTTAAAACACTTCCGGCATTTTGTGGAATTCTCTGCCTCAGAGGGCGGTGCAGGCAGGTTCTCTGGATGCTTTCAAGCGAGAGCTAGATAGGGCTCTTAAAAATAGCGGTGTCAGGGGATATGGGGAGAAGGCAGGAACCAGGTACTGATTGGGGATGATCAGCCATGATCACATTGACTGGCGGTGCTGACTCGAATGGCCAAATGGCCAACTCCTGCACCTATTGTCTATTTTCATTTTATACTGGTCATGTCACAGTTGTTACATGGGGATTGTAAATGTTTGAATCATTCACCAGTACCCACTTTTCTTTGTAGTCATTGATCCTTGTGTCAACACTGCTGGAATTGCCTCTGTCTGACAGGTGGAACTTTTCATCCTGTGTTTAGGAAACCATTCTCCCATTGAATTTGGTCATGCGTGACATAAAATGCAAACTGGCCCTTCGGCCCAACTGACCCTAGCAGCCCCATCTAACTAATCCCACCTGCCCACCATTTGGCCCATATCCCTCTAAAAATTTCAACTCCATGCACTTGTCCAAATGTTTTTTAAATATTGTTATAGTACCTGCCTCAACTACCTCCTTAGGCAGCTTGTTCCACATACCCACCAGCATCTGTGTGTAAAAAGTTGTCGCTCATTAAATGTTCTCTGGGTCTTGATTACCCTACTTCTGTTTAAAAACTTTGTGCTTTTCCCCCAATCTATTCCCCTCCTGATTCCATAGGATCACTCCTCGGCTTTTTGCGTTCAAAGGAATTTGACCCTACCCAACCTTTCCCTATAACTATTGTCTTCAAGTCCTGGGTGCATCCTTGCCAAATTTCTCTGCACTCGATCCAGCTTAACAACATTCTTCCTGTAGGAGGGTGATCAAAATTGAACATATTGACTTTTAAATTTTGTTGCACCATGTGCAATGACAATAAAGAGATTCTGATTCTGATTACTCAAATATGGCCTCAGCAGGTGACTCGAACAAGACCCCAGTTTATGGAAGGGCCGTTTAGAAGCCAGGTAACAAAGGGAAAGAAGCCGTTCCTGAGTCTGTGGGTGCGTGTTTTCAAACTTCTTTGCCTTCTGCCGGATGGGAGGGATATGAGAAGGAATGACTGGGGGAGAACACGTCTTTGATTAAGTTGGCTGATTTTCCGAGTCAGTGTGAAGTGTTAATGGAGTCAATGGTGGGAAGTCTGGTCTGTGTGATGGACTGGGCTCCATCCACAACTCTCTGCAATTTCTTCTGCTCTTGGGCAAAGCTATTCCCAAACCAAGCTGTGATGCATCCCGACAATATGCTTTCTATGGTGCATCTGCAGAGGTTCATAAGAGTCACTGGAAAGATGCCGAATTTCTTCAAAAAGGAGGAATCCCTTCCTGGCTGTTGCAACAATGTGGTTGATCAGCGGCAGATCATTGGTAATATTTATACCAAGGAACTCAAAGCTCTCTAGATCATTTTCATTTGATGTTGATTGAAGCATGTACTACACCATGCTTCCTTAACTCAATAACAAGTTCCTTGGTCTTGCTGACATTGAGGAAGATGTTGTTGTCCTGACACCATGTTACTAAATTATTTATCTTCTTCCTGTACTCTAGTCATTGTTAGAGAAGATGGAGCTGGAGATGCAATATGGAGAGAGTCTGGAGCTGAGATGCCCAGTGGTGGACAGGATGGCCTTCAGCAGAGCACAGAGGAGACCCTGGTGTTCTTTAACTTGGAAACCACAGGCCTAGGTAACAGTGGTATGATCACACAATATTTCATCTGCTGCTTGAACCATAGGTGCTGAGAGCCCAGGGATTGTTACAGCATAGGAGGTCATTCATCACATCCATTCGGCGCTGGCTCACCGTAGATCAGTTTGTCCAACTCTTGATTCTCCAACTCCTTCCCCAAAGTCATGCTTTCTCTCTCATCCCCCTCCTCTCACTGAAGAGATCGGTTTCAGTTGCACTAACTAGGTGATTTCCAGATCACAACCAAACTCTACTTCATTTTTTCACCACCACATCTGTTATATCAGTGTGAGAATTAGTTGAGTTGGGAAGATGTGATGCAGTGCGTGAAGTAGGAGAGGGATAGAGTATTGACACCATTGGCTAAACCAACGAAGAGAGACCTCCGCACATTCTGTATATCACCCTACGTGACCCATTCCCAGCCTCTCCACCTGCTCTCACCCCCATCGTATTCCATCCCCCCGCCACTCCAATGTATCTTACTCACGGCCACTACTTCATTTCCTACTCCTCTGCCACTCCATCATATCGCACTCCCTGCCACTCCATCATATCTTACTCCCAAACAAACTAGCGCATCCATCTCACGGCCACTCCTTTATATCTCACTACAGGCCACTCTAACTGTATCTCACTCCCTGCCCAATCTTTCTGTATGTTAGTCAGGGCACAGTCTACTTTCAGTTTCTCTATTTCTCACTTCTGTGCAATTTATCCTTGTTCCTCTTCTACGCCACTCTCTCCATATCTCTCTCCTATCCCACACTACCTTCCAATGGATTCTATCCACCAATCAGTCTCCACTGCACTCCCACAGATACACAATCTCTCATGATTTTGTACATCTCGAGAAGATCACCCCTCATCCTCCTGCGCTCCAAGTCCTAGCCTGCTTAACCATCCGTCAGCATCTGATGATCCAGTGAAAAAAACCCCAGCCCTTCCAGTCTCTCCTTGTAAATCAAGGCCGCCAGTCTTGGTAACATCCTTGTGAATCTTTTCTGCACCTTCCTATCATTAATGACATCCTCCCTATAGCTTGGCGACAAGAACTGCACACAGTACTCACAGCTCCTCATATTCCATTTGGGTGGCCTACAACCCAATGCCATGAACATTGAATTCTCCAAATTTAAGTATATTCTCCATTCGCATTCTCTCTTTCCTCGGCCCCAACATCTCCCACCCCTCCCCACCCAGGTGCACAGTCTTTCCTGCTGATATCCTGCCCCTTTTCCCCTATATCCCTCACTCTGGCTTTACATTTCACTCCTCTTCTCCCCATTTGTTTCTTATTCATCTTCACTTACTCCACCTGTGTGCCAACAAACCCCCTCACCTGTAGCAACATCACTTTCCAGGCTTTATCCTGCTATCACCTTTTTTCTAGGTGTCTTTCTTCCCTCCTCCCCACTACAATCAGTTGGAAAAAGGGTCCTGACCCAAAAAGTCTCCTATTCATTCCATACGCTAATGCTGTCTAAACCGCGGAGTTATTCCTGCACGTTTTGTTTGACATAATACTCCAAGTGTGTTCTAACCAATGTTTGTGCAGTTATTGCATCAAGTCCCAACTTTTGTACTCAGTTTCCCGCCTGATGAAGGCCTTCTTCACCATGTCTACCACAATCCTCTTGTCTCTCTGTTCTATAATAATGCCCAGAGCCCTGTTCCAGTTTATCTTGCCAAAGTGCCACAGTCATGTGTCAACTGCACTTGTCACAGTTAAATTTCATCAATTAATCCTTGGTTCACATTCTCAGTTCTAGATCTTCACTAGATCTACACCATCAATTTCCTTGCAAGAAATGTTGTGCTTTATCACTATATCTTCCAGAAAACGATTGTGACATTGTGCAGATGTCGGCAGTGAGTGGCGAGAAGATCTTTAACAAGTACATCTTGCCTAGTAAGCCCATCTCGGAACGTGCGTTTGCCATTAATGGATTTCAAGTCTTGGACGGGGTCCTGTATCTTCGAGGGGAACCTCTGCAAGCCAGCAGCCTTCAGGACACCTTGGAAGCTTTCCTCCACTTCCTGCAGTCTCTGGCCTCACCTCTGATAATAGGGCATAACATCTGGAGGTTTGATGCTCCTATTCTTTTACGAGTTTTGCAAGAGCTCTCCATGAAAGATCAGTTTGACAGTTGTATAACTGGATTCTTAGATACTCTCTTTCTTGCCAATGTCGTTGTTCCCAGGTCAGAGGTCAGTAGTTATAGGCAAAAAGAATTAGTGAAAGTGTTTCTTAAGAAATGTTATAACGCTCACAATGCTGTGGAAGATGCAAAAAGTTTGCAGGAGCTGTATTCTGTCTTAAAATTTACCCCAGAACAAAAAAAGAGCAGTCAGTTTTCATTCTCCCAGCTTGAATGCCATGTGTCTTTGCGGCCCCTACTCAAAAAAAAAATAATTTTCTCTCAGTTAGCTGGTAAACTGGCAGAGCAAGGAGTAGGCTTTGAGAAGCTGCAATCAACGCATCAACAAGATGGGGAGGAAGGGCTGAAGAACTTCCTCCGGTCTCTGGGTCACATTGAACCCAGTTACATCAGGCTCTCGTGGTTTTTTAGTAAGTGAAGAGCGCAGTTGTATTGAACCTTTGAAGTTGATTGGTATAACTCAGTAACAGAGACTGTGTATTCCTCTCAATGTGCATGATCCACTTCCTTAGAGCTGAATTGCCCTCTGCAGCTATTTTTACCTAATTACCCTTAAAGCACAAAATCAAGCTGCTGGACAAACTCAGCGCGTCAGGCAGAATCATGTTCCCACCACAGATGCTGCTTGACAGTTGAGTTACTCCAGCAGTTTTCTGCTCAAGATTCCAGCACCTGCAGTCTCTCGTGTCATTCATAATAATGTATTTTCTATCTTTATGAAATGAAAATGTAACTATGTGGATCTTTAATAAATAATATTTTATAATCATGACTTGATTACTGACTATGCTCCAAGACAAGCACAGTATATGAGAGAAATAGGTTAGTGGTATTCCGCACAAAAATATACCTGGGAGGCACGGTGGTGTCCTTGAAGGTTGTAATCGGTCGTATCGTGGCCAATCATTAGAACTACAGAAGCCAAATAGAATTCTTTCTTCGGACTGATGAAGTTACTGACTTGTGCTAGGAACAGTTACAGAGGCACAGGTTTGTATCGGAGACTATTCTTATTCTTCAGGCAGTGAAATTTAAAAATCCTGCAGATTCTGAAAATCTGAAATAAAACCTGCAGGTCAGGCAACATCTTTGGAAAGAAACCGTTAACGGTTCAGGTTGGAGACCATTGTCAGAAATGGGAAAGACAGAAAACAAGGTTGTTTTCCATCATGGAAAGTGTGGGGGAGGAATGAATAGGTCAAAGTAAATATCCAGTACAAACCTAGACAATGCAGGAAATACTCAACAGGTCAGGGTGGGACGGGACACGGAAAATGTAGATGGTTAAATATCCTTCATCAGAGCTGAATAGCAGACAAAAGAAGCTTGGTAATCTGCAAGGAGTGTGTGAAGAGGGGGTGTCTGTGAGAGGGTGAAACCAGGGTGACATGGAGAGAAGAAGGTGATCTCATCGATGAGTGAATGCAAGCAGTTAGAGAGTGTGTACATAGACACAAGAATGCAGACAAAATGTGAGAGTTGCAAAAGGCAGAGCAGGTGGGTGAGACCAGCAGGTCTGGCTGTGCATGTTCTCCACTCCGAAAGAATAAAAGCCAAGCTAAGTCCATGTTACAGATGGATGACTGGTTCAGCTCGAGAAATCAACTTTCCTGAAGTTGTAGAATTCAATATTGGGATCAATATTTCTGAATGGATCAGATCAAATGGGTTAGTGTAGCAGTCAGAGGCAGATTATAATCTGTAGAGCCAAGATTTTGCCATTAATACCATGTGCCTTTACATGCCTTTTTGATGATTTCACCAGGATAATGCCTTTTTGACGATCGAGTGCCTAATTTTTTTTGCCGTTTTGCTAAAAAGTCGTGCTACATTCGTTCGTGCCACTGCCCGCTGGTTCAGTTTTCGCCAAGAACTAATTAAGAAAGAACTGCAGATGCTGGAAAAATCGAAGGTGGACAAAGAATGCAGGAGAAACTCAGCGGATGAGGCAGCAACTATGGAGAGAAGGAATAGGTGACATTTTGGGTCGAGACCCTTCTTCAGACTGATGTCGGGGGGGGGGGTTGGAAAAAGAAAGGAAGAGGCAGAGACAGTAGGACTAGAAGGAGAGCTGGGAAGGGGAGGAGGGTGAAGATAAGGATTATCTAAAATTAGAGATGACAATGTTGATACCGCTGGGGTGTAGACTACCCGAGTGAAATACCAAGCTTGTCTCCTCACTACATTTACTGCTGGCTCCAGTCGCAAATCTAAGTTTTCGAGTGATCTGTGCAAGGCATTCATTGATGCTGGAATTCCACTGTGGAAATTAGGAAACAAACCTCTCAGAGATGTTTTAGAGAAATGCACATAGACGAAACGATTCACCATTACGGAAAAATTATGTTGACAGCAACTTCAACATTGTTGTGCAGAAAATTAGAGATGAAGTTGCATGCAACAAAATATGGATTTTATTTCTCAGTCACGTGAGTGACTATGTGAAGAAGGCCGTCCCCACGCATGCGCGTCATTACGTCTGATGCGTTGCGCAACGACTGGCTAGCGGGCGCGTCACTCCTTCCAGCGGGTAAGTTTAAAGGCTCAGGTAAGTGTTCAAAAGTTAGCTGAGGTCGTTGCTCCCGGTCCGGAGAGTTTTTTTATTTTTTTAATTTTTTTTAAAAACATTTTATTTATTAGAGGTAGATACATCAATGTACAAATATATACTGTTACAGTCATTGTACCCCATAATTTTATGGCTTTTAAAGAAAAAAGATTAGAGAGAAAGAGAGTGAAATGTGAAAAGAGTTGTGATAGTGAAAGAGCGTGCCAAAGGGGAGAACAAACCCTTGGTCAAAGAATTAGAAAAGGGGGTTAAAAGATAGACCCTAAAAAAAGAAAAGGAAAAAGAAAAAAAACAGTTATTATGTTATATATATCACGCAAAAGGAATCCACCAACTCGATAGTTTTTCATCCCCCCCCACCAAGGCCCGAGGTACTCCTGCACCCTATCTTTGTAGTAATTCTATAAATGCAGACCACATCTGATAGAAGCGTTCTGATTTTCCTTCCAGGCGGAGTCTCATATCTTCCAGATGTAGTGTTTCAAACATAGTTGAAATCCACATATTTAATGTTGGTATAGGAGCATTTTTCCAAAATTTTAAGATTAGTTTTTTTCCTATTATTAAGCCATAATCAAATAAATTCTTTTGATACACATTTAATTCCGAACTACCTTCTGTCATTCCAAAAATAATCCATTCTGGCTTTGGTGTCATTTTTATTTTAAACAGTTTTGTGAAAATTTCAAAGATTTCAATCCAAAACTTTTGAATTTTTGTACAAAAGATGAATGAGTGCGCTATAGTAGCTTCTTGACACTGGCATTTATTACAAATTGGTGAAACGTTAGGGAAAAGTTTATTTAATTTAGTTTTTGAGTAGTATAATCTGTGTATTATTTTAAATTGTATTAAAGAGTGTCTTGCATTAATTGAGCATTTGTGCACATTTAATAAGTATTCTTTCCACCTTTCATTGGAAATTTTAATGCTTAGTTCGTTTTCCCATTCACCTCTAATACCTTCCGTTGTTGGTATTACTGCATTTAGTATAATATTATATATATGTGAAATTAAATTTGCTGATTCCGCCTTTGTATTCATTACTTCATCTAGTAAGTCTAATGGCATTTTGTGAAATTCATGTGCATGTTTTTTCAAATAATCACATATTTGGAAATATTTAAAATACTGATTGTTACCCAGATTGTATTTTAGTTGTAATTGTTTAAATGATAATAATTTTCCCATATCATACAGATCTCCCAAAGTTTTAATTCCTGCTCTTTCCCATTGTATAAATCCTTTGTCTATAATTGAGGGTCTGGAGTGTTTTTTGTTTACCGTTTTCAGCATCGGAGACGGCTGCGGAAGACCGCGGGTCTGCGGGCAGCGTGCGGCCGCTGAATTCACCTTCAGGGCCGCTGGCAGAGCAGTCAGCGGCTACAGACTTGGTGCTGCCAGAAAGCATCTTGGCTACTCCACGGGAGAGGAAAGCCACTAGATAGTCTGTGATGGGCCTGGACTCGGATTGGTCCGGCCAGGAGGTGGAAAATTCCCCTCCTTCTATGGGCAGTGTTATTGGCAGGCTGGTCCACATGGAGAACCTAGTGGAGAGGTTACTCCAGCACTATATGCTCCAAACCACGGAGCTATCGGAGCCCGGGGATTATAGAGAACCTGAGGCAGAAGCTCCTGTGTCGGCTGCAGAATATGTCCCTCTCAGATGAGGGGAGTGTATGAGGCCAGTGCTATACTGACCCAGAGTACGGAGGCACAGTTGTGCATCATGCTTCAGGGCATGAGGGAACATCGGGTGTACCACCTATGGCATCCAGATTTGCAATCCCTGCCCTTACAGCGGAACCATTGGATGAAGAGCTCGCAATGAGCATAAATTATCTGGCTTACCATCAACTCCAAGACCAAACGATGGAGGAGACAACTGCCAAGTATCATACTCCACTAAACTGTGCCTCGCTAAGTGTCCTGGTTGTTAACCAATCTATTTGTGGACATATTGGAGGGGGCGTGAGAGCCCAAGAGGTTAAAGTTCAAAGAATCCTCAGGCTACTCGCCCTGGGCATCACGGCCTTTGCCAGGTCAGTGGATGGGACCCCCCTCTCTGATACACAGCAGGACGCGATGGCATTAATGTGCAATGCATATTTTGAAATCAATTGCCTCAGGAAGAATGCCATCCGTCCTGCTCTAAACCCTAAATTTGCTGGGCTGTGTGAGCCGGGGAATGTGCAACCTCCAAACCTCCTGTTCGGAGAGGACCTGTCTAAACAGGTAAAAGAGCTCAATGAGGAGGCAAAAACTGTTAGCCTCATGAAGGCACCTCCAAAGGTATCATCTTTCCGGAGACTGTACCCCTACCCTCCTGTCCATACCAGACGGTTCGCTGGATATGGTGGATGTGGTGCCGAGCAACAAGCACAGAGGCCTTTTTCGGCTGGGCCATGTTCAAGATGCGGCGCCATCCAACAGCCCTACCCCCCAGACCTCAGGGGGAGAAACAGAGACCATACCGCCGGTTACCACTAAGGTAAGTGAGCCTGCAATTGATACATTACAAGTTGGGGGGAGATTGCAATTTTTCTCACATGAATGGCATTGGATAACATCTGACCCGTTTATACTGCACAGTATACAAGGTTTCCAAATTGAGTTCATTTCTGACTTGCCTCCGCCCACTCAGCATACACCTGGCCGCACTTTTGTCGGTAGTTGAGGCCAGTTCATTGGCTATATTTAAAAGGGAGTTCGATGTGGCCCTTGTGGCTAAAGGGATCAGGGGGTTTGGAGAGAAGGCAGGTACAGGATACTGAGTTGGATGATCAGCCAGGATGATATTGAATGGCGGTGCAGGCTCGAAGGGCCGAATGGCCTACTCCTGCACCTATTTTCTATGTTTCTATGACAACACTACCGCAGTAGCGTACATTAATCACATGGGTGGAAGTAAGTCTGTATCCTGTGATAGATTGTCTAATTTCATCTGGCACTGGTGTATTGCGAGAAACATCTGGGTTTCAGCTATCTATTTATCAGGCAGATATAACACGGTGGCAGACACCAGATCACGAGAGTTCGATGACAACAAAGAATGGATGTTAAATCACGAAGTGTTTAATGATATTGTCCTTCGTTATGATGTAAAGGACAAAGAACATTTATTGTCACATACACCAATTGGTGTAGTGAAATTTGACTTGCCATGCAGCACACAGATAAAGATAAGACCCAACACTAAAGAATTAACAATGAACATAAAAACATCCCCCCACAATGGCTCCCACTGTGGGGGAAGGCACAAAGTCCAGTCCCATCCCCATGTCCACCCATAGTCAGGCCAATTGAGGCCTCCACAGTCGGCGCTACAGCGGCCCGATGTTTTAGGCCTTCTCGCCGGGTTCTGGCGTCGGGAGAGTCCTCACAGCAGCTTGGGACACCTGGAACGGCCGCTTCCCTACCGGAGTCCGTGGCTTCCGAAGCTGACAAGGCCGCGCTGGATGGAGCTCCACAACTGGTGATCTCGCCGAGAGATCCCAGGCTCCCGATGTTAAAGTTCAGCGCTGCCGCCCGCAGCCGGCCGCTCCACAGTCCCACAGCTCCGCGATGTTCACCTGCGGTCTCAGCATTCTGCAGCTCCAGCACGGCGACCCAGGCAAGGTATCGCCCACTCCGCTCCACGATGGTGTTCCAGCGCTAAGCCGCTGCCAAAGCCGAGGTTCTGGGCGGCCCCCTCAGGAAACGCCGCTCCAGGCCCGCTGGTAGGCCACGAGGACGGGTCGACGGTGCAGCCCGGAGAAAAGCTGCCTCTCCGACCAGGCAGGGACCAGGAAAAGCAGTTTCCCCCTTCCCCCCCACCACCCCCCCACATAAAAAAGGCCAGGGCTCCAAAAACAAAACACTAAAACTCACTAAAAATAAAAGAAAGAAGTTAAAAAACAGACAGCTGCAGGCTGGGCAGCCATACCAACTGGACGGCGCCCCCTAGAATGTACCGGACATTGATCTGTTTGCTTCCAGGCTTAATCATCAGTTACCAATTTACGTGTCATGGGAGCCAGACCCAGGGGCAGTAGCAGTAGATGCATTCTCACTACACTGGGGTGGGAAATTTGTGTATGATTTCCCCCCATTCTGCCTCATTTCTCAATGTGTGGCCAAAATTCTGCAAGACTCTGCCACTGGCATATTGGTAGTGCCACACTGGCCGACTCAGCATTGGTTCCCTCTGGTTCTAGCTTTAATTACACAGCCTTTTATGGCATTGCCCAAGCGCAGAAATCTGCTGGTACACCCAGTGACTGCGGAAAGCCACCCTCTTCATGACCGTATAAATTTGTTGCTTTGCAGATTCTGATCGACATCAGCAGCAAGGTATATGGACGTCCCTCTTGACCACATTCTAGCGGCTGCGGGATGGTCGAATGAGAGGACATACCAAAGGTTTTATATTAAGCCTATCGCCAGACCGGG
Organism: Raja brachyura; assembly: GCA_963514005.1. The sequence continues at coordinate 15,387,333 of OY740808.1, forward strand.
ATTTAAGGCTAATTCTGTTTTAAGTTCTGTTTCACAATTTCCCTCTGGGTGAGAGGGGTCACTGTTTATTTTCTTTCTTGTTATTAAAGCATTAGTATTGTTTAACCATGTCATGTTTTGAATGCATTAATTTTCTCACTCGTCCTGGTCAATTGATGCACTTGTGACGCGTCGACTCGTTCCTCGGCATGAAATCACAGAGCTTCAAATTCTACACGTAGTCACTCACATGACTCCGAAGTAAAATAGTAAGATTAAACGAGAACTTACCAGTTTGAAGTTTGATCGTTTTTTTATGAGGAGTTACGATGAGCGATTACGTGCCCTCCGCTCCCTACCCTCGTAACATAACGATCTTTCTGTAAGTTTTAGTCAACTATAATAATCTTACTATTTTAGTTCAACACCTTTTCTGTGATTTCACACCGCTGCTTTGAAGATTGACGCGCATACGTGGGGACAGCCTTCTTCAAGTAATCGCTCATTGTAACTCCTCATAAAATAACGATCAAACTTCAAACTGGTAAGTTCTCATTTAATCTTACTATCTCAATAGACGAGACAAGCGATGCTGTGGGGTGATATGTTGCCAATGTGGTCATCGGTACACTAGAGGCAGGTCAACCATTAAAGGAGTATTTGTATACATCGGAAGTATTGGAGAAGTCAGCTCAACTATTGCTTGGTTGTTTACATCTTCACTTGCTGTACTTTGGCCAGAAGGTATAAAACACGAGAATGTTCTTCTGTTTGTGACAAAGTTTTATTCCTCAAAATGTTGTATTTGACATGCTTAGCTCAAGGACTTCTTAAATTGCCAAGCACATACGTAGCTTGTTTCCAAATGTCGATCGCCTAGTTTCGAATGTCAAGAAAATCTTCCTCAAAGCACCATCACATGTGCAGTTGTTCAAGGAAATGGCACGCGAGATTCCGCTAGCTCCTTGGCCCGTTTTGACTAGGTGAGGTACATGACTCGCTGCTGTACTCTACTATGCTGCAAATTATGAAAATATAAAATCGTCAACTGTTTTGAAGAAGAAGAATCTGTTGCAGTCAGGATCGTCAGTGAAATCATGCAGAAAAAAATCCCTCCACCGCGATCTTGTGTTTATTGCTTCCAATTTTGCAAACTTACCACAAGCTATCGCTTCCCTTGAGAAATGTGGTAAAATATTAGTGAATATCTTGCAGGTTTTCAACAAATTAAATGATGATATTCGTAAAGATCCTGGCGATGTCGGTAAAGACATACAAGGAAAATGTGAGAGACTGATTTTAGTTAACAAAGATCTTGAAGAAATAGAAAACATAGCTAAAGTTTGCAAAGGTAGTTGTAATGCACAATATATCAACATGAATATAGAGTCTGTAGCTTGTTTGGGGTATGCACCAGTGACCTCAGCTAAGGTAGAAAGAAGTTTTTCACAACTGAAGCATATTCTGTCTGACAGGTGGCATATTTTAACACCAGATAATTTGAAAAGAATGCTAGTAATTATGTACAACCAGGCAACTTTGATCATTTAATGTAGTATACACTTATATTATCATTTAAAACCATATTTTAGTCGTGGAAATAAATGCCTTTTTTGTCAATAAATGCCATTTTCGTGGCTTTTTTGTAATTTCATTATGCATTTTTGCCTGCCTATTTCAGTGTTTTTTAGTGCCTAAACATCCTGGCTCTAATAATCGGTGTCAAGTGATGCCAACAGCTGTGGAGTTGGAGGACACACACAGCCTCACCTGGTGAGTTTTCCCAGCATTTATTGTATTCTTCCGGCATGTACTCACACTCAAACCCTACAATCTCCAGCGAGGTATCCCCCTTTACAAGTGCTCTGCCCCTGGCAAGATGGTTAATGCCTGGAAATCGAGCCCTCCCTGACTTGGCCCTCTCTGTAGCCTGGTGTGCACACATTCTCTATGGTTGACCAAATCCTGACGTGGTGGTATTTCGTCATTAATTAAGTGGTGGTATTTAGTCATTAATTAATTATAAATGGTATGATAGCTTACAAAACACGGTGGTGAGGAAGGTTGAAAATGAGTAGATGTGAGGGAACAGATCAGGAAACCTGAGGGAGGACAGGATAGAGATGGTTAGGATGGGATTGTTCCTAGCATAAGTCAGTACTTTCATCAGAGATGAATGGGAACAGGGTGATCAGGGAGCTGGTTGGGCATCAACACAGAGTGCAGCGGAGGGGGTGGGAGAAAAGAGTATGGGATGTCAGGAGGGTTGGAATGAGTTGGGTCTAGGCAGGATTGGATAATTATTAGAGATTGGGACTGAGGTGAATGGGAATCTGGGGGATGGACAGATGCTTTTCTGCAGATGCTGGAGGATGGGATCAGCCGGACAGGCTGGAGGTAGTCTCAAAAATTTAAGAAAAGCACCCCGACTCCGCCCTTTCACTTTCGTTTACATTCTGCTGGTCGTGGAGAGCGCCCGGTCTCGGCAGCAGCGGAGGGAGGCAGGACAGGGGCCCCTCGCAGGCGACAGGCAGCTCAGACGACCCTTCGCCGCTGCCACCGTCCGGCTCTTTCCTCACCCCCGTCTCTCTGAGCCAGGTCGGAGGCTCAGACCCGAGCCCGGCGCAGAGTAACAGATTCAAGGACTTGGAGGTGAGATAAAATGGCGAGCCGTTTATCGGGGCCAGGAAACCGTTGCAAAGTGAGCAAGGTTTCAGTGGCAGCGAATGCAGCGCATCCCCGCAGACGCTGCCCGACCCGTGGTGTGGTCCTAGCAGCTTCTGTTTGCTCACATTTTCAGCTCTTCAAACAGCCGCTGCACGCAGGTGGGTGGTAGTGTTGGGAAGGGGACGATCGGGAATTACCGTTGAGTTAGAAACATAGAAAATATGTGCAGGAGTAGACCATTCGGCCCTTCGAACCTGCATGATTATTCTATATGATTATGGCTGATCATCCAAAACCTCGTTCCGGCTTTTTCCAGATATCCCTTAAATCCCTTAGCCTTCAGAGCTAAATCTAGTGCTCTGGAAAATATCGAATTAACCACTTTTATTCTGTCCTTTGAGGTAAAAATGTATTACTCCCCGGAGGACAAAACGCTTCCTCGTCTCCATTTTACCCCAGTGATGTTTTATTCTGCAATCCTGCCCCTTGTTCTAGATTTCATAATGAGGAAACAGTCTTCTAGCATCCAGCCTGTTAAGCTTCGTAGAATCTTAGATGTATCAATAAGATTACTTACCATTATTTAGCAATGTTACAAAATTTTGAGATTTTAAAAATCAAGTCTGCAATTTATCCCATCAGATAAAGCATAAAAAGAAGTTTAATTTGACACCTAATTCACTTTCATATCTTCAGTATTATGAAAGTTATGGCCATTTTCATACTCGGAAATTAGCATCTTGTTCCCCATTGCCTTTCAATTGACTTAACTCAAAAGCTGTGATCTGGATCAGTTAAAAGCCCATAACTTTCTTAAAAATTAATAGAACTCAATGAAATTTTCACTTATTATAGATTGAAGCATTCTGAAATAAATATGAAACAATCTTACTTGGATGACCTGAAATTAAAGCATATAATTAGTTAGTTATCTAATTGTAGCTAATTACAAAATTCAATGAGTAGATCTAAACATCTATCCATTTCTTAAGAAAAGATAAACTTTTTTTTAATTGCCTAAGTGTCCAAATAACATTCACACAATAATCCACAATATAACATCATTTTTAAATCTCATTTTCATGAATTTCTAGGCCAAATGGAAGGAATTTAGTGTTTAATGCCTGTAAATTAATGGCCATTTAAATCAACTAGCGAGTGAGTTTTAGTGGAATGCGGTGGATTGGAACGTTGCGGTTAGCGGTGAAGTCGGGAGGAAAAATACCGTTTGTTCATACATTTTTTTAACCCCATTTCGCAACATGAAAATATTATGAAAGCCTCCCGAAAAACCAACTTTTAATATAAAAATAAACTATTTACCTTTTTTTCTCCCCTACACAAAATGCTTCCGGTTGTCGGTGCTCACGGCTTTTGAAGGTGATTTTTAAATTACTAGTTAACAAATAATTTAGAGTAATTTAAAAATACCTTTATTCATGAAATGTCGGAGTGATTTTTCTTCCGCAACGAAATCGCCCGACATTCCCTGCTTGTAGAAAAACGGCACTTTAAGCCCGTCCCCCTCTGAAAGGCGCCAAAGTCGCTCACACGGGGAGCGGCAGAACTGCAGCGCTCCTCAAGGTAAGTTTTGTAACATACCTACATTATTCTAAACTCCAATGTGTATAGACCTAACCTGGTGAACCTCTTAACATATGTCAACCCCTTTAACCCAAGAATCACACTAAACCTTCTCTGCACCGTCTCCAATGCAAATAGACCAACATAAGTAAGGAGACAAATGCTATATGCAGTACCTCCGGAGTGGTGTTACCAATGCATTGTACAGTCGCTGCAAGAGTTCCCTGCAATTATACTCTTTGCCGTGAAGGCAACAGTTCTAGTTGGGTTCTTCATTACCCGTTGACGTTCTGTGTTTCCAATGCAGGGACACCAAGATATTTCTGTCTGTAGTTTGAAGCAATATTCTACTCTTTGCTTTTTTCTTCTGCATTACACATTCTTACAATCCCCACATTATATTCAATTTGCCAAAGTTTTGCCCATTCATACAACTCAGGGCTGCCAACATTAGGTGAGAGTTGGGAGGGAGAAATTGTGAGAGACTAAGCACGAGGGAGCGTGGGGGGGGGGGCAAGGGTGTGGGAGGAGGGTCCCCCCCACCCATTGCAATGGCTGCCAACACTCAATGTGTGGGCATTGGGTGTGTCCCCCTCCCATGGTAGGAAGCTTTTGCATTTTTCAGTTTGAAATTGTGGAATCTTTTAACTTACATCCGATGCAACATTTATGCTTCAAATTGGATTAGGTGTGAATTTGTGCAGAACAGTGATGGAAGTCTGACTAAATTACATTCCTAATTACTTTCCACAATAGAGCCAGGCTCTGATCAACAGGTGCAGCACATGAATCACCTTAGTATATTCATGTATGGAAATCGGATTATAATTCATGTATAGAGCTGTTATGCATATATAGAGAAACAAAAACATAGAAACAAGGCAAGAGGAGTCAGACTTCCATCACTGTTCTGCACAAATAAATCAATTAACCTTACCCTTTGACTATAGAAAGAAGATGAAAACAATGACACATATTCAACCGTATGTGGTTCAATGAAATTAACATATATATGTGAAACATATATATGGAAACAGGCCCTTCGGCCCACCTAGACGTCACTGACCGCAATCTATCATACACCAGTTGTATCCTACACATCAGGGACAATTTAAAGAAGCCAATTAACCTACAAACCTGCATTTCTTTCAGATGTGAGAGAAACCGGAAATTCCACAGAAAAACAAGTGGTCGTAAGGAGAATGTACAAATACTGTACAGACAGCACCCGTAGTCAGAATCCAATCTTGGTCTGTGGTGCTGCAAGGCAGCAACTCTACCTCTGCACTACCATGCCACCCCATTAATTTCTTTTCTGTAATATTTATTATGGTGACGCGTCAATAAAGATGAACACATGATTCTGATTACTGCCTTCAGTTGGATAACACACATCTCCAGTCATTGTGTTCATTGGCTGGTTTTCAACCTCTTCAGTCTGAAGGTCTCGACCCAAAACATCACCTATTCGTTCTCTCCAGAGATGCTGCCTGTCCTGCTGAGTTATTCCAGCTTTTAGTATCTATCTTCAGTTTAAATCACCATCTGCAGTTCCTTCTTACACTCTTTATTAAGCGAAACAGGTCCTATTCTCATAATATTATTCACCTCATCTAAGTATTTTCTTCACCTCTGTTGCTGCAGAGAATACAATCCCAGTTATCAAATCTTTCTTCAAAGTGAAACAAAAATGGCAGCGTTGCCATTATGTTCATAAATCGCCCCTGGATCATCTCCAGAACAATTGCACCCATTCTACAGTGTGTCGCAGTCTTACAGCATGGAAACAGGCCCTTCATCCCAACTTGTTCATGCAGATCAAGATGCCCCATCTAAACTAGTCCCATTTATCTGCATTTGGCCCAAATCCCTTTAAACCTTGTGTGCGTGTAAGGGGGTGTGTGAGGTTGTGTGTGAGAGTGTGTGTCAGTGAAGCGGTGACAACACCCGGAGTGAGCGGAGACTTGGTGATGTCCGGTGAGCATTTCACTCTCTTTCCGCCCCCCCCGGGGGTCGGGCATTGGAGTGGCGCCTTAGCCCGAGATTCATCCTTGCGGCTCCGGAGGCGGCACCGACGCCCCCACTCACCCGGTCCGCTCCGGGCGAGGGTTAAAACTCCATGCGGTGTGGACAGAGCGGCTGCCGGACACAGAGAGCCGTCGGAGTTGAGGGTGGGAGCCTGGGAGGTGTGAGCGGTGCCTCAGGGGGCGGAGTTGGGGCCACCGCCATGTCTCACCCAAAGATTATAGAGGAGCAAGATAGGCCACTCCTCGGAAATCCAATGGACTGGTGTGTAGTACGTAACGGAACGTCACGGCCGCCATTTTGACGGACTGCCTCCCTCTGTGTAATCTGCTCCAAAGCTACAGAGCAGTTGCAAGTAAAGATGATAGAGGAGCAAGATGCATTAGAAAGTTATTAGATGTATTGGTAATAGATCTCTCTCTCCCCTCTCTTCTCGCTATCTCTCTTTATCCTCTCTCTTCTCTCGATCTCTCTCGCCCCTCTCTTCTCTCGATCTCTCTCTCTCCCCTCTCTTCTTTCGATCCCTCTCTCTCCCCCTCTCTTCTCTCGATCTCTCTCTCTCCCCTCTCTTCTCTCAATCTCCCTCCCTCCTTCCCTCTCTCTCCCTCCCTTCCCTCTCCCCCTCCCTTTCCCCCCTGTTCCCCCATTTCCCTCGCATCTTTCCTCCCCAGCCCCCACCTTTGCGTAGTTTCCCTTGCATTGTATTGTGCAGCTTCCCTTGTATTGCTTTAGCACACACTGTGCACAAAATTACAGACACACACAAACACACATTCATATAAATATATGGTGGGACAGATAGAAGAGTTTATTAAAATCTTCTTACAAAAACCATTATGTAATTTATTTCTATCCTCTTTTGGGCCTAAGGCATAGCAGGGCTGCCAACTCTCACACAGAGGGAAGGGAGGGAGAGAGGGAAATCGAGAAGAAAGGGGAGAGAGATAGATCGAGACGGAAGAGAAAGAGATCAAGAGCGGAGAGAGAGCGATCGAGAGGGGAGAGGGAGCGATAGAGAGAAGAGAGGGAGATCGAGAGAACAGGAGTGTGACTTTATTTATCTATATTACTAAAATTCTGATCTTGACTGCTTTTGGCTCGCTGTGCTATGATTTCCGAGAGAACGCCGCCACCAACGGCCGTCATTTTTAGCCAGCTCGCTCAGAGCTCCCCCCCCCCCCCCCCCCCCCCCGCCTTTCTGGACCAGAGAATTTTTCCTACCGATGAAAAATCAGAGGGATGTTAATATTTTTTAAAAGTTTGCCAATCTCTCTGCTGCCCCTGCTGGAGGGAGGTGGAGGGACTATAAAACCAGGAAGTGGTGTGCCTCACTCATTCTCTGCAAGATGGAGGAAGCCAGAGGTTCACGTCTCTTTGAGCTCTGAATAGCACGGAACACATGTCTACTCAACTGTGAGTGCCCTTAATGTGTTTGAAAATGAAAATATGGTTGGTTTGAAGTTAAAAGGCACTACTGCAAATGGTGGCTTGGGTGCTTTGGGCTGAAGTTAAAAGGTACTACTGCAAATGGTGGCTTGTGTGCTTCGGGCTGAAGTTGAAAGGCACTACTGCAAATGGTGGCTTGGGTGCTTTGGGTTGAAGTTAAAGGGCACTACTGCCAATGGTGGCTTGGGTGCTTTGGGTTGAAGTTAAAGGGCACTACTGCCAATGGTGGCTTGGGTGCTTTGTGTTGTAGTTAAAAGGCACTACTGCCAAAGGTGGCTTGGGTGCTTTGGGTTGAAGTTAAAAGTCACTACTGCAAATGGTGGCTTGGGTGCTTTGGGTTGAAGTTAAAGGGCACTACTGCCAATGGTGGATTGGGTGCTTTGGGTTGAAGTTAAAGGGCACTACTGCCAATGGTGGCTTGAGTGCTTTGTGTTGTAGTTAAAAGGCACTACTGCCAATGGTGGCTTGGGTGCTTTGGGTTGAAGTTAAAAGGCACTACTGCCAATGGTGGCTTGGGTGCTTTGGGTTGAAGTTAAAAGGCACTACTGCTAATGGTGGTTTGGGCGCTTTGGGCAACTTCCTGTTTGCACTGCATATTGATTTTAAATAAAACACTACCACTTACGGCTGTGATTTTTGGCCATCTTACTCAGTCCCCCTCCACTCAGCGGGTGGAGAGGATTCTTCCCATCAATGAAAAATAAAAGTGTTATTAGTGTTTAAAAAATGTTGAGAACCTCTCTCCTGTCAATCACACCATGAAGGCCACACTTTTTCTGGTAGAAGGGGAGGGGTTATAAAACCCGGAAGTGTGGGTGTGGCTCAGTATCTGCATGATGGGGGAGGGAGAGGTCACCACTCTGTCTGAGCTGTGAATCAACTGAACACACTGAATGTCTACTACTTCTTCTTCTTCTTCTTCTTGCGTGCACAGCCTGAAGTTGTAAGACAACTTGTTCTGTTTGATCTTCTGTTTGTGCACGCCAGTTTGATTGCATTCGTCGAAACAGGATGGACGACGTGAAGGTTGCAATCTCCCACTTCGAATGTCTACTGAACTATGTTTTGTGTTTTTTGTGATTTTATGGTGGTTTCACCCTGCTTGAAATGGTATGAAACTGCACTTGGATTTGGTGGCCATGCACCCTGCTTGAAGTGGAATGAAACTGCACTTGAATTCGGTGGCTTTGCACCCTGCTTGAAGTGGTTGGAAACTGCACTTGAATATGGTGGCCATGCACCCTGCTTGAAGTGGTAGGAAACTGCACTTGAATTTGGTAGCCTTGCACCCTGCTCGAAGTGGTAAGAAACTGCACTTGAATTTGGTGGCCTTGCACCCTGCTTGAAATGGTAGGAAAATGGTTTTGAATTTGGTGGCCTTACACCCTGCTTGAAATGGAATTTCAAGGAATAGCCATGAGTCACCAGCCGTGTGTGAGCTGCCAGCACATCAGGCTTGAGGGACTGAGGTGCCACCCCAAGAACCCACACCAGCGCTCCAGAAAGCTCCTCCCCACTGGCCACCAATATTGGAATTGGTGGAGAGGTGGAATATTGCGTCGGGAGATTAGCCCTCCCGTGTGAACATGGGGCCCAACTTAGTCTAGTACATAATATTATTCCATATTCCATTTTCTGTTAGTCAATCAATCAGTTTTAATTCCATATTTCCAAAATCTGCAGGTTTATTTTTGTTTTTTAATTGATGTCAAATTCACTGTACATTCTCTTCGGAGATGTCTCCCTTGAAATGTTGCTCCCTTCTCTTTGACTGGAATTCCCGTTCTCTTTTGCCTTTGTCTTCTCTCTCTGACCAAAAATGATAACCCAGTTTCCGCCACAGATGCTGCCTGACCTGCTGAGCGTTTCTCACTTTCATTGTTGATTTCTAGCATCTGCGTTTTCTTGCACTTCACTTTGAATAGAACTTTAATGTGATGGGCATTTCCTTGTTGCAGGTCATGGAGACCCAGCTGGCAACAGGACTGGAGAAATATTTTCAGTGCGGGCTCTGCAACAAGCCGGCAACAAGTCCAAAGCTCCTCGAGTGCCTTCATACCTTTTGTGCAGGTTGTCTGGAGCGCGAATCCAATGGGAGCGATGTCACCTGTCCCATCTGCGAAATGGTGACCAAGAAAGGTCTCGCTTCCCTGCCAGACAATATATTTGTGTCAAACTTGCAGAACAGTGTGAGAAAGCAGCAGCAAATCCTGGAAAGTGCAGAACAGTGCTGTGCCTCCTGTGAGGAGAATACGTCTGCAGAGTTTGTGTGCCTGGAGTGTGACAAGGTGCTGTGTAACAAGTGCCTCCACACTCATCAGGTGTTGATGCCAGATCACAAGAAGCATGTGGAGACCTTGGGCACTTTGCAAAAGTTGAATTCAGATGAGTTCTTGAAGATTCTAAGAAGATCAAAGGATCTCCTCTGCAGCTCACATGAAAATCAGACAATTAGGTAAAGGTTGTGTTTCCAATGTAGAGGGAGGGTGTGGTATGTGGTGATGTGGGTGGTGCACAGTGAGTGTGTCTGAAAGCTGAGGCTGCTTTTTAAAAGTGGGTGAAATCTTATGACACACAGATGAGATAGAAATGCAAAAGATACAACAATGGTTAGGTTACCCTTATAACATCCAGAGCCCAGGGCCTTTCTGCTGGTGTTCTGAAATCCAATCCTACCACAGCAATTGAATTAAAATTCACGTCATTAAATATTCCTTTAATATACCTTTAAAAACATTTTTTTTTCCAATTATAGTCCCATCAATCTACTGTGTAGGAAGTCTGAAGAAGGGTCTCGACGCGAAACGTTGCACATTCCTTCTCTCCAGAGATGCTGCCTGTCCAGCTGAGTTACTCCAGCATTTTGTGTCTCCCATCAATCTACTACTCTGTAACTAAAAATCCACCCGTGACGAATAGGTTTGAAAGCGCACACCTTAATATGTAACGCGATATATATCCCAACTATGTTATTTTACAAGCTCTCTGAAACGGCTGGGCATGATTAGGGATCTGGTCAATTATAAGGTCTTGCATGCACAAGGAATGTTTGGGGTATTATTTGAGGAAACCAAGTGTCAACGGGCTCGACAGGCAGCATAAGATAGTGATTTGGGTTTCATGCCTTTGCTTGACAGTACTTGTGACTAGTCTTTATGTGCAGTCTGTACTGCAGAACCTGCTCGATGTGGCTCTGTGTCCTGTGCGCGCTTCTGGAACACAAAGACCACGATTGCACCCCTGTGCGAAAACAGATCAACCTATTGAAGAGCGAGCTGCAGGAAACATTGGCAGCAATAGTCACAAAGCAAGAAGAGTTTGTTTAATCACAGAGCCAACTGGAACAGCTCGTGGATGACGTGAACAGGGACAAGTACAAGCTGGTAGATCTGATCAAAGCCCGGGTTCAGGCTGCCCTGCAGAAGGTGAAGGAGGAAGAGCTCAGGCTGCTCAATGAGCTGCAGGTGCTTCACTCCTCCAAAACCCAGAAGTTGCAGGTGAGTCTGAACAGCATAGAGAACGTGTTGAAGAGAATGGAGGTGAGCAAAAACGTGGTGTCCCAGTTGTTGCACTATGCCACAGAGCAGGAAATCCAGAAGCTGCATGGAATTATCAAGTTAGCTCTCGCAGAGCTACGAGAAGAAAAACCAATGGATGTGCATGTGGACAGCACCATTATCGACTTTCAGGGATGCTGCAAATTTCCAGAGAAAATGCTGGGCAATTTGATGATCACGAGATGTGAGTAGCAATGTTACAAAATTTTGAGATCTTAAAAATCAAGTCTGCAATTTATCCCATCAGATAAAAACATTAAAAAAAGTTTAATTTGACACCTAATTCACTTTCATATCTTCAGTATTAAAAAAGTTATGGCCATTTTCATACTCTGAAATTAGCATCTTGTTCCCTATTGCTTTTCCATTGACTTAACACAAAAGCTGTGATCGAAGACAGTCAAAAGCTCATAACTTTTTTTTAAAATTAAGGGAACTGAAAGAAATTTTCAGTTATTATAGATTGAAGTATTCTGAAACAAATACAAAACAATCTTACTTGGATGACCTGAAATTAAAGCATATAATTAGTTAGTTACCCAATTGGAGCTAATTACAAAATTCAATTACTAGATCTAAACATCTATCCATTTCTTAAGAAAAGGTTAACATTTTTAAATAGCCTAAGTGTCCAAATACATTCACACAAGAATTCACAATATAACATGATTTTTAAATCTCATTGTCATGAATTTATAGGCCAAATGGAAGGAATTTAGTGTTTAATTCCCGAAAATTAGTGTCCATTTAAATCATCTTGCGAGTAGGATTTTGTGGAACGCGATCGATTGGAACGTTGCGGTGAATTGAAACCCCATATATCGGCAGGAAAAATACTGCCCGTTCATATGGGGAATAAATCACCTTTTCGCAACGTAAAAATTTGGATTAAAGACATCCTAAGAAGCACGTTTATATGTAAAATAAACTGCTTTCCTTTACCCGTGCCTTACGTGAAATCCGTCCCCGTTGTCGGCGTTCACGGCATTAGAAGCTGATTTTTATTTTACTCCAACGCTGAAATGGTCCAGCGATTTAAAATTTAAAAAATTCACAGAATGGCCGTCGGAACAATTCTTCAGCAAAAGCTTGCATCCCGAGAAAATATATCCAGGACGGGTAGGAGAAAAAATGCATTTTTACCCCCCCCCCCCCCCCCCCCCCCCCCTTAAAGGCACCAAGAACTGCAGCGCCGCTGAAGGTAAGTTTTGTAACATACCAAATGTGAGTAATAGTCAGGTACTCCTGTTTCCTCTAATAAAAATGACAATTGCCTATGACTCACAACGTGCAGTGGCCATGGACATTTGTTGAGAGCCCCCTACCCCCACCCTCCCCGCACAAGTTATTCGCCATTCCACGATTGATCTGGGAAGGAGGCTTCACTGCTGCATCACCAGCGGCTGGTGGGTGGGTCCCGGGCCATGTCCAGTGCCCTTCACCACCAGTGCCTATCTGGACTTTCCAGGAATATCACCAGGGCACGTCCTGTGTGCTCCCAGCAGATTCAACAGACTGTGACTGAGAATTCTGCAGGCTCCCAGAGCTGAAGTTCACTGTGACTCTGTGATTCCCTGCGCTGTCGTTTACTGTGCCTCTGTGATTCAGAGAGACGTCACTCATGGTGAATGTCAGTGAATTCCAGAGCTGTCGTTTATGTGTCTCCGATTCAGAACGCTGTGAATCCCAAAGCAGTTGATTGCTATCGACTCCCAGTGCTATCATTCATTGTATCTCTCTGATTCAATTTTAGTTATATGATTAACTCCAAAATACGGTTTAAATGATTGGTTTCATCAAACATGTTCTTCTTTCTTTTGTGGCAAAGAGGCAAACTATTTCCTTTGTGTGTTCATTACATAGATCGTTTCATGAAAATTATTGTTTTTCAGTGAAACACGAGTCTACTTTGGATGGGAAGTCATCGCTGCCTAGATGCAGAATTGCTGTTCATTGCAACAAGGTGAATGTGCAGAGTTAATCATGTAGAAGGTGTAAAGTGGCTTTAATACTGAGGTCAGAGTGCTCTGTCTAAACTGAGGAGACAAAGTGGATAAAATGAGAAGGTCATGTGCTTTCCACCTCTGTCACAAACGACTAAATTTAGCCAGGGACAGAGCAGACATGTCCTGAGTAGCTTCTTCTTCTTTTGTGTGGCGTGCACAGCCTAAAGGTTTAGGACAACTTGTTTTATTTGATCTTCCAATTGTGCACATCGAGTTGAATGCATTAGTCGAAACAGGGCGGACCACGTGAACGTTGCAATCTTCCACCCCTCCTGAGCAGCTGAAAATCAAATTTAATTTGCTCTGACTTGCACTATTCCTGGCCATTACCGAAACGTTTCCAGCCATTCCATTGTCAGAGTGAGGCTAATCGCAAATTGAAGGTACAACATCTCATATTTCGCTTGGGCAGTTTACAACCCAGTGGTATAAATAATGATTTGTCTAACTTCATGTAATCCCTACACTCCCTCTGTCTCGATCCCTCCCCACCCAAGCCACACCAGGTTCTTGCTCTCACATAGCAAACGGAAAACAATGGCCTGTTTCCTTTATTGTTGTTAATGTTTTGCATATTTTTCATTCATTTGTTCTATATCTATCTGCTTCACTGTCTAAATCGCGTTTCCTTTCCCTTGACTAGTCTGAAGAAGGGTCTCAACCCGAAACGTCACCCATTCCTTCTCTCCAGACATACTGCCTAGCTCGCTCAGTTACTCCAGCATTTTGTGTCTATCTTCCTCACTCTCTGCTACCTTGCTGCCTATTCTGTACGGTGAACTTTCTTTCACCATCTTCCATACCAACTTCCAGCCTCTCACCTGCCTCAGTCCTGCATTGGGTCATGACCCCCACACCCCTCTCCATGTTCTCTAGAGATGCTGCCTGACCTGATCAGTTACTCCAGCACTATGTCCTTATTTGTAAACCAGCATCTGCAGTTCCTTGTGTTTCTATTGGACTGAGTTTGTGTTAGAGAGTCATAGAGTGATACAGTGTGGAAACAGGCCCTTCGGCCCAACTCGCCCACACCGATCTATCAGATACTGGTTAAACAGTCGCTTTCCCCTGCAGGACGTGGGCGAATCTTCGAAGTGTAACTTCAACAAAAGGAAATGTTATGCAGCTCCAGAAACCTCCAAAAAACTGTGCGTGAAAGAAGAGCCAAGCAGCTGCACTGATGATGATTCCACCGCTGGCCCAAGCAGCCACCAGCAGAGCTGCACGCCCTCCATTGAGTGTGTCACTGTCATCACCAACTCTAACAGACAGGACCAGGTGCCCATGTTTATGGACACTATAGGTAAACTTACATCTTTTACATTTTCACCTACATTTGTCATAGACTCATAGAGTGATACAGAGTGGAAACAGGCCATTTGGCCCAACTCGCCCACACCAGCGAATAATATCCCAGCTACCCTAGTCCCATGTGCCTGCGCTTGGTCACTAACCCTCCAAACCTATCCTGTACATGTCCAACTGTTTCTTAAACAATGGGACAGTCCCAGCTCTAACTACCTCCTCTGGCAGCTTGTTCCATATACCCACCACCCTCTGTGTGAAAAAGTTACCCCTCGGATTCCTATTAAATCTTTTCCCCTTCACCATGAACCTATGTCCTCTGATCCTCAATTCCCCTACTCTGTGTAAAGGATTCTGTGCATCTACCCGATCTATTCCTCTCTTGATTTTGTATACCTCTATAAGATCTCCCCTCATCCTCCTACGCTCCATGGAATAGAGACCCAGCCTACTCAACCTCTCCCTATAGCTCACACCCTCTAGTCCTGGCAACATCCTCGTAAATATTTTCTGAGCCCTTTCAAGCTTGACAATATATTTCCTATAACATGGTGCCCAGAACTGAACACAATATTCTAAATGCGGTCTCACCAACGTCTTATACAACTGCAACATGACCTCCCAGGTTCAATACACAATACGCTTGACTGATGAAGGCCAATGTGCCAAAAGTCTTTTTCACCACCTTATCTACCTGTGACTCGACCTTCAAGGAACCATGCACTTGTACTCCCAGATCCCTCTGCTCTACAACACTACCCAGAAGCCTACCATTCGCTGTGGCATAGGAACAGGGGATGGGCCACACTTGCACCAAGTACAGTAGCCCTGAGAGCACCTTACACCTGATGACCAATTTTTTCCCCTTTACATAGAGGGAACGCTGTTTTCACAGATCCATTTTTCGCCTGTCCTTGACTATCCACTCCAGCCAATTCTTGTCACACGCCTCAGCTGCCCCTAACCATATCCCCAGCACCATATACCTGGAAGAACTCATGAGCGGACACAAAGTGCTTCACTGACTCAAAACACTTCCAGCATTTTATACTGTGCATGTCACAGTTGTTACATGGGGATTGTAAATGTTTGAATCATTCACCAGTAACCCACTTTTCTTTGTAGTCATTGATCCTTGTGTCATCACTGCTGGAATTGCCTCTCTGTCTGACAGGTGGAAATTTTCTTCCTGTGTTTAGGAAACCATTCTCCCAATGACTTTGGTCATGGGTGACATAAAATGCAAACTGGCCCTTCGGCCCAACGCCTCTGACCCTAGCAGCCCCATCTAACTAGTCCCACTTGCCCACCATTGGCCCATATCCCTCTAAAAATTTAATCTCCATGCACCTGTCCAAATGTATTTTAAAAATTGTTACCTGCCTGCCTCAACTACCTCTTCAGGCAGCTTGTTCCACATACCCACCAACGTCTGTGTGTAAAAAGTTGCCCCTCGTGTCGCTCATTAAATGTTCTCTGGGTCTTGATTACCCTACTCTCGTTAAAAAAACGTTGTGCTTTTCCCCCCCAACCTATTCCCCTCCTGATTCCATAGGATCACTCCTTGGCTTTTTGTGTTCAAAGGAATTTGACCCTACCCAACCTCTCCCTATAGCTATCGTCTTCAAGTCCTGGGTGCGTCCTTGTGAAATTTCTCTGCACTCGATCCAGCTTAACAACATTCTTCCTGTAGCAGGGTGATCAAAATTGAACATATTACTCAAATATGGCCTCAGCAGGTGACTTGAACAAGACCCCAGTTTATGGAAGGGCCGTATAGAAGCCAGATAACAAAGGGAAAGAAGCTGTTCCTGAGTCTGGGGGTGCGTGTTTTCAAACTTCTTTACCTTCTGCCGGATGGGAGGAATATGAGAAGGAATGACTGGGGGAGAACACTTCTTTGATTAAGTTGGCTGATTTTCCGAGTCAGCGTAAAGTGTTAATGGAGTCAATGGTGGGACGTCTGGTCTGTGTGATGGACTGGGCTCCATCCACAACTCTGTGCAATTTCTTCTGTTCTTGGGCAGAGCCATTCCCAAACCAAGCTGTGATGCATCCCGACAGTATGCTTTCTATGGTGCATCTGCAGAGGTTCATAAGAGTCACTAGAAAGATCCCTTCCTGGCTGTTGCATCAATGTGGTTGATCAACGACAGACCATTAGCAATATTTATTCCAAGGAACTCGAAGTTCTCTAAATCATTTTCATTTGGTCACCTTTGATGCTGATTGAAGCATGTACCACACCATGCTTCCTTAAGTCAATAACAAGTTCCTTGGTCTTGTTGACGATGAGGAAGATGTTGTTGTCCTGACACCATGCAACTAAATTATTTATCTTCTTCCTGTACTCTAGTCATTGTTAGAGAAGATGGAGCTGGAGATGCAATATGGAGAGAGTCTGGAGCTGAGATGCCCAGTGGTGGACAGGATGGCCTTCAGCAGAGCACAGAGGAGACCCTGGTGTTCTTTGACTTGGAAACCACAGGCCTAGGTAACAGTGGTATGATCACACAAGACTTCCTCTGCTGCATGAACCATAGGTGCTGAGAGCCCAGGGATTGTTACAGCATAAGAGATCATGCATCCCATCCATTCGTTGCTGGCTCTCCGTAGATCAGTTTGTCCAACTCTTGATTCTCCAACTCTTTCCCTGAAGTCCTGCTTTCCCTCTCGTCCCCCTCCTTTCACTGAAGAGACCAGTTTCAGTTGCACTAACTAGGTGAATTCCAGATCACAACCAATCTCTACTTCATTTTTTTCCGCACCACATCTGTTATATCAGTGTGAGAATTAGTTGAGTAGGGAAGATGTGATGCAGTGCGTGAAGTAGGAGGGGGTTAGAGTATTGACACCATTGGGAAAATCAACGAAGAGAGACCTCCGCACATTCTGTATATCACCCTACGTGACCCATTCCCAGCCTCTCCACCTGCCTCTCACCCCCATCGTATTCCACCCTCCAGCCACTCCAATGTATCTTACTCACAGCCACTCCTTCGTATCCTACTCCTCTGCCACTACATCACATCGCACTTCCTGCCACTCCATCATATCTTACTCCCAAACAAACTAGCGCATCCATCTCACGGCCACTCCTTTATATCTCTCTACAGGCCACTCTAACTGTATCTCACTCCCTGCCCAATCTTTCTGTATGCTAGTCAGGGCACAGTCTACTTCCAGTTTCTCTGTTCCTCACTTCTGTACAGTCTATCCTTGCTACTCTTCTACGCCACTCTCTCCATGTCTCTCTCGTATCCCACACTACCTTCCAATGGATTCTATCCACCAGTCAGTCTGCACTCCACTCCTACAGATACCAAATCTCTCATGATTTTGTACATCTCGAGAAGATTACCCCTCATCCTCCTGCACTCCAAGGAATAGAGTCCTAGCCTTTTTAACCATCCCTCAGCATCTGATGATCCAGCAAAAAAGCTCCAGCCTATCCAGTTTCTCCTTGTAAATCAAGGCCTTCAGTCTTGGTAACATCCTTGTGAATCTTTTCTGCACCTTCGTATCTTTAATGACAACCTCCCTGTAGCTTGATGATGAGAACTGCACACAGTACTCACAGCTCCTCATATTCCATTTGGGTAGCCTACAACCCAATGCTATGAACATTGAATTCTCCAAATTTAAGTATATTCTCCATTCGCATTCTCTCTTTCCTCGGCCCCAACCTCTCCCACACCTCCCCACCCAGGTGCGCAGTCTTTCCTGCTGATATCTTGCCCCTTTTCCCCTATATCCCTCACTCTGGCTTTATATTTCACTCCACTTCTCCCCTTTTGTTTCCTATTCATCTTCACTTACTCCACCTGTGTGCCAACAAACCCCCTCACCTGTAGCAACATCACTTGCCAGGCTTTATCCTGCTATCACCTCTTTTCTAGGTGTCTTTGCTCCCTCCTCCCCACTACAATCAGTTATTTCAGCACGTTGTGTTTGACATAATACTCCAAGTGTGCTCTAACCAATCTTTGTACAGTTGTAGCATCGTCCCAACTTTTGTACTCAGTTTCCCACCCGATGAAGGCCTTCTTCACCATGTCTACCACAATGCTCTTGCCTCTCTGTTCGATAACAACCCCCAGAGCCCTGTTCCAGTTTATCTTGCCAAAGTGCCACAGTCGTGTGTCAACTGCACTTGTCACAGTTAAATTCCATCAGTTAATCCTTGGTTCACTTTCTCAGTTGTTCTAGATCTACACCATCAATTTCCCTGCAAGAAATGTTGTGCTTTATCATTATATCTTCCAGAAAATGATTGTGACATTGTGCAGTTGTCGGCAGTGAGTGGCGAGAAGATCTTTAACAAGTACATCTTGCCTAGTAAGCCCATCTCGGAAGGTGCGTTTGCCATTAATGGATTTCAAGTCTTGGACGGGGTCCTGTATCTTCGAGGGGAACCTCTGCAAGCCAGCAGCCTTCAGGACACCTTGGAAGCTTTCCTCCACTTCCTGCAGTCTCTGGCCTCACCTCTGATAATAGGGGATAACATCTGGAAGTTTGATGCTCCTATTCTTTTACGAGTTCTGCAAGAGCTCTCCATGAAAGATCAGTTTGACAGTTGTATAACTGGATTCTTAGATACTCTCTTGCTTGCCAAGGTCGTTTTTCCCAGTTCAGAGGTCAATAGTTATAGGCAAAATGAATTAGTGAAAATGTTTCTTAAGAAAGGTTATAACGCTCACAATGCTGTGGAAGACGCAAAGAGATTGCAGGAGCTGTATTCTGTCTTAAAATTTACTCCAGAACAAAAGAAGAGCAGTCAGTTTTCATTCTCCCAGCTTGAATGCCAAGTGTCTTTGTGGCCCCTACTCAAAGAAAATATAATTTTCTCTCAGTTAGCTGATAAACTGGCGATGCAGGGAGTAAGCTTCGAGAAGCTGCAATCTACGCATCAACAAGATGGGGAGGAAGGGCTGAAGAACTTCCTCCGGTCTCTGGGTCACATTGAACCCAGTTACATCAGGCTCTCAAGGTTTTTTATGAAGTGAAGAGTGCAGTTGTATTGAACCTTTGAAGTTGATTGGTATAACTCAGTAACAGAGACTGTGTATTCCTCTCAATTGCACGATCCGCTTACTTAGAGCTGAATTGCCCTCTGCTGCTAATTTGACCTAATTACCCTTAAAGCACAAAATCAAGATGCTGGAGAAACTCAGCGTGTTAGGCAGAATCATGTTCCCACCACTGATGCTGCTTGACAGTTGCGTTACTCCAGCAGTTTTCTGCTCAAGATTCCAGCACCTGCAGTCTCTCGTGTCATTCATAATAATGTATTTTCTATCTATATGAAATGAAAATGTAACTATGTGGATCTTCAATAAATAATATTTTATAATCATGAGTTGATTACTGACTATGCTCCAAGACAAGCACAGCATATGAGAGAAATAGGTTAGTGGAATTCCGCACAAAAATATACCTGGGAGGCACGGTGGTGTCCTTGAAGGTTGTAATCGGTCGTATCGTGGCCAATCATTAGAACTACAGAAGCCAAATGGAATTCTTTCTTTGGACTGATGAAGTTACTGACTTGTGCTAGGAACAGTTATAGAGGCACAGGTTTGTATCAGAGACTATTCTTATTCTTCAGGCAGTGAAATTAAAAAATCCTGCCGATTCTGAAAATCCAAAGTAAAACCTGCAGGTCAGGCAACACCTCTTGAATGAAACCGTTAACGGTTCAGGTTGGAGACCATTGTCAGAAATGGGAAAGACAGAAAACAAGGTTGTTTTCCATCATGGAAAGAGTGGGGGAGGAATGAATAGGTCAAAGTGAATATCCAGTACAAACCTAGATAATGCTGGAATTACTCAACAGGTCAGGCTGGGACGGGACATGGATAATATAGATGGTCAAATATCCTTCATCAGAGCTGAAGAGTGTTGTGGTTTTCAATACTCAAATTAATTCAGATCACACGGAGAATTCTTCAAGAAGTTTAAACTTTTATTTGCGAACAAAAGTTAGTTTTCCCCACATCATCAAATCACGTGGAGCTCTCTGTCTCCTCTTCTCCCGTTACAAAGGATCATCTCATTTTATACCATTTTCAAATCAACCCCACCCCTGTTACATTTCCATATCCAATCATTTTCTGACATTCCCTCATCAGCCAATCACTTGCTCCCACTTATCTCCTCCTTCCCAATACATTTGCAACTGATGTAGGTGTCACATGTGTCCCCTTTATGGCCCCTTTTCTAGCCTTTTGGCTAAGCATTTCTTTGTTCTGAATTGCTTTATTTTAACCATGTGAAACCAAAGGAAAGTGGTCTCAATTCTCTGAGATCGCTCCTCAAAATAAGATACATGTGATACAGTGGTCACCCAATTTATATATATATAAGGCATTGTTCCCATTAAACCTATACGTCTTGGGAAAGAATGTAACTTCTTAAACCACAGATTTAAATACAGGGATCAAATGTTTATACTCCCAGATTATCTAATTATATATCATATTATTAACTAACATTATCTTACATTACAGACTTTAAAGTATAAATTTACTCTGTCTTTGCAAACTCACATCTCCTATCTTCCCAGCACACAAGGGTCATATAAATGTAGCATTTGATGAATGATAATGGTTTCTTGGCCAGCTCACACTCCCTCCCCCTTTCTAGTTATCTCTAGGGGATGGAATTCCAGCCTCATCCTTGGGCCACTTTATTGCTTTTCCTCCACACTAACAACATTATTCAAAGGATTGTTACATCTGCAGACCCACATATCTTTCTCAAAGCCTAGTCACCTCAGGTTTGATAAACATAAGAAATCCAACATACAAAGATCGCATATTCCTCACCCAACCACCTTTTGCCCTTCACTTATATATTTCCTCTTATCTCAACATGAATGATAATTAAATGTATCAAACTTAATACAGAATCCATTATTATTCCAGCCTTGTGGTCTTGGATGTGTAAATAGTCCATAAATCTTGAGTCATGTCATTACAACACTTCACAAGAATGTAACATCGAGAAAGAGCAACTGACCTATGACCAAATAGTCTGAGAGGCCCAGCCCTCTGCCTAATCAGACTTTTACATACAGATTATAGAAGATATATTTAAAATAGAGATAATATTTACTATAATAGCAGACAAAAGAAGCTTGGTAATCTGCAAGGAGTGTGTGGAGAGGGGATGTATGTGAGAGGGTGAAACCAGGGTGACATGAAGAGAAGAAGATGATCTCATCGATGAGTGAATGCAAGCAGTTAGAGAGTGTGAACATAGACACAAGAATGCAGACAAAATGTGAGAGTTGCAAAAGGCAGAGCAGGTGGGTGAGCCCAGCAGGTCTGGCTGTGCATGTTCTCCACTCCGAAAGAATAAAAGCCAAGCTAAGTCCATGTTACAGATGGATGACTGGTACAGCTTGAGAAATCAACTTTCCTGAAGTTGTAGAATTCAATATTGGGATCAATATTTCTGAATGGATCAGACCAAATGGGTTAGTGTAGCAGTCAGAGGCAGATTATAATCTGTGTCAAGTGATGCCAACAGCTGTGGAGCTGTAGGACACACACAGCCTCACCTGGTGAGTTTTTCCAGCATTTATTGTATTCTTCTGCCATGAACTCAGACTCAAACCCTATAATCACCAGCGAGGTATCCCCCTGCACAATTGCTCTGCCCCTGGCAAGATGGTTAATGCTTGGAAATGGAGTCCTCCCTGACATGGCCCTCTCTGTAGCCGGGTGTGCACACATATTCCGCTTGGGGAGTCTGCATCCTCTGGGCTTGAACATTGAATTTTCTCAATTCTGTTAACCCTCCCCTCCCCACTTCTCCCCCAGCCCTCGGGCTCCTCCTCCTTTTTCCTTTCTTCTCCCCGCACCCCCCCCCCCCCCCCCCCCCCACCTCCCATCAGTCTGAAGAAGGGTTTCGGCCCGAAATGTTGCCTATCTCCTTCACTCCTTAGATGCTGCTGCACCCGCTGAGTTTCTCCAGCCTTTTGTGTACCCTGTGCACACACTCTCTCTGGTTGACCAAATATAGACCAAGGTAGTGGTAGCATTTAGTCAATAATTCATTATAAATAATTTGCTAGCTTACAAAACACGTTGGTGAGGAAGGTTAAAAATGAGTAGATGTGAAGGAACAGATCATGAATGCTGAGCGAGGACAGGATAGAGATGGTTGGGAAGGGATTTGGGGGGGGGGGGGGGGGGGGGGGGGCTGAATGGGAACAGGGTGATCAGGGGTATGGAAAGTCAGGAGCAAGATCATAGACCGAATATTTTGTTCTCCTTCGGTGTGGCGACGCGCTCTGAGTGCTCTGCTCTATGAT
Source organism: Raja brachyura (assembly GCA_963514005.1). The sequence goes on from OY740808.1 coordinate 15,410,222, forward strand.
CTTTGCTGAGACCAAAGCTGGCAAAGCATTGTTTCTATTTTACAATATGTATGATGCACATATTTAAGTCCTGGTTTTCAATCACTGATGTGACATCTGGTCAGAGTTGGAGACAGTAGCTATTGAAAACACACACCCATAAACACTATGGATAATTACAAAAGTTTCATCCAATAAAGCTGATATAAGGTACATTGGGTGGGCATCGATTACTTCTAGACAACAGATTTAAAAAAAAATCTAACCTCATTAATTCAGTCAGGGTGTATTATGATGTGCGCTACTGTGTGAAGTGTACAGCAAAACTTGCACTTCCAGAGTGGCCTATTTTGTAGTTTCTTCAGCGGACCACGGATTTATTTTAAGAGCAAAACATAAAATGCTGGAGAACTCTGCAGGTCAGGCTGGATCTATGGAGGGCCCGATGAAGGGTCTTGACCCAAAACGTCACCTATTCCTTCTCTCCAGAGATGCTGCCTGGCCCGCTGTGTTACTTCAGCACTGTGTCTAGGGAATGGTTATGCGACGTTTAGGGTAGGGTCCCTTCTTCACACATGTTTTAAGGGGTTCGGAAAAATCGAAAATTTCACGTATTTAAATGTTGTTACGAATATAACTAGTAGTGTGGGAGAAAATTCCATGAGCCATAATTGCCACATACACACCCAAAAGTAGAAATGTAGATAGTCACAGTGCCTAAAAAAATATATATTACGACCTTTGGAGTCTCTTTGTACCAATCGAACGCCAAATTCAAAATTCTATATTTTGAAAATGGGCAAAACAAAAAGTAGCATGTTCTCAAGAAAGGCTTATCCTAAAATAATTGATCGGAAGGGTGTGATTTTCAGTCAGGACGTCTGTAACATTCAGTCAGTGAGCTGTGGATGTGGACTCCAGGACGTTAATCCTGAGTTCATTAAGATGGCGCGAAAAATTACCCTTTACCGTATTATGGCTTTTTCGCAGAGTGGAGTATCTTGCTCCGATGATCTTTGGTCAGGAGGGTTGGAATGAGTTGGGTCTAGGCAGATGCTGGAGGATGGGATCAGGTCAGGCTCTGGTTCTGGTTGATTACGGCGCAAACACCCCATCAGTGGTTATCTCGCACAGGTCGAAGTGATGAGAGTAGTGATTACATTTTGAAGTGGGCCTTTTTGACCAAGTTGAGGAGATCCTGCTGCTCAATCTCCTTTTTAAATGACTTAACATCGGGAGCATCACGTGTGTTGGGTGGTAACCTATTCCATTCCCTTAAACGTCCTTGGGTAAAGGGAATATTGGCAGCAAAGTGTATTGAAATTTAGCGAGTTGATGACGTAGGGACCATTATTTTGTCTTGTTTCATGGCAGTTGGTGCTCTGGGATGACAGGAGATTTGACGGCGTGATTTTGTGAATCTCCTTGTAAATTGCAATATGTCCTTGCCTGATTCTGTGGAGCTCTAGGGTATCCTTGTGGAAGATTTCAATTTTCCAAAAATAGACTGGGAAATGGGCTGGATGGTTTGGAGTTTGTAAAATGTGTGCAGGATAGTCTTTTGCAGCAATACATAGAGGTATCGACCAGAGAAGGGGCAGTGCTGGACCTCCTGTTAGGAAATGAGGCAGGTCAGGTGACGGAGGTATGCATTGGTGAGCACTTCGGGACCAGTGATCACAATACCATTAGTTTCAATATAATTATGGAGAGAGTCAGAACTGGACCTAGGGTTGAGATTTTTGATTGGAGAAAGGCTAACTTTGAGGGAATGCGTAAGGATTTAAAAGGAGTGAATTGGGACATTTTGTTTTATGGGAAGGATGTAGAAGAGAAATGGAGGACATTTAAAGGGGAAATTGTTAGAGTGCAGAATCTTTATGTCCCTGTTTGGTTGAAAGGAAATAGTAAAAATTGGAAAGAGCCATGGTTTTCAAGGGAAATTGAACACTTGGTTCGAAAAAAGAGAGATATCTACAATAAATATAGGACGCATTGAGTAAATGAGGTGCTAGAGGAGTATGAAGAGTGTAAAAAGAATCTTAAGAAAGAAATTAGAAGGAGTTAAAATCAGTATCTTCAGAGATTACCCGGCTGAAGTGGCTAAGAGAAGATCTTTATTCTCAGAAACAAGAGGTATTCTTCGGAATATAAAGGATGTAAAGGATCTCAGATATGGTCTGATGTACCCAGCAACATTGAGAGTGACCTACGACAACAAGGAATTCCGTTTTGTTAAGCATACCAAAGCACTGGAATTCGCCCGAGGCATACAGAAGAAGGCAGAAGAGGAAGCAGAAGAAGAAGTAAGCGCTGAAGAAGAAGAAGAATGAACTTTTATTACCGACCTGCGGTTATGAATTATTCATTAAGAAAGAGGGGCAATAATGGACATGTTGTTATAGCTTGATATTAATTAGTAAATTTTTAATTGTCCCCCTAATATAGTATTACCTACTATAATATTAATTATATTAGAAATTAATAACTAGTAATTAGTAATATGAATAATAGAAATATTTACTAAGTACTTAAAGTTAGTACCCCACCCCAATATACATAGTATTATGGACAGGAGCTGGAACACTTAACATCTCTTTTCTTTAAAAAAAACGGAAGTCAGTAGATTAATAGCCACGCTAGTGTGGCTCTCACTAATGCACACTACACACTATACCAGTGTAGTTTCTTTTTTTTTCTGGGCACCCTGTTAACACCCCTTTCTCTTTTTTTAATTACACTTTGTACTTTTTCTTATATATTAAATATTTGATTTTGCGTTATATATTATATGAATGTAGTTATGAACGATATTGTATAATCGCTCTAAGAAGATATGTATATGGATTACTGAAGGTAGAAATTCTCATCGGATTGGCGTTTGGGTATACTGCTGGGCTGGAGGGGTCGAGAAGGCTACTCCAAAAAAAAACACCCTAATAGTAAAATGCAAGATATGAATGTGAAGACCGGGGGGGGTGGAATTACCTTCTGTAGTTGGAATGTTAAGGGAATTAATGAACCAATTAAAAGGGGAAAGGTACTAGCACAGTTGAATAGATTGAAATCAGACGTGATCTTCCTCCAAGAGACTCATCTCAAAAGAGATGCTCAATATAGATTAACAGCAAAATGGATTTCCAAGGTATATCACTCTTCATTTATACACAAATCTAGAGGAGTTGCAATAATTATCCGTAAAGGTATACCTTTTAAACAAAATTCTATAATAGAGGACAAAGAGGGTAGATATGTAATAATTACAGGGAATTATATTCACAGAAAGTGATTTTGGTGAATATATATGCCCCTAATTTTGATAACCCACTATTTTTTAAGAAAATATTTAATAATATTCCTATTTCCACTCAATATAATTTAGTTATTGGGGGTGATTTTAACTGCACCTTAGATAGCTACTTAGACAGGTCTTCTACAAAAAGGAAAGCTACCTCTAATTCAAGTAAACTTATAAATTATTTTATTAATACATCGAATGTTAAGGATATTTGGAGATTAGATAATCCATCCGGACGAGAATACTCGTTTTTTTCGCCCGTACACGGAACTTATTCTAGGATAGATTATTTTTTAATAGATTCAAAATTACTACCTTTTACGTATGACGCAAAATATCACAATATTATTATTTCAGATCATGCGCCTCTTACATTTAAGATAAAACTAAAAGATATACTTAATAAAACGACTACTTGGAGATTTAATCCCCAGATATTAAAGGATAAGGACTGTTGTAAACATGTGACGGAACAGATTAAACTATTTTTTGAAACTAATGACAAACCGGAGACTTCACCATCGTTACTCTGGGACACATTTAAAGCATTTATGCGTGGTGCAATAATATCTGCACAGGCTTATCTTAATAAAGAAAATAGAAAGATGGAACAAAAGTTAGAACACGAGATAAAACAACTAGATAGTGAAAATATAAAACGCCCTTCTAAAGAGCTAAGTAACAAAATTGCAATAGCAAAATATAGACTAAATAAAATATATTCTAACCAAGTCATTAAACTATTTCAACAAACCAAACAAGTGCATTTCGAGTTTGGAGACAAACCACAAAAACTATTAGCAAGACAACTTAGAAAATTAGAAGATGAAAAATTGATACATAGAATTAGATCGGTGGAAGGAAATATATTGACGATACCAAAAGATATTAATGACAGATTTCTACAATATTATCAAAATCTTTATTCATCTAAATTAACAGGACAAACAGTGGATATGGAAACATTTCTACAAAAGTGTCAAATTAATAGTTTAGATCAGGAAGGTAGACATTTGTTAAACGCCGAAATAACAGTAAAAGATATTGAAGAATCAATTAGTTCGTTAAAGAATGGAAAAGCAGCGGGCCCCGATGGCCTAAGTGCAGAATTTTATTAAAAATTTCTAGATCTGATTTCCCCAAGATTATATACAGTATATAGATATGCATGTGAACAAGGTAAATTACCAGAATCTTTAAACAAATCTACAATTACACTTATTCCTAAGGCAGATAAGGATTTGGAAGATCCAGGATCATATAGAGCGATCGCACTTCTAAATACAGACCAAAAAATACTAACAAAAGTTTTATCTCGGAGATTAAGTTTGGTGATTTCTAAATTAATACATCAAGATCAAACAGGTTTTATCCCAAAACGCTACTCATCTCATAATCTCAGACGCTTGTTTAATATTATATATTCAAAAAGAGTACGGGTCAGGGAATTAGCAGTTGTATCGCTAGATGCAGAAAAGACATTCGATCAGGTGGAATGGTTATATTTATTTAATATAATGGAAAAGTTTCAATTGGGGGATAGATTCTGTAAATGGATAAGAATTTTATATTTGAATCCAACGGCAAGAATCTTAACTAATCAAATATTATCAGCTAAATTTAAGCTCTTTAGGGGTTGTAGACAGGGTTGTCCGTTATCGCCTTTACTATTTGCTTTGATGATAGAGCCTCTGGCGGAAAGAATCAGATCAGAACCTGAAATCTATGGCTATAATACTGACACAACAACTAACAAAATATCTTTATATGCAGATGATGTTTTGATTTATATTACAAAACTGGAAATTAGTATACCTAAGTTATTTAATGTTATAACTATCTTTGGCACATTTTCAGGATTTAGGATTAACTGGAATAAAAGTGAAATTATGCCTATAACAGGAATTAACTTAAATATATTACAACAATATCCATTAAAAATAGTTAAAGACAAATTTAAATATTTAGGAATTAATGTAACTAAATCTTATAATTCACTAATTAAATCTAATTACCCTCTATTATTAGATAAACTTAAAAAAAATATTTTGTACTGGAAAACACTTCCTATATCCATGATTGGTAGAATAAATGCTATAAAGATGGTGTTTTTACCACAATTATTATATTTGTTCCAGGCTATTCCTTTTTTTCTCCCAAAGACCTTTTTTTAAAAAAATAGATAATATTATTTATAGTTTTATTTGGGATTATAAAAATCATAGAATAAGTAAAAAACATTTATGTAAATCTAAGATCCAAATTTTTTATATTATTTTTGGGCAGTCCAGATTAAGAATATGAATTTTTGGTGGGTAAATATGGATTATGAACCAATGTGGTTAAAGATGGAAAAGGAAGATTGTTTACCCTATAATGTAGGCTCGGTTCTCTTTGCCCCAAAGGAAGTACAAAAATTTTTTATAGGGACAACCCTATAATTTATAATAATAGACGTATTTGGAAACAAATAGTTAAGACTTTACAGCTAGATAATCTTTCACTTAGACTACCAATAATGAATAACCCATTATTTAAGCCCTCTATATTGGATGGAGGGTTTAGACATTGGGATGATTTAGGAATTAAAAGGATAGAGCACCTTTATAGAAAAGGAAAATTTCTTTTATTCCAAGAGTTACAAGATATCTACGGATTGTCTCCGCATCACTTGTTTAGGTACTTACAAATTAGAGATTATATAAAATCAAACACATTAGATTATAAAAATAAAGTACCAGGATTATTAGATGATTTGTTTAATTTACACCCAAATACAGAAAAATTAATAGCCTATATATATAACATAATCTTGGATAAGGAGAATCCAACAACTGAAACATATCGGCAAGCATGGGAAAAGGAAATTGGTTTATCCATAACAAAAGAAAATTGGGAAGAAAGTTTACAGCAAATACATCGGTGTTCGTTAAATGCCAGACATACATTGATACAATTCAAAGTATTATACAGATTACACTATTCAAAAACTAAATTAAATAGTATCTTTCACAATCTCTCTTCAATTTGTGATAAATGTAAGAACTTAGAAGCAAATTTAACACACAGTTTTGCTACATGTTCCAAACTGAATTACTACTGGACAGAAATGTTTAAGGTTATTTCTGAGGTTCTAAAAATTAGATTGGATCCAGACCCAAAGTTAATAATACTTGGGATTTTGGATTCAAATTCGGTACTTACAGGAAATCAAAGAAATTTCTTTGATTACTGTTTGTTAATAGGGAAAAAAAATTATATTGAAATTTTGGAAGGGAACATTATCCCCCACAATTAAAATGTGGGCAGCAGAGATGTTGGAGACGTTACAATTAGAAAGAATCAGATTTGTCCTATTGGACAAATATAATACTTTCGAACAAATATGGTCTCCATATATACAGTATCTAGAGAAGTAGCTGTTCTTGACGTCACAGCCTGACGGGTACCCAGCGGGATTTGATGAGAATAATTGATTCTTATACTAGGATTAATAGGCATGTCTTCATTGATATTATTATTTGTAATAGTTTTAGATACAATATATTTTGTTGATTTTCATTGACATATATATATATATATATAATATTTTTTCACTTTTTTTTAATCTATAATCTTTTTTCCTTGCTCTATTTTCTTCTTCTTTTCTATATAATCAAATTATTATTTAATCACTTTCTTATTGATTTAAAACTATTCTATTCTTTTCTTTATTTCCAAAAAAAAAGAAGATGATAACTGTCAATGGGTTATTTAAAAAATAATATGTAATTAAGCTGAGGTTTGTAAAGCTGTTTACATTATTGTAAATAGATTACTTCTAATAAAATAAAGTAATCAAAAAAAGAAAGAAATTAGAAAAGCTAAAAGAAGATATGAGGTTGCTTTGGCAAGAAAGGTGAAAGTAAATCCAAAGGGTTTCTACCGCTATATTAATAGCAAAAGGATAACGAGGGTTAAAATTGGACCATTAGAGAGCCAGAATGGACAGCTATCTGCAAAGCCAAAAGAGATGGGGAGATATTGAACAATTTATTTTCTTCGATATTCACCAAGGAGAAGGATATTGAACTCTGTGATGTAAGGGAAAAAAGTAGAGTAGCTATGGAAACTATGAGATTCAAAGAGGAGGACGTATTAAAAAATATAAAAGTAGATAAGTCTCCAGGTCCTGACAGGATATTCCCTAGGACATTGAGGGAAGTTAGTGTAGAAATAGCAGGGGCTATGACAGAAATATTTCAAATGTCATTAGAAACGGGAATAGTGCCAGAGGATTGGTGTACTGCGCATGTTGTTCCATTGTTTAAAAAGGGTTCAAAGAATAAAGCTAGCAATTATAGACCTGTTAGTTTGACGTCAGTGGTAGGCACATTAATGGAAAGGATACTTAGAGATAATATATATAAGCATCTGGATAAACAGGGTCTGATCAGGAACAGTCAACATGGATTTGTGCCAGGAAGATCATGTTTGACAAACCTACTTGAATTTTTTGAAGAGGTTACTAGGGAAATTGATGAGGGTAAAGCAGTGGATGTTGTCTATATGGATTTCAGTAAGGCCTTTGACAAGGTTCCCCATGGAAGGTTGGTTAAGAAGGTTCAATCTTTGGGTGTTAATGGAGTAGCAAGATGGATTCAACAGTGGCTGAATGGGAGATGCCAGAGAGTAATGGTGGATGGCAGTTTGCCAGGTTGGAAGCCGGTGACCAGTGGGGTGCCTCAGGGATCTGTGTTGGGTCCACTGTTGTTTGTCATGTACATCAATGATCTGGATGATGGGGTGGAAAATTGGATAAGTAAGTATGCAGATGATACTAAGATAGGTGGCGTTGTGGATAATTAAGTAGATTTTCAAAGTCTACAGAGAGATTTGGGCCATTTGAAAGAGTGGGCTGAAAGATGGCAGATGGAGTTTAATGCTGTTAAGTGTGAGGTGCTACATCTTGGCAAGACAAATCAAAATAGGACGTACATGGTAAATGGTAGGGAATTGAGGAATGCTGTGGAACAGAGGGATCTAGGAATAACTGGGCATAGTTCCCTGAAGGTGGAATCGCATGTAGATAGGGTGGTAAAGAAAGCTTTTGATGTGCTGGCCTTTATAAATCAGAGCATTCAATATAGGAGTAGGGAAGTAATGTTAAAATTGTACAAGGCATTGGTAAAACCAATTCTGGAGTATGGTGTACAATTTTGGTACCTAATTATAGGAAGGATGTCAACAAAATAGAGAGTACAGAGGAGATTTACTAGAATGTTGCCTGGGTTCCAGCAACTAGTGTTACAGAGAAAGGTTGAACAAGTTAGGTCTTTATTCTTTGGAGCGCAGAAGGTTAAAGGGGGACTTGATTGAGGTCTTTAAAATGATGAAAGGGATGGACAGAGTTGACGTGGATAAGCTTTTCCCATTGAGGGTAGGGAAGATTCAAACAAGAAGGCATGACATGAGAATTAAGGGACAGAAGTTTAGGGGTAATATGAGGGGGAACTTCTTTACTCAGAGAGTGGTGGCTGTGTGGAATGAGCTTCCAGCAGAAGTGGTGGAGGCAGGATCAATTTTAACATTTAAAAGTAAAGTGGATAGGTATATGGACGGGAAGGGAATGGAGGGGTATGGTCTGAGTGCAGGTAGATGGGACTAGGGGAAAATAAATGTTCGGCACGGACTGGAAGGGCCGAGAGGGCCTGTTTCCGTGCTGTAATTGTTATATGGTTATATGGTTATCCCACCCGAGAGAAGTCAGCATATTATTCACTCTTGATTTGCGCTTGTAGTCATTACATACAAAGCGGGCTGCTCGGCGTTGTACTTTCTCCAGGGTGATCTTGTTGTTGAAAGGATCCCATACGGCTCCACAACACTCCAATTTGGGCCTGACCAAGGACTTATAGACATTCTCTTTGACGGATGTACTACATGCGTGAACATTTATTTTGAGAAGGCCGAGAGTTCTATTTGCTTTGTTAGACATTTGACTAAAATGCGTCGCCAACTTAAATCTTTGCTTTATTCGACTCCTAGATATGGGTGACGGTCGACAGCAAGCAATGTATGGTTTTCCATGTTGTATTCCAATAAAAGTGGTTTAATCTTGTGTGAGACATGCATAGTATGACATTTGGTTGTATTAAATGACATCTGCCAGGTTTTTCCCCACTCACAGAGAGCATCCAGATCCTTCTGTAAGGACAAGCTGTCTTCTGGCACTTTAATCTCTCTATAAATTATGGCATCATCTGCGAAGAGTAGAACTCTGGACGAAACTGCATTTGGAATGTCATTGATATACAGTAGGAAGAGCAATGGATCTATGACAGACCCCTGTGGTACACCTGATCTCACAGAAGTTTCTATAGACGTCTCTCCCTCCAAGAGAACTCGCTGGTGTCTCCTTGTCAAAAAGATTTCAATCCATTTTAAGAGGTTGCCTTCTATTCCTACGTGGTTGAGCTTGTACAGGAGCCGCTTATGGGGAACCTTATCAAAAGCCTTACTGAAGTCTAATATAATCAGGTCAGTCTGACCCTTGTTATCGAGTGACCTGGCTAGATCATTGATGGTTACACAAAAAGCTGGAGAAACTCAGCGGGTGCAGCAGCATCTAAGGAGCGAAGAAGATAGGCGACGTTTCGGGTCGAGACCCTTCTTCAGACTGGTCAGGGATCAGGGAAACGAGAGATATAGACAGTGATGTGGAGAGATAAAGAACAATGAATGAAAGATATGCAAAAAAGTATCGATGATAAAGGAAACAGGCCATTATAAGCTGTTTGTAGTGTGAAAATGAGAAGCTAATGCGACTTGGGTGGGGGAGAGATAGAGAGAGAAAGAATGCCAGGGCCCGAGGGCTGAGGGAGAGGTGGGAAGGGGAGGAGGCAGCCAGGGTTAACAGAATTAAGAAAATTCAACGTTTAAGCCCAGAGGATGCAGACTCTCCAAGCGGAATATGAGGTGCTGTTCCTCCAACTTGCGGTGTTGCTCACTCTGGCCGTGGAGGAGGCCCAGGACCGAGAGGTCGGATACGGAATGGGAGGGGGAGTTGAAGTGCTGAGCCACCGGGAGGTCGGGTTGGTTATTGCGGACCGAGCGGCGGTGTTCGGCGAAACGATCGCCAAGCCTCCGCTTGGTCTCACCGATATAGATCAGCTGGCATCTGGAGCAACGGATGCAGTAGATGCAGTAGATGAGGTTGGAGGAGGTGCAGGTGAACCTCTGTCGGACTTGGAAGGACTGCTTGGGTCCCTGAAAGGAGTGGATGGGGGAGGTGAAGGGACAAGTGTAGCATCTCTTGTGGTTGCAAGGGAAAGTGCCCGGGGAAGGGGTGGAGCGGGAGGGAAGGGAAGAATTGACAAGGGAGTTGAGGAGGGAGCGGTCTTTGCGGAAGGCAGACGGGGGGAGATGGGAAGATGTGGCGAGTGGAGGGGTCACGTTGGAGGTGGCGAAACTGGTGGAGGACTATCTGTTGTATGTGCCGGCTGGTGGGGTGAAAGGTGAGGACCAGGGGGCCTCTGCCCTTGTTGTGAGTGGGGGAATGGGGAGAGAGGGCAGTGTTGCGGGGTATGGAGGAGACCCTGGTGCGAGCCTCATCTAAAGTGGGGAAGGGGAATCCCCGCTCTCTGAAGAATGAGGACATTTGTGATGACCTGGTGTGGAACACCTCATCCTGGGAGCAGATGTGGCGTAGATGGAGGAATTGGGAATAGGGGATGGAGTCCTTACAGGAAGCAGGGTGGGAGGAAATCGTCAGATCATTGATGAGTCCCTCCAGTTGGGTTTCACATGATCGCCCGTCTAAAGCCATGTTGGTGGTTTGTTAGTACCTTGTGGAAGTCAATATGGTCCATAATATGTTGTTGGATTATCTGTTCGAGAATTTTGCATGGTGTGGAGGTCAGTGAAACTGGGCGAGAATTTGAAGGATTAATCCTATCTCCTTTTTTATAGATGGGGACAATGATAGCATTCAGCCAATCTTCTGGGAGTTAGATAAAGAAGCTTCAAGGTCTCTTAAATGTTCCTGTCCTGATGATGGAGGGCGGTAGAATGCCCCGGTGTATGTAGGCTTTAGCCCCTTTATGTGAATGCTAACCCACAGCACCTCGCAGTTTGCACCAAGATCATTTTCTTCAGTAGCAATATACAAGTTGCTAATAGCGATGGATACACCCCCATGAGAGTTCCCTTCCCTGTCTTTTCTAAACACTTGGTAGAATGTTGGAAACATTTCACCTGCAGCAATGTCTTTGTTCAACCAAGATTCTGTACCGATTATTATCCAAGATCAAATGTACCGATTTGGAATTTTTAAAGTTTCTTGTTAAAGGGCCTGTCCCGCTGTACGAGGTGATTCAAGAGTTCTACCGAGTTTCCCCTGATTCGAACTCGGAGAATTATGGTAATAGCCACTCGTAGGTACTCAGGGCTCTCGTGGACATTTTTCAACATGTTGAAAATTCTTCACGAGCTTACCGCTTTTCCCGAGTACCTGCCGTTAGCGTTACGAGCCGCTAAGAGACGTCCCGAGCTCCGACGTACCCGCTACGTACTTACCACGAGTTAGATTTTATTTTAAACTTGGGAGAGCTCTTGAATTACCTCGTAGAGTGGGACAGACCCTTTAACTTTGACTTGGCCCCGGAGTTTCTATTACTACCATTTTTGCTTTTTCCTGACTTGTGCTGATCACGGTCTACTATCGGACTAGATGTCAGAGGGCGAGGTGAAGCTGAGTCAAGACTAGGTACGACGTCAGAGTCTGCAGATATGTTGAGATTTTCTAAGCTGTTTGACAAATGAATGCTTGCGTGGCTAAAAAATGAAGAATCAAAATTGGGGAATCCACAGTTGCAGCACACCCATGAGTACGATGGATGCTCGACAAGCACATTATAAATGTGTTCATTCATGCCAATACAGTTTCTGTGAAACCACAAGTCACATCCCGCACATTCTATTGCCTGTCTTGCATACTTTGCTGCCTTGTTGCACACGATGCACGGGTATTGGGGTTGGTAAGGACCGGGATTTAATGCTACATCTCCAGCAAGCATGATAATTAAGAAAGTATAAGTCATTGGTCTTAAATTAATTTTAGTCCGGATTCTCCTTTCCATTGCTGTAGACCTACAAGATGACTGAGTAACAATTTGGCATTATGTGTGCATTGCAGGTCTGCCAACATTGGGTGAGTGTTGAGAGTGAGAAATTGCGAGGGAGCACAGCGACCGAGGGGGGAGGGGTGGAGAGGGGGGTTTCCCCCTCCCAGGGTAGGAAGATTTTACATTTTTCACCTTGAAATTGTGCAATCTGGAGCATACTGTAGCGAGTCTTTTAACTTACACTTGAATGCAACATTTATGCTTCAAATTGGATTAGATATGAATAAGGTTAGGCTAAATTACATTCCTAATTACATTCCACAGTAGAGCCAGGCTGATCACCAGGTGCAGCACATGAATGACCTTAGTATATTCATGTAAGGAAATCAGATTATAATTCATGCTGTTATTGTATATATATAGAAAAATAAAAACAATGAAACAAGGCAAGAGGAGTCTTCCATCACTGTTCTGCACAAATAAATCAATCAACCTTACCCTTTGACTATAGAAACAAGACACAAATAATGCCACATATTCAGCCGTATATGGTTTAATGAAATTAAGATATATATGTAAAACATATATATGGTGACAGGCCCTTCGGCCCACAATGACCAGCAATCTACCATACACCAGTTGTATCCTACATGCCAGGGACAATTTACAGAAGCCAACTAACCTACAAACCTGCACTTCTTTCGGATGTGGGAGAAACCGGAATATCCAGAGAAATAAGGAGACTGTGGTCATAAGGAGAATAGTAAGATTAAACGAGAACTTACCAGTTTGAAGTTTGATCTTTATTTTATGAGGAGTTGCGATGAGGGATTTTGTGAAGAACCCGCCAGCACGCATGCGCGACATTCTTCAAAGCAGCGGTGTGGAATCACAAAACCAACAAACAAAGAAATTACTTGTTATAGTAAGATTGAAGAGACTCTAGTTACCAGTTGACTTTATGATCGAGGGTTGGGAGCGGAGGGCACGAAATCCCTCATCGCAACGCCTCATAAAATAAAGATCAAACTTCAAACTGGTAAGTTCTCGTTTAATCTTACTATTTCATTTCGGAGTCACGTGAGTGACTTCGTGAAGACTTCAAAGCTCTGTGATTTCATGCCCTGGACAACATCCATGCTATCACACACGCCACTGTAAGGATGGATAGGAGTAATCAAATTTTCAGACTGCTTATTCTGAAAAATGATAATATTTATTAATAATAACGAAAAAGAAAAAAACCCTCACTGGGGAGTAGTCGTATGTTCTCGACCTGCATTCAGCACGGCTTCTGCGAACATTCCAGGAGCGGTAACAGGTTTATTATAAAACCGCTGAAAGGTGGCTTCACTGGCCCATCCCGCTGTGGCAAGAATATGGTCCATGGGCACCTGCATGACCTTTGCAGCCCTGGTGGAATGGGATTTAAAAACATTTGTATCAATACCTGCTTCGTTCAAGACGATCCTGAGCCATCTGGAGATCGTCTGTACCGTCACTCTATGGTGAGGTTTTTTGTGGCTGATTAGCAGGTATTGCTCCATTGCCCTTAATTTCCGTGTCACTCTTACATAGTGGCGGCTATGGGTGGCTAAACATAGCCTAGCATCAGCGGGGTATGCTGGAAACACCAGCTGCAGCCCTGTGAATCCAGGTCTATGCTGCTTGAGCAATTCATCAACGAAGAAAATAACCTTCTCCGGGGTAGAGATCATTCTGTCAATCTTGACCTTGTGAAGAGTCTGTACCCTTTGTGCCGAAGTGAGTGCCAATAACATCACCAGCTTCAGGGTGAGTTTGTCCAATTCAAGCCCAGCCATGGGCGACCACGTCCTGAGTAGGGTTAGTACTTTCCCAATGTCCCAGGTGATGTTGTAACGGGGTCTTGGCGGATTGGAATTAAATATTCCCTGCATCAGTTTGGACACCAGTTTATTAGATCCTACCTCAATATTGAGGTAGAATGATAGCGCACTCCTGGCGCTATTGATGGCACTGTAGCTGAGGTGTTCATCATGGTGTAACCCCGCAAAGAATTCCAGCACATCTGTGATTGAAACGGAGTCATATGCAATGTCCAAGCGGCCGCAGTAGGTTTCCCATTTTCTGATATGCGATAGATATTGCCGTCTTGTGGACTCCCACATGATGCTCCCACAGTATCCATTGTCCTTGATGAGAGACAATACTGCAGTAATGGTCTGTTCAGATCCTGCAAGCCAATAAATTCAAGTGACTATGGCAGGGATGTAGTTCCCCTGTGAACCCTGTAACAGGGTTCGTCACCAATTGTGGGCAACCCTCTAAGAGGACCCATGCTTGACTGATCATACCAAGGACCACCGGATACCGGAGTAGGCCAGTCGGGTATGATAAGAATGCCTTTAGCAGCATCTAGCTGGATTTTCCGCAATACCCGACTGATGAGGCAAAATGGAGGAAATGCATAGAAAAACCATTTCCCCCAGTCTAGCAAGAAAGCGTCCATCGCCATTGCCCCAGGATCTGGTTCCCATGATACGTATGTTGGTACCTGATGGTTCAACCGTGACGCAAAAAGGTCAATATTCGGTTTACCAAATTTGGCTGTAATTTTGGCGACTATTTGGGGATTCAACATCCACTCGATGTTGTCATTAAATTTCCGTGACCTGGTGTCCGCCACTGTGTTGAGCTTACCTGGTAAATAGGTAGCTGAAATCCAAATATTCCGTTGTATGCACCAGAGCCAAATTGTATTAGCCAATTCATCACATGAAATTGACCTGGTACCGCCCATATGATTTAGATATGCCAACGCAGTGGTATTGTCTATTTGGAGACAGACATGAGTGTCAGTAAAGTTTGAACAATAAGCTCTAAGTCCGTGGAATGCTCCTAGCATCTCCAAATAATTTATCCCTTGTGATAACAACAGGGTAGATTCAAGGGTGTCCCATCTGCCTCCGCAACTAGAGTAGTTGTCTGTAGCTCCCCAGCCATGGGAGCTTGCGTCTGTTTGTAAGTAAACCACCGGACGAGGCACAACGATGGGTTTAAATGAGTTATGGATATTGTCAATCCACCATTGTAACTCAATTTTTGCCTTAAGTGGCAGCTACATAGGTCTATCAAAATGTCCAGCATTCAATTTTAACGCTGAAATCTTGGATCTTTGTAAATTTTGATAATGTAAAGGTCCGAATTGAGCAGCTGGAAAAACTGCTACGATTTTCCCAATAACCTTAGCAGTTTGTCTGATTGATGGTATACTGGCGCAGACCAGGTTCTTGCATGCTTGAATGACATCCCCAACTTTGTTAGTTGGTATGGTGGCAATCATGCGATTGGAATCCACCGTGATTCCCAGATAGTCCATGATCTGTGAAGGACAGAACTTTGATTTATCTGGATGGATAATAAATCCCATTTTTTAAAATATTTCCACAGTGGCTGAAACTGCCAATTTCGCTGATTCCAGTGTATGCCCAATAATTAGGATATCATCCAGATAAGCCATGACCGTATGATTTTGCCTCCTCAGTGTTGCTAGCACTGGCTTGAGTAATTTGGTAAACAGTCTGGGGGCTGTGGTAAGCCCATTGGGCAAGGTTTTGTATTGCCAAAGTTGATCCATCCAGGTAAACTTCAAGAACTTCCTGTGATGTTTCTGAATGGATACTGAATAGTATGCATCTTTTAAGTCAATGCATGCCATGAAGCAGCCCTCAGAAATCAAAGATTTGGCTATTTCGAACTTGTCCATTTTGAAATGAGTATATTTTACAAAGGTATTCAAATGGGTTAGATCTATAATGACCCGACATCCACCATCTTTTTTGGTTTTTGTAAATATGTTAGATACAAAATCAATTGGTTCGTGTATAGTTCTTTCTATCACGCCTTTCTCTTGTAGTCTCAAGATTTCAGCATAGCCTACTGCTGTTTCCTTCCTGGAAAGTGCAAATTTGCGATTCGGCATATGCTGAGGTGGAGGAATTTGACCATTTATGAACTCAATCTCATGGCCCTGAATACTTTGTAAGATAAACTCATCTGAGGTGATGGTTTCCCATGCCTCCTTAAACCCCCGTAGTCTACCCCCAACATGTGAGGTTAGACATGCAAGTGCATGAAATCCAGACCGCCTTACCTTCATGGTTATCGGTGGTCCCTGACATGTTTGGTGGGACGTGGAGGTGCTGGGTTGCGCTGGTGATGTGGAAACCGCATTTTCCATGCTCGCCGTTGTGGGCCTAGCCCTAAAAAAGGCCAGGGCTGGTGAGGCTGTTGGTATTGAGGAGGCGCCGGAACGTAGGTCCTTGCTGGCCTTTCGGTTTGACCTCGTGGCCTGAAAAATGGTGTTTTCTTGGCCGTTTGTCTGGTCAAGGTGTGTGACCTCATAAGACCCACTGTCTTGGCATGGTCATCTAAATCCTTGACCTGCTTCGGGAGGTCTTCTCCGAATGGGTGGTGGTGTTAGGGGTGCTCTGCATAACCCCGCAAATTTGGGGTTTAATGTAGGCTTGATGATGCTTTTCCTAAAAGCATTGATCTCATATTGCGTGTTGCAAAGTAGTGCCAGAGCATCCTCCTGTTCGGTGTTCAAGTCCACACCATTCACCGACCTTGCAAACGCGGTAATCCCAGATGTGAGTAATTTCAGGATTCTTTGCAATTTCACTTCCTGAGCTCGGGCTCAGATGCCCGGGCTGATGTTGCCCCAAATAGGCATGTTGACAATAGGCACATTGAGCGAGTTGCAATTACCTGGTGCCTTGTGTCTATCCATGGCCTCCGCAAGGACCTCCTCCTGTAGCTGATGGTTGGTGAGGAAATCAATGGTAGCAGCCAGCTTGGTATTGAGGGGTTGTCCCAATGATTCGGGTAATCCAAACTTGGCTGCCACGTCCAGGAGTTCTTCCTGGGGGACCTCAAGTGCTACTGGAGCGTGTACCAAGATCTCCTCTTCTTCTGGCTGCCTCATGCTATCCATTGATGATGGGGATATGTACTGGAACTGCGTGTTTCCCGTCTTTGATTTCGCAGGATTTGTTCCATAATCCTCTCCATCCGGTCTATGCGCCCTTCATCGTGCGTGAATGGGCGATCACAGTCCTCATGCCCGAAGGAACTTCTGAGGCTCCTATCATCGGCCCGTACCTCGTCGAGGTAATGTCGGTGCCGTGACGATAAGTCGCCACCAGCCGCCTCGGCGAAACTGAACGATTCCCGCACGAATCTGCTCATACGCCTTCTTTTGGCTGAGCTAGGTCCGGCTGCCTCTGAGGGCATATGCGGTGAGAAGTCGGCACCCAACGCCTCAGCGTGGTGACCCGACATCCGCGCGGGCTTGCCGATTGTCCTTTTCCTGGACCCAGACGGCGTACGGTCCCGTCCCGCCCCCAGCGGGGGAAGCGGTGACCGTGGCGAGACTCCACCTGTGTGACTCCTCCTGGTCCAACTAGGTGGTGAGTCTACACTGGCCCTTCCTGGTCTGCCAGTGGACTCGGGTCTCGCTGATTCACCAGACCACAATCTTGCGGCCTCTGGTGAAACCTCTGCCCGAAAAGGGCTATGTCGAGCTCTATCCCTGGCTCTTCCACGAGGTCTAGCGGGTGCTGTGGAAGAGAGCTCCGGGATAGGTGGCCGGCGACTCCTTACGGACGTCCTGCGGCCCGTACTCCTCTTATCCATGTCCCTGGTGGAGAGAAAAAATACTCAACAGCAGGAACAACCAACTCAAGGTTGTCTGTACTTACCTGAGTGGCCCTTATGAAGGGCTGGTGGTGAGCCGCGCTCCACCTCCAGCCGTCGACTGCAAATGCGAGCGACGATATGTCGCGCATGCGTGCTGGCGGGTTCTTCACGAAGTCACTCACGTGACTCCGAAATGAAATGTACAAATACTGTACAGACAGCACCCATAGTCACGATCAAATCTGGGTCTGTGGTGCTGCAAGGCAGCAACTCTACAGCCACCGTGCCACCCCTTTAAATTATTTTGTCTGTAATCTATTTATTGTGGTGTCACGTCAATAAAGATGAACACATGATTCTGATTTCTGCCCTTAGTTGGATAACACACATCTCCAGTCATTGTGTTCATTGGCTGGTTTTCAACCTCTTCAGTCTGAAGGTCTCGACCCGAAACATCACCTACTCTTTCTCTCCAGAGATGCTGCCTGTCCTGCTCAGTTATTCCAGCTTTTAGTATCTATCTTCAGTTCAAACCACCATCTGCAGTTCCTTCTTACACTCTTTATTAAGCGAAACGGGTCCTATTCTCCTAATATTATTCACCTCAACTAAGTCTTTTCGTCACCTCCGTTGCCGTAGAGAAACAATCCCAGTTATCTAATCTGGGAGGTGTGAGCGGTGCCTCAGGGGGTTCGGTGCTGGGACCACCGCCGCGTCTCGCCTATCACACCATCTGCACGGGAATGTGAATGCGGGTGAGGCAGCATCTATAGAGCGGTAGACAAAAGTGCTGTTGAAATGCTTGCGTCTGAAGAAGGGTCAAGCTCAGACATAGATGCTGCCTCACCCACTGAGTTTCTCCAGCATTTTTGTCTACATTGCCATTTTAAATAGTGTGCGACGGGCTAAACCAATTAAATTGCTCGTTCTTTATGTAGCAATGTTACAAAATTTTGAGATTTAAAAAATCAAGTCTGCAATTTATCCCATCAGATAAAGCATAAAAAGAAGTTTAATTTGACACCTAATTCACTTTCATATCTTCAGTATTAAGAATGTTATGGCCATTTTCATACTCGGAAATTAGCATCTTGTTCCCCATTGCCTTTCAATTGACTTAACTCAAAAGCTGGATCAGTTAAGGCCCTGTCTCACGGTGCGAGTCCACCCAAGAGTGACCCCAAGTAAAAGAAAAAAAACGGACTCGTGGTTATGCACGAGATTCAAAGTTTATGGTCAAGTTTTTAACCGAGTTCCCACGGGCATGTTTTTATACGATGTGCCAAGGTGCTCTCCCGTGTACCAAGTTCCTCTCCCGTTACACTTGAGCCAACCGTGAATGAAGGTATGTTTTAATAAAGCAACAATGTTAAAGAAAACATCTCCATCCTGTGGCTTTGAGTTAAAGATAGATATCAGCGCGGCTGCATCTATTAATATGACCTACAGAGGGAAAATGCGCATCAGATTGTTGGGAGACGGAGCTCAGGGTTCGCCTCCTGAGCTGCTTTGGTCCCCAGGCGTGAGGGAGGTTGGGGAGGGTGGGGGGGGGGGGGCGTCATTAATCTGTCTGGGGTGACAAGTCTCTTGGGTTAGGATTGGTGTGCAAGGGAGTGGTGTGCAAGGGAGGCATAATTCCCTCCGATCTCTCTGAAGCCCCGGACGAGAACAAAGGAAACCTAACTTGGCAGCGCGTACAAGCCCTTTGTATATTCGGGTCTCGACCCGAAACGTCACCTATCTCCTTACTCCTTCACTCCTTAGATGCTGCTGCACCCGCTGAGTTTCTCCAGCCTTTTGTGTACCCCCGTTGTATATAACTTTGCTGCTGACGTGCACACCCACTCTCTCTCCCTCTCTCTCTCTCTGCTCTCTTTCACTGCAGCTCAGAGCCCAACCTCGTCATCCTATAGTGGTAACATTCACATCGGGTCCCCTCCACACCCACACCCCCTCTCTCCGACACACACCCCCCACAAGGCAACAGGCAGCGTGAGAGACAGAGAGTTTGTAGGGTGTTAGTTTTGTATAAGGATTTATTATTAAATTATTAGCCAAAGTCAGATTTACTTATTTTAAACGAAGTTTGGAGCGCTTGACAATACTTTTTTTTTCTCTTTGCGCTCGTTTTCAGAAAGGGTTCAGACCCCGCTTAGCTCGTTGCCCCCTTTGAACCAAGCCCTGCGAGAGGGAGGGAGGGAGGGAAGGTGTGAGTGAACAAGAGCGCCGAGGAGGAGAGGGAAATAGGGGGGGTGGGTGGAGGAGAAATAGGGAAGAAGTTAGTTGTTCAGATCAGAAACCTGTAGGCTGGGAGCCATAATGGCGAAGAGCACACCCAGTTCTTCTGAGGAGTGCATAAGAGACTTAGATCGGAAGCAATGTTCCTCTAGAACTATAACTGAAACCGTGTCCACATCACCTCCTCTTGGTCGGACCGCAACACCAAATCTACGCGTCAGGAAAATCCATTGATTCATCTCCATGGTTTTTATAGCTAATTTTCCAATAAATAACTGCAGTAATCACCCCCAGAAAGGGTAGGATAGGGCTGAAGCCCAGTGTTTAGACGTTGGAATGTTTTTTTTTAATCATTCTAATAGAATGATTTTCCAACTCCTGTGGTAATTAAACCTTTTTTCACTCCTAGTTTTTTTAACATATTTTTAGGATATACATTATATATAAAAGTGTACACATGGGAAAATAAGACGAAAATGACCAAAAAGCAAAGAATATTTATCTAGGGTGAATTAAATTTTGTGATTAAGACTCGAGCGTGAATGGCACTGAAATAATTTAAAGAGTTCCCACGGTAGACTCACGATTCACTAAGTTAAACGCATGGGCCCTACGTTCTTACAACAAGTCTAAATGTTTCAGTTTTAATCTTGAACACTAAATTTGACTCGTGGAAAAAGTCAAACATGTTTGACTTTTTTCACGAGTTCACAAGTTTCACGGGTACCTGCCGTTAGCGCCAGGAGTGGACAAGTTGATCGCGCGAGGTCCGACGTTCCGGCTACGTTGGCTGTACGTGATCACCACGAGTGAAAACTCGGGGTCACTCGTGGGCCAACTCGCAACGTGAGACAGGGGTTTTAGAAGCCCATAACTTTCTTAAAAATTAATAGAACTCAATGAAATTTTCACTTATTATAGATTGAAGCATTCTGAAATAAATATGAAACAATCTTACTTGGATGACCTGAAATTAAAGCATATAATTAGTTAGTTATCTAATTGTAGCTAATTACAAAATTCAATGAGTAGATCTAAACATCTATCCATTTCTTAAGGAAAGATAAACTTTTTTTAAATTGCCTAAGTGTCCAAATAACATTCACATAATAATCCACAATATAACATCATTTTAAAATCTCATTTTCATGAATTTCTGAGCCAAATGGAAGGAATTTAGTGTTTAATGCCTGTAAGTTAATGGCCATTTAAATCAACTAGCGAGTGGGTTTTAGTGGAATGCGGTGGATTGGAACGTTGCGGTTAGCGGTGAAGTCGGGAGGAAAAATACTGTTTGTTCATACATTTTTTTGGACCCCATTTCGCAACATGAAAATATTATTAAAGCCTCCCGAAAAAACAACTTTTAATATAAAAATAAACTATTTACCTTTTTTTCTCCCCTACGCAAAATCCTTCCGGTTGTCAGTGCTCACGGCTTTTGAAGGTGATTTTTAAATTACTCTAGTTAACAAATAATTTAGAGTAATTTAAAAATACCTTCATTCATGAAATGTCGGAGCGATTTTTCTTCCGCAACGAAATCGCCCGACATTCATCGTTTTTCCTGCCTGTAGAAAAACGGCACTTTAAGCCCGCCCCCCTCTGAAAGGCGCCAAAGTCGCGCACACGGGGAGCGGCAGAACTGCAGCGCTGCTCAAGGTAAGTTTTGTAACATACCTACCATCACGGGAAACCCGCCGACAGAAAACTATTCTCATTGGTGAGTGTGGAGGAGTGTGACTTTATTTATTTATATATTTATATATAAACATTTGAGCGTGAGAACTTCTGTCATCAGCGTGGGAATTTCGTCAAATGCGTGAGAGTTGGCAGCCCTGATGGCATGGTGCAACTACAGCTTTGGTCACTCTTTGCATGGCGTGTGTGTGCATGAGGTAACTGGAGCCTGGGTTCACTTTTTGCATGGTGTGGGCAGGGTGCAACTACATCCCGTGCCACAACCGCTTGTCTCTCCACCGTCCGCCGCTTCTTCTCCCCTCTGTTGGTCGAGGAGAGCGCCCTTTCACTTTCGTTTCTCATTCAGCGGAGGGAGGCAGGACAGGGGCCCTCGCAGGCGAGAGGCAGCTCAGACGACTCTTCGCCGCTGCCACCGTCCGGCTCTTTCCTCGCCCCCGTTTCTCCGGGCCAGGTCGGAGACTCAGACCCGAGCCCGGCGCAGATTCTAGGACTTGGAGGTGAGATAACATGGCGAGCCGTTCATTGGGGACACGAAACTGTTCCAAAGTGAGCAAGTTTCAGTGGCAGCGAATGGAGCGCATTCCCGCAGACGCTGCCAGACCCGTGAGTGTTCCCAGCAGCTTAGAAACATAGAAAATAGGTGCAGGAGGAGGCCATTCGGCCCTTTGAGCCAGCACCGCCATTCATTGCGATAATGGCTGATCGGCCCCAATCAATAACCAGTGCCTTCCTTCTCCCCATATCTCTTGATTCAGATTTTCAGCTCTGCAAATAGCAAATATGCTAGAGGAGCTCCATTAGTATCTTTGGTAAACAGCAGCGGTACGCAGGTGGGTGGTAGTGTTGGCAAGGAGACGATCGGGAATTACCGGTGAGTTAGAAACATAGAAAATATGTGCAGGCGTAGACCATTCGGCCCTTCGAGCCAGCACCGCCATTCAATGTGATCATGGCTGATCATCCAAAATCAGTACCCCCATTCCGGCTTTTTCTCCATATCCCTTGATTCCCATAGCTTTAAGAGCTAAATCTAATTCTCTTGAAAACATCCAGTCCCTTCTGTAGCAGAGAATTCCACTGATTCACAACTCTCTGGGTGATAAAGTTTTTCCTTATCTCAGTCCTAAATGGTCAACTCCTTATTTGTAAACTGTGACCCCTGGTTCTGGACTCCCCAACATCGGGGGTAGTTTGGGATTGGGAGGACCAGGAATAGGAGTGGTCTACCTATCCATGTTCTCCAGAAATGCTGCATCACTGTGTTCAGTTACTCCACAGTGTGTGGAAGGCACAAACAGGAAATTATGAAAGGAATGATCTCTTCATTGTGCTGAAGGGGGAGGAGAGGGAAAATGTGTCTGGTGGTGGAATCCCACTGCAGATGACGGACGCTTTTGTAGAATTATCTGTTGAATGTGAAGTCTAACTGTCAAGTAAATTCATCTTTATTGCCATATGCACGTGCAGTAAAGTCAAGAGTCAAGTCAAGAGTGTTTAATTGTCATATGTACCTATGAAAGGTTTGTAAACACAGTACTCAAGAAATAACATAATAAACAAGAACATCCTGGTGCGAGAATAAGGTGTAAAAAGATTGGATGTCCATTCTCGAAATGAACATTATGAAGAATGCAGAATTCTGAAGAATGAAGAGTGGCTGTCTGACCTGCTGAGTTACTTTGTGTCCTTTTGTGTAAACCAATATCTGTGGTTCATTGTTTCTACGACAGGAAATAATAAATTCTGTGGGGCAAGAGCAGGCTGAAATAACAAATACATTGGGATCTTGGGCAAGAGGTAGAAGGGGGTTGCGTGAGGTGGGACCGTTAAGGCTGCGGAACCCAACAGTAAGATTTCCGGAGGAAATGATGCCAGTAAAGTCCAGGGGAGAATGGCTCGAGGGAGGCAAGAGGCAATGTCTATGATCCCGTTCATTTATTGCCTTCGAGGAAATGGGATGAGCTGCTTTTTTGAACAGCAGTGGTCTTTCTGAAGGTGCTCCCACAGTGGCGATGGAGACCAGTGATTTATTTCTAAATAGTATGCAAAGGGAACATGTTGGTGGCGCAGGTCCCAGGAGCCTGCTGCTCTTATCCTTCTTGGTGGAAAAGGTTACAGATTTGCGAGGTGCTGTTGGAGTACAAAATGGCTAAGCAGGAGAACTAGATGCCAGTCGGGCAATTCTCATAGTTGGTGGAAAAACCTTCAAGGCCAGGGGGCGAGTCACGCATGAGAGGATTGGGGCAGGCGTGACTTTGATGTGTCTGGATCGGGTGCCTTGGTGGCTGCCGGATTCTCTGTCTGGCTTCACCTTCAATGCTTTTTCATTTTAAGCCTTGGATTCTATTGAAACAGGCCCTTTGGCCCATCGAGTCTATGCCAACTATTGATCACCCACTCACACTAGTTCCGTCAAAGATAAACACAAAATGCTGAAGTAACTCAACAGGAGAGGGTCTCGACCTGAAACGTCACCCATTCCTTCTCTCCAGAGATGCTGCCTGTCCTGCTGAGTTACTCCAGCATTTTGTGTCCATCTTCGGGTTAAACGAGCATCTGCAGTTCCTTCTTACACAAATACTTGAACACTTCTTAACACTGACCTCAACTATGAATAATGGACTGTCTTTGGTTGCACTTTGGATTTCAGGCATTTTTGCAAGTACTAGGGTTAATAATTAAAAATATATTATTTATTTTCTATGGGTATTGATTTAACAGACCTGTTACACTGCAGTAAGTAACAATGTTATTGTCCTGCGGTCGATACATATGACAATTAACCGTTTTTATTCTGCCCTTTGAGGTAAAAACGTATTATTCCTCATCTCCATTTTACCCCAGTGTTGTTTTATTCTGCAATCCTGCCCCTTGTTCTAGATTTCATAATTAGTGGAAACAGTCTTCCAGCATCCACCCTGTCAAGCCTTTTAGAATCTTAGCTGTGTCAATAAGATTACTTACCATTATTCTAAACTCCAATGTGTATAGACCTAACCTGGCCAATCTCTTAACATATGTCAACCTCTTTAACCCGAGAATCACACTAAACCTCCTCTGCACCGTCTCCAATGCAAATAGACCAACATAAGTAAGGAGACAAATACTATATGCAGTACCCCCTGTGTGGTGTCACCAATACATTGTACACTTGCAGCAAGGCTGCCCTGCAATTATACTCTTTGCCTTGAAGGCAACATTTCTCGTTAGGTTCTTAATTACCCGTTGACGTTCTGTCTTTCTAATGCAGTGACACCAAGATATTTCTGTCTGTAGTTGCTCATGTTTGAAGCAATATTTTACTCTTTGCTTTTTTCTTCTGCATTAGACATCCTTACAATCCCCACATTACATTCCATTTGCCAAAGTTTTGCCCACTCATGCAACCTATCTCCATACCTCCTTGCAGACTATGTATTCTCCTCACACCTTGCTTTCTCAGCTAGGTTGTCTTTTCGTACCTTTCCAGTTTAATGGTATCTTTCTTAGAGCATGGTGACCAAAACAGAACACAATACTCCAAGTGGAGCCTCACCAACATCTTGTACAACTGTTACAGGGCATCTCAATTTATATACTCAATGCCCCTACTGATAAAGGCCAAAGCCTTCTTCACCACTCTCTCCAGCTGTGACACCACTTTCAGGGGACTAGGCACTCGTACACTTCAGTCTCCACAAAACCTCACAGGGCCCTACAATTCACTGCGAAAGTCTTGGTATGGATTGACTTCCCAAAATTAACACCTTGCATTTACCTGAATTAAACTTCATTTAGTCATTCCTCAGCCCATTTACCTAACTGATGAAGATCCTGTTGTAATTCTTGATATCTATTCTCTATGATACCATCTAATTTAGTGTAATCTGCAAAATTACCATAGCTTCTAGAGTCACACAGCACGGAAACAGGCCCTTCAGCCCAATTTGGCCATGCTAACCAAGATGCCTTATCCAAGCTAATTTATACATTCACATCCTAGTCCACCAGCGGCACCGTACGATGGCAGCCTTTGCCTATAGTATGTCTAGACTTTTTTTGTCTGTTTAAAAGTATGTTTTTGGAGGGTTTTTAGTCTTTTTATGTTGGGGAGGTGGAGAGGGTAAGGGGGAAACCGTTTCTCAGTCACTTCCAGATCGAGGATGCAACTGTTCTCTGAGTCGCGTATTCCACCACCCCCTCCTCGCGGCCTACCATCTGCATTGGCGCGGCCTTTCCTGCCGGAGACCGATCAAAGCTTCAACAGCGGCGCAACACTGATTTACCATCGCGGAGCGAGCGAGTCCTTACCGGGGATCGCTGTGTTGAAGCTACGGAGTGTTGTGCTGCTGCTTCGACATCGTGAAGCTGTGGTTGCGGAGTTTCTAGCCGCGGGCGGCACTGACTTCAACATCCTGGGATGTTGAGTCCTGGGATCCCCTTGCCGAGGGCCGCCAGTGTTGAATCTCTGCCCAGCTCGGCCTGCAGACTTCGGGAGCCGCAGTCTCTGGTAAGAAGTGGCCGATTCGGAAACTCCAAGCCGCTGAGAATGTTCTTCCGTTCCGACGTCCGAGTTCCGATCATCCCGGTGAGAGTGCCTGAACATTGGGCCGCCGTAGCGGTGACTGCGTTGGGCTCAAAGAGGTGACCAAAGAGGAAGATGATTGAACTTTATTGCCTTCCCTCACAGTGGGAAACGTTGATTCCGCTGTGTGGGAATGTTCATGTTAAATTCTATCGTGTGTTGTGTTCTTTTTATTCGTATGGCTGTATGGTAACTCAAATATCACTTTACCAAATAATGGTGCACGTGACAATAAATGTAAACTTGAACTTGACTTGAACTTGAAATCTTTGATATAGACCACAAGCAACAATGAATGGGCCCAGGCCTCCAACCCTCTGCTTAAGTCAACTACATAAATGGTCTTTGATTGAGTTGACCCTGTGACTCCTCAGTCTGTACAGCTCACCAATCAGAAAATGACCCATTTATTCCATCTCATTATATTATATTAATAGAATCAGTTTTAATTCCATATCTCCAAAATCTGGAAGGTTTATTTTTGTTTTTTAATTGATGTCAAATTCACTGTACCTTCTCTTCAGAGATGTCTCCCTTTAAATGTTGCTCCCTTCTCTTTGACTGGAATTCCCGTTCTCTTTTGCCTTTGTCTTCTCTCTCTGACCAAAAATGATAACCCAGTTTCCGCCACAGATGCTGCCTGACCTGCTGAGCGTTTCTCACTTTCATTGTTGATTTCTAGCATCTGCGTTTTCTTGCACTTCACTTTGAATAGAACTTTAATGTGATGGGCATTTCCTTGTTGCAGGTCATGGAGACCCAGCTGACAACGGGACTCGAGGAATATTTTCAGTGCGGGCTCTGCAACAAGCCGGCAACAAGTCCAAAGCTCCTCGAGTGCCTTCATACCTTTTGTGCAGGTTGTCTGGAACGCGAATCCAATGGGAGCGATGTCACCTGTCCCATCTGCGAAATGGTGACCAAGAAAGGTCTCTCTTCCCTGCCAGATAATATATTTGTGTCAAACTTGCAGAACAGTGTGAGAAAGCAGCAGCAAATCCTGGAAAGTGCAGAACAGCGCTGTGCCTCCTGTGAGGAGAATACGTCTGCAGAGTTTGTGTGCCTGGAGTGTGACAAGGTGCTATGTGACAAGTGCCTCCACACTCATCAGGTGTTGATGCCAGATCACAAGAAACACGTGGAGACCTTGGACACTTTGCGAAAGTTGAATTCAGATGAGTTCTTGAAGATTCTAAGAAGATCAAAGGATCTCCTCTGCAGCTCACATGAAAATCAGACAATTAGGTAAAGGTTGTGTTTCCAATGTAGGTGGGGGGGGGGGGGGGGGGGTGTGATGTGATGTGGGTGGTGCACAGTGAGTGTGTCTGAAAGCTGAGGCTGCTTTTTAAAAGAGGGTGAAATCTTATGACACACAGATGTGATAGAAATGCAAAAGATACAACAGTGGTTAGGTTACCGTTATAACATCCAGAGCCCAGGGCCTTTCTGCTGCTGTCCTGAAATCCAATCCTACCACAGCCATTGAATTGATATTCATGTCATTAAATAAATATATCTTTAAAAACAATTTTTTTCTCAATTATAGTCCCATCAATCTACTGTGTAGGAAGTCTGAAGAAGGGTCTCGACGCGAAACGTTGCTCATTCCTTCTCTCCAGAGATGCTGCCTGTCCCGCTGAGTTACTCCAGCAGTTTGTGTCTCCCATCAATCTACTATTCTGTAACTAAAAATCCACCCGTGACGAATAGGTTTGAAAACACACACCTTAATATGCGACTTGCGCTTCCACTATGTTATTTTACAAGCTCTCTGAAATGGCATGATTAGGGATCTGGTCAATTATAAGGTCTTGCATGCACAAGGAATGTTTGGGGTATTATTTGAGGAAACCAAGTGTCAATGGGCTCTTAAGATAGTGATATGGGTTTTATGCCTTTGCTTGACAGTACTTGTGACTAGTCTTTATGTGCAGTCTGTACTGCAGAACCTGCTCGATGTGGCTCTGTGTCCTGTGCGCGCTTCTGGAACACAAAGACCACGATTGCACCCCTGTGCGAAAACAGATCAACCTTTTGAAGAGCGAGCTGCAGGAAACGCTGGCAGCAATAGTCACAAAGCAAGAAGTGTTTGTTGAATCACAGAGCCAACTGGAACAGCTCGTGGATGACGTCAACATGGACAAGTACAAGCTGGTAGATCTGATCAAAGCCCGGGTTCAGGCTGCCTTGCAGAAGGTGAAGGAGGAGGAGTTCAGGCTGCTCAATGAGCTGCAGGTGCTTCACTCCTCCAAAACCCAGAAGTTGCAGGTGAGTCTGAACAGCATAGAGAACGTGTTGAAGAGAATGGAGGTGAGCAAAAACGTGGTGTCCCAGTTGTTGCGCTATGCCACAGAGCAGGAAATCCTGAAGCTGCAGGGAACGATCAAGTCAGCTCTCACAGAGCTACGGGAAGAAAAGCCAATGGATGTGCATGTGGACAGCACCATTATCGACTTTCAGGAATGCTGCAAGTTTCCAGAGAAAATGCTGGGCAATTTGATGATCACGAGATGTGAGTAATAGTCAGGTACTCGCTGTCAACCCCAGTGTATTCTGAACCAAGCACACTGTCAATCCTAGACAAATATGCTGGAGAAACTCAGCGGGTGAGGCAACATCTATGGAGAAAAGGAATAGACGACTTTTCGGTTGAGACACGTCTTCAGACTGAAGAAGGGTCTCGACCCGAAACGTTGCCTATTCCTTCTCTCCATAGATGCTGCCTCACCCGCTGAGTTTCTCCAGCATTTTTGATTAAGTTCGATTTTTCCAGCATCTGCAGTTCTTTCTTAAACACTGTCAATCCTAGTGATTTCCAGAGCCAACGTTCACTGTGTCTCTGTGATTCAGAGAGCTGTCCTTCACTGTGACTCCCAGTGATTCCCAGAGCTCACCTTTGGTGCTTAAATGATTGTTTTCATCAAACATGTTCTTCTTTGTGTTTTGTGCCAAAGAGGCAAATTCTTTCCTTTGCATGTTCATTACATAGATTGTTTACTCATGAAAATTATTGTTTTTCAGTGAAACACGAGTCCACTTTGGATGGGAAGTCACCGCTGCCTGGATGCAGAATTGCTGTTCATTGCAACAAGGTGAATGTTCAGAGTTAATCATGTAGAAGGTGTAAAGTGGCTTTAATACTGAGATCAGAGTGCTCTGTCTAAACTAAGGAGACAAATTGGATAAAATTAGATGGCCATGTGCTTTCCACCTCAGTCAGAAACAACTGCGTTTGGCCAGGGTCAGTGCAGGCATGTCCTGAGCAGCTGAAAATCAAATTTAATTTGCTCTGGCTCACACTATTCCTGGCCATTACCCAACTGTTCCCAGCCATTCCTTAATTTGCTGTTACCCCCTGTTACTCTTGCTTGCACATTATCAGGTCAATCTCTGAATATGCCGTGACATTTTCAGGCGGCACCCTTCCCCAGACTCCAGTCTGAAGAAGAGTCCCTTTATTGTGTAAACCCAAGGTGCATCAGAGCATAAACCAGTCATGGATGAGGAGTCATAGAGGAAAGTCTGAGGGCTAAAGGTGCAGGAGAAGCATGTCTTGGCAAGTGAGTTCCAGATGTTAGCCTCAAAGCAGATGAAGACATAACCAGTAACTCTAAATTCACTAGCATCTTGTACAACTGTAACATAACATCCTAATTTTGTATACTCTGTACCCTGACTGATGAAGGCCAAAGTACTGAATGCCTTCACCACCCAATCTATCTGTGATATCACTTTTAAAGAACTATGTACCTGCACCACTAGATCCCTCTGTTCTACAACACTCCCCAGGGACCTGCCATTTCCTGTGATGGTCTTGCCTTGGTTTGACTTCCCAAAATACAGCACCTCACACTTTTCTGCATAAACTCCATTAACCATTCCTAAGTCCACTTGCCCATTAGATCAAGATCTTACTCTAATTTTTGATAACCATCTTCGCTATCTACGATACCACCCACTTTAGTATCAACTGCAATCATACTAAGCATGCCTCTACATTCCCATCCAATTCGTTGATATAAACCAGAAACAGCAACGGGCACTGTACCAATCCCTGAAGCACATCGCTAGTCACAAGCATCCCTTGCCAAAAATAACCATCCACCATCACTCTGTTTCCATCTCTCACGCACAAACCATGCTAACTATATCTAATTAACCCCTGTTAATGCAATTGCATATTTGTCTATGACTATATCTTATCCCTCAGAATACTCAGGTGTTAGACTCACTGGTCTGTAGTTCCCAGCTTTTGCCTTGCAGCCCGTCATAGATAGAGGCACAATATTACCACGCTCCAGTCTTCTGGCGCCTCGGTTGTGTCCAATGATGATTCGTATATCTCAGCCAGGGCACTTACAATTTGTTCTCCAGCTTCCCACAGTCCTCTGATATATGTGTTTGAGCCCGGGAGATTTATCTTCCTTCATATGACTTGGGACATTCAGCACTTCCTCGACCGTAATAGTTCCCCAGCCTTCATTTCTTCCTCCAACGTACAAACAAAAGAGAAATACTCATTGAGGGCCTTGTTCATTTCCTGCGACTCCACACAGATGACCGCTTTGTCTTCTGAGGGGCACTATTCTCACTCTAATTCCCCTTCCCATGCCCACACAGACCTTTCTGTCCTCGGCCTCCTCCATTGTCAGAGTGAGGCTAATCGTAAATTGAAGGAACAACATCTCATATTTCGCTTGGGCAGCTTACAGCCCAGTGGTATGAATAAAGATTTGTCTAATTTCATGTAATCCCCGCACTCCCTCTCTCTCGATCCCTCCCCCACCCAAGCCACACCAGGTTCTCGCTCTCACATAGCAAACGGCTAACAATGGCCTGTTTCCTTTATTATTGTTACTTTTTTGCATATTTTTCATTCATTTGTTCTATATTTATCTTTTGTTTCCTTTCCCCTGACTAGTCTGAAGAAGGGTCTCAACCCGAAACGTCACCCATTCCTTCTCTCCAGAGATGCTGCCCAGCTCGATGAGTTACTCCAGCATTTTGTGTCTATCTTCCCCAATCCCTGCTACGTTGCTGCCTATTCTGTGCAGTGAACATTCTTTCACCATCTACCATACCAACTTCCAGCCTCTCACCTGCCTCAGTCCTGCATTAGGTCATGACCCCCCAGCCCCTTCTCCATGGTCTCTAGAGATGCTGCCTGACCTGATCAGTTACTCCAGCACTGTGTCCTTATTTGTAACCCAGCATCTGCAGTTCCTTGTGTTTCTATTGGACTGAGTTTGTGTTTTTGAGTCATAGTGTGATACAGTATGGAAACAGGCCCTTCGGCCCAACTCGCCCACACCGATCTATCCTTAACAGATACTGCTCTCCGCAGGAAGTGGGCGAATCTTCGAAGTGTAACTTCAACAAAAGGAAATGTTATGCAGCTGAGGATTCACAAACTTCCAAAAAACTGTGCGTGAAAGAAGAGCCAAGCAGCTGCCCTGATGACGATTCCACCGCTGGCCCAAGCATCCACCAGCAGAGCCGCACGCCCTTCATTGAGTGTGTCACTGTCATCACCGACTCTAACAGACAGGAACAGGTGCCCATGTTTATGGACACTGTAGGTAAACTTACATCTTTTACATTTTCACCTACATTTGCCATAGTCATAGTGTTACAGTGTGGAAACAGGCCCTTTGGCCCAACTCGCCCGCACCAGCGAACAATATCCCAGCCACCCTAGTCCCACTTGCCTGTGCTTGGTCACTAACCCTCCAAACCTGTCCTATCCATGTACATGTCCAACTGTTTCTTAAACGATGGGAGAGTCCCAGCTTTAACTACCTTCTCTGGCAGCTTGTTCCATATACCCATCACCCTCTGTGTGAAAAAGTTACCCCTCAGATTCCTATTAAATTTTTTCTCCTTCACCATGAACCTATGTCCTCTGGTCCTCAATTCCCCTACTCTGGGTAAAGGATTCTGTGCATTACCCGATCTATTCCTCTCTTGATTTTGTATACCTCTATAAGATCTCCCCTCATCCTTCTATGCTCCATGGAATAGAGACCCAGCCTACTCAACCTCTCCCTATAGCTCACACCCTCTAGTCCTGGCAGCATCCTCGTAAATCTTTTCTGAACCCTTTCAAGCTTGACAATATCTTTCCTATAACATGGTGCCCAGAACTGAATACAATATTCTAAATGCGGTCTCACCAACGTCTTATACAACTGCAACATGACCTCACAAGTTCTATACTCAATACTCTTGACTGATGAAGGCCAAAGTGCCAAAAGCCTTTTTCACCACCTTATCTACCTGTGACTCGACCTTCAAGGAACCATGCACTTGTACTCCTAGATCCCTCTGCTCCACAACACTACCCAGAAGCCTACCATTTGGCATAGGAACAGGGGATGGGCCACACTTACACCGAGTACATTAGCCCCGAGTGCACCTTACACCTGATGACCAAATTTTTCCCTGTTACATAGAGGGAACGCTGCTTTCACAAATCTATTTTTTCCCTGTCCTTGACTATCCGCTCCAGCTAATTCTTGTCACACACCACAGCTGCCACGAACCAGATCCCCAGCACTTTCTTCCTGGAAGAACTTGTGAGAGGACACAAAGTGCTTCGCTGACTCAAAACATTTCCAGCATTTTGTGGAATTCACTGCCTCAGAGGGTGGTGCAGGCAGGTTCTCTGGATGCTTTCAAGAGAGAGCTAGATAGGGCTCTTAAAAATAGTGGAGTCGGGGGATACGGGGAGAAGGCAGGAACCAGGTACTGTTCGGGAAGATGATCAGCCATTATCACATTGAATGGCGGTGCTGGCTCGTAGGTCCAAATGGCCTACTGCTGCACCTATTTTATACTGGTCATGTCACAGTTGTTACATGGGGATTGTAAATGTTTGAATCATTCACCAGTAACCCACTTTTCTTTGTAGTCATTGATCCTTGTGTCATCACTGCTGGAATTGCCTCTCTCTGTCTGACAGGTGGAACTTTTCATCCTGTGTTTAAGTTCAAGTTCAAGTGAGTTTATTGTCATGTGTCCCTGATAGGACAATGAAATTCTTGCTTTGCTTCAGCACAACAGAACATAGTAGGCATTGACTACAAAAACAGAATAGTGTGTCCATGTACCATTATATAAATATATACACACATAGGAAACCTTTCTCCCAATGACTTTGGTCATGGGTGACATAAATGCAAACTGGCCCTTCGGTCCAATGCCTCTGACCCTAGCAGCCCCATCTAACTAGTCCCACTTGCCCACCATTTGGCCCATATCCCTCTAAAATTTTCAACTCCATGCACCTGTCCAAATGTATTTTAAATATTGTTATAGTATCTGCCTCAACTACCTCCTCAGGCAGCTTGTTCCACCTGAAAAAGGCTTTTGGCACTTTGTGCTTTCCGCCCAATCTATTCCCCTCCTGATTCCATAGGATCACTCCTCGGCTTTTTGCGTTCAAAGGAATTTGACCCTACCCAACCTCTCTCTATAACTATTGTCTTCATGTCCTGGGTGCATCCTTGCAAAATTTCTCTGCACTCGATCCAGCTTAATAACATTCTTCCGGTAGGAGGGTGATCAAAATTTAACATATTACTCAAATATGGCCTCAGCAGGTGACTAGAACAAGACCCCAGTTTATGGAAGGGCCGTTTAGAAGCCAGGTAACAAAGGGAAAGAAGCTGTTCCCGAGTCTGGGGGTGCGTGTTTTCAAGCTTCTTTACCTTCTGCTGGATGGGAGGGATATGAGAAGGAATGACTGGGGGAGAACACGTCTTTGATTAAGTTGGCTGATTTTTCGAGTCAGCGTGAAGTGTTAATGGAGTCAATGGTGGGAAGTCTGGTCTGTGTGATGGACTGGGCTCCATCCACAACTCTGCAATTTCTTCTGTTCTTGGGCAGAGCTATTCCCAAACCAAGCTGTGATGCATCCCGACAGTATGCTTTCTATGGTGCATCTGCAGAGGTTCATAAGAGTCATTGGAAAGAAGCCGAATATCCTCAAAAAGGAGAAATCCCTTCCTGGCTGTTGCAACAATGTGGTTGATCAGCGACAGATCATTGGCAATATTTATTCCAAGGAAATTGAAGCTCTACAAATCATTTTCATTTGGTCACCTTTGACGCTGATTGAAGCATGTACTGCAGCATGCTTCCTTAAGTCAATAACAAGTTGTTGTCCTGACACCATGTCACTAAATTATTTATCTTCTTCCTGTACTCTAGTCATTGTTAAAGAAGATGGAGCTGGAGATGCAATGCAGAGAGAGTCTGGAGCTGAGATGCCCAGTGGTGGACAGAATGGCCCTCAGCAGAGCACTGAGGAGACCCTGGTGTTCTTTGACTTGGAAACCACAGGCCTAGGTAACAGATCACACAATACTTCCTCTGCTGCATGAACCATAGGTGCTGAGAGCCCAGGAATTGTTACAGCGTAGGAGACCATTCATCCCATCCATTCGTTGCTGGCTCTCTGTAGATCAGTTTCTCCACCTGATTCTCCAGCTCTTTCCCCAAAGTCCTGCACTCTCTCTCGTCCCCCTCCTCTCACTGAAGAGACCGGTTTTAGTTGCACTAACTAGGTGATTTCCAGATCACAACCAATCTCTACTTCATTTTTTTCCCACCACATCTGTTATATCAGAGTGAGAATTAGTTGAGTGGGGAAGATGTGATGCAGTGCGTGAACTAGGAGAGGGATAGAGTAATCACACCATTGGGTAAACCAACGAACAGAGACCACCGCACATTCTGTATATCACCCTACGTGATCCATTCCCAGCCTCTCCACCTGCCTCTCACCCCCATCGTATTCCATCCCCCCGCCACTCCAATGTATCTTACTCACGGCCACTCGTTCGTATCCTACTCCTCTACCACTCCGTCATATTATACTCCCTGCCACTCCATCATATCTTACTCCCAAACAAATTATCGCATCCCTCTCTCAGACACTCCTTTATATCTCACTACTGGCCACTCCTTTATATCTCACTCCCTGCCCAATCATTCTGTATGTTAGTCAGGGCACAGTCTACTTCCAGTTTCTCTGTTTCTCACTTCTGTACAGTCTATCCTTGTTCCTCTTCTACGCCACTCTCTCCATATCTCTCTCCTATCCCACACTACCATCCAATGGATTCTATCTCCAGTCAGTCTGCACTGCACTCCCACAGATGTACAAAATCATGAGAGATTGTGTATCTCGAGAAGATCACCTCTCATCCTCCTGGGCTCCAAGGAATAGAGTCCTAGCCTGCTTAACCATCCCTCAGCATCTGATGATCCAGCGAAAAAAGCCCCAGCCCTTCCAGTCTCTCCTTGTAAATCAAGGCTTTCAGTCTTGGTAACATCCTTGTGAATCTTTTCTGCACCTTCCTATCTTCAATGACATCCTCCCTAAAGCTTGGCGACGAGAACTGCACACAGTACTCACAGCACCACATATTCCATTTGGGTAGCCTACAACCCAATGCTATGAACATTGAATTCCAAATTTAAATATATTCTCCATTCCCATTCTCTCTTTCCTCGGCCCCAACCTCTCCCACCCCTTCCCACCCAGGTGCGCAGCCTTTCCTGCTGATATCCTGCCCCTTTTCCCCTACATCCCTCGCTCTGGCTTTACATTTCACTCCTCTTCTCCCCTTTTGTTTCCTATTTATCTTCACTTACTCCACCTGTGTGCCCTCGCCTGTGGCAACATCACTTGCCAGGCTTTATCCTGCTATCACCTCTTTTCTAAGTGTCTTTCCTCCCTCCTCCCCACTACAATCAGTTGGAAAAAGGGCCTGACCCAAAAAGTCTCCTATTCATTCCATGCACTAAAGCTGTCTGATCCTCTGAGTTATTCCAGCACGTTGTGTTTTACATAACACTCCAAGTGTGCTCTAACCAATCTTTGTACAGTTGTAGCATCAAGTCCCAACTTTTGTGCTAAGTTTCCCGCCCGATGAAGTCCTTTTTCACCATGTCTACCACAATCCTCTTGTCTCTCTGTTCTATAACAATCCCCAGAGCCCTGTTCCAGTTGATCTTGCCAAAGTGCCGCATTCATGAGTCAACTGCATTTGTCCCAGTTAAATTCCATCAGTTAATCCTTGGTTCACTTTCTCAGTTGTTCTAGATCTTCACTGTTGCTACACCATCAACTTCCCTAAAAGAAATGTTCTGCTTTATCATTATATCTTCCAGAAAGCAATTGTGACATTGTGCAGTTGTCGGCAGTGAGTGGCGAGAAGATCTTTAACAAGTACATCTTGCCTAGTAAGCCCATCTCGGAAGGTGCGTTTGCCATTAATGGATTTCAAGTCTTGGACGGGGTCCTGTATCTTCGAGGGGAACCTCAGCAGGCCAGCAGCCTTCAGGACTCCTTGGAAGCTTTCCTCCACTTCCTGCAGTCTCTGGCCTCACCTCTGATAATAGGGCATAACATCTGGAAGTTTGATGCTCGTATTCTTTTACTAGTTCTGCAAGAGCTCTCCATGAAAGATCAGTTTGACAGTTGTATAACTGGATTCTTAGATACTCTCTTTCTTGCCAAGGTTGTTGTTCCCAGGTCAGAGGTCAATAGTTATAGGCAAAATGAATTAGTGAAAGTGTTTCTTAAGAAAGGTTATAACGCTCACAATGCTGTGGAAGATGCAAAAAGTTTGCAGGAGCTGTATTCTGTCTTAAAATTTACCCCAGAACAAAAGAAGAGCAGTCAATTTTCATTCTCCCAGCTTGAATGCCATGTGTCCATGCAGCCTCTACTCAGAGAAAATATAATTTTCTCTCAGTTAGCTGGTAAACTGGCGATGCAGGGAGTAAGCTTTGAGAAGCTTCAATCAACGCATCAACAAGATGGGGAGGCAGGGCTGAAGAACTTCCTCCGGTCTCTGGGTCACATTGAACCCAGTTGCAGCAGGGTCGCGTGGTTTTTTAGTAAGTGAAGAGCGCAGTTGTATTGACCCTTTGAAGTTGATTGGTATAACTCAGTAACAGAGACTGTATTCCTCTCAATGTGCATGATCCGCTTCCTTAGAGCCGATCGTGCGTATTTTTACCTAATTACCCTTAAAACACAAAATCAAGATGCTGGAGAAACTCAGCGCGTCAGGCAGAATCATGTTCCCACCACAGATGCTGCTTGACAGTTGAGTTACTCCAGCGGTTTGCTGCTCAAGATTCCAGCACCTGCAGTCTCTCGTGTCATTCGTAATAATGTATTTTCTATCTATATGAAATGAAAATGTAACTGTGGATCTTAAATAAATAATATTTTATAATCATGACTTGATTACTGATTATGCTCCAAGACAAGCACAGTATATGAGAGAAATAGGTTAGTGGAATTCCGCACAAAAATATACCTGGGAGGCACGGTGGTGTCCTTGAAGGTTGTAATCGGTCGTATCGTGGCCAATCATTAGAACTACAGAAGCCAAATGGAATTCTTTCTTCGGACTGATGAAGGTACTGACGTGCTAGGAACTGTTACAGAGGCACAGGTTTGTATCGGAGACTATTCTTATTCTTCAGGCAGTGAAATTTAAAAATTCTGCAGATTGTGAAAAACGGAAGTGAAACCTGCAGGTCAGGCAACAGCTCTGGAAAGAGAAATGGTTCAGATTGGAGACCATTGTCAGAAATGGGAAAGACAGAAAACAAGGTTGTTTTCCATCATGGAAAGAGTGGGGGAGGAATGAATAGGTCAAAGTGAATATCGAGTACAAACCTGGATAATGCTGGAATTACTCAACAGGTCAGGCTGGGATGGGACATGGAAAATGTAGATGGTCAAATATCCTTCATCAGAGCTGAATAGCAGACAAAAGATGCTTGGTAATCTGCAAGGAGTGTGTGGAGAGGGGATGTCTGTGAGAGGGTGAACCCAGGGTGACATGGAGAGAAGAAGGTGATCTCTTTGATGAGTGAATGCAAGCAGTTAGAGAGTGTGAACATAGACACAAGAATGCAGACAAAATGTGAGAGTTGCAAAAGGCAGAGCAGGTGGGTGAGCCCAGCAGGTCTGGCTGTGCATGTTCTCCACTCCGAAAGAATAAAAGCCAAGCAAAGTCCATGTTACAGATGGATGACTGGTACAGCTTGAGAAATCAACTTTCCTGAAGTTGTAGAATTCAATATTGGGATCAATATTTCTGAGTGGATCAGACCAAATGGGTTAGTGTAGCAGTCAGAGGCAGATTATAATCTGTGTCAAGTGATGCCAACAGCTGTGGAGCTGTAGGACACACAGCCTCACCTGGTGAGTTTTTCCAGCATTTATTGTATTCTTCTGCCATGAACTCAGACTCAAACCCTATAATCACCAGCGAGGTATCCCCCTGCACAATTGCTCTGCCTCTGGCAAGACGGTTAATGCCTGACATGGCCCTCTCTGTAGCCGGGTGTGCACACACTCTCTGGTTGACCAAATATTGACCAAGGAAGTGGTAGCATTTAGTCATTAATTCATTATAAATGGTTTGATAGCTTACAAAACACGGTGTAGAGGAAGGTTGAAAAAGAGTAGACGTGAGGGAACAGATCAGGAAAGCTGAGGGACGACAGGATAGAGATGGTTGGAATGGGACTGTTCCTTGCATAAGTCAGTACCTTCATCAGAGATGGTTGGGATGGGATTGGGGGGGGGCTGAATGGGAACAGGGTGATCAGGGGTATGGAAAGTCAGGAGCAAAGATTATAAACCGGATATTTTGTTCTCCTTCGGTGTGGCGACGCGCTCTGAGTGCTCTGCTGTATGATCTTTGCTGAGACCAAAGCTGGCAAAGCATTGTTTCTCTTTTACAATATGTATGATGCACATATTTAAGTCCTGGTTTTCAATCACTGATGTGACATCTGGCCAGAGTTGGAAACAGTAGCTATTGAAAACACACACCCATAAACACTATGGATAATTACAAAAGTTTCATCCAATAAAGCTGATGTAAGGTACATTGGGTGGGCATCGATTACTTCTAGACAACAGATTAAAAAAATAATCTAACCTCTTTAATTCAGTCAGGGTGTATTATGATGTGCTCTATTGTGCTCTACTGTATGAAGTGTACAGCAAAACTTGCACTTCCAGAGTGGTCTATCTTGTAGTTTCTTCAGCGAACCACGGATTTTTTTTTTTTTAATTAGAAGTAATGTACAATAGTATAAACCAAAAATAACATACATTTCAAGTACCACTTCTTGTTTTAAACTTTAATAATAGAAAAGTAATAGAAGGAAGAAAAAGAGAAATAGAAAAAGTTAGATAAGATAGTGATATTAATAGTACGTGAAAAAGTGGAAAGAAAGAGCCCATAAAGACGTAGAGCACGAGAAAGAGTAAAAGAAAGAAAAAGAAAAAGAAAAAAAGGAAAATATAAAGAAAATAAGATAAATGGGATGTACCTGCTTCATATCTTTACACACCCCTCACCAGGTCCTGAAACAGTTTATTTACAGAGTTATGTTGCACCTTATGCTTGTAATAAGTCGATAAATGGAGACCAAATCTTTAAGAATTGGTCTGATTTGCCTGCTAGGACGAATCTCATGTCTTCAAGGTGTAACATTTCGGACATTTTTGAAATCCACATTTTTACCGTTGGTGTGGGTGCATTTTTCCAAAATTTAAGTGTAAGTTGTTTGCTGTTATTAAGCCATAATTAAGGGAACTCTTTTGGAACAAAGTCAGCTCAAAGCCGACTTCCATTGTTCCAAAAATAATCAATTCTGCATTGGGTTTCAATTTTATTTTAAATAATTTTGTAAACATTTCAAAAATATAATTCCAAAATTTTGGGATTTTTATGCAAAAAACAAAGGAATGTGCTATAGTTGCATCTTGGGATAAACATTTATCACAAATGGGAGAAACATTTGGAAAGATTTTATTTAGTTTAGTTTCCAAATAATATAATCTATGTAGGATTTTGAATTGGATTAAGATATGTCTTACATTGATCGAGCATTTATGCACATATAGCATTTATGCACATTTATCAATAATGGATGGTTTAAACGACAGATTATTAACTATAGGAGAGAGAAGCGATAGGTTTCTTAATTTAAGGGTTAATTTTATTTGTTTCCAAATTCTAATAGTACTATGAATAATTGGATTTTTCTTGTATATTGTATTATTAAGTTTTATTGGTGAGAGAAGGATAGCTCCTATATTAAAAGGGGAACAATCCTCTCTCTCCATTACTATCCAATCCACCCATTGGCAGAATTGTCCAACAAGTGAATTACATTTTTGTCATTTACTTCCCAATAATAATACAACAAATTGGGGAATGCTGGTCCACCAAATTCTTTAGGTTTACACAAGTGTCTTCTTTGAATTCTATGAGATTTATCGTCCCATATAAAATTTGTGATATCAGAATCCAGTTTTTTGAAAAACTTTTTAGGTAAGTATATTGGTATTGATTGAAATAAATATAAAATTTGTGGATTTAGTTTAAGAGCGAAACATAAAATGCTGGAGAACACTGCAGGTCAGGCTGGAGTTATGGAGGGTCCGATGAAGGGTCTTGACCCAAAACATCACCTATTAATTCTCTTCAGATATGCTGCCTGACCCGCTGAGTTACTCCAACACTCTGTCTAGGGAATGGCTATGCAACGTTTAGGGTCGGGTCCCTTCTTCAGACATGTTTTAAGGGGTTCGGAAAGACAACAAATTTCAATTATTTAAATGTTGTTAAGAATATAACTAGTAGTGTGGGAGAAAATTCCATGAGCCATAATTGCCACATACACACAGAGATCGAGCAACTGTCCATATGGTGCCAGCACAACAACCTGGCCCTCAACACCAGCAAAACCAAGGAACTGATTGTGGACTTTGGAAGGAGTAGGATGGGGACCTACAGTCCTGTTTATATGGTTGAAAGGGTCAAGAGCTTCAAATGCCTGGGCGTGCACATCTGTGAAGATCTTTCCTGGTCCGAGAACACAGATGCAATTATTAAGAAAGCTCATCAGCGCCTCTACTTCCTGAGAAGATTACGGAGAGTTGGTCTGTCAAGGAGGACTCTCTCTAACTTCTACAGGTGTACAGTAGAGAGCTTGCTGACTGGTTGCATCGTGGCTTGGTTCAGCAACTTGAGTGCCCTGGAGAGGAAAAGACTACAAAAAGTAGTAAACACTACCCAGTCCATCATCGGCTCTGACCTTCCTTCCATCGAGGGGATTTATCACAGTCGCTGCCTCAAAAAGGCTGGCAGCATCATCAAGGACCCACACCACCCTGGCCACACACTCATCTCCCCGCTACCTTCGGGTAGAAGGTACAGGAGCCTGAAGACTGCAACAACCCAGTTTAGGAATAGCTACTTCCCACAGCCATCAGGCTATTAAACCTGGCTCAGAACTCTGAACATTAATATCCCTCCATCTGTTATTTGCACTTTATTAATTTATTTATTCATGGGTGTATTTATGTATAGAATTGTAGTCAATGCCTTCTATGTTCTGTTGTGCTATGCAAAGAAAGATTTTCATTGTCCTGTCAGGGACACATGACAATAAACTCTTTTGACTTTGACTTTGACTTGACACCAAAAGTAGAAATGTAGAAAATTCTGTATTTTGAAAATGGGCAAAGCAAAAAGTAGCATGTTTTCTAGAAAGGCTTATCCTAAAATAATTGATAGGATTGAAGTAAATTGAAGTGATTTTCAGTCAGGACGTCTGTATCATTCAGTCAGTGAGCTGTAGATGTGGACTCCAGGACGTTAATCCTGAGTTCATTAAAATGGCGCGAAAAATTACCCATTACCGTACTATGGCTTTTTCGCTGAGTGGAGTATCTTGCTCTGATGATCTTTGGTCAGGAGGGTTGGAATGAGTTGGGTCTAGGCAGATGCTGGAGGATGGGATGAGGTCAGGCTCTGGTTCTGGTTGATTACTGCGCAAACACCTCATCAGTGGTTATCTCG
The DNA here is from genome assembly GCA_963514005.1 of Raja brachyura. The sequence continues at coordinate 15,452,705 of OY740808.1, forward strand.
CACAGGTCGAAGTGATGAGAGTAGTGATTACATTTTGAAGTGGGCCTTTTTGACCAAGTTGAGGAGATCTAGCTGCTCAATCTCCTTTTTAAATGACTTAACATTGGGAGCAGCACGTGTGTTGGGTGGTAACCTATTCCATTCCCTTAATGTCCTTGGGTAAAGGGAATATTAGCAGCAAAGTGTATTGAAATTTAGCGAGTTGATGATGTAGGGACCATTATTTTGGCTTGTTTCATGGCAGTTGGTGCTCTGGGATGATGGGAGATTTGATGGCGTGATTTTGTAATATCTCCTTTTTTATAGATGGGGACAATTTTAGCATTCAGCCAATCTTCTGGGAGTTAGATAAAAAAGCTTCAAGTTCTCTTAAATGTTCCTGTCCTGATGATGGAGGGCGGTAAAATGCCCCGATGTATGTAGGCTTTAGCCCCTTTATGTGAATGCTAACCCACAGCACCTCGCAGTATGCACCAAGTAGCATATACGTTCCGAATAGCGATGGATACACTCCCATGAAAGTTCCCTTCCCTGTCTTTTCTAAACACCTGGTAGAATGTTGGAAAAATTTCACCTGCGGCAATGTCTTTGTTCATCCAAGGTTCTGTACCGATTATTATGACTGCGTTTTCCTTGTCTATAAGAGCCTGGTATTGTGCTTTCTTTGATCTAATGCTCTGGCAATTAAGATTAGGACTTTTTAAAGTTTCTTGTTAAAGGGCCTGTCCCACTGTATGAGGTGATTCAAGAGCTCCCCCGAGTTTAAAAAAAAATCAAACTCGTGTTAAGTATGTAGAGTGTACGTAGCGGGTACGTCGGAGCGCGGGACGTCTCTTAGTGGCTCGTAACATTAACGGCAGGTACTCGGGAAACATGGTAAGCTTGCGAAGATTTTTCAATATTCAAAAATGTCCACAAGAGCCCCGAGTACCTATGAGCGGGTATTACCGTAATTCTCTGAGTTCGACTCAGCGGAAACTCGGGAGAACTCTTGAATTACCTCGTAGAGTGGGACAGGGCCTTTACTATGACCAAACTTCATCCTCTTATGCCCCTGTCCCACGTCAATAAAGATGAACACATGATTCTGATTTCTGCCCTTAGTTGGATAACACTCATCTCCAGTCATTGTGTTTTATGGCTGGTTTTCAACCTCTTCAGTCTGAAGGTCTCGACCCGAAACATCACCTATTCTTTCTTTCCAGAGATGCCGCCTGTCCTGCTGAGTTATTCCAGCTTTTAGAGTCTATCTTCAGTTTAAACTGCCATCTGCAGTTTCTTCCTACACTATTTGTTAAGTTAAACAGGTCCTATTGTCATAATATTATTCACCTCAACCAAGTATTTTCTTCACCTCCGTTGCCGTAGAGAATACAAACCCAGTTATCTAATCTTTCTGCAAAATGAAAAACAAATCCTGCCAATATGTTCATAAATCGCCCTGGATCCTCTCCAGAGCAATTACACCCTTTCTACAGTGTGTCATTGTTTTACAGCATGGAAACAGGTCCTTCATCCCACCTTGTCCGTGCAGATCAAGATGCCCCATCTATAAAGATGAACACATGATTCTGATTTCTGCCCTTAGTTGGATAACACACATCTCCAGTCATTGTGTTTTATGGCTGGTCCCATTTATCCGCATTTAGCCCATATCCCTTTAAACCTTGTGAGTGTGCCAGTGTGTGTGTCAAAGGGTGTGTGTTAGTTGTGTGTGAGAGTGTGTGGCGGTGAAGCGGCGACAACACCCGGAGTGAGCGGAGACTTGGCGATGTCCGGGGAGCATTTCCCTCTTTCCCCCCCATCCCCGGGAATGCGGGCCGGCCCAGGTGCTCTGTGTAGGTATGTTACAAAACTTACCTTTAGCGGTGCTGCAGTTCTGTCACTGGCCGTATGCGCGACTTTGGCGCCTTTAAGGAGGGGGGAGGGCGGGGTTAAAATGCGGTTTTTCCCTTGCCACCGAAATTATATTGAGTGCGAGCTATTTCTGGAGATTCGTTCCGACTGCCGGTAAGTTAAAAAAAACATTTAAATCGCCCGACTATTTCAGCGCTGCAGTAAAATAAAAATTAGCTCCTAATGCCGTGAACGCCGACAACGGGGACGGATTTTACGTAGGGGAAGTGTAAGTGAAAGCTGTTTATTTTTTCATATAAACTTGCTTGTTTAGATGACTTTAATCAATATTTCATGTTGCGAAACGGTGACTTATTCCCCATATGAACCAGCAGTGTTTTTCCTGACGATATTGGGTTTAAATTCACCGCAACCACAACAATCCAATACATCACATTCCAGAAAATCCCACTCGCAAGCTGTTTAAAATGCCCATTAATTTATGGGCATTAAACACTAAATTCCTTCAATTTGGCCTATAAATTCATAACAATGACGTTTAAAAATCATGTTATATTGTGAATTCTTGTGTGAATGTTATTTGGACACTTAGGCTTTAAAAAAAATGTTAATATTTTCTTAAGCAATGGATAGATGTTTAGATCTAGTAATTGAATTTTGTAATTAGCTACAATTGGGTAACTAACTAATTATATGCTTTAATTTCAGGTCATCCAAGTAAGATTGTTTCATATTAGTTTCAGAATGCTTCAATCTATAATAACTGAAAATTTCTTTCAGTTCTCTTAATTTTTAAGAAAGTTATGGGCTTATGACTGTCCTCGATCACAACTTTTGTGTTAAGTCAATGGAAAAGCAATAGGGAACAAGATGCTAATTTCCAAGTATGAAAATGGCCATAACTTTTTTAATACTGAAGATATGAAAGTGAATTAGGTGTCAAATTAAACTTCTTTGTATGCTTTATCTGATGGGATAAATTGCAGACTTGATTTTTTTAATATCAAAATTTTGTAACATTGCTACTCTGTGTCCAGCTGGGGTCCGGGGGAGGTGAGGGTCAGTGACCCCGGAGTCGGGCATCGGAACGGAACTATAGCCCGAGATTCATCCCCGCGACGGCACCCAGTCCGCTCCTGGTTCCAGGCCGGGGTTAAAACTCCACGCGGTGTGGACAGAGTGGCCACCGGACACAGAGACGCCGGGGGTGAGGGTGGGAGGCGTGGTCGGTGCTGGGACCACCGCCGTCTCTCGCCCATCACACCATCTGCACGGGAATGTGAATGCGGGTGAGGCAGCATCTATAGAGTAGAGATGTTACAAAACTTACCTTTAGCGGTGCTGCAGTTCTGCCGCTGGCCGTGTGTGCGACTTTGGCGCCTTTAAGGGGGGGGGGGGGGGGGCGGGGTTAAAATGCAGTTTTTCCTTGCCATCCGGAGCTTTATTTTCTCGGAGTGCGATCTATTTCTGGAAATTCGTTTCGACTGCCGGTAAGTCCGTTTTTTAAAATAAATAGCCTGACTATTTCATCGCTGCAGTAAAATAAAAATTAGCTCCTAATGCCGTGAACGCCGACAACGGGGACGGATTTTACGTAGGGGACAGGTAAGTGAAATCTGTTTAGTTTTACATATAAACTTGCTTTTTTAGGGACTTTAATCAATATTTCATGTTGCGTAATGCTGATTTAGCCCCCATATGAACTGGCAGAATTTTTCCTGACGATATGGGGTTTAAATTTACCGCAACCGCAACGTTCTAATCCATCGCGTTCCAGAAAATCCCACTCGCAAGCTGTTTAAAATGCCCATTAATTTACAGGCATTAAACACTGAATTCCTTCAATTTGGCCTATAAATTAATGACAATTAGATTTAAAAATCATGTTATATTGTGAATTATTGTGTGACTGTTAATTGGACACTTAGGCTTTAAATTTTTTTAATTTTTTCTTAAGAAATTGATAAATGTTTAGATCTAGTAATTGAATTTTGTAATTGGCTACAATTGGGTAACAAACTAATTATATGCTTTAATTTCAGGTTATCCAAGAAAGATTGTTTCATATTTGCTTCAGAATACTTCAATCTATAATAACTGAACATTTCTTTCAGTTCTTTTAAATTTTAAGGAAGTTATGGGCTTTTAACTGTCCTCGATCACAACTTTTGTGTTAAGTCAATAGAAAAGCAATAGGAAGCAATTGCTAATTTCTGAGTATGAAAATGGCCCTAACTTTTTTAATACTGAAGATATGAAAGTGAATTAGGTGTCAAATTAAACTTATTTTTATGCTTTATCTGATGGGATAAATTGCAGACTTGATTTTTAAAATCTCAAAATTTTGTAACATTGCTATATAGAGCGGTAGACAAAAATGCTGGAGAAATGCTTGAATCTGAAGAAGGGTCAAGCTCAGACATAGATGCTGCCTCACTCACTGAGCTTCTCCAGCATTTTTGTCTACATTGCCATTTTAAATAGTGTACGACGGGCTTAAACCAATTAAATTGCTCGTTCTTTACGGGAAACCCGCCGACAGAAAATTATTCTCATTGGTTAGTGTGGAGGAGTGTGACTTTATGTATTTATATATTTATATATTAAAAAAAAAAATTTTTTGAGCGTGAGAACTTCTGTCATCAGCGTGGGAATTTCGTCAAATGCGTGAGAGTTGGCAGCCCTGATGGCATGGTGCAACTACAGCTTTGGTCACTCTTTGCATGGCGTGTGTGTGCATGAGGCAACTGGAGCCTGGGTTCACTTTTTGCATGGTGTGGGCAGGGTGCAACTACATCCCGTGCCACAACCGCTTGTCTCTCCACCGTCCGCCGCTCCTCCTCCCCTCTGTTGGTCGAGGAGAGCGCCCTTTCACTTTCGTTTCTCATTCAGCGGAGGGAGGCAGGACAGGGGCCCCTCGCAGGCGACAGGCAGCTCAGACGACTCTTCGCCGCTGCCACCGTCCGGCACTTTCCTCGCCCCCGTCTCTCCGGGCCAGGTCGGAGGCTCAGACCCGAGCCCGGCGCAGAGGTGCAGAGTCAAGGATTTGGAGGTGAGATAACATGGCGAGCCGTTCATTGGGGCCACGAAACTGTTCCAAAGTGAGCAAGTTTCAGTGGCAGCGAATGCAGCGCATTCCCGCAGACGCTGCCAGACCCGTGGAGTGTTCCCAGCAGCTTAGAAACATGGAAAATAGGTGCAGGAGGAGGCCATTCGGCCCTTCGAGCCTTCATTGCGATCATGGCTGATCGTCCCCAATCAATAACCAGTGCCTGCCTTCTCCCCATATCTCTTGATTCAGATTTCCTGCTCTGCAAACAGCAAATATACTAGAGGAGCTCCTTTAGTATCTTTGGTAAACAGCAGCTGTACGCAGGTGGGTGGTGGTGTTGGCAAGGAGACGATCGGGAATTACCGGTGAGTTAGAAACATAGACAATAGGTGCAGGAGTAGACCATTCGGCCCTTCGAGCCAGAACCGCCATTCAATACGATCATGGCTGATCATCCAAAATCAGTACCCCCGTTCTCGCTTTTTCCCCATATCCCTTGATTCCCATAGCCTTAAGAGCTAAATCTAATTCTCTTCAAAACATCCAGTCCCTTCTGTAGCAGAGAATTCCACTGATTCACAACTCTCTGGGTGATAAAGTTTTTCCTTATCTCAGTCCTAAATGGCCTACCCCTTATTCTTAAACTGTGACCCCTGGTTCTGGACTCCCCAACATCGGGAACATATTTCCTGCATCTACCCTGTCCAATCCTCTAACAATTTAACAAGTTTCTCTCAGATCCCCTCTCATCCTTCTAAATTCTAGCAAATACAAGCCCAGTCGACCCATTCTTTCAGCAGACCTCAATCCCGCCATCCCAGGAATTAACCTGGTGAACCTGCGTTGCACTCCCTCAATAGCAATAATGTTCTTCCTCAAATTAGGAGACCAAAATTGCACACAATACCCCAGGTGCAGTCTCACAAGGGCCCTGTACAACCACAGGAGGATCTCCTTGCTCCAAGACTTAAATCCTTGCATGATGGCCAATATTAGCTTTCTTCACTGCATACTTACTTTCAATGACTGATGTACAAGCACAGTGACACCCAGGTCTCGCTGCACCTCCCCTTCTCCTAATCTGGCACCTTTCAGATAATAATCTACCTTCCTGTTCCTGCCACCAAAGTGGATAACCTCCAATTTATCCACATTATACTGCATCTGCCATGCCTCTGCCCACTCACTCAACCAAGCACCCTGCAGCCCCGTAGCATCCTCCTCGCAGTTTACACTGCCACCCAGCTTTGTATCATCCGCAAATTTAGAGATGTTAAATTTAATTCCCTCGTCTAAATCATTAATATATTGTGAACAACTGGAGTCCCAGCACCGAGCCTTCTGGGACCCCACTAGTCACTGCCTGCAATTCTGAAAAGGACCCGTTTTAATTCCTACACTTTGCTTCCTGTCTGCCAACCAGTTCTCTATCCATGTCAATACACCACCCCCAATACCATGTGCTCTAATTTCTAATTGTGTGGGACCTTGTCAAAGCCATGAATTGCCGGGGGTAGTTTGGGATTGGGAGGACCAGGAATGGAGAGTGGTAGTTTGAGATAGGGACAGCAGGGAAGTTGCAGAGAGGGGCAGGGCTGGAGAGAACAGGCAATGAATGTGAAGAGTGCAGACTAAAGTTGTCAAGGAAATAATTACTTTAATAAAAGAGCAACAACATTTCCTTGAAGTAGAGATAAAACAAAACAAAGATCCACATTTGTGGAATAAAGGAGTTCTGCCTGGACTTGTTAAATTCATTCCCAAGGAGTTACTCCACCACGCGTGGAAGGCACAAGCAGGAAATTATGAAAGGAATGATCTCTTCATTGTGCTGAAGGGGGAGGAGAGGAAAAATGTGTCTGGTGGTGGAATCCCACTGAAGATGACGGACGCTTTTGTAGAATTATCTGTTGAATGTGAAGGCTAACTGTCAAGTAAATTCATCTTTATTGCCATATGCACGTGCAGTAAAGTCAAGAGTCAAGTCAAGAGTGTTTAATTGTCATATGTACCGAAATGGAACTATGAAAGGTTTGTAAACACAGTACTCAAGAAATAACATAATAAACAAGAACATCCTGGTGCGAGAATAAGGTGTAAAAAGATTGGATGTCCATTCTAGAAATGAACATTATGAAGAATGCAGAATTCTGAAGAATGAAGAGTGGCTGTCTGACCTGCTGAGTTACTTTGTGTCCTTTTGTGTAAACCAATATCTGTGATTCATTGTTTCTACGACAGGAAATAATATATTCTGTGGGGCAAGAGCAGGCTGAAATAACAAATACATTTGGATCTTGGGCAAGAGGTAGAAGGGGGTTGCGTGGAGTGGGACCGTTAAGGCTGCAGAACCCAACGGTAAGATTTCCGGAGGAAATTATGCCAGTAAAGTCCAGGAGAGAATGGCTCGAGGGAGGCAAGAGGCAATGTCTATGATCCCGTTCATTTATTGCCTTCGAGGAAATGGGGTGAGCTGCTTTTTTTGAACAGCAGTGGTCTTTCTGAAGGTGCTCCCACAGAGGCGACGAAGACCAGTGATTTATTTCTATGTAGTATGTAAAGGGAACATGGTGGTGGCGCAGGTCCCAGGAGCCTGCTGTCTTATCCTTCTTGGTGGAAAAGGTTACAGATTTGCGAGGTGCTGTTGGAGTAAAAATGGCTAAGCAGGAGAACTAGATGCCAGTCGGGCAATTCTCATAGTTGGTGGAAAAACCTTCAAGGCCAGGGGGCGAGTCACGCATGAGAGGATTGGGGCAGGTGTGACTTTGCTGTGTCTGGATCGGGTTCCTTGGTGGCTGCCGAGTTCTCTGTCTGGCCTTCAATGCTTTTCATTTTAAGCCTTGGATTCTATTGCTGAGGGTCTAGAGCCATCCAGGGGCTAAAGGGGAAAGTGGAGCTGACATTGGAGTCAAGATGGTGCGCCATACTGTTGTCATATTAATCCAAATCATTCAGCTGATTGATTGAAAGATACAGCATTGAAACAGGCCCTTTGGCCCATCATGTCTATGCCAACTATTGATCACCCACTCGCACTAGTTCCGTCGAAGATAGACGCAAAATGTTGAAATAACTCAACAGGACAGGGTCTCGACCTGAAAAGTCACCCATTCCTTCTCTCCATAGATGCTGCCTGTCCTGCTGAGTTATTCCAGCATTTTGTGTCCATCTTCGGGTTAAACCAGCAACTGCAGTTCCTTCTTACACAAGTTCTTGAACACTTCTTAACACTTATCTCAACTATGAACAATGGTTGCACTTTGGATTTCAGGCATTTTTGCACATACTATGGTTATTAATTAAATATATATATTATTTATTTTCTATGCATATTGTGTTCACAGACCTGTTACACTGCTGTAAGTAACAATATTGTTGTCCTGCGGCCGATACATATGACAATTAACCACTTTTATTCTGCCTTTTCAGGTAAAAATGTAATAGTCCCCGGAGGACAAAACTCTTCCTCATCTCCATTTTACCCCAGTGATGTTTTATTCTGCAATCCTGCCCCTTGTTCTAGATTTCATAATGAGAGGAAACAGTCTTCGAGTATCCACCCTGTCAAGCCTTTTAGAATCTTAGATGTGTCAATAAGATTACTTACCGTTATTCTAAACTCCAATGTGTATAGACCAAACCTGGCCAACCTCTTAACATATGTTAACCCCTTTAATCTGAGAATCACACTAAACCTCTGCACCGTCTCCAATGCAAATAGACCAAAATAAGTAAGGAGACAAATGCTATATGCAGTACCTCCTGTGCGGTGTCACCAATACATTGTACACTTGCAGCAAGACTGCCCTGCAATTATACTCTTTGCCGTGAAGGCAACAGTTCTCATTAGGTTCTTAACTACCTGTTGACCTTCTGTCTTTCTCATGTTTGAAGCAATATTCTACTCTTTGCTTTTTTCTTCTGCATTGGACATCCTTTTTGCACATCAGGTTTTGCCCACTCATGCAAACTATCTCCATACCTCCTTGCAGACTACGTATTCTCCTCGCACCTTGCTTTCCCAGCTAGGTTTGTCTTTTCGTACCTTTCCAGTTTAATGGTATCTTTCTTATAGCATGGTGACCAAAACAGAACACAATACTCCAAGTGGAGCCTCACCAACGTCTTGTACAACCAAGAGTGGAACTCGCTGTCAGAACATGGAGGGGGACAAGAACACACACAATTTTTTGGCGGCCGCGCGCGCATGTGCACACTTGCACACGCTCGAGGCTTCGGAGGCTCAATCCAGCGCTAAATGCAGCTCAACTCTGCCTGTCTCACCAGGTTAACTACAGCCCTGACTGGACTGACGGGATACCAGCTCTGCTTCTCCGCGCTGACCATATTTCCCGCAAGCCCAGGCAGGTTAACCAGGCAGAGTGAGCTGGGTTTAGCGCTGCACTCTCACCGGATGACAAAAACTTCGGGGGGGGGTGTCCCCCACCTCTCAAAACATGGGGGGGGGGGGACGTGTCCTCTCTGGCCCCCCCGTGTTTTCCGCCCCTGTGTACAACTGTTCCAGGGCATCCCAATTTATATACTCAATGCCCCTACTGATAAAGGCCAAAAGCCTTCCTCACCACTCTCTCCACCTGTGACACCACTTTTAGGAGACTAGGCACTCGTACACCTCAGTCTCCACAAAACCTCACAGGGCCCTGCTATTCATTGCGAAAGTCCTGGTGTGGATTGACTTCCCAAAATTAACACCTTGCACTTATCTGAATTAAACTTCATTTAGTCATTCCTCAGCCCATTTACCTAACTGATGAAGATCCTGTTGTAATTCTTGATAACTATTCTCTATGATACCATTTAATTTAGTGTGATCTGCAAAATTACAGTACCTTCTAGAGTCACACAGCATGGAAACAGGCCCTTCAGCCCAATTTGGCCATGCTAACCAAGATGCCTTATCCAAGCTAATTTATACATTCACATCCTAGTCCACCAGGGGCACCGTATGATTGGGCAGCCTCTGCCTACAGTATGTCTGTTTTTTCATCTTTTTTTAATTTTTAGTCTGTTTAAAAGTATGTTTTTGGAGTTTTTTTCGTCTTTTTAGGTTGGGGAGGTGGAGAGAGTGAGGGGGAAACCGTTTCTCAGACACTTCATGGTCGAGGATGCAACTATTCTCTGAGTCGTGTATTTGCCCCCCCCCCCCCCCCCGCCAGTGTTGAATCTCTGCCCAGCTCGGCCTGTAGACTTCGGGAGCCGCAGTCTCTGGTAAGAAGCGGCCGATTCGGAAACTCCAAGCCGCTGAGAATGTTCTTCCGTTCCGACGTCCGAGTTCCGTTCTCATTATATTATATTAATAGAATCAGTTTTAATTCCATATTTCCAAAATCTGCAGGTTTATATTTGTTTTTTTGTAATTTGTTTCTGCTCTCTCTGACCAAAAATGATAACCCAGTTTCCGCCACAGATGCTGCCTGACCTGCTGAGCGTTTCGCACTTTCATTGTTGATTTCTAGCATCTGCGTTTTCTTGCACTTCACTTTGAATATAACTTTAATGTGATGGGCATTTCCTTGTTGCAGGTCATGGAGGCCCAGTTGGCAACGGGACTCGAGGAATATTTTCAGTGCGGGCTCTGCAACAAGCCGGCAACAAGTCCAAAGCTCCTCGAGTGCCTTCATACCTTTTGTGCAGGTTGTCTGGAGCGCGAATCCAATGGGAGCGATGTCACCTGTCCCATCTGCGAAATGGTGACCAAGAAAGGTCTCTCTTCCCTGCCAGACAATATATTTGTGTCAAACTTGCAGAACTGTGTGAGAAAGCAGCAGCAAATCCTGGAACGTGCAGAACAGCGCTGTGCCTCCTGTGAGGAGAATACGTCTGCAGAGTTTGTGTGCCTGGAGTGTGACAAGGTGCTGTGTAACAAGTGCCTCCACACTCATCAGGTGTTGATGCCAGCTCACAAGAAGCACGTGGAGACCTTGGGCACTTTGCGAAAGTTGAATTCAGATGAGTTCTTGAAGATTCTAAGAAGATCAAAGGATCTCCTCTGCAGCTCACATGAAAATCAGACAATTAGGTAAAGGTTGTGTTTCCAATGTAGAAGGGTGTGGTGATGTGGGTGGTGCACAGTGAGTGTGTCTGAAAGCTGAGCCTGCTTTTTAAAAGAGGGTGAAATCTTATGACACACAGATGAGATAGAAATGCAAAAGATACAACAGTGGTTAGATTACCGTTATAACATCTAGAGCCCAGGGCCTTTCTGCTGCTGTCCTGAAATCCAATCCTACCACAGCCATTGAATTGATATTCACATCATTAAATAAATATATCTTTAAAAACAATTTTTTTCTCAATTATACTCCCATCAATCTACTGTGTAGGAAGTCTGAAGAAGGGTCTCGACGCGAAACGTTGCACATACCTTCTCTCCAGAGATGCTGCCTGTCCCGCTGAGTTACTCCAGCATTTTGTGTCTCCCATCAATCTTCTACTCTGTAACTAAAAATCCACCCGTGACGAATAGGTTTGAAAACGCACACCTTAATATGTGACTTGCGCTCCCAACTATGTTATTTTACAAGCTCTCTGAAATGGCATGATTAGGGATCTGGTCAATTATAAGGTCTTGCATGCACAAGGAATGTTTGGGTTTTATTTGTAGAAACCAAGTGTCTGCGGGCTCGACAGGCAGCATAAGATAGTGATATGGGTTTTATGCCTTTGCTTGACAGTACTTGTGACTAGTCTTTATGTGTAGTCTGTACTGCAGAACCTGCTCGATGTGGCTCTGTGTCCTGTGCGTGCTTCTGGAACACAAAGACCACGATTGCACCCCTGTGCGAAAACAGATCAACCTTTTGAAGAGCGAGCTGCAGGAAACGCTGGCAGCAATAGTCACAAAGCAAGAAGAGTTTGTTGAATCACAGAGCCAACTGGAACAGCTCGTGGATGACGTGAACAGGGACAAGTACAAGCTGGTAGATCTGATCACAGCCCGGGTTCAGGCTGCCTTGCAGAAGGTGAAGGAGGAAGAGCTCAGGCTGCTCAATGAGCTGCAGATGCTTCACTCCTCCAAAACCCAGAAGTTGCAGGTGAGTCTGAACAGCATAGAGAACGTGTTGAAGAGAATGGAGGTGAGCAAAAACGTGGTGTCCCAGTTGTTGCGCTATGCCACAGAGCAGGAAATCCTGAAGCTGCAGGGAACGATCAAGTCAGCTCTCGCAGAGCTGCGGGAAGAAAAGCCAATGGATGTGCATGTGGACAGCACCATTATCGACTTTCAGGAATGCTGCAAGTTTCCAGAGAAAATGCTGGGCAATTTGATGATCACGAGATGTGAGTAATAGTCGGGTACTCCTGTTTCCTCTATTAAAAATGACAATCGCCTATGACTTACAACGTGCAGTGGCCATGGACGTTTGTTGAGAGCCCCCTACCCCCATCCTCCCCGCGCAAGTTATTCGGCGTTCCACGATTGATCTGGGAAGGAGGCTTCACTGCTGCATCACCAGCGGCTGGTGGGTGGGTTCCCAGGCCATGTCCAGTGCCCTTCACCACCAGTGCCTATCTGGACTTTCCAGAGATATCACCAGGGCACATCTTGTGTGATCCCAACAGATTCAACAGACTGTGACTGAGGGAACTGCTGCAGGCTCCCAGAGCTGAGGTTCACCGTGACTCTGTGACTCCCTGCACTGTCGTTTACTGTGCCTCTGCGATTCAGAGAATCGTCGCTCATGATGAATGCCAGTGAACTTCAGAGCTGTCGTTCACTGTGCCTCCGATATAGACCGCTGTGGATCCCAAAGCATTTGCTCCCTACAACTCCCAGAGCTATCATTCATGGTGTCTCTCTAATTCAGAGAGCTATCGCTTACTGTGATTCCCAGTCAATCTCAGAGCTGGCACTCGCTGTCAACCCCAGTGATTTCTGAACCAAGCACACTGTCAATCCTAGACAAATATGCCGGAGAAACTCAGTGGGTGAGGCAGCATCTATGGAGAGAAGGAATAGGCGACTTATCGGTCGAGACCCGTCTTCAGACTGAAGAAGGGTCTTGACCCGAAACGTCGCCTATTCCTTCTCTCCATAGATGCTGCCTCACCCGCTGAGTTTCTCCAGCATTTTTGATTAAGTTCGATTTTTCCAGCATCTGCAGTTCTTTCTTAAACACTGTCAATCCTAGTGATTTCTAGAGCCAACGTTCACTGTGTCTCTGTGATTCAGAGAGCTGTCCTTCACTGTGACTCCCAGTGATTCCCAGAGCTCGCCTTTGGTGCTTAAACGATTGTTTTCATCAAACATGTTCTTTTTTGTGTTTTGTGCCAAAGAGGCAAATTCTTTCCTTTGCATGTTCATTACATAGATTGTTTACTCATGAAAATTATTGTTTTTCAGTGAAACACGAGTTCACTTTGGATGGGAAGTCACCGCTGCCTGGATGCAGAATTGCTGTTCATTGCAACAAGGTGGATGTTCAGAGTTAATCATGTAGAGGGTGTAAAATGGCTTTTATACTGATGTCTGTCTGAATTAAGCAGACAAATTGGATAAAATGAGATGGCCATGTGCTTTCCACCTCTACCAGAAACAACTGCGTTTGGCCAGGGTCAGTGCAGGCAGGTCCTGAGCAGCTGAAAATCAAATTTAATTTGCTCTGACTCACACTATTTCTGGCCATTACCCAACTGTTCCCAGCCATTCCTGTTAGCCCACTGTTACCCACTGTTACTCTTGCTTGCACATTGCTTGCACATTGTCAGGTCAATCTCTGAATATGCTGTGATGTTTTCAGGCGGCACCCTTCCCCAGACTCCAGTCTGAAGAAGAGCCCCTTTATTGTGTAAACCCAAGGTGCATCAGAGCATAAACCAGTCATGGATACAGAGTCATAGAGGAAAGTCTGAGGGCTAAAGGTGCAGGAGAAGCATGTCTTGGTTTGTGAGTTCCAGATGTTAGCCTCAAAGCAGATGAAGACATAACCGGTAACTCTAAATTCACTAGCATCTTGTACAACTGTAACATAACATCCTAATTCCTATACTCTGTATCCTGACTGATGAAGGCCAAAGTACCGAAAAGACTTCACCTCCCAATCTATCTATGATATCGCTTTTAAAGAACTACGTCAAAAGTAAAAGTCAAAAGAGTTTATTGTCATGTGTCCCTAACGGGACAATGAAATTCTTGCTTTGCTTCAGCACAACAGAACATAGTAGGCATTGACTACAAAACAGATCAATGTATCCATATACCATTATATACGTAAATACACATATGAATAAATAAATTGATAAAGTGCAAATAACAGATAAAGGGGTATTAATGTTCAGAGTTTTGTCAGAGCCAAGTTTAATAGCCTGATGGCTGTGGGGAAGTAGCTATTCTTGAACCTGGTCGTTGCAGTCTTCAGGCTCCTGTACCATCTACCTGAAGGTAGCAGGGAGATGAGTGTGTGGCCAGGATGGTGTGGGTCCTTGATGATGCTGCCAGCCTTTTTGAGGCAGCGACTGCGATAGATCCCCTCCATGGAAGGGAGGTCAGAGCCGATGATGGACTGGGCAGAATTTACTACTTTTTGTAGTATTTTCCTCTTCAGGGCGCTCAAGTTGATTGTGTTAAATGCCGAGCTGTAATCAATGAATAACAGCCCGACATATGAGTTTTTGTTGTCCAAGTGGTCCAGAGCAGAGTGGAGGTCTAGCGCGATCGCATCCACCGTTGATCTGTTGTGGCGGTAAGCGAACTGCAGTGGGTCCACGTTTTTGTCGAGGTAGGAGTTGATTTGCGCCATGATCAACCTCTCAAAGCACTTCATCACCACAGGCGTTAGTGCCACTGGTCGATAGTCATTGAGGCATTTCACCTTGCTCTTCTTGGGCACTGGTATTATTGATGCACTTTTGAAGCAGGTGGGAACCTCAGACCTCAGAAGTGACAGGTTGAAAATGTCCATTTAAAAACTCCAGCCAGTTGGTCCGCACAGGTTTTTAGAACACGACCAAGTATACCATCAGGTCCAGGCGCTTTTCGAGGGTTCACCCCTCTGAAGGATTTCCTAACGTCGGCCTCTTTGACTGAGACTGAAATACCATCACAGCAAATGAGGGCTCGGGAGGGCACAGCGGTGTTCTACCTATCAAAGCGTGCGTAAAACGCATTGAGCTCGTCAAGGAGTGATGTTTCTCCAACATCAGGAGCTGCCTCCTGGTTTAGCATTGTCGGAGGTGATTGCATTCAGGCCCCGCCACAGCTGCCGAACATCTGTCTCATCCTCCAGCTTGGAGCAGAAGTCCCTCTTGGCCTTTTTGATGGCCTTACCAAGGTCGTATCTGGACTTCTTGTAGATCACTGAATCATCAGACATGAATGCCCGGTGTCTGGTCTTCAGAAGAGTGTGGATCTCAAAGTTCATCCAAGTTTTCTGATTGGGAAACACTCGGAAGGTTTTGGTGGGGATGCAGTCCTCCATGCATTTGTTAATGATGTCTGTAATGACTGTGGTGTATTCGTTCAAGTCCGTTGCCGAGTCCTTGAACATTGCCCAGTCTACAGACTCCAAACAGTCCTGTAGCTGTTCCTCTGTCGTCCTCCCCCCCGACCAGCTCGTCCTCACCACTGGGGGTGCGCTCTTTAATTGCTGCCTGCAGGCAGGGAGAAGCAGCACTGTGGTATGGTCGGATTTACCGAAGTGAGGGCGAGGGATGGAGCGATAAGCATTCTTGATGGTGGTGTAACAGTGGTCGAGGGAGTTTGGTCCTCTGGTGCAGCAGGAGACATGTTGGTGGAAGTTGGGGAGTGATTTCTTTAGGTTTGCCTTATTGAAGTCCCCAGCAATGGTGGTAAATGCCTCGGGGTAAGACGTCTGGTGTTTGTTGACCACGGCGTGCAGCTCCTCCAGTGCCCGACGGGCGTCTCCCTGTGGTGGGATGTAGACCGCGGTCAGGATGATGGAGGTGAATTCCCTCGGAAGGTAGAAGGGACGGCACTTCACCGCCAGATGTTCGAGGTGTGGAGAGCAGGAATTGGACAGGACTGCCACGTCTGAGCACCACGCAGAGTTGACCATGAGGCAGACGCCCCCTCCTCTCCCTTTCCCTTTCCCAGATCCATATGGTCGATGAAGAACCCTTCAGGCTGGACCGCTGAGTCTGGGGAGCTGGGGGTGAGCAATGTCTCTGTGAAACAGAACACAGAGCATTCCCTCAGCTCCCTTTGATAAAGCAGCCTTGCCCTTAAATCCTCAACTTTATTTTCAAGGGACTGTACATTTGCCAGTAGGATAGTAGGGAGAGGGGGTCGAAGTCCCCTGCACTTCAGTCTGACCTGAAGTCCTGCCCGCTGGCCACATTTCCGGACACAATGGAGGCTTCCCCTTTGCTTCCAGGTACTGAGTTTACTGTACCTGCGGTTTCTGCGGACCTGCGCTGGAACAGGGATTCCTACACAGACGGCAGCTCCAGCTCCGTAACGAACGGGGGTTCCCTCAAAGTCGGCAGCTGCAGCTCCAGCTCCGTTGTTCCTGGAGGATCCAGCCCGTCGGCTCTGGAGGTCATCCCGGTGTTTCCAGGTACCGTATCTGCTTTCGTCCGTCGGGTCGGGAGTTTTACAGCCAGCGTGGGAAATTTTAAAGTCCGGGGTTCCCGCAGCTGCGGGAGACCGCGAAATTGCGAGAGCCTTGAGGTGCTCAAGCAGTTTGTCCGAAACGGCACAGTTTTCTGCAGTTTCCCTGATCCAGGTAAGTTGTTGGAAGTTGTAGTTGAGACTTTTATGTTCCGGAGCTCTGCAAAAGTCGCCAAAGGCAGGCGCCATCTTCACAAAGCACCTGCCTGCGTACGTGCACCACTAGATCCCTCTGCTCTACAACACTCCCCTGGGACCTGGCATTTCCTGTGATGGTCTTGCCTTGGTTTGACATCCCAAAATGCAGCACCTCACACTTTTCTGCATAAACTCCATTAACCATTCCCAAGTCCACTTGCCCATCAGATCAAGATCTTACTCTAATTTTTGATAACCATCTTCGCTATCTACGATGCCACCCACTTTAGTATCAACTGCAAACGTACTAAGCATGCCTCTACATTCTCATCCAAATCGTTGATATAAAGCACCAACAGCAACAGGCCCGGTACCAATCCCTGAAGCACACCACTAGTCACAAGCCTCCCTTCCTAAAAATAACCATCCACCATCACTCTGTTTCCATCTCTCACGTACAAACCATGCTAACCATCTCTAATCAACCCCTTGTTTATCCAAATGCATATATATCTATGGCTATATCTTATCCCTCAGAATACTCTCCAGTAACTTGCCTGCCACGGGTGTTAGACTCACTGGTCTATAGTTCCCAGGTTTTGCCTTGCAACCCGTCATAAATAGAGGCACAATATTACCATGCTCCAGTCTTCTGGCGCCTCAGTTGTGTCCAATGATGATTCATATATCTCAGCCAGCGCACCTACAATTTGTTCTCCAGCTTCCCACAGTCCTCTGATATATGTGTTTGAGCCCGGGAGATTTATCTTCCTTCATATGACTTGGGACATTCAGCACTTCCTCGACCGTAATAGTTCCCCAGCCATCATTTCTTCCTCCAACGTACAAACAAAAGAGAAATACTCATTGAGGGCCTTGTTCATTTCCTGCGGCTCCACACAGATGACCGCTTTGTCTTCTGAGGGGCCCTATTCTCACTCTAATTCCCCTTCCCATTCCTACACAGACCTTTCTGTCCCAGGCCTCCTTCATTGTCAGAGTGAGGCTATTCGCAAATTGGAGGAACAGCATCTCATATTTCGCTTAGTGGTATAAATAATGATTTCTCTAACTTCATGTAATCCCTGCACTCCCTCTCTCTCTCCATCCCTACCCTCTTTGTGAGCCGCACCAGGTTCTCGTTCTCACCGAGCAAACAGCTAACAATGGCCTATTCCCTTTAATATTGTTGCTTTTCTGCATATCTTTCATTCATTTGTTCTATATCTCTATACATCACTGTCTAAATCTCTCTTTTCCTTTCCCTGACCAGCCTAAAGAAGGCTCTCAACCCAAAGTGTCACCCATTCCTTCTCTCCAGAGATGCTGCCTATCCCGCTGTTACTCCAGCATTTTGTGTCTATCTTCCTCACTCCCTGCTGCGTTGCTCCCTATTTTGTACGGTGAACATTCTTTCACCATCTTCCATTGGGTCATGACCCCCCACCCCCACACCCCTCTCCATATTCTCTAGAGATGCTGCCTGACCTGATCAGTTACTCCAGCACTGTGTCCGTATTTGTAAACCAGCATCTGCAGTTCCTTGTGTTTCTATTGGACTAAGTTTGTGTTAGAGGGTCATAGAATGATACAGTGTGGAAACAGGCCCTTCGGCCCAACTCGCCCACACCTATCTATCCTTAACATCAGATACTGGTTAAAAATTGCTCTCCTCTGCAGGAAGTGGGCGAAAGTTCGAAGTGTAACTTCAACAAAAGGAAATGTTATGCAGCTGAGGAAGCAGAACCCTCCAAAAAACTGTGTGTGAAAGAGGGACCAAGCAACTGCACTGATGACGATTCCACCGCTGGCCCAAGCAGCCACCAGCGGAGCCGCACGCCCTCCATAGAGTGTGTCACTGTTATCACCGACGCTGACGGACAGGAACAGGTGTACACTGAAGGTAAACATACATCTTTTACATTTTCACCTACATTTGTGTTGTAAATAAATCCATTTTTACATCTGCAGTTGTCAACAGGATGTTCCAAGCATTGTGAACCTGATGATTTAGCTTGAAGCAGTACTCACTGCTGATGTATAAGTGGAAGCTTATTTCCACAAGCAAATTCCAAAAGGGCAAGCTAATATCAGTAGGTTATTACTTCCTTACAATAGAGATTGTTAAGTTGATGCAATCCAATCAGTCCCATTTTCCCATCTATTGTTTTGCTACCTATTCTCTCACGTATTCATGAACTCCTCACTAAATTTTCTACCACCCATCAACACAGGAGGGATGATTCACAGATTCTACCAATCTATCAACACATGTATCTTTGAGGAAACAGAAGCATTCAGGGAAAGCTACATGGTCACAGAGATAACTCCATTGAGGTAACACCAGAGGTCAAAATTGGACCTGGGTATATGGAGATGTAAGGAAGCAGAACACCTGCTGCTCAGCTTTAATTGGCGTGCTAGTTTGTGGATAGATGTTGGTTAAGGGCATGACAGAAACTGTTGAGATTGGAGTTCTCATCCAACTCCTCTGTCAGTGACTGGAGTTGATCTGAAGCATCAGCCCACACTTTTGTCTGAGTAAGTGGTGCCTCTGATACTGGATCAACGGCCGAGAAGGGCCCCGCTGTTACTATTTCATGTACAGTAAGGAATGCATCCCAAACAACATCCATTCTCAGCCAAACCAGCAACCACCCATGAACTAACATTCAGCTCATTCTATCAACCATGCATGTTGTTAATTGATGGCTATATTTGTGTAATAAACACAATCTGATTGTGATCTTTTCTCTGAACCTTTACAGTACAGGTGATACATATAGATTCTGAAGATTTGAAATGAGATTTGGCTGAAGGCGAAGGTTTGACATGATCATATTGGAGCAGCACTACTGAAGGGCAAACTGTGGTGGTTTGTGTTTGTTGATGTTGTGATCTACAATGCACTGTCTGACAACCTGATGGAAGCAGTCAAATGAATATTCAAATTAGAACATGTACATAATTTCTGAAGGGGAATGTTTGTAGTAATGGAACTGATTTGATCATTTTTTAGACAACTGATACGTTTACGGGCGTTGTAGTGACAGATTTTTATATAGTTTCAAGGATTCCTCCTTTATTCACTATGATTGAAGATAGGGGTTCAGGAGATAATCAAAACGCATTCACGAGCTCTGCACGAGTCATTCAATGCCGTCCAAAGATAAATCTTCCAAACACAGTCTCTTAATTAATAGTTTCTTTATTGTAGAAGTAAAAACAGTAAGATACTCATCCAAACTTCTTGTTTAAATACATTTTGATCTTACTCGTAGTCAAACTCGTGCATGGTCGAAAGCTGTGACCTCTCCCCCATGTTTCTTCAAACTAAACTAAAACTACTGGGGCATCTGCGCGAGAATCCCAGCCACAAACACGCCTCAGACTACGTATGAATCCGACCCACATAAATACAGGCAGATAAAATTTAAAGGTAACTGGTTATAGTTATAACATACTGAGTTAAGCTAAATGGCTACTACAGTCGTCAGATCTACCTTTTGTGCTGCTTGGCTGTGGAATTATGTAAAAATTCAATAAGATAGGTACATTAGCACAATGGATAGGGTACTGGAGTAATATTCATATCCCTGGACCATTGATCTGGCATTGTGAATTACCCCCCCCCCCCCCGTGTTTGGGAATTGAAATTCAAGTAATGAAATAAATCTAGGATTTGAAAAAAATGCAATAACGGTCCTATCAATTTACGGTGTTACCATCCAAAATCCATTCCACAAAACCTTAATCTTCACCTGGTCTGGTTTGCATGAGAGTCTTAAGGGCCTGTCCCACCAGCATGCAACTCTATGCGATGAACGCGATCAAACCGGCAGCGGGGGCCGCGCGGAGGTCGGGTGATCCCCTGTACAGGGCCGTTCCCACCAGCATGCGCCTGCATGCGGCAAGCGCAACCAAACCGGCAGCAGGGGCCGCGCGGAGGTTGGGTGAGTGGCGCAACGCGGCGCAAAGTGAGGCGAACTTGGAGCAAGTCCAAGGTAAGTTCGCCGGGACGTAGAGGGGCACACAGAGAGGGGCACCGAGGCACACACACACACAGGGCCACGGAGCCACACACATAGAGGGTCACGGAGGCACTTACAAATAGGTTCACGGAGGCACGATGTCCGGGCGGCGTGTAAATGTCGAGGCGACTGCGAGCCGACAAGCTGTTGCCGTGCGGAATATTTGGACATAGTCGGTTTTTCGGAGCCCCGCGCGGTGTTGGGACGAACTCCGCACAATTCCGCACGGCTCCGGCAATCGAAGTTGGACCGGCCCCTCGACGCCGGACGGCTCAAGCGACCACGTTAGGTCGCGCTAATCGCATAGAGTTGCATGCTGGTGGGACAGGCCCTTTACTTTCTACTCCTAACTGCCCTCCAAAATACCTGAGCTAGTACCATGTTCAGGGGCAAATGCTTACAATGTACAAGTGATTACAATGCTTTTCTATGCTTCTCCCAGGCCAGGTAAAGCATAAATTTGCTGTAAGCTAACATTTTCACTGTGCATTCCAAGATCAGACGCCTTGTGTTTCGGCCAGTTATGTTTCACTGCAGTGCCTCAGCAAGTATTTTGTTGCCGATTGCTTTGCTCGGATGGAAATGTGCATTTTTTGGATAGAGGTGACAACAATGATTCTAACTTACAATTCGCGTCTTACCCGAGACATATGTGTCTGGTATGAAGAGTATGTGGTGTCCCGATTTCAGTCAAAGCATCTGGGTGCTGGTTGTAGTTTTGTTGGTAGCACAGCTCAGTCATCTGCAAGAAGGAAAGCTCATTTAATCTGTCACTCCAGCCAACAGATCAAATCTCTTGGAACACATTGGTCCAAATATTTTATTATTTGATATTTCCAACATCCATCAAGATTTTTTTCAGATTTACTCTTCACACATATTCTTAGCAAGTAACATGGCTTACATTGAACATTGTTTTAATTTTTTGCATTAATTTTTAGCTATTAACCAATCATCTGATTATTCATTATAACAAGTAAATAGATTACATTTAGCACAAATAAACTAAATTAATCTCTATATTTCATTAGATACATTTTATCCTTTGGAGTGCAGGTGGCCGAGGGATGATCTTATAGAGGTGTACAAAATATGAGGGTAGTATACAGTCTTTTACCCAGGGAAATCAAGAACTAGGGGTCATAGGTGTAAGGTGAGAGGGGAAAGATTTAATAGGAACCCGAGGGGCAACCTTTTCACACAGAGTGTTGGGTACATGGAACATCCTGCCGGAGGAAGCAGTCGCGGTAGGGGCAATAACAAAATTGAAAAGACATTTAGAGATATGCGGAGAGGGAAAGTTTAAAGGAATGTGAGCCAGGCTCAGTTTAGATGGGGCATCTTGGTTTGTATGACCTAATTTGGCTGAAGGGCGATTCTGTGCTGTATGATTCTAGTAAAGGTCATATTAGAATCTTTAATAAAGTTATATAGTGCAGTGAAACAGCCCATTGACCTACCATGTACATGTGACCCCGTTGACCACCATCCAACGTAGGTTAATAAGCATGCAAAGACAGCTGGTGGGGCTGAAAGCCAGTTAAGGCAAATTCAATAGTTAAAAAAATGAATGATAATCTCTGAGTAACGAGAAGGAATTACAGTGTATATGTCAAGGCATTCTGTTCTCAGCCTGGAGAGCCTATGGGTGGGAAGTGATTTCTTGGAAGAGATACAAGAAATTGGTGCGTGAACAGTGAAAGGAAGAAGTGAGTAACAACACATAAAACAAAGTGAAGCTTCCATAGATCGATTAAAACAGAAAAGATTAACAAAGGTTAATGTGGGTCCTCAACAGACTGGATAGTTATATTGGTAAATGAAGTGGCAGATAAAGTAAACAAACATTCAATGCACGTCTTCATAGAAGTTACACAACTTCTGGAAGTAGTGCAGAACAGTTTCGGCTAGAGAATAAAACAGAAAATTAACATTAATTCATAACTGGTATTGCAAAATGGGACTGAATACAGGTAAATTCTGAGGACTTGTTTAATTTGCTCCAAAAGAGGCGGCTTTGGATGGGTACTCTAGATTCCACGGATTCTAGAACAGTTACTAGAGATTGGAAGGTTTCTAATGTAAATCAAGTCAATGGTATTTAATTGTCATATTCACATTTTAGTAAATCTCTGGGGGCTTTTATAAATTCTTAAACTTCTTTTGTTAAGTGTGTTAAGAAACATTTGTTTCTTTTAAAATAAAATTTCATCACAACTTCCTGGCTCTTGCATTTTTTTAATATCGTCGTCATATGCACCAGGAATGGACAAATGAAAAACTTACTTGCTACAGCTTTACAGGTACATTAGTGCAACAACACAACAAAAATGCACTATAATTAATAATACAATAAATTATCAGTACTAGAAGGTAACCAGATCATAACTAGTGTAAAATAAAGTAGTGCAACCTAATCAAGATCTGTAGCAGATCGATTTTGCGATTAAGGTTGAGTAGTGTGGTTCACGAGCTTAAAAGTTGATGGGATAATAACTAAACTTGGAGGTCACAATTCTGATATTACTGCCCTTTAGAGCGAGCGCTTCCCACTATTTAAAGGAGGAAGAGAGAAAGCAGGAGAAAAAAAAGCAACTAGTTATCTGTAGTTGAGGGAAAAAGTTGAAGTCTCATTAAGAAAGTGGCAACGTCACATTCAAATGATAAGATTTGGTAGAAAGGTTGAGAGGGATTCAATGAATGTGGTGTGTTTGGAGTTTCAAAAGTACTTAGATTGGCTGCTACTTAGGTAATTAACCCCAAATGGAGCACATGTATTTGATGGTGTACTGGTAGACTGTGGATTGGTTAACGACAAATTGGTAGGTTGTGGGCAATGGGGCATACGGAAAGTGGGATGTTTTTGCATGTTAGAGTGAAGGGCAGAAAAGGTGGGGATAAAGAACCCTGAATGATGAGAGAAACTAACACTCTGGTCAGGAAAAAGGAGGAGGCAAGGATTAGGGATTAAGTATCTCTGGAGGTTGTGTATGCAATTGAGGAGCATACTTAAGGAAATTAGGAGGGCAAAAGGGGACATGAGATAGCTCTGGTAGACAAGATTAAGGAAATTCCAAAGAGATTTATTTCACAAGTATATTAAGGGGAAAAGGGTAACTAGAGAATAATGCTTGTCAGAACCACAGTGGTATTCTATGCATGGACCCTCAAGAGATGGGCTATGTCTTCAATGAGTATTTCTCCTCTGCTTTTACTGTGGAGTAAGACATGAAGACTAACAAGCTTGGTATATTTAAAGGAGATGTCCGGTACAATCAAGAAGGTGCTGGACATCCTAAAACATACAACGTTAAATAAATCTCCAGAGCCTGGAATCAGCTGTAATCAAAGGGTACTGTGAGAAGCTAGAGAGGAAATTGCAGAGGTCTTGACTATACATGAATCACCATTAGACACTGGTGAAGTGCAGGAAGACTGGAGAGTGGCCAATGTTGTGCCTTACGAAGGTGCTGTAAAGATAAACCTGGGAACTATAATAAGCCAACATCTGTGGTAGGAAAGTTACTGAAGAGGATTCCAGTCAATAAGCTTCCAACTTGGTCTGTGGTCGGAGGAGGGAGGGTGATGTGACTACAAATGAAGCAGTGAAGCAGGCTGGGGGGTAGAGATAAAGGTAGTGTTAGAGGAGCTTTGGCCCTTGAGCATTTCAAGCAGGTCTGAGATTCTAGTTCCCTGTGCAGATGAGTGCAGGCTGGAGGAAGGGTGAGCACCTAACTGTGGATCAGGGAGCCATTCAATAGGGGAGAGAGAAGATACACATAGTCGTCGTTGGGGATAGTATAATCAGAGGAATAGGCAATGTTCACTGTCACGAGGGTCAAGAGTCCCATAGGCTCTGTTGCCTGCCTGTTGCCCGGGTTCAGGACATCTCATCTGACCTGTAGAAGGTGTAGTCTATTTTCTAAATGGTAAGACAAGTCACAAATCAGAGGTGCAAAGGGACTTGGGAGTGTTGGTACAGGACTCCCGGAAAGTTATTTTGCATGTCGAATTGATAGTAAGGAAGGCAAATGCAATGCTAGCATTTATTTTGACAGAACTAGAATATAAAAACTAAGAATGTATTGCTGAGACTTTATAAGGCACTGGTCAGACCACATTTGGAGTATTGTGAGCAGTTTTGATTTGCTTAACATATGATGAGCATTTGCAGCACTGGGTCTCTACTCGCTGGAGTTTGGAAGGATGAGTGGGACCTCTTTGAAACTTACCAAAGAGTGAAAGGCCTGCATAGAAAGGATGTGGAGAGGATGTTTCCACTAGTGGAAGAGTCTTGGATCAGAGGTCATAGCCTCAGAATAAAAGGATGTTCCTTTAGGAAGGAGATGAGGTTGAATTTCTTTAGTCAGAGGGTGGTGAATCTGTGGAATTCATAGCCACAGAAGGCTGTGGACGCCAACTCAATGGATATTTTTAAGGTGGAGATTGATAGCTTCTTGATTGGTACGTGTGGCAGGGGTTATAGGGAGAGTTAAAATTTAAGAGTTAAGAGGGGAAGATAGATCAGCCATGACTGAATGGCAGAGTAGACTTGATGGGCTGAATGGTCTAATTCTGTCCATATAACTTATGATCCATTGAGTTCCTCCAGCAGTAGCTTGTTTGAGCTGATTCCAGCATCTGCAGTTGTTTATTCTGCTTGGGTACCTTACAGCTGCCAAACAACCCCTCCTCAATTTTATTCACCTGTCACTTGCCAAGCTTTGTCCCGCCACCACCTGGCTTACAGTTTACCCCCCCCACACCTCTACAACCAGTCTGAAGAGAGGTTTTGATCTGAAACATCACTTATCCATATTCTCCAGAGACGTGTTGAGTTACTTTATGACTGTGATTTTTGGTAAAATATGCCGGCATCTGCAGTTCCTGCTATCTCATCTATTCACTAACCCCGTCGACCTAAAGTACATGAGGAAGAATTTATTTCATAGAAAATAGGTGGAGTAGGCCATTCGGCCCTTCGAGCCTGCACCACCATTCAATAATGATCATGGGTGATCATCCAACTCAGTATCCTGTCCCCAGTAGCCTTCTCTCCATACCCCCTGACCCCTTTAGCCACAAGGGCCACATCTAACTCCCTCTTAAATATAGCCAATGAACTGGCCTCAACTACCTTCTGTGGCAGAGAATTCCACAGATTCAGCACTCTCTGTGTGAAAAATGTTTTTCTCATCTCGGTCCTAAAAGACTTCCCCCTTATCCTTTCGATGATGAATTTGTTGAACTGGGGGGGGGGGAGGACAAAGGGGGAACTGGCACAGATACTTTGTAATTTTGTAAGGGCCCTTTATGTGGCATCTGTTTGCATACCTTGGGTATGCAAGTGAAGGATTTCACTGTGACTTGTTCCTTCATTCATTCTTCCTGCTGATGCTCTCTCTTCGGTGACGCGCAAAGCCGACGGTTGACGCCCACGTGCCCCGCGCCGGCGCACTGTGTGCAAGGTGAGGCTCGCGCCTCGCCCACTGCGTCCTGATTGGACGATGCTGTTGCGCTGCCAGCCACTAGGAAGTCGAGTTATTGAGGGGTGGGTAACCCCATGGAAACGGGGCGGCGCTGAGAGCTGAGCCGCCGGCGGGCAGGAGCCGCACATCGGCACCGGGCACTCGGCCTTGACAAGCCGTGGATCGGTACCCGGAGTCCAGCGTCCACCGGGGAGAGCCACACGGAGTGGGAATAGCAGCCCTGCGGCTTGCGGGGAAGAGCCGCTGAACGGCATCGTTAGCCCCGCTCGGCCCGTGCACCGGCCTTGTGGCCTGGAGCTCCTTCCTTGTCGTGGAGCGGAGCCCAGCGGCAGTGGCGGCGCAGGATGGTGAGTGAGCTGATCTGCAGGTCGCGGAGACGTCTTCTTCTGACCCATTGTCGCCGAGAGAACGTCGGGAGCCCGATGTCCAACAGCTCTTGGCTACTAATCGGTGCCGAGCGGCAGAGGTAACCGCTGCCTCGCCGTTGAGCTGTTGGTCAGAGGTGGCGCCCGGCTGCGCAGAGGCACTGTCGCATTAGCACCAGGATCAGCCCTGATGATGGGGGCAGATGGGGTCACTTACTTCCGGAGGCATGGCAGCAATCTGGCGGTGGTGTTTAGACAGAGAAGCAG
This sequence comes from Raja brachyura, assembly GCA_963514005.1. The sequence continues at coordinate 15,479,491 of OY740808.1, forward strand.
GGTCGTTCTCTGGTGATGAATAGACGATTTTAGGAAGGTGAGGCATGATGGTGCTCCCATGACATCACTGTTGCTGTCCCTGGTTGCAGTGTTGGAATTATCAGTTATTGCATCGTGTCTCCCTCCGGTAACTCTTTCTGTGCTGCTCCAGTAACGACAAAGGTGGCAATGAGTTTAGTATCCAGAATAATGACCTAGATTATGTCAAAAGTCTTGAGAGTTTCCATTACGCCAAACTAGGTAGATGAGCATTCAGATTCCTAACTTGAACCGTGTCGTCAATTGTCATAGACTGCCCTGTCTGCTTGAATGAGTATTTGCTGATCTGGTTGTTCAGTGAAGTTTCTCATTAATGGGATGCTGAAAATGGTGGTGATGGAGCTGTTGAAGGTCAGGAGAAGGTGAATGTGCTTTTTCTTGGTGGTGATGACCATCATAATACGGGACATACAGTGCAGCACAAGAACAAGGCCTTCGGCCACAATGTCTGCACTGAACACGATACCAAGACCACTGCTTATGTACCAGCAGATAATGCATATCCCTCCATTCTCTGCATATCCATATGTCTATCTAAAAGTCTCTTAAATGTTGCTATTGTATCGGCATCTACCACACTCCATCCAGCGTGTTCCATGCACAGATTATCCTCTGTATCATCCACTCATTTATCTCCTCCCGCCTTGATTACTGCAACTCCCTTTGCTCTGGCATCAGCCAATCATCCCTGTCCCACCTGCAATTGGTCCAAAACGCTGCAGCGAGACTCCTGACGGGCACCCGAAAAAGGGACCACATCACCCTGATTCTAGCCTCCCTCCACTGGCTCCCAATGCGGTTCCAAATCAATTTCAAGCTCCTTTTTGTTTACAAAGCCCTTAACGGGCTTGCCCCCACCTACATCAAAAATCGGCTTTCCCACCATACCACTTCCAGGTCCCTCAGATCGGCCGACTTGGGGTTACTGACCATCCCACGGTCTAGGCATAAGCTCAGGGGTGGCCGTGCTTTTGTGGTTGCAGCACCTATGGAATAGCATCCCTCTTCCCATCAGAACTGCCCCTTCCATCAAGTCTGTTTAAGTCTAGACTTAAAACTTATTTCTACTCTCAAGCCTGTCTTGAGGTCCTCTGAGGGAGCGCTGTATGTATTTATGTACACATGTGCGCCTTCCTCCCTCGCAACATGGACCCGTTACAATTTGCATACCGTCCGAACAGATCCACAGACGATGCGGTCTCCCAGGTTCTGCACACCGCTCTCTCATCTTGACAGCCAGAAGGGGGGCTACGTGAGGATGCTGTTCATAGACTTCAGTTCAGCCTTCAACATGATAGTCCTCACCAGACTGGCCGAGAAGCTGCTGGAATTGGGGCTCATCACTCCCCTGTGTGCCTGGGTCCTGGACTTTCTCTCCACCAGGCCCCAGGTAGTCAAGATGGGGGGGGGGGGGAAATACATCAAAGTCCCTCACCATGAGCACAGGATCCCCCCAGGGTTGCGTCCTCAGCCCCCTACTGTACTCCCTGTACACACAAAGGACAAAGGACATCACATGACTGTGTGGCTAGGTTCAGCTCCAACTCGATAATCAGGTTTGCTGATGACACTGTGGTGGTGGGCCTGATCTCAGACAACGATTAGAAGGCCTACTGGGAGGAGGTGGCTGATCTGGCACTCTGGTGTTGGGACAACAGCCTCCTCTAATATATTAAAAAAAAACTAAGGAGCTGATCGTGGACTTTAGGAGGGCACATCATCCGAGGACGTACACACCATTGAAGATAAATGGGGATACTGTGGATAGGGTGAGCTGTTTTAAATACCTTGGAGTCCACATCTCTGAGGATATGACATGGACATCACACGCTGCAGCACTTGTGGGTAAGGCAAGGCAGCGCTTTTACCACCTCAGGCAATTGAGGAAATTCAGAGTGTCTCTGAGGATCCTCCAGTGCTTCTAATCAGCGGCTGTGGAAAGCATCTTGTTCGGAAATATCACGATTTGGTTTGGGAACTGCTCTGCCCAGGACAAGAAGGCTCTGCAGAGAGTAGTGCATTCGGCCGAACGCACTATGGGGACTTCACTCGCCCCTCTGCAGGAACTCCAGAGCCAATAAGATCATGGGAGACCCCTTTCACCCCTGCAACGGACTGTTCTAGCTGCTACGGTCAGGCAAACACCTCCGGTGCCATGCTGTGAGAACGGAGAGGATGAGAAGGAGTTTCTTTCCAGAGGCCATTAGGACTGTAAACTCCTATCTCACCAGGGACTAACTTTACTGTACCATTCTACCAGGCATGTGCCGTGAGTAATTACTCAGGGTAGGCACTCAGTCCGCTTTAAAAAAAAAATTAAACCGCGCATGCGCAGATTGTTCTCCCCATTAAATATATAAATTAATAAAAACAGTGACATCTCAATTTGCCCAAGGCTTGCTAGTCCTAGACCAATTGGGGGAACAGTTCCTTTCACAGCGTGTGGAGAGTCTGTGCCAGAAGTAAAGTTGTGGGGAGGGCACGAGTGTTGAGAAGGAGGGTGTCAGGGATACTGCCAGTAACTCACTCACCGCTGCCACAGCTCTCCGGGCGCGAAGCCACGCACTGTAGCTGGGGATAGAAGCAGCTCGGGGAGCTACGAGCGGCCACCGGGACCCGACAGCAGAACTGGCCGCCACTTCAGCGCCTTCTGCCGGCCCATTCACCTTTGGCAGAGCTCTCCGTCGGAACACCTGTCACTTGCCGTTCGCCAATTTCGCTCATGTCAGCGGCTTCCTGCAAATCCTTAAAGTCCCACAGCCGAGTACCCTCAATCGCGCTGTCGGAATTTAAGGACATGAGTGAGGCCAGCGGGCGGCAGGAGAGAGGTTTTTAGACGGAGAGCTGCCAGAGGTGAGCGGGGACCGGTAGAAGGAGCTAAGGTGGCGGCTGGTTCCGCTGTCCGGCCCGGCGGCCGCTCAGCCACCCGAGCTGAGGAGCGTCGCAAGTGGCATTATCCCAATCCCCTCATTCATAACATTCGTGCCCTCCCCGCAACTTCACCCCGGGCCAGACACCCCAAACGCTGTGAAAGGAGCTCTCCCCCCACCCCCACACCCTGGGAAATACAGTATTTAAAAACATAAACACAAAATGGTAATACCACATTATTGGTACACAAACTCCATTCTTCTCTCTTTGTTACCTAACATACACTTAAAATATTGACAATCCATATTCGAAAACCCCGCCAAGAAACTTGCGCTGCGCATGGCAGTAGACTGATGCGCATGCGCAGTGCTGCAAAGGCAGAGTTTCAGCTGCCTTCAGCCCCGCTTGAAACTGACGGCTTCAGGCAGCGCTGACGGCACGTGGGCTGCACAGACCTTCCCGTGTTACAAGCGCTGCGGATGAAAGGCACGGAGAATTATGCCTACCTAGGAGATCGATCTCTTACATAGGCATAATTCTCCCATGCCTTTATTATTTATATTTAGTTATTACTATGTTATAATTTTAGTCAGGGTGGGCAGTGCCTACCTTGCCTACCCTGACGGCACGTGCTTGCATTCTACAGTTTTTTTTTAAATGGCAGTTTTTTTCCTTTTTCTTTCCTCACACAATATGTAAATATGCGACTCTGTTCCATTCTATTTGTTGTTTGTTTGTTTTTTGCACAAAGTCTGCGAGCATTGCCACTTTTCATTTCACTGTACATCTCATATGTGCATGTGACGAATTAACTTGACTTGTATGTATTGTTGATCTATGTACCACTGTTTGTAGCACGTTAGTACCTGCACTGTTGTAAAGCACTTTGGTCAATGAGAGTTGTTTTTAAATGTGCTATAGAAATAAAATTGACTTGACTATGTAAAGAAACTTGCCCCGTACATCTCCTTTAAATGTTGCCTCTCTCTCCTTATAGATATGACCTCTAGTATTTGACTATTATTTCATATATTTCTATCAGGTCTCTGTGCAACCTCCAGCATTCTTGAGAAAACAATCCATGTCTGTTAACTGCTCCCTGTCGCTAAAACTCCCTAACCTACACATAATTCTGGTAAACTTCCATTCCCAAAGCCTCCTGACACTGATGTACAGTGAAGCATAGTATTTCTGGAATTTTTGGAGTGATTGGATGTTCCAATCTGCAAAACAAGGATTGATGAAAAGTGATCAGTGTTCAGGGAACAAGACTTCATCAACTGGGGCATAGAATATAAGAGCAAGGAGCAACTTTCTAAAACCATTGGTTCTGTAGTCCACAGCTGGAGTACAGCGTACATTTCTGTTTTGACACATTTTAGCAATGATGTAAATGTAACGGAAGGGATGTAGAGTAGATTATCATGAATGTGATCAGGGATGGAACATTCCAGTTATGAGAGACCAGATAGGCTGGGTTTCTTTGCCATGGAGTGGAAGAGGCAGAGAGGAGACCTGATGGGTAAATAGTAAGAAACCTTTATCCATACAAGATGCATCTGAGACGGAAGAGCATTGGTAAGAGGTTGGAGGCGATCTGAGGAGCATTTTCTTCAATGAGATGGTGGTTTAAGGGAGTGCACTACCTAAGGTATGATAAATGTATAAACTCTCACAATATTTAAGCATTTAGATGATACTTGACTTGCAAAGCATAAAAGGCTAATTACTATGTGCTGGTAAATGACAGTAGTACGGATGGTACGTTCCAGTCAGCATGCTGCGCTGAGGGGCCTCTGCAGAAAAAAGACTCCATGATTCTGTGAATGTTAATTGCTGCTTTCAATCCAATCCTGAATGTTGTCCAAACTCCACTGTAGGATGACCTGAATTGCTACAGTTTTGGCATTGTTGTGTATGGAACTGAACAGAGATAATGAATGCATCAATTGTTACAGCAGTACCAGTGTAGGAATTTAAAGCATCACATTAGAATGGTGTCAGACAACATTGGGTTAAAGCAGCAGCTGCTTTTGATTCAGATTAGTTTATTGTCATATACACCAGGGTCAATGAAATGCCTTGTTCACATTAAGCTATCAGGGCAAACAATATAATTCCAGTTATGATAAATACAAGTGCAAAACAACAGATTGTAGTGCAAGAAAATTATAGTACAATAATAACAGAATTACGTCAAATTATGAGTAAAGGGCCTGTCCCACTTGCGTGTCCTTGGCATGCAAATTACGCGACCTTGTGGTCGCTTTGAGCCGCGGCGGTCCCCCGAAGGTCGCGCGCGATTTCATGCGTATGCACAGCCGTCTGGAGCACGTGACATCATTTGAAGATGGACACAAAGCTGGAGTAACTCAGCGGGACCGGCAGCATCTCTGGAGAGAAGCAATGGGTGACGTTTCATGTCGAGACTCTTCTTCAGTCTGAAAAGAAGGGTCTTGACCCGAAACCTCACCCATTGCTTCTCTCCAGAGATACTGCCGGTCCGGCTGAGTTACTCCAGCTTTTTGTGTCTATCTTCAATTTACTTGGCCCTGCTCTGGGAGTAGAAGTGGGGGCGGATCCGGATCCGCAACGGCCGTGAGCCCCAGGCCGAGTTCGGTGATCGTTTGCCTGCTTCTGCTGCTGTTGGAGGTGAGACGTTGCGTCGCGCCAGGGTCTTGGGCCTGTCCCACCTTGGCCGTCTGTTACGCGACAGGCCGTTGGCGCGCAAAGATTTTGTTTGCTACAAACATTTCGGAGTCCCGCGAGATGTCGTGCACAACTCCATACCCCTCCGCGCTTCTCAGTGGGACCTGCCCCGTGTGGCCATACGATTCCCGTGCGCCTCAACGCGACCTCGAGGTTGCGTAATTTGGGGCCAAGGACAGGCCCTTAAGAGTATGTGGCAGCAGCTTCAGGAAGGAGATGTGAAAGAGTTGACTGGTTTAACAGTCTAATAGTAGTGGGGTAGAAGCTGGTCTTGTGTCTGGGCATTCAAGCTTTTAAGTTCCTGTATCCTCTCCTGGAAGGTAGAGGGAGAAAAGTGAATGGCCAGAATGGCAGACATCCTTGAGAATATTTTGAGTGCTCATGATGACTGGATGGAAGGAAGTGACATTGAGTTGTGTTCTCCACCAACTGCAGGTTCTGTCAGTAATGAGCCCATATGAGGCCACGATGCCTCCCGTGAGAGTACTTTCCAAATTGCAGGTGTAGAAATTTAAGAGAATCTTTGTGGACATGCTGAATCTTCTTAGAGGCCAAAGAAAGTAAATATGATGAAGTGCCTGCTTGATCACTGCAAAAGTGTGAAGGGACCAGGTTAGGTTTCTGGTGATAGACACAAAAAGATGGAGCAACTCAGCAGGTCAGACAGCATATTTGGAGAATAGAAATAAGTGTTGTTTCGGGACAAGACCGTTCTTCAGACTACAAATCAGGTTTCTGATGATATGTCGTCCAACACTGCAGCAGCTCTGTTGATGAGGACATTGTTGTATTCACCCCCCACTTTCTTAGGTCAACAACAACACTTTTCCCTTGTTGATTTTAACGTCTAGGTTGTTGTCTTGACACCATGACACAAGGTTCTTGGTCTCTTTCTGAACTACTATCTACCTCTTTGATGGCCCTCGGATTATCCTTGATCGGACTTTGCTGGCTTTACCTTGCACTAAATGTTATTCCCTTATCATGTGTCTATACATCGTAAATGGATCGATTGAAATCATGTATTATCTTTCTGCTGATTGGTTAGCACGCAACAAAAGCTTTTCAGTGTACCTCGGCACACGTGACAATAAGCTAACTGAACTGAATTTTCTTGAAGTTCATATTGTTGTTGTTCTGATCATCAACAGTGCTATTGTTAGCAAACCTAAGGACCAGGGTGGCGTTGTACTTGGCCTCATGATTAAGGGTGTGCAGGGACTGAGCACACAACCCCGAGGGGCACCAGTGTTGAGGGTCAGATTGAAGGACATATTCTGACCGACTGCTAGGCAGGAATTGTAGAAGCTAGTTGCAGATGGAGGCCCCAAGGCCAAAGTCCAGAATTTTAGGGATGTGTTCATTTGGAAATATGGTGTTGAAGGCTGAACTGTAGTAGAGTCATACAGTACGTAAACAGGCCTTTCATCCCAGCTTGCTCATGCCGACCAAGATACCCCATTTATGCTAGTCCCATCTGCCTTTGGCTCATATCCCTCTGAACCTTTCCTATCCAATGTGCCTTTCCAATGAATAGCATACGGATATAGATGTTCTTATCAAGGTGCTCCATAGCTGAATATAGTGCAAGGTTTATGGCATTCTCCATATGATTAATTTTCCTATACAATACTTATTTTCCTATATGCAAATTGCTTGATTTCTGGATTGTCTGTAAGATTGGCTCAGATGTGGTTGCTATTAGTCTTTCAAAGCACTTAATTATGTTTAAAGTTAGAGCTACTGGGTGGCACCAGTGGAGTGAAAATCTTAGATTACATTCTAACACTATTGCCCTTTCAATTCAAAATTCTGCATTTGTGACTTGTCCCAGAACTGTAAGCAACATTCTCCAATATACATTTATCCAATAGTCATGGCCTTGGGGAAATATTTATTTCAAAAGATGACATATCGTTAAATAGAGCATCACTTTGACATTGTGCTGATTAAAACATTTTTGTCTCTAGAGTCTTTTTGGTCATTCTTGTCTTGTCGATGCATCCAAGAACTATGTAACATACTTCAGAGTTGTGTTTGTCACTGGTCCTGGTAAAGTAAGAACATAACAAGAGTAGAAATATCCTACCTGACCCTATAAGCTTATTATTTGAGGCATAGGTACTACCATACAGTGCTGGAGACCCAGGGTCAATCTTGACCTTGGATGCTGTGTATGACGTTTGCACATTCTCCCTCTGACCGCTTGTTTTCTCTGGATGCTCTGTATCTATATCAACAATGACTGGTGCACCAACCACACTGCAGTAGAGAGCTACTATTCCCCACATCTGGAATACCTACTTCTTAAATGTAGGCCGTTTTACCTGCCTCGGGAGTTTACTGTTGTTATCATCAAGGCCGTATAAATTCCACCACAGGCTAATGCTAATCTAGCGCTAGCACAGCTGCACTCGGCCATCAGTAAACAGCAGGATGCTCACCCCGATGGTGCCTTCATTGTTGCAGGGGCCTTTAATCAGGTCGACCTACGAGCTGCACTCCGCAAATTCCACCTGGTGCCGGTGCCGAAAAAGTCAAAAATCACCAACCTGAACGACTACCGTCCGGTTGCCCTAACTCCAATACCCATGAAGTGCTTTGAAAGGCTGGTCCTCTCACGCATTAAATCCAGCATCCCTGCCTCACTGGACTCGCATCAATTTGCATACAGGGCAAATAGATCCACAGACAATGCCATCTTTCTGGCTCTTCACACTGTCCTGACTCACCTGGAAAGACAGGGCACGTATATGAGGATGCTTCTCATAGCTCTGCCATCAACACGGTCATCCCCACCAAGCTCACCACCAAACTCCACCAGCTAGGCCTCAGCTTGACTGAATTTCCTGACGGAGCGACCACAGGCAGCGAGTGGGCCCGCACCTGTCCTCCACTATCACCCCGAGAACCGGCACACTACAGGGCTGTGTACTGAGCCCCATGCTCCACTCCCTCTTCACACACGACTGTGTTCCTGCATTCGACATCAACACCATTGTCAAGTTTGCAGACGACACAATGGTGATCTGGCTGATCACCAACGGTGATGAAACACACTACAGACGGGAAGTGCAGAACCTAGCGGACTGGTGCTCAAATAACAACCTGTCCCTAAGACCAAGGAGCTGATTATCAACTTCAGAAGGACACATAATGGGGAATATGCTCCAATCTCTATCAACAGGGACAGTGTGGAGAGAGTGACCAGCTTTAGGTTTCTGGACACACGCATTTCACAGGACCTCACATGGTCCACCAACACTGCTGTGCTGGTCAAGAAGGCACAGCAATGACTGTTCTTCCTGAGAACACTGAAAAAGACTGGTCTGCCCCAACAGCTGCAGACAACCTTCTGCCTCTGCACCACAGAGAGCATACTAACATATGGCATCTCTGTGTGGTATCCCAGCTGCACGGAGGCAGAGAGGAAAGCTCTTCAGCGCGTCGTCCACAGAGCGCAGAAGATAATTGGGACACAGCTACCAGCCTTGGAGGGCAGCTACTATACACGGTACCTCAGGAAGGCCATCAGCATTCATAAAGACTCCTCACACCCTTGCAATAGTCTGTTCGAACTTCTACCTTCCGGCAGATGTTACAAGGCCTTCTACGCCCGCACTTCAAGACTTAGGAACAGCTTCATCCCCAGAGCTATAGCTGCTCTGAACCGGCCCTGCTGAGTGCCACCCCCCTCCCCATGAACTGTTTCCCTCAGATGGTCACGTCGCACATTGACCCGGCACAGACCTATTTGCACTTTATACTGTTTTTGTTTTTTGTTTTTTATAAATCATGTTTCTCTGGGTATCTAAATTTTTAGCTGATTAAGTTATGACATCAACTAAAGCTGTATACCAAATCTCGTTACACCTCTGTGCAATGACATTAAAATATATTATTATTAAGGAATACAGGGGATTTGTATGCAATCTTTCCTTGTAGTCCTATCAATTAATTCCAGAAATCAGCTTGGTCCAATTCACATGTATCATTCCTATGTGAGAAGATTAATTCTCTATGTAATCTATAGTTTTGGTTTCAGCAATGCCCTGTTTAAAACTCCTTATTCTTGTACTTCAGTCTCATTGCTATATAGGTCAATGTGCTGTTCCATTTTCTAATTGCTTGTTGTACCTGCAAGCTGACCTTGATTCACAAATGAGGATACTACAGTTTGAGCACCAGCATTTAACAGAAATGTTGGTAAACCGGTGATAATTTAATACAATTGGTTTAAGAACGACTGAAGTAGTTGTGAAAGAAGTCATTACAAGATCAGTAGGAATTGATTGAAACAAAAAAGGTTGACAGCCATGTTGTTACATTTAGTTTATTGTCACGTGTACCGAGGTTTTGTTGTGCGCTATCCAGTCAGCAGAAAGACTATACATGATTACAATCAAGTCGTCCACAGTGTATGGATGCAGGATAAAGGGAATCCTTTTTAGTGCAATATAAAGTCCAGTAAAGTTCGATTAAAAGATAGTCCGAGGGTCTCTGATGAGGTAGATGGTAGCGCAGGACCAATGTCTAGTTGGTGGTAGGATGGATCAGATGGCTGATAACAGCTGGGAAGAAACTGTCCCTGAATCTAGAGGCATGCATTTTCACAATTCTGTACTTCCTGTCTGATGGGAGAAGGAGTGTCTGGGGTGAGACTCATCCTTGATTATGCTGGTGGCTTTGCTGTATATTGAAGTGTAGATGGAGTCAATGGAAGGGAGGTTGGTTTGTGTGATGATCTGGGCTGCGTCCATAATTCTCCCGCTGTTTATTGTGGTCTTGGATCAAGCTGCTCCCAAACCATGCTGTGCTGCATCCTTATAAAATGCTTACTACGGAGCTGTAAGAGTTGTTGGGGAAATGCCGAACTTCCTAAGTCTTCCAAGGAAGCAGAGGAGTTGATGTGCTTTCTTGGCCATTGCTTCGATATGGGCGGTCCAAGACAAGTTGTGGATGATATTTACTCATAGGAACTTGAAGCTTCCAACCATCTTTACTTTGGCGCCGTCAATGTATACCGGGTTTGTGTACTGCTTCAGTTCCTGAGGTCGATCACCATTTCCTTTTTCTTTGCCCGCATGGAGAGAAAGATTGTTGTCTTGACACCAGGTTACGATGTTCTCAGTCCCCTTCTTGTACATCGTCTCGTCAAAATTTGATATCCGGCCCACCATGATGGCGTTGTCTGCGAATTTGTAAGTTGATTCATATTTGTACTTGGCTGGCTGCACAGTCATGGGTCTATAAAGAGTAAAGACAAGGGCTGAGAATGGATCCTCGCTGAGCACCAGTGTTGAGGATTGTCATAGAGGATGATTTGTCACCTATCCTCCCTGGTTGTGGTCTGTTGGTGCGGAAGTTGTGGATACGGTTGCAGAAATGAGTTCTGACCAAGTTCCACAAGTTTGGAGATCATCTTGGATGGGAAAGTATGTAATAGAACAATAGGTAATAGTAGAGATTCGAAGAACTGCAGAGTTGGAATTTGATTAAAACACAAAGTGCTGGAGTAGCTTAGTGGGTGAGGCAACATCTCTGGAGTACATGGACAGGGAATGTTGGGATCCTTCTTCAGACTTCAGAGTTGGAAGGGGTGGGGAATGAATAGAGGGAGTAAAGTGTGATGAAAGTTACCGACCCGGATAATTGCCTCCAATGTCCTCCATAGATGCTGCCTGATCTGCTGAGTTACATTTTGCTTAAATTATAGTGCATTTGCAGGGTTGTTCTTAAGTTATAGTGATCGGTAGCTGATGTAAGTTACTTACTCGCAGTGATCATTGCTGTCTGGTAGACCATAAGTATTGTGCCAGTTCTAACGTCTTGATTTTTGATTTCCACATTCTACAATTGACCAAGGGCCATCATGCTGGCATATTAAAGGCGATGATAAATTTAATTATCAAAAACCGTTATCATCTACCCCTTTTACCTACTTCCTTTCTCCTCGTCCATCTGCTCATCCCTGACCCGACCCTACTCCAAATCCCCCATTTTCCTCTGCTATTTCATTCCACCCACTATCCCTTTCTCTGGTTCTACATTTCACATTCCACATTTGCGCCCTGTTTTTCTTCACCACTTACAGCCTTGGTTACCGTCTTCACCCATCTGTCAATCATCGCTCCTTACATGAATTCACCTATCATTTTGCCGGTCCTTGACCCTCGCCTATCTCTCCTCTCTGCTCCATCAATCTGAAAAAGGATCCTGATCTGAACCATTGTCTGTCTATTTCCCTCCACAGGATCTAGATACATATACTTGTTTGAAGTGCGCTGAGCTTAGTTAATTGTTTTGCGTTTGCTTCTTTAGATTCGTATTGCAGCTTTAAATGATACCACAGTGGTGGAAGACTATGAGGAATCTTTCAAGAGCCACAAAACGCAAACCAAAGAAGCTCAGGTTTGTATTGTCTAATGTTTGCACATGTATTGGGGTTATTAACTTCTTGAAATTTTATTTCAAATGTAAAGAGATTCAAGTCAAGAATGTTTTACTGTCACATGTCCTGTAAAAGAACAATGAAATTCTTCTTTCCAGCAGGACAACAGATATATAAACATAATACTCTGTAAACACCAAAAGCTCGCTATAACGTACCACACGGGGGGGTAATAATTGTCCGTTATTACCAATTGTTCGCTATAACTGAATAAGGGGGTTAATATGTACAGCACTATTGGAAAAGCAACCAATAAACATACACTACACAAAATATACAATACCTTAGGACAGAACAGTGCCGCCGCAGTAGAGTTGCTACCTTAGAGTGCCAGAGATCCAAGTTCGATCCTGGTCTCTGGTGCTCCCTGTGGCCGTGTTTCCTCCAGGTGCTCCCTGTGGCCGTGTTCTCTCCTGCATACTGTCAGTTGTCCCTAGTGGGAGCTGGGGGGGGGTGGGGGGGGGGCACCTGGAGGAAAGATAGAACCACTACAGTTGTTCTGTGGGAGGAAAGATAGAACTACTGTGCTAGTCCTATCCTACACACTGGACTGTCCCTAGTGTGTAGGATAGAACTAGTGTATGGGTGATCACAAGTCAGCATGGACCTGTTGTTTCCATGTTGTATCTCTAAACTAAAGGAAGGTAAAATGGTTCTAAAACATCATTTGCTCCATCCACCTAGTGGTCATTCATGAAACATGAACTCGTTCAACAACAGATTCTATCCGTTATATTTTTGTCTTTGCACTATTTTATTTAGTCCCAAGTTTATGCAGTTCCGAGCTTATTTGGAGGATGTAGTGTTTAATAGTATGATGGTTGTAGGAAAGAAGATGCTCCTGGGTGTTGCAGTTTTCAGGTTCTAATGCCTTCCTCCCGATCGCAGGAGTAAAATGAATGTGTGGCCAGAGTTGGTCGCCTTTTTGAGGCAACAATTCCTGTAGATCCTTTCGATGGTGGGGAGGTTAGTTCCTGTGATAGACTGGGCAGTGTTCACCACCTTCTGCAATATTCTTTGTTCCTGGGCTTTCGAGTTGCTGAACCAGGCCGTGATGTAACCAGTTAATATGCTCTCCAATGTACATCTGTTGAAGTTCAAGAGAGGTTGACATACTGAATCTCCTCAATCTTATCAGGAAATAGAGGTGTTGATGGACTTTTTTTTAATGATTGCATGAATGTGCTGGGTCCAGGAGAGACCTTCCGAGATATGCATGCCCAGGAATTTGAATTTGAAGCTTTTGACTCTCCACCACCATCCCGTCGATGGTGGGAGAGTCCTGAACGAGGGATGTAGTTACAATTATAAGGAAGCTGTCATTTAAAACTGATGTGTGTAGGGATTTTCTCTACCAAAGTCAGAGATTCTCTAAAATAGTGAGATTACTCAGGGAATTCAATTACCAAAAGTTTAGGGAATTTAGGGCTTTGTGGGGGCTGGCCTAGAGGAGGAGTTGCCTAGAACAGATACACTTTGATTGTATTGAATGGCAGGGCTTGCTTGAGGGATCATGTGGTTTGCAGCTGTTCTTGATTTCTTGTGGTTTGATAAATATCTTAAGCAGCTTATTTTGTTTGTCTGCTGGAGACATGTAAGACAGGCTAGATATGTTGAAGGTAGACACAGAATACTGGAATAACTCGGAGGGTGAGGTAGCATCACAGGAGAGAAGGGCCAACTATTGATCACCCACTCGCACTAGTTCCGTCGAAGATAGACGCAAAATGTTGAAATAACTCAACAGGATAGGGTCTCGACCTGAAAAGTCACCCATTCTTTCTCTCCAGAGATGCTGCCTCAACCGCTGAGTTACTCCAGCATTTTGTGTCTACCTTCGATTTTACCAGCATCTGCAGTTCTTTCTTACTATGCTAAGTATGTTCATTGGAGGCTGATCTACAAACTCTAACCAGTGTTTTTTTTAATCAATATAGGAAGCAGAAGCTTTTTCCCTGTACCACAAAGCGTTAGATTTACAAAAACATGATCGTTATGAAGAATCTACAAAGGCTTATCATGAGCTATTGAATACTCAGCTGTTGAAAGAGGTAAGCATTAGAAAACCACCAGAAGGACCCCATTGCAATGTATTTGTAATTAATAACAAAATATTTAAGAACTATTTTGTAAGGCTAGGTGAATTTGAAAAGCGTCCTTTTAGTGCTGCACAAGTAATTTTTTAAACATTCGCAGAAATGATGAATGGAAATTAATTTAGATTCTTTTGCAAGTATTTCTTTTTTAGTGGTTTCTTGTGTATTCCATTGATGCCTGTTCTTCTATTGTTTGTGTTCCTTAGATTTTTGTTTTAGTTGATTGAATTTATTATTGATTAAAGATTTTGGTATTTTTTGCACTATTCTTTTCAGTTGTGTCCAGACAAACACATGCACTCTGACTGTTAAGAAAACGCCTCATAAACCGTACCTTTTTACGCTCCGTCATAATCAGAATTAGCAATTGGGTACAAATGTAATAACTGAAATTATTTCACTATGTCTAATTTTAAATGTATTTGCATAAGCCAGTGATTTAATATCCACATTAAGGAAGCAGGAAAGCACCCAGATTTATGGAGCTCTACAGAGTAATAAACTAAGGATTTTATTGACTGGGCAAATTTTTAGGATTTTAGCAGTCGCCATTTTTACTGAGTTAAGTAAATTGAGTGAAGCTGATTGTGAACTAAGCATTTAACTTTGACCATATTTCTTTCAAGGTATTAATCGATAGTAAACAAGCTGTTTGCTCGGTACAGTTGATAATTGCTGACGGTAGGGGCTGATTTAGGTTTGTGGAGTTTCATCTTGTGCAGATAGAAGCTTTAGCGAGTACACGGAGTACTTTTTAACAGCATACAAAGCTTTGGATTTTGAGCAGGGGGGAAAGAGGTGCTGTTTTACTTTGTTTAGTGCTTCGATCCAAGAAATAAAGGCATGACAAAGAATCTTGAACCCATAGAGGACATCCAAAGGTACAAGAAGTCATATCAGCTGGAGCTTGAACTGCTGTTACTGCAGCTCATCCACAAAGCTGAGTACTGTTATCAATAACATGTTCCAAGAGGCTACTCTGCAGCTTGAGTGCAGGTGGAGAGGAAGTGATTGACTGTCAGGCAAAAGTAGACTAAAACAATCCAGAGCATGTTGTATTTGAATTGGAACACAGGCGAGGTGCAGAGTAATCAGAGCAAAGATCTGAGCAATGCGGGTGGCTCCGCCATATAGGAACAGAGGAGGTGGGCCACAGGATTGATAGTTGGATATGATTCTGTTCCAAACGTCACTAGGTTTTTGGTAGTGGCGAAGGACTGGACAGATGCAAAAGTTACACATTTGCTGGGGGAAAAAAGGAATAAAACAAATAACTAACTATACACTTGGCAGTTTAGCTTTGTCGTGGTAAGTTCTAGAAACAATAATCAGAATAGTAAGATTAAACGAGAACTTACCAGTTTGAAGTTTGATCTTTATTTTATGAGGAGTTGCGATGAGGGATTTCGTGAAGAACCCGCCAGGCACGCATGCGCGACATTTCTTCAAAGCAGCGGTGTGGAATCACAGAACCAACAACAGAGAAATGACTTGTTATAGTAAGATTGAAGAGACTCTATATACCAGTTGATCTTATGGTAGAGGGTTGGGAGCGGAGGGCACGAAATCCCTCATCGCAACTCCTCATAAAATAAAGATCAAACTTCAAACTGGTAAGTTCTCGTTTAATCTTACTATTTCATTTCGGAGTCAGGTTAGTGACTTCGTGAAGACTTCAAAGCTCTGTGATTACACGCCCTGGACCACGTCCATGCTCACACACTGCCGTAATACTGATGGAGGAAGTATGTTAACGTATTTCAGACTTGAACAAGCTGAAAAAATAATAACATTATTGTTAGTACAACAATAAACCCCTGAACTCGGGGACAAACGTTTAGGGACAGCACTTAACGTGCGTAACATTGCGGGAAACGGCCACAGGTTAGTTATGAAACCACTGAAATGTAGTTTCATTGGCCGAGCCCGCTATCGTGAGGACATGCTCCATGAACACCTCCATGGTCCTCGTTCCTGATGTGGATGCAGCCTTGGTAGAATGACATTTCAAATGTTTAGTGTCTTACCTGCTGCATCGAATACCACCTTAAGCCATCTGGAGATAGTCTGCACCGTTACCCTGTGACGTGGGTTTCCATGGCTGACAACAGATCCGCCTCCATATTCCTGATGGCCATTTCCAGACCTGTAGTCGCAGGTCTGTATAGTTTAAGTAACTCTTTCATAAAGAAGTTACTTTTTTATGGGTCGATCATTCTATCCAGGTTTTAATTCCTGTAGAGTCTGGACCCGTTGTGCTGTATTCAGTGCTATTGCCATCACCACTTTTAAAGGTGAGTAAGTCCAGTGGTACCCCCGTCATAAGCGACCACCTCCTGAGTAGGGTCAACACCATCCTAATCTCTCAGATATTATATCGTGGTCGGGAAGGGATGGATAGAACATATCCCTCGTAGTTTGGATACCAGCTGGTGAGATCCCACTCCAATGTTGAGCTAGGATGACAGTGCACTATAGGCTCTGTAAGCAGCACTGTAACTGAGGGCTCATCATAATGAAGACCAGTGAGCATGCCAGCACATTGGAGATCGTAGCAGATATGTAGGTCGTCTTGGTCCGACTACAAAAACCTCTCATATCCTGTGTAGGTGAGGTAGTGCTTCCCAGTGGACTTTCTCTGCACGATCTATATGACGTCCATGGTCCTGTATGTTCCAGACCTGGGTACGTTTTCTGCAACGCCTGTCTGATGAGGCAGAATGGGGAAAGCATCGAAATCCATTTCCCCCAATGTAGCGAGAACTCGTCCATCGCCACACTTGGAGACCACATTCTGCAGTTTCTCCTGGGTTTCCTCAGGTACTACAGGTTCCTCCAGAACTGGAGGACATCTGGTCCAGCTGCAGAGACTGTGCTCTAGGATACGCTCCATCATGCGCTCCATCCGAGCCATGCGACCACTGCCGTATATGCGGACAATAAGTCGACTTCCTCAGGTTCTGGAGAATCTCTGAGGCTTCTGTCATTGCCCCACACCTCGTCGAGGTGATGACAAGGGTGCAAGACAGGATGTCGCTGCCTGCCGCTCCTGCGTGGCTAAGCGACTCCCGCGCGGACCTGCCGCTTGCTCCGCCGTCTTCCGGACGGAGGCGGCCCGCTGGTCTAAAAAGACATGATAGCGGTGATGAGCTGGTCCCGGCCGCCGAAGCGTGGTACCCCGACGTCCGCGCGGGCTTTCCGCCTGTCCTCCAAAGGCGACGTTCGGTCACGTCCTCCACTACAAGGGGGTATGGTGACGGAGATGAGACTACACCGACCTGCAACCAGGCAGGCTCCCTCGGTGCTGAGTCTGTGTCCTCCTTTGGGACAAAGCGTCGTTCGGTCACGTCCTGCCGCTAAAGGGGGTGCGTGACCGAGATGAGACTACACCGACCTGCAACCAGGCAGGCTCCCTCGGTGCTGAGTCGGTGTCCTCCTTTGGGACAAAGCGTCGTTCGGTCACGTCCTGCCGCTAAAGGGGGTGCGGTGACCGAGATGAGACTGCTCCGACCTGCAACCAGGCAGGCTCCCTCGGTGCTGAGTCTGTGCCGGCCGCACATGTGGTCCTCCAGACCCAGGCCTCAATCCTTCACCGGTCCACGATCTGGTGGCCTGCTCCAGTGGAAGTCGACCCCGGCTCTATGGCGGGTTTACCGACTGCTGTGCGATACTTCCCCTGGTCCTTTCTCTGGTGACCTGCATATTTGGGGAGAGAGAACGTGCCAACAATATAACACGTTACGCACCTTTGCTCCACTGTCGCTATGGTTAAGTGACAGAGGTAGGGAGTCAGGATCTTACCTACCCTGCTCCTGTGCGGTTACCACTTATGGCACCATGATCAGTCGTGGTGGAGAAGCGGGTCCTGACTGCGCAGGGCTCCGATTTCCGCGTTATTATCCCGACCCGCAGAGCGGGTGCTGCCGACGTAGCGGGCAGCTCCAGGAATGGTGGGCGTTGACTCGCATCTGGAGGCGCCGGTATGTAGGTCCTTGCTGGCCTTCCGGTTTGACCCCGTGGCCTGGAATATGGAATTTTCCTGGCCGTTTGTCTGGTCAAGGTGTGCGACCTCATAATACCCACTGTCTTGGCATGGTCGTCTAAATCCTTGACCTGCTTCAGAAGGTCTTCCCTGAATAGTTGTCTGGGTGGTGGTGTTGGAGATGCTCTGCATAGCCCCGCAAATTTGGGATCCAGCGCGAGCCTGATGGCACTTTTTCGAAACGCATCCATTTCGTATAGCGTGTTACATAATAATTCAAGAGCATCCTCCTGTTCGGTGTTTCAAGTCCATCCCGTCCACCGACCTCGCAAAAGCGGTAATCCCAGATGTGAGCAGTTTTAGGATTTTCTGTAATTTTTACTTCCTGTGCTCTTACGCCCGGGCTCATATCGCTCCAAATAGGCATGTCCACAACAGGCACATTGAGTGAGTCACAATTACTCGGTGCCTTGTCCCATTCATGGCCTCCACAAGGACCTGATCCTGTATGGTGGTTGGTGAGGAAGTCAATGGTAGCGGCCAGTTTAGTTTTGAGAGGTTGTCCCGATGATTCGGGTAACGCAAACTTGGCTGCCATGTCCAAAAGTTCTTCCTGAGGAACCTCAGGTGCCACTGGTTCGTGTACCAAGATATCCTCTTCTCCTGGCTGCCTCATGCTACCAATTGACGATGGGGATATATCCAAAAGTCCCCGGAACTGGACATTTCCTGCCATTGATTTTGCTGCAGGATCCGTTCCATCATCCTCTCCATCCGTTCAATGTGCCCTTCATGGTGCGTAAATGGGAGGTCAGAGACCTCATGCCCGAAGGAACTCCTGAGGCTCCTATCATCGGCCCGTACCTCATCGAGGTAATCTCGGTGCCGTGACGAAAAGTCGCTGCCAGCCGCCTCAGCGAAGCTGTACGACTCCCGCGCAGATCTGCACATTCGCCTCCTTGGATGAGCTAGGCCCGACTGCCTCAAAGGGCATATGCGGTGTGAAGTCGGCACCTGACGCCTGCGGCGTGGTGACCCGACATCCGCGCGGGCTTGCCACCTGTCCTACTCCTGGACTCAGGCGGCGTACGGTCCCGTCCTGCCGCTTTTGGGGGATGCAGTGACCGTGGCGAGGCTCCACCTGTATGACTCCACCTGGTCCAACTAGGTGGTGAGTCTACACTGGCCCTCCCTGGTCTGCCAGTGGACTCGGGTCTCGGTAAACCACCAGTCCGCAATCTAGCGGTCTCTGGTGAAATTCCTGCCCTAAAAGGGCTTTGTTATTGAGCTCTATCCCTGGCTCTTTCACGAGGGCTCGGGGAGAAGGGCCGTGCAACAGCATGTGAAACCCGTTTGCTCATATCAGCCAACGATTCTCTCCCTGTTGGAGATAGTGAAAAATTGAGTCAGGGTCTACCTGCTCCAGCGCCGTACCGACTTCCTGCTCTGCGGGTACCCCGCTTGTACACAGCTGTGTCGGTGGGTCGGGTCCTGTAATCACAGGGCTCCCCGACTTTTGCGCCTTTTTCCCGGCCCGTCTAGCGGGTGCTGTCGTTGTAGAGAGCTCCGGGAATAATGGCCGACGATTCCTTTCGGACGTCCTGCGGCCTGTACTCCTCATTATCCATGTCCCTGTTGGAGAAAACACAATTCAAAACAGAAGGGACAACCAGCTCAAGGTTGCCTCTACTTACCTGAGTGGCCCTTATGAAGGGCTGGCGGTGAGCTGTCGTTCTGCCATTGCTGCGCAATGGTGAGCGTTGAGCCCGGACCCCGCAGGGTCAACGAGCTGCCCCATTGTAAAAATAAGTTGGGCTTAGAACAACATGATAATGGCTGCAACTCCATTCCCTCTTAATTACAGCACTGGGATAATACAGGCTGTGTAGAGTTGAGTTGGGGCTAACCCCTTACTCTGAGTAAATGCCGACAGCCCACAGTATCGTGTGGGCTGCGGTGTAAGTCGGGCTGCATCTCTGCCATTGCTAACCGCGAATGGCGAGCCTGCAAGCCCCTAGTTCAATATAAATGCCGACAGCCCGCAGTATCCTTGCGGGCTGCGGTGTAAAATCGGGCTGTGCTCTGCCGTTGCTTACTGCACACGGCGAGTCTGCAAGCCCATACTACAATATAAATGCCGACAGCCCGCAGTATCCTTGCGGGCTGCGGTGTAAAATCGGGCTGTGCTCTGCCGTTGCTTACTGCACACGGCGAGTCTGCAAGCCCATACTACAATATAAATGCCGACAGCCCGCAGTATCCTTGCGGGCTGTGGTGTAAAATCGGGCTTATGCTCTGCCGTTGCTTACTGCATACGGCGAGTCTGCAAGCCCCTACTTACTTATAAATGCCGCCAGCCCGCGACCTGCGGGCTGCGGCGTAGAGTCGGCTGCCTCTGCAGTCCTCCGCCGGCGAGTGTGAACCCGGACCCACCTGGGTCAACGGGCTCTCCCGACTCCATGAGTTAGAGCCGCCGCTGACTGCCCGCATACCGCGGTCCGCAGTCGGTGTTGAAGCGGCCTGGAGCACTCTGGAAACAGAGTCTCTGTAAAGAAAAAACGGACGGCGGGTTAGTTTTCCACTTACCTGCAGGTCCCAGCAGTGGAGGAGCAGCGCTCCTCCCTGCCCGTCGCTCGCACGCGCGTCGACGATATGTCGCGCATGCGTGCCTGGCGGGTTCTTCACGAAGTCACTCACGTGACTCCGAAATGAAATCAAAATTAGCAGTCACTTGGACAAGGATGGATTGGCAAGAGGAAGCTAGCTTGGCTTTGTTCACGGTGAATTAAGTAGTAGGAGGAGTCGATGAGGGAAACGATAGATATGGACTTCCAAAATACATTTGATAGAATATCATGGATTTGAAGTATCGTGTCTGGTTCTGGACACTACACTTAAGAAAATAAGGCTTTAGAAAGGCACAACAAAAGATTCACCAAAGCCCACTTGCCCAACTGATCAAGACCCTGCTGTTAAATTTCATAGCCATCTTTGCTATTTACAATACCACCTACTTTAGTGTCAGATACAAACTTGCTAATCCTGCCTTGTACAATCTCATCCAAATTGTCGGCATAAACTGCAAACTACATTGGGCCCAGCATCGATCTGTGAGGCACACCACTATTCATAGGCCTCCAGTCTGCAAAATAGCCTTCCACCATCACCCTCTGCTTCCTTCCATGAAGCCAATTTTCTATCCAGTAGGTTAACTCTCCCCGAATCCTAGACAATCTAATCTTCCAGAGCAACATTAGGAAGGAGGAACCTTATTAAATACATTGTTGCAATCCATATAGACAACGTCTACAGCTCTGTGCTCATCAACCTTTTTGGTTACATCTTCAAAAATCAGTAACATGCCCACTTCAATCAACAAAGTGCAGTGAAATGAATTTGCCAGCAGTGGTACAATCAAAAAAGAACACTCAATAAACAATAAAAATTTAACACAAACATCCACCAAAGCATTCTTCACTGTGGTCGAAGACACAAAGTACAGTCAGATGTTAAGCTTACTGGTCTATCGTTCCCAGGATTTTCCTTGCAGTCCTACTTAAATAGAGACACATTAGCCACCCTCCTGTGTTTTGGCACCTCACCCATAGAAACATAGAAAATAGGTGCAGGAGGAGGCCTTTTGGCCCTTCGAGCCAGCACCGCCATTCATTGTGATCACGACTGATCGTCCGCTATCAATAACTCGTGCCTGCCTTCTCCCCATATCCCTTGACTCCACTAGCCCCTAGAGCTCTATCCAACTCTCTCTTAAATCCATCCAGTGATTTGGCCTCCACTGCCCTCTGTGGCAAGGAATTCCATAAATTCACAACTCTGGGTAAAAAAGTTTTTTCTCAGCTCAGTCTTAAATGACCTCCCCTTTATTCTAAGACTGTGGCCCCTGGTTCTGGACTCACCCAACATTGGGAACATTTTTCCTGCATCTAGCTTGTCCAGTCCTTTTATAATTTTATATGTTTCTATAAGATCTCCCCTCATCCTTCTAAACTCCAGTGAATACAAGCCTAGTCTTTTCAATCTTTCCTCATATGACAGTTCCGCCATCCCAGGGATCAATCTTGCGAACCTACGTTGCACTGCCTCAATCACCCTCAAATTAAGAGACCAAAACTGTACATAATACTCCAGATGTGGTCTCACCAGAGCCCTATACAACTGCAGAAGAACCTCTTTACTCCTGTACTGAAATCCCCTTGTTATGAAGGCCAACATTCCATTAGCTTTCTTGACCGCCTGCTGTACCTGCACGCCAACTTTCAGTGAATGGTGTACAAGGACACCCAGGTCTCCTTTACATAACCCCATTGAGATAATAATCTGCCCCCTTGTTTTTGCTGCCAAAGTGGATAACCTCACATTTATCTATATTATACTGCATCTGCCATATTTTATGATGATTCGTATCTCAAACAGAATGCCTCTAATTTCTTAACACCGACTCTCCCCAAGACACACCCATTGACAGTCCAAAGTTACCCAGTCTTCATGTCATTCTGCACGTCACATCAGAGGAGAAATACTCGTTTGATGACCTTGCCCATCTCCTGTGGCTCTACACAGACTTGACTGCTTTAATTCCTAATCGCTCTCTTTCCCTTAATGTACATAAAATCTCTGCATTTTCCTTAATATTGTCAGAACCATTTTTTGCCCCCTTCCCCCCCCCCCCCCCTTCCTAATTTCCTCATTTAGCGTGCACCTCAGTTCCTGTAACTCCGCCAAGGATACACTTGATCCCAGCTGCCTATACCTGCTCCATGCCTCCTTGGCCAGAATCTCAATTTCTCTTGTTATTCAAGCTTCCATACGCCAACCTGCCTTGCCCTTAACTCTAACAGGAACAAGCATGCCATGAACTTTAGTCATCACATTTTCCAGATGTTCCTTTGCCTGCTAATAACCTATTCCACTCACCTTGATATTCCTACCTAATACCATCAAAATTGGCGTTGCCACAGATCAGAATTATACCTCACAAGCCCACCTTGTCTTCATTCATAACTGTCTTAAAGTTAATAGAACAGTGATCACTGGTCCTAAGGGCTCACTTGTGAACACATCAGCCACCAAGTCTTTCCAATTTTCACAGAGTATATCAAGCTTTGCCCTCTCCTATTTGGGGTCCTCTACATATTGCCTGAGGAAACAGTCATGAACACATTTAGCACTGAACCTTTGGCATATTTGCTCTTCTAATTTCTATTGACTATTTGGGTATCCAGTACACTCCCCACAAGGTGATCATCCCCCTTTTTTTAATTTCTCAGCTCCAACCGCATTGCCTCACTGAACTAACCATCAGTAATGTTATCTCAGACCACTGCCATGACATTCTCACTGGTCAATAAGTCACCATCTCCGCCCCTTTTACCCCATCCCTATCTCTCCTGTAGCACCTGTACCCTGGAACATTAAGCTGCCAGTCCTATCTCTCTCTTAGCCAGGTTTCAGTCATGGCTGCAAATCCCAGTCGCACGTACCTGTTCATGCCCTGAGTCCATCCACCTTACCCATTAGGTCTTTTGCATTAAAAATAGATGCAATTCATTCCAACAATCCTTCCCCGCTCCCTGCTGTGATCCTGCCTATTCTGTTCACTGAAGTTTCTTTCATCACCACCCATACTGATTTCCAACCTCTCGCATGGCTCAGTCCTGCATTGGATCCCACCCCCTACTAATCTGGTTTAAACCCACCCGTGTAGCACTAGCGATCCTGGCTGCCAGGATACTGGTTCCCCTCCAGTTCAGGTCCAACCCATCTCTCTTCTGCAGGTCACCTTCGTCTCAGTAGAGATCCCAATGGTCTTAAAATCTGAATCCCTGCCCACTACACTAGCTCCTCAGCCATACATTCATCTGTCCTATCTTTGTGTTCCTACCCTGATTAGTATGTGGCACTGGGAGTAATCCTGAGAACACTAAACTGGAGGTCCTGCTTGTCTGCCTTTTAGCCTGAGCCTTGATTTCTGGTTGGAGAACATTCGGGTTGACCTCTTTGGCACGCATTCCTCTGCAGACTTACTGATAAAGTCAGTTACATCAGTGGCATAGTCATTTAGGTTGGCTGCAGAGTCCTTGAATATGGACCAATTCACCCACTCAAAGCAGTCGTGAAGGATCTCATCTGTTTCCTCAGACTAACACTATATGACTTTGTGTACCAATCCCTCATGCTTCAGTTTCTAATTGTAAACTGGGAGTAGGAGCATAGTCATGTGGTCAGATTTTCCAAAATGTAGACTGGGAAGGAGCGGTAGGTATCTTTGATGGTTGTGTAGCAGTGGTCAAGGGTGTAGGAACTTCTGGTGGAACGGGAGATGTGCTAATAGTGTTTTGGTAGCACATTCTTTGAGTTTGGCCAAATTAACATCCCATGCTATGATGAATAAAGCCATGGTGGTATCTGTATAGAATTTCAATGCTTTGATTATACTTTATTGTCGCATGTACCTAGATACAATAAAATTCCTTTCTTGCATGCAGTACAGAAAAAAAACAACCTTGCTATACATAGGCACAATCGAGTACAAGAGTGTAAGTATAGTAAATTTCACGTAGGCAGTGCATGAGTTGCTACATTTCCGGCGCCATCTTGTATCCTTCAAGTTCAAAGATGTTTAAGATGTTAAGTCTTAACTTGCCGATGTTAAGAGTCTTAACTTGGCGACAAAGACCCTTTGTCCTGGTGTTGGCACTGGGTTGAAGTTGCAGGGCTGGCCTGGTCAGGCAATATTGTTGATTCCTTCTACTGCATCTCAACTGCTCTGAGCCATTGCAGGCTGCGTGCGGAAGGTGAGCCCCAGCCCACTCATCAACAGTGCCCCTTTTCAATGCCTGCTGCTGCTGCCATCTTCTTTCAGTGGTAACGGATTCACCTTGTGGGACCGAGAGCCTGTCACTTGGGCACTATCCTGTAGTATGAATACTGCCTCTCCTCATATCTCTTCTTTCAACTCTACATCTGCTTTCGTCCATTGCAGAGATCAGCAGATATAATTAAGCCAAGCCCGCTAATGAATCGGTTTTTGTAGTGAACTAGTGAGAGTTTGGTGTAACGAGTCATCTATTGATGTTCCCGATGTTGGGGGAGTCCAGAACAAGGAGCCACAGTTTAAGAATAAGGAGTAAGCCATTTAGAATGGAGACGAGGAAACAGTTTTTCTCACAGAGAGTGGTGAGTCTGCGGAATTCTCTGCCTCGGAGGGCGGTGGAGGCAGGTTCTTGGGATGCTTTCAAGAGAAAGCTAGATATGACTCTTAAAAATAGTGGAGTCAGGGAATATGGGGAGAAGGCAGGAACGGGGTACTGATTGGGGATGATCAGCCATGACCACTTTGAATGGCGGGGTGGCTCGAAGGGTCAAATGGCCTACTCCTGCACCTGTTAAAGAAGGAACTGCAGATGCTGGAGAATCGAGGGTTACACAAAAAGCTGGAGAAACTCAGCGGGTGCAGCAGCATCTAAGGAGCGAAGGAGATAGGCGAAGTTTCGGGTCGAGACCCTTCTTCAGGCCCTGCACCTATTGTCTATTGCTACTGGTCGATGCATACTTTGATGGAAAGTACACATTCTAATGTTCTCCTAATTTGTTCCCTTAGGCTGTTCTATCAGGTGATGAGAATGAAGGTTTAAAGCACCCAGGATTAATGCTGAAGTATTCTACCTATAAAAACTTGGCCAGTTTGGCATCCCAAAAGGATGACCCGAGTACAGCAATGGAATTTTATCTTGAGGTAAAGAACAAAACTTAATTAATAATGCAAAAATAATCTATAAGTGTGAGGAAATTAATTCAAATGTGAAACATTTTTTTGACATTGCCAGAAGTAAATTGATGGTGGTTCAATTTCTTTTGCCAACTATCTTGACTGCTTTGGTGCCTGCTTTCCAAAAAACATTCTCACATCCCCTCAGTGCCAATTGCTATGCTAACTTCAATTTGTAATAAGAGCCCTCACAAGTGTAATGTCATTTATACTGCTCTTTACAACTGCTCTGCTAGAGACATCCTTCTCTTCCTTTCTTCTCCCCACGTGCCCTGCTGCATGTGCAATATTTTTCATGTCTGGTTTCTGAGCAGAATATTTTATAGGAGTAATGTGAAACTGCAACATGTTGGCTCTCCATTTGGACCAGACCGTTTTCCTCGATGGGATGATATTCCTTCCAGTTTGATAAAAGATTCATCTATCAAACAGTTTAACGGCTCGTTTGCTGGTACTTCAGCATTTCTATTGTTGAACTTGCCTATCATTATTTCTATTGATTCTCCTACACAGGCTGTAATGTTGGATTCTACTGACGTAAATCTCTGGTATAAAATAGGAAGAGTGGCATTGAAATTGATTCGAGTTCCACTGGCTCGCCATGCTTTTGAAGAAGGACTGAAGTGTAATGCTGATCATTGGCCATGCCTGGACAATCTTATCACTGTACTATACACACTTAGTGATTATACCAGTAAGTTGAAACCTCTCAAGTTCGTAGAATTATTGAGTTTATCAGTTGGCCTTTATGCAATTAGATTGATATTTAAAGTATTTCTGACTGGCCTCGCACAGTGAGCAGTATCTCATAACCATCTGACGATTGTACTAACCTTTGCTGGAAGCAGTAGGTGTTCAAAGTGGGCAGGTTTATACGTTGATATCAGTAGCATCCTAAGAGTAGAATGTCAGCCGGTACTTGGGTTGCATATGAAGATTGACCACCTGGAAGAGGCAGTCACCTGCTGAGCCATATAAAATGATCTGTCACGCCTTTTGGGGAAGAAAATGTGGCTCAGAAGGGTAATGTTTTCATAAAAATGAGTCCTGTGGAGTGTGTGGGGAGAGAAAGAACAACCAAAAAAAGTTGCCTTATTTATCCTTTATTGTTAATAGAAATGTTATTTCAGAAGATATGCATTGACATTACATAATGAGAGAATGATTATTGAGAGAATGATCATTGACCACAATGTTGTTCAAGGAGCCTAATGTAATTCCCTGTTGCTTTTGTGGGGACTTGGTAAGGACTCAGTTGTCTGCTGGTACATCTATGTCAATGAAATGCTTAAAATGATGTGATCGCTATGTGGCTCGGAGGAGATGATGTTAGAGCTTTGGTGGATGGCACAGTTGTTGGTGTAGCTCAGACTGTTCCTGGTGGTTATGATGAGTGTAGGCAGTGCTGTGGAATGACAGCAACTGTTTTATCTGTTAACAGGCAACCAAGTGCTGGGAATCTGGTTTGCAGGGGCCGAGATGTGTGGCAAGAATTAGTTGGAGCAGAAGACAAGGTGGGAATGTGAGAGTGGCACCCTCTCAATGGTGGGCAAGAACATGATCGGCAGCTGTGAGATTCACTTGATGTGGTAAATACCATGCTCCTGTGCCATGGCAGTACCCAAGCCATCTCCAGTTTCGTTTGCAAATCCAAGGTGCATGGTGACCCATTGGATGCACTCCATGACTCTCCACAGCGTTGGGGGGGGGAGGGGGGGGGGGAAAGCATACCCAAAATTGTCCTGACCCTGATGGACACCTTTGTCTGCAGTTGCATCAAGCTGTTTGTAGAATAAAAGTTTGAAAACGGCAAGTGTCACTATGTAGTGAGGTTCTACCTGTCCTTGGTGTTGCGAAGGATGGGGCTAAGTGTTCCTTTCAGTTGGACCTTGTTGCTCTAGAAAAATACCTCTGACCACTTCCATCAGTCAGCGATCAGTATAGAAAGTCCTGCTAGCAATCGAGAGAACAACATGATGGATTCCATGAGATGGTTTCCTGAACAGACTGTCAAAATTGTTTGCAGAATGCCTCATCTCCAGAACTCACCAGAACCAAGTGGTGTTGATGCATTGTAAGAAAATGCATTGAATTGATGGTGTGATGAACAGAAAAATGACTAGCGATTGTATGTATATACAGTACATATTATGAATAATATATCTTTTGAACTACAAAAACGGCAGGATCCTTTGGTCTCTCTTCTCAGTTGGAAATGATGGAAATTATTGTCCCCCTCTGTTTGGCACACAGCTCTCCTCAGCTCAAAGATTTCTCCTTAGTAATAAGCAAATGTGGCCAGCGACTAACCCAGCAAGGATGTGCACTCACCTTGAGCTCAGTGCAGAGTGGCAACACTACTCATCCTAGCCAACCCAACCCAGGCAGCCCTCTCAGGCAGCTTTTGTGTATGTACCTCAGTCCTTCGCTTCACATTGAACCAAGTGGCAATCAACCAGCTCCAGCATCTGCAGTCGCTTGTGTCTTCACATGACAATGAGACCACCGTTTTCATTGTTGCAGATATGTCTGTGAAGGATACAGACTTACACCAGCTCCCTCGCACAGCAGCACACAAACCCAGTGGATGACTGTTTTAGGACCAAGATCTAAGATCTATTGGCTAAGCAGGATTCCAGTACATCTCCACCATTTTATTAGAATATAGATCCAAATCTGAAATGGACACAGATAACTTTTGCTGGTAATTATCATCTAATGATGGTGTCAAGTTAAGCTTTTTACTAAGTTGGGAAAATTCTCTATTTAATAATAACCCATTGTCATTTTTAAAAGCCTAGGTTAGATTATCACTCTGCCTTTTTCTCAAGTGTAAACCAACCCAATCTGATCAACCTCGTAAATTCTCTCTGCTGCGTCTTGTTTTTATGATGATCTCTGCATTGTTTTTGTAAAGACTACATGCAGAATGGCAAGTATGATCCAATCAAAGTTCAATATAGATGTAGTGTAAATTTCTTATTTTCCATTTTTAATGTTTTGTAAGAATTTGCAATTGGAATGGTATTTACATTTTTTAAATTAGAAAAACTATGTAGTAATTTGGAGTAAAATAGTGGGAATATGTTCATTTTTAAAAACAGTTTGAAAAATTTCAATTATGCATTGTGCATTGTTGAGCAGCTAATGCAAGGACGCTGGAATTTGATGGTTTGGGAATCGTGAGTTTGGTAGACGCAGATCCATTTGGATAGAAAGCTTGATGATAAACTTAAAGAGTCCCTGCATTTCTTCATGAACCGCACACTGGCAGTGTTGTGAGAAGATGTTATTGCACTACTTTAGTTATATACTCCCTAATCTATTGGAGACAAAACCTTTGCTCACATACACAATAGTACATTCTAGTGAAATGTGAAATACAATGCTCTTTTAACATCCTGTGTTACTTGTGGTCTTTGTTGTCCACTAATTAAAGTCCCAATCCATTTCTCTATTGGTATTGGTTTATCAGTGAAGAAGGGTCTCGACCCGAAACATCGCCAATTTCTTCTCTCCAGCGATGCTGCCTGTCCCGCTGAGTTACTTCAGCATCTTGTGTTTACCTTTGGTTTAGTATTATCATGTGTAGTGAGATACAGTGAAAAGCTTTTGTTTGCATGGTATCCAATTATATCAGATAATACTATACATGAATACAATCAAGCCATACACACACAACGGGTAAAACAAGGAGAAAAAATGCCAGAATGTAGAATATAGTGTTCAGCAATGTAGCATTACAGTTCCCGATGAAAAAGTCCAATGTGCGCAATTGGAGAAATGGGACTTCACCTTGATTTATGGGGAAAATGGTTCAGAAGCCAGATAACAGAGGGGAAGAATCTGTTGCTGAGAATGGTGGTATGTGCTTTCAAGCTTTTGTCCGACAGGAGCAGGAGAAGGTGGAATGACCGACATCCTTGACTTTATTGGCTGCCCTCCTGAGGCAGCGTGAAGTGTAGATGGAGCCAATGGTGGGGAGTCTGTTCTGAGTGATGGACTCGGCTGCATCCACAACTCTTTGCAATTTCTTTCAGTCTTGAGTAGAGCTGTACCCAAACCAAGCTGATGCAACCTGATAGTAAGCTTTCTATGGTGCATCTGTAGAAATTGATAGGAGTTGATGAAGACATGCCAAATTTCCTTAATCTCCTGATTCAAAGCTAAAATGCAATGTTTCCACATAAGGTTTAACATGGTTTTTGATATGCACATGATAGTTGAGCATAATTTGAAACAAAACACATGAAATCTCTTTGATTTCTCATTTCAGACTGTCTATACTATATATGTAAAGCTTTGGAGAAGGACTGTCGGTATAGCAAAGGCTTAGTTTTGAAAGAGAAGATTTTTGAAGAACAGCCTTGCTTGAGAAAGGATTCTTTTCGTATGTTCTTGAAATGGTAGGTTATTTTCTTTTAACAGACATATAAGCAAACTTGCAAGTAAACCTATGCCTCATTCTAAAGGACTGTCGGGACCTTGGACGGAGTTGAGGGAGGAGGTATGGGGACAGGTATTGCATCTTGCTGTTGCAGGAGAAAGTACGTGGGGAGGGGTGGTTTGGGAGGGAAGGGATGAGTTAACCAGGGAGTTGTGGAAGGAACAGTCTCTTAGTATCAGCCATGTGACCCGTCAAATTTCTTCTTGACTTATCAAAATACGCTTTGTCTTATGTGATTAAAGAGTAGTTCTGGATGCATTTCTGGGGGAGAGAAGGCTACAAGGATAAAGGAAAATTATAGATTGTACTCATTTTCCTCAAAGGCATCGAGCATGCAAAGGTATGTTGAGACCTTGTATGTGGAAACTAATGTGCCAAAGTCAGGACTATCAGTTGAATTGAAATCAGATGGGCTTTTCTCCTCACTGATCTTAATTCAAAACGGAACACAATACGCCAAAAAAAAAAGACATTCCTGTTATTAGCTTTCACTCTGAAAGTTACTTATTTTACGTCATCTTTTTGTATTTAGCGATATGTCTATTCACGCTTTGGATGTGGATCCAGCCGAGGCCAGAGCTGTGATTGAGGAAGCTCTTGAGCTACGCAGAAATAAACAGGCTTTGTCAGTTCAAGATGAGGAGCCAGATCTTCAGCTTGCACAACCAATATCTCAATTCACGTACGTAACCAATAAGGGCTGTTAGTGAAGTGCACATTAAACCTGTGTGCTGATGTTTTAACTATCATGTTGACTACCATGATAGTTTTGGGCGAAAGGGTGTTGTGTATAGATTCCATTCGCATCAGGGAAGTATATAATCTGCTATTCAGCAATTGTAAAACTAGATAAAACGAAAACATATCTTGACGCCACTTTGCATGACATAACTAAGTTAACTAATTTTGAATTTTCATGCCCTCCATTTACATTGTCCTAGATTTCTGTAATTGAGATCATATTCCTTTGCTATATGAGGGGTCCTGAATTAAATAGGTGTAACTCATTAAAGCCAATTTTTACTCCATATCCTCAATCCAATCCTGAATTTATTTGATGAAAGTCATGCTATTCTTGTCATAAGCTATGTTGTGATGTAAGTTCTAGGCTGGAGCTGGAACATCAGTCTGTTTCCCCTCCTGTTGGGAATTATGTTATTTGTTGCAATGCTGAGTTGTCGATAGCCTTCCAGTCAATAATAGGTTAGAGCTGATTATATCAGTGTGATTTTTGCTATTCTATCAGATCCTGGTCACACGAGGTATCTGAATTTTTAGGTGCTTTGTTCTTCTTGTGTTCATTACAAAAAAAGTACCCACTGATTATTGCAATGTGGTTGAAAATTCAGACCTCGATAGAGATGCGACTTTTTCCGTATCGTATCTCCGTCTGCACTGCGCCCTAACTTCGTGGAGCTGGAGTTCCCTTTGCTGGGGATCGACTTCAGGAGCGCCAATTGCGGGAGCCTGCGGACTTAACATCATAGAGCTTGCGATCCCTTTGTCAGGGATCGACTTCGGGAGCTCCAACCGCAGGAGCTTCGACTATTACGATTGCTGGTGCTTCGATCGCCCAGACTGAGGATGGTTCGACTGCCCCGACCGCGGGAGAAAAGGAGGGAAGAAGATAATACGTTATTGGCTTCCATCACAGTGGTGGATGTTTATGTTAATTTTTATGTAGTTGTGTGTCTTGTTGCTTTTTTGCAATGACTGTATGGCAAATCAAATTCCTTGTATGTTTTTACATACTTTGCTAATAAATTAATTGCAATTGAAAGATATTTGACTTTTGCTATTTGAGACCAAATTTATCAAGGTTTTTGCATCTGTTGAACTCTTGTAGATGCTCACCAAGTTGGGTGTAATAGTGTGGAGGACAAATTCCAGTTGATTTTCCAGTTTAGTATACCGAGGAACCAATGTGTGAGCAGGAGATTTTGGATTGAGGACTGCAATGAGAAAGGAATCAGTAATAATTTGGCAGTAAACAGGTTATAGGGAAGTATTGGTAATGTAGAATTTTGTACACAACGTAATGGAAAAATAGTTTACTTCAGTATGAAACGTAGTCTTAAATTGAAAGAAAGCACATTGCAAAGGTGTGAGGCATCAGTTGTCTATGGTAGATTGGAAAACTATATTAAGACGTATTATGGTACATGTGCAAAGGACTAATGTTTAATGAATTAATACATTGTTTATAAACAAATATATATTCCTTCTTATGGCAGAAAACCCAAATGGCCATGGCTAACAGAATATTTATGAATAATATTAGATCAAAGGAATGTATAATATCAAACAGCACAATGAGCCTGAGTTTCAGAGAGTTTAGAATTTGTCAAAGGAGGTCTAACAAAATGTTTAAGAGATAAAATATGAGAGTAAACCAGTGAAAAACATAAAAACAGCTTTTATATAAATTGTTAAAAATAAATTATGTTAATGTTTGTGTGCGTACAAAATGAAAAATTAGAACGGGTAGAAGAGAATGGCTGAAAACATAAATTAATATTTGTGTCATCCCTGTAGAGGAAGTCATGAAAGACCACCTAGAAATAGTGTAGAACAGCAGGTCTATGGTGAATGAGGAGCAGAAATAAAGTAGAAATAGCTTCTTAAAAAAATAATTGAACTTAAAGGATTTGCTGATTTGAAAGTAGTGGTTTTGAAGGTACTGAATGCCCCTGTTGTCATCTTCTGAAATGTCTTGGGTTCCAGAATAGTGTATACAGATTGGGAGGGAGCAAATCAATTAGCTGATCATCAGTAGTGGGGGGAAATGCTGGAATCTGTTATTGAGTAAATGGTAACAGAAGATAGTAATGGCAGAGTTAACATGAATTTATGAAATGGAAATCATAACTGATAGATCTGTTGGATTTTTTTGTTGGATATTTTTGGTTCTAACCCACAGAATAGGTAAAGCTGCATAAATGAATTTGGTATGTGGAGTTTCAAAAGCCTACAGAAAATTATTGAACTTAAAGGATTTATTTAACAAATATAAGACCATGCAATTTACAGTGAAAAACTGACGGAGGTTTGGAGTTAGTTAATGGACAGAAAGCAGAGTAGGAATAAGTGGGTCATTTCCTGATGCTGTAACTAATGGGGTGTCGTAGAAATTGGTATTGGGGCCTTGGTAATCGCAATCAGTGTCAGCGATATGAACAACGAGTCAAGGATAATATATACTTGTTTGCAAGTTTAGTTTCACGAGTACTGTAACATGCCAAACTTCCTAAGCCTTTTAAGGAAGTAGAGGCGTTGTACTGTTAAAATACTTGTCCCTACAAATAACATTGCCACTGATATTGTTTTCTTATTGCAGGTGGATGTGCCTAGGTGAGAGCTTATTGGCTACATACATAAGTTTGACATTATCTGAGCCACCTCACCCTGGTCTTGGTAGGATGATAGATCTTTGCATGTACAGAGATCCGTCCCAGCATCTCTTGACATCACCAACAGGCACACCTGTCAGCGTCATCCAGCCCAATCCTACGACTTCCAGTCCTGCACCAGTGGTGACAACACCAACAATACCAGCACCAGCCACAGTTACACCAGCTGCTCCAACTCCTACTTCAAATGTAGCAGAAGCTGTTGTAGTGCAAGGTTGGTATGGATGCTATTTATATCTGCAATTATGAAGAATGGTGGGATATAGTGAGAAAACAGCTTTTGAACTGGCTTTTTTAAATATAATCATTCTGTTTTAAAAAAAAATGTTGGAGATCCTTAGAAGTGATCAGTCGTCCTCTCCCACTCTTGTTCCAATTGCCAAGTATGTGACATTGATATAATTGACAAAGGGAGTGGGGGAAAATGCTTGGAATAGGTATTCAGGCAATGAGTTCCAGACATTCATCATGCACTGGGTGAAAAATATCTTCTGTTCTGGGAAATATGTTATCTTTCCACTTGTCTAATGGATAGAATCTTAACAATTAAACAAATCCAGGAAAAATGTAGTGAATAAGATCAATCATTGCATGTGGCATACCTGTTTTGACCTCTCAAAGCATTGTAAGAATGATTACGCAGGATCCTTTCCAGACTTGACTGCGCCTCCCCCCCAACATGATCCCACCACTTGCCACATCTTTCCATCTCCTCCCTTGTCTGCTTTCCGCAGAGACCGCTCCCTCCGTAACTCCCTGGTCAATTCGTCCCTTCCCTCCAGAACCACCCCTCTCCGGGCACTTTCCCTTGCAACCGCAAGGAATGCTACACTTGTCACTTTACCTCCTCCCTTGACTCCATTCAAGGACCCAAGCAGTCTTTCCAGGCGCGGCAGAGGTTCACCTGCACCTCCTCCAACCTCATCTATGGCATCCGCTGCTCTAGGTGTCAGCTGCTCTACATCGGTGAGACAAAGCGTAAACTTGCCGATTGCTTCGCCGAACACCTCCGCTTGGTTCGCAAAAACCAACCTGATCTCCCGGTGGCTCAGCACTTCAACTCCCCCTGCCATTCCGAATCTGACCTTTCTGTCCTGGGCCTCCTCCATGGCCAGAGTGAAGACCACCGTAAATTGGAGGAGCAGCATCTCATATTTCACTTGGGCAGTCTGCACCCAGCATTATGAACATTGACTTCTCTAATTTCAGATAGTCCCTACGTTCTCCTCCCCTTCTCAGCTCTCCCTCAGCCCACTGGCGGCTCTTCCTTTCTTCTTCCTGCCCCCCCCCCCCCCACCCTCACAAGGGTTTCGACCCGAAATGTTGCGTATTTCCTTCGCTCCATAGATGCTGCATTGTCTGCTTATATGGCTGTTTGCTGATCTTGTTGTTCAGTTAAGCTTCTTTAAGTTAAGTTAAAGTTCAGTTAAACTCAAAACACTCGAGAGGTACCACCAATATTGTCCAAGCCAAATCCTTCAAATCTGCTGGCAACACAAGTGAACCAACATCAGTCACTCAGGCCATCATCCTCAGCACTAAGGCTCTGAATAGGCTCAGTCAGATTTGATAGATGAGCCAGTTTGATGCATGCCTGCCATCAGGCTCCTGAAACAAATACTTTCCCTGACTCATGGACATTCCTTGCACCAGACTGCTCAATCTGTCAGAGTACTTTGACTCTCTACGATAGGAGTAAGTGGAGACCAAGCATAAGCAGTCAGAAAGAACCTACAACAAAACAAGAACTCATTCATTTGCTCCATTAGGCTTTGCCTCCTCAGTCTGTGGCAAAATCTGCAGATCCTGTAAAAGACTCTACTCACCTCAGGATCCACGAATTGTTATTGGCAAGTAAGATTTATTTGACTTCAGACTTCCATAGAAAAGCTAGTAGTCTCATCTTATTATAATTTGTCAATCTTGGAAGTACCCTATTAAATCTCCACTATAATATCTGATGAGATTGCTATACTTGCATCAATATGATGGTCAAGACTGTACACTGTGCTGTGATCTAACTAGTGTTTTCTTTTGGTTCTGGAATAACCTTTCTGATCTTATATTTCACAACTTGAGCAGTAATAAAAAATATTCTGTATCTCACCTTCACCACTTTATCTGCCTTTCCTATACTTTAAGGGATCTGAGTGTGCATTCCCTCCTCCCCTATCACTGCATTTTTAGTATGCTTCCACACTGTAAATCCTCTTGTCGTATTTACCATCCCCAAATACAATGCCTCACATTTATGTGATTGAATGCCATTTGATGCTTTGATGCACATCTAACCACTCCTTGATTTCTTCCTGTTTCTATCATCCTCATCAGTTGTCAGATATCAAATGCAATAACTAATCCTCGCAAAGGCTGAGTGGGTTGTGGGCTGGAAGAGATTATAGACATAGGATGGGTGCAACCATGGAAGGTCTGAATGTGAAGATGTGAATCTTTACAATATTTTATCACATACAGCAACTTTCACAATAAACAATGATAATGGGCAGTCAATATCGATATTCCAATCATCAGACATCCATTGACTGACGATTATCTTTGACTAGTTGTGTTAAACTCACCATCACTACCAGTAAATCGCATAATCAATTGCTGGTTGTGAAGTATGGCTTTATTTTTCAGATTGATGCAGCAAAATCCTTGTAATAAAATGCCAACCCTGTTGCTTCTGTAAGTCATTTCTGAATGTTTCCTGTTGAAGCAGACTCTTTAATCATGGACAAGTCCAAGAAAGGCTCCAAGAGGAAGCGGACTGCTGATGAGGTTGGGGAACCAGCTAAGAGGCGCTCGGCCCGAGTGAGAAACACCAAGTGTAAGAAAGAAGAGAAAATTGACTTTCAGGAACTGCTGGTCAAGTTCCTGCCATCAAGGTAAACCAGCCCTCATTGTGAAAATGTTTGCCACTTTGAAGAAGGTATCATATATTCTCAATTATTTGTTAGCACAACAGAGGCTGGCCCAGTAATGTGTGTGCCATAATGTAGTGTAAAAGGGATCTGTTGCTGAGTCATACTCCTATATTTGTGTAAATGTACACATTACATTGTAGTGACAAACAGCTGCTGTACAGTCTTGTAAGTAGGGGAACCGAGTCTTGTGGCAGCCCTCCTCCACCTGCCTTTAGTTCCATTCTATTTAATCCATAGTCCCTTGATGTGTGACGTTCATCTCAATTTTAACAAGGTTCCTAGCTATGGCATTCTGATCAGAGTCATGGCATATCTAATAAAGGGTCAAATGGAGATACAAGGAACTGCAGATGCTGGAATCCTGAGCAAAACACAAAGTCAGAGGTTAACTCAGTGGGTCAGGCAACATCTAATGGACACACAGTTTGAGTCGATGATTTGCTCATGATGCTGAGTCAGCTGTGGGCACTGTATTTTAAACAAATAAAATAGAAGTTAGATTAAGCTCTGTAAACCCCCAAATCTTCTATCTCATTTACTAAGATCATAGAAAGCAAATAAACAGCAGATACTAGTATCTTGAGTAAAATACAAAGTGCTTTACTTTGATACTTTGATAAGTGGGTCAGGCAGCATCTGTGGAAGAGCTGGGCATGCAAAGTTTTGGGTCGGGACCCTTCTCCAGTGCTTTGTGTTTTACTCAATTAGATCATTGTTGATTCTGTACTTTCCTGCCTCATCTCCTTGATTTTTCCAAGAATCTATTGGGCTTTTTTAATGCCTGACCATCCATACCATACTCGGACAGAATTCCAAAGATTTAAAACTCTTCTAATTTTCTTTAATAAATTTATTTACTCTTGTCTGACCTATCATTCCTGAGCCAATCACCCTCTGGACAGGTTGGGTGAGTGGGCAGATGCATGGCAGTTTAATGTGGATAAATGTGAGGTTATCTACTTTGGTGGCAAAAACAGGAAGGCAGATTATTATCTGAATGGTATCAAGTTGGGAAAAGTGGAAGTACAAAGGGATCTGATGGTCCTTGTTCATCACTCACTGAAAGTAAACATGCAGGCATAGCAGGCAGTGAAGAAAGCTAATGGCATGTTGGCCTTCATAACAAGAGGAGTTGAATATAGGAGCAAAGAGGTCCTTCTGCAGTTGTACAGGGCCCTAGTGAGACCACACCTGGAGTATTGTGTGCAGTTTTGGTCACCAATTTTGAGGAAGGACATTCTTGCTATTGAGGGAGTGCAGCGTAGGTTCATGAGGTTACTTCCCGAGATGGCGGGACTGCCATATGTTGATTGAATGGAGCGGTTGGGCCTGCATACTCTGGAATTTAGAAGGATGACAGGGGATGTTATTGAAACATATAAGATTATTAAAGGATTGGACATGCTAGAGGCAGGAAACATGTTCCCGATGTTGAGGGAGTCCAGAACCAGGGGCCACAGTTTAAGAACAAAGGGTAGGCTATTTAGAACGTAGATGAGGAAAAATGTTTTTACCCAGAGAGTTGTGAATCTGTGGAATTCTCTGCCTCAGGAGGTGGTGGAGGCCAATTCTCTGGATGCTTTCAAGAGAGAGTTAGATAGAGATGTTAAAGATAGCGGAGTCAGTGGATATGGTGAGAAGGCAAGAACGGGTTATTGAATGTGGATGATCAGCCATGATTACAGTGAACGGCGGTGCTGGCTCGAAGGACCGAATGGCCTACTCCTGAACCTATTGTCTATATTTTCAGTCAGTAATAACAGCTCCTTGACATCTACTCTGTTAATCATGTTTAGAATCATTTATGTTTTAATAAAATCAACTCCTGTCTCTCCAGTGACGTACACCAATCTTATTAGACTCTAATCGTATCACCACCCCTCAGGATCAATCCAGTGACTCCAATGTATTCTGCTTCCAAGATGAGTAACCTTTCAGCATTGTTCACTATAGCATCACAACAATAAAGTCAGTCTTTCACAAGATGATAGAAATAAAGAGAAACACAATGCCATGAAGACAAAAAATCGGACAAGTTGGTCTCCTGCTTAATAGTAACTGGTTCTCTAAAGAGCCTGTCCCACTGTACGAGGTAATTCAAGAGCTCTCCCGAGTTAAAAAAAAAACTTGGGACGTCTCTTAGCGGCTCGTAACGAGTGGCCCGAGTGTCAACGAGCGGCTATTACCGTAATTCCCCAAGTTTGAATCGGGGGGGAACTCGGGAGAACTCTTGAATTAGCTCGTACAGTGGGACAGACACTTTAGTTATCATAGATTTGTGGGGATAAAAGCCAAATCTTTAAGCCAACCTTCTGACTGAGATGGTTACACAAAAAGCTGGAGAAGCTCAGCGGGTGCAGCAGCATCTAAGGAGCGAAGGAGATAAGCGACGTTTCGGGTCGAGACCCTTCTTCAGACTGTCTCGACCCGAAACGTTGCCTATCAGATGCTGCTACACCCGCTGAGCTTCTCCAGCTTTTTGTGTAATCCTCAATTCTCCAGCATCTGCAGTTCCTTCTTTAACACTTCTGACTGAGATGCTTATCTACGCTAATCCCATTTGCCTACATTAAGCCCATAACCCTCTATGCCTTTCCTATCCAAGTACCTGTCTAATTGTTTTTTAAAACGTAATTTTATCTGCTTCCATTACCTCCTCTGGTATTACGTTTCAGAAAACCACCAGATCACCCTTCAGATCTTCTTTAAATATCTCCCCTCTTTTAAACCTGTGCCCTCCAGTTCTAGGCTCTTGGTCCCTGGGAAAATGATTCAGCTATCCTATCTATGCCCCCCGATATACGTTTATCCCACAACCTCCTTTATTCCATGGAGACTAAGCTTAGCCTATCCAATCTCTTCTTACTTCTACAGCTCTCCATTTCAGGCCACATCAGCTGCATGTTCTCTATTGCTGCCACATTCTTTCTGTAGTGTGGCGCCTAGAACTGTACTCCAAATGTGATCTAACCAACGTTTTGTACAGCTGGAACATTCCAATGCTCAAGCTCAATGCTTTGGTCTTTGAAGGCAAACATACCAAATGCCTTCTTCGCCACCCTATCCACCTGTTTCATTGCTTTCAGATAGCTCTTCAGTTTCACCCAAAGGTCCTTCTGTTTATCCTGTCCTCAGGACTCTGGTATTTACTCTCTGTCCTACCAGAATTTGACTATCCAAAATGATCACAGTACATTTATCTGGATTAAATTCCATCCGTCATTGTTGTGCCCACGTTCCAGCTGAACAATGACCTGTAGTGTCATTGGACAACTTTCTATGTTATCAATTACTACCAATTTTAATTTTGACTGGAAACCTACTAGTCAGTCCACCTACATTCTCCAAACCATTTATATATGTGTGTGTATAGATAGATGTAGATATAGATATAGATATATACACACACACACACACACATACATATAACAAATCTGATGACTGATTCCTGCAGCACATCATCTGTTGTAGACTTCCATTCAGGGAAACAACCATCCACCACTGTCCTCCTATCACCAAGCCAAGTGTGGATCCAATTTACCAACACTCCTCAAATCCCTTCTGCCTTAAACATCTGTACCAGCCTACCATAAGATCTTGTCAACAATCTTACTGAAGTCCATGTAACCCCAAAGTCTACAGCACTGCTTGCAGCAATTTACTTAGTGACGTCCTCAAACAACTTGATCAGATTTGTAAGACAAGGGTTACCCATCCTCTTTAAGCTGCTTATTTCTATAATCACACTTAGTTACTCTTTCAATCACATAATGAATGAATGATTTCTTACCTTCCGCCTGGAGTATGTGGAGAGGATGGGAAATCGGTGTTCAGGCTAAGGCTGGATCAGTCATGCTTTCTGAATGGTAGAGGAAGCTCAAGCGACCAATGATCTCCTCATACTCTTTTTCATATTTTCTTGTATCTCTTGAGATCCGTCCTTTAATTGACTAATCTTCTGGAATTTTTGAGGATGTAACTAGGAAAATGGACATGGGAGAGACAGTGGATGTAGTGTACGTGGACTTTCAGAAACATTTGATAAGGTCCAACATAGGAGATTAGTGGGCAAAATTAGGGCACATGGTATTGGGGGTAGAGTGCTGATAGAAAATTGGTTGGCAGACAGGAAACAAAGAGTACGGATTAACGGGACCCTTTCAGAATGGCAGGCAGTGACTAGTGGGGTACCGCAAGGCTCGGTGCTGGGACTGCAGCTATTTACAATATAC
This sequence comes from Raja brachyura, assembly GCA_963514005.1. The sequence continues at coordinate 15,520,444 of OY740808.1, forward strand.
ATCAATGATTTAGATGAAGGGATTCAAAGTAACATTAACAAATTTGCAGATGACACAAAGCTGGGTGGCAGTGTGAACTGTGAGGAGCATGCTATGAAAATGCAGAGTGACTTGGACAGGTTGGGTGAGTGGGCAGATGCATGGCAGATGCAGTTTAATGCGAATAAATGTGAGGTTATCCACTTTGGTAGCAAAAACAGGAAGGCAGATTATTATCAAAATGGTGTCAAGTTGGGAAAAGGGGAAGTACAACGGGATCTGGGGGTTCTTGTTCATCAGTCAATGAAAGTAAGCATGCAGGTACAGCAGGCAGTGAAGAAAGCAAATGGCAAGATGGCCTTCATAACAAGAGGAGTTGAGTATAGGACCAAAGAGGTCCTTCTGCAGTTGTATAGGGCCCTAGTGAGACCACACGTGGAGCATTGTGTGCAGTTTTGGTCCCCTAATTTGAGGAAGGACATTATTGCTATTGAGGGAGTGCAGCATAGGTTCACAAGGTTAATTCCTGGGATTGCAGGACTATCATATGCTGAGAGAATGGAGATGTCGGGCTTATATAGTTTAGAAGGATGAGAGGGGATCTTATTGAAACATATAAGATTATTAAGGCTTTGGACACGCTAGAGGAAACATGTTCCCAAGGTTGGGGGAGTCAGGGGCCACTGTTTAAGAATAAAGGGGTATTCCATTTAGAATGTAGATGTGGAAACACTTTTTCATACAGAGAGTTGTGTCTGTGGAATTCTCGGTCTCAGAGGCTGGTTCTCTGGATACTTTCAAGAGAGAGCTTGATAGTGCTCTTAAAGATAGCAGAGTCAGGGGATATGGGGAGAAGGCAGGAACGGGGTACTGGTTGAGAATGATCGGGCATGATCACATTGAATGGCAGTGCTGTCTCAAAGGGCCGAATGGCCTACTCCTGCACCTATTGTCTATTGTCTATTTATACACATTACTACTTTAATAAGACAGCTAATTCATACTAACTTCTGTTCTCTTACAAGGCTGAAGAGGATAGAACTGGAGGATGAAGAAGATGCTTTTAGTACCTTTGAAGTACCGACGGAACTGAAAAAGGAAAATCAACAACTAATGGGCCCTTATAGAATGCAATTTGACCCTTCGTCTTTCATGGAATTCGGTAGGTTTTCAGGCCAGTTGCTTTGGGATTTGTTCTTCTGCACATCTACATTTTTCCATATCACCACCAGGTCTCAAGCTTTTTCTCATAGTCCTACAGTACTCTACAGGCTCTTTGGTTCACATGGACCATCAACCACTCGCTACATTAATCTAATTTTTGTTATTCTCCCATTCTTATCGATTCCCCTCAGATTCTACGAATCACGTACATGTCTGTGGCAACCTACAGTGGCTATTTAACCGACTAACTCTCATGTCTTGGGAATGTGGGAGGAAACAAGAGCGCCCAGATCCGGATTTTTTTAATTCTCAATCATTTCAAAACTAATTCTAACAGTTGATGGTCTTGTTGTATTGTATTATGTTGATTGGCTTTGTAACCTCTGGGTGAAGTATTACCGAGTGTGTGATATTTTTGACTATGTTATCGTTACAGATTAGAAATATGGATTTGATTTATTTTGACTCGATATTTTGTCCACATAATAGGTCCCCAAAAAGCTGAAAGTGATTTAAGATTTTTTTTTTAAATTCCAGATTTTTAATTTTTGTTTGTTATTTATATAGAATAGTTACACGTGAGTAATCTTCACTGCTTGTACCCTTTATATATGTAATCCAAGTGTTTTTATTTCCTGCAGCAACTTGGGAATTTGTTGTTATGTGAATGTTATAGTATTTTATAATTTTTGAAAACAGTTCTCCACTTTGCTAAATCAGTCAGAACGATATAATTCCATAACTTATAATGACCCCTCACCTCCAGTGTTTGCTGATCTGTATTGCCATGGCGACGTAAAAGCTTGATTTTTAAAATGTCCATCCCTGTTTCATACCAATCGATGGCTCCTCTATTTAATGATTCAGCTTCAAATCTCTTCTGCTGGGGAGAGAGTTCCACAGGTTCACACCTCTCTGGGTGACGACATTTTGCCTCATCCCTGTCCTGCATGGCTTGCCTGTTATCTTTAGACATGGCCGCCTATTCCTGGACTCGACTCCTTTCACCTTTGAGTCCACTGTTCCATTTGCCTTCTGCGCTTGCTGTATTTGCTTGCTTACTTTCATCAATTGCTGACCAAGGCTACCCAAGTCTCATTTTACCTCCCTCTTTCCCAATCTATTGCTGTTCAGAAAATAATCTGCCACCAAAATGTATTAATTCAGTTATCGTCATTGTATTGTTATTGTCACATATTTGGCTGCTCCATCAACGTGCCCAAATCACTGTGCAGTTTCTCTGCATCACCCTCATTGCTCCTAGCTTTGTGTTGTCTGCGTTTTTGGAGATATTATGTTAAAATCCCTTTCTAAATGGATTTCACGATGGATTTAAGAGAGAGTTGGATAGAGCTCTAGGGGCTAGTGGAGTCGAGGGATATGGGGAGAAGGCAGGCACCGGTTATTGATAGCAGACGATCAGCCATGATCACAATGAATGGCGGTGCTGCCTCGAAGAGCCGAATGGCCTCCTCCTGCACCTATTTTCTATGTTTCTAAATCATGAATACATTTTGACAATGGCAGTCTTTGTCAACATTTGTTTGATTGCTAATTTGTTTTTTTTCATTATATATATTTCACATTTCAAACTAAATTTTGTGCCAGAATGAGATGGACCATACTTAATGTAATAGATTCATCATTGGTAGATCTTGGTAATCGTAGCTTTCTTTTTAAACAAATAGAAAAGCAAGATGTTCACAAGTTCTTACTGAACAATCTGAAGAATGGTGGAATACTGGATCTGATGTTAAAATATCTAAAGGTACTTGGTCAGAAGTTCTTGGCAAAATGGCCACCTAGATTGGCAGAGGTTGTTCTTTCAATTTACAACAGCTGGAGAAAACACTGCAGCAGCCTGCCTAATCCTATCCTACGAGAGTGCAGCAACCAGCACATCAAGGTATTGGCATCAAACTTAATAGTTCTAATGACCTTGAATACTTTTCATTTTGTTTGTATTGAATTACCATCAATGATGTATTCCACCCACCTGCATTTTATGGTAAGTTAGATTGTGCTAATGGACTGTTCCAGAGATGGAATTCGTACTTGTATATTCTGAATACAGTATATGTTTTGATGTGACATGCATGGAAATATTTTGTAATTTTCATACTTATTTTTCCAAAGTCTATCCCATATTTAAACTTGTGCTACATTTGAAAAGAGGAGTTGTTCTTTGTAACATAGCCATGTGAAGAACTTAGCTTGAAGGCTAGCTGTACATATTTTATTCAATGCTAGAGTTCATTGGTACTACTATAACTTTGCAAGACAGTATGTTCCACTCATTTAAAAATAGTAGTACATAGTATTGAAAATCGTATGTAGTTGGGAACTGTGCGGAAAGATGTACGTACTTTCCATGCTACTGCTGAAACATTTTCTTCCCAATATTTTTAACAGATTGTATGACAATCTAAATCCAGATATAATAATAGCATTGTCTCATATTACAGTTATAGTATTGTCTAGTATTACAAATATTAACTCATACTTTAAATCACTATCTTAATGATATTGCACAGTTGTTATGTTTTGGGGCACATTTTGTTTTTTTTTGTTTTTGTTTTTGTTTATTTTTGTTAGAAGTAAGTACAATAGTATGGTACTTGAGTACCTAATACATACATACATACATATTTTCATTCTTGTACAACTTCGTATTTTTAATTTAATAATAAAAGACCAGTGAGAGAAAAAAAGAAATAAAGAGTGTCGGAATAGATAGACAAGCGAGTAGAAACAGATAGCAAAAGAAATAAAGGACATAGAAGAGAAGCTAAAAAGATTGAAAGAAAAGGAGAAAGTAGAGAAAAGAGAGATTAGGAGAGATCTACCTATTTCGTATTTTTGCCTATCCGTCACCCGGTTCTAAACCATTTAATTTCTACGGTTATGTTATGTTGCACCATATGCTTGTAAAAAGTTGATAAAAGGAGACCAAGTCTTTAAGAATTGGTCTACTTTGCCTAGTAGGAGGAATCTCATTTCTTCAAGATGTAGCGTTTCCGACATATTTGAAATCCACATTTTGAATGTTGGCGTGGTTGCGTTTTTCCAAAATTTGAGTATAAGTCTTTTTGATGTTATTAAACCGTAATAAAGAAAAGCTTCTTGGAATATAGTTAGTTTACTTCCCTCTTCCATTGATCCAAAGATAATCAGTTCTGTATCGGGGTTCAATTTTGTGTTAAATAGTTTTGTATAAATTACAGAAATTTCATTCCAAAATGTATGCAGTTTTGTACAAGAGACAAAGGAATGTGCTATAGTGGCATTTTGAGTTAGACATTTGTCACAGATGGGGGAAACATTTGAAAATTTTTTATTCAGTCTAGTTTCCAAATAATATAATCTATGTAAAATTTTAAATTGAATTAGGTTATGTCTTACATTAATTGAACATTTATTTACATATAATAGATTTTTTTCCCATCTATCGTTCGGAATTTTTATCAATAACTCTTGTTCCCAGTCCCTTCTAATTGCCTCTGTTGTTGGTGTTTCTATATTTAGAATTATATTATATGTATGATATTAAATTGCTTGATTCTGCCTTTCTATTCATTCCTTCCTCTAATAAATCTGGGGTTAGAGTTTGATATCCTTGTATATATTTTTTCAAATAATCTTGAATTTGAAGATATTTGAAATATTGATTACTTTTCAAATTATATTTTAGTTGTAATTGTTGGAATGATAAAAGTTTTCCCATTTCATACATATCTCCCATCATTTTAATTCCTATTCTTTCCCAATGGATAAACGTTTTATCAATAATAGATGGTTTGAATGAGGGATTGTTAGCTATTGGAGAAAGAAGTGATAATTTTCTTAATTTTAAAGTTAAATTTATTTGTTTCCAAATTCGTATTATACTGCGAATAATTGGATTCTTCTTATATATTATTGTTTAGTTTCATTGGGGAAAGAAGGATCGCTCCTATATTATAGGGGGAACAATCCTCTTTCTCCATTCTTATCCAATCTACCTGTGGGGCAGAACTGTCCAACCAGTAGATTATATATTTAATATTCACTGCCCAATAGTAATACAATTTGGGGCACATTTTGAATGGTGGCCATGTCATTAGTTTCGGTTGAAATTTAAGCATTGGACTAAATAAAAGATCTATCATACTCTGAGATATTCAGTTTAGATGGAAATTCTCTGTGGTTGTAGGGTTATGCAAAACTATATGGAGCATTGTAAGAAAGGTGGATGAGCTTAGAGTCTGGATAGACACCTGGAAGTATGATGTTGTGGCGATCAGTGAAACATGGTTGCAGGAGGGCTGTGATTGGAAACTGAATATTCCAGGATTTTGTTGCTTCAGGTGTGATAGAATCGGAGGGGCAAGAGGTGGAGGTGTTGCATTGCTAGTCAGGGAAGATATTACAGCAGTGCTTTGGCAGGATAGATTGGAGGGCTCATCTAGGGAGGCTATTTGGGTGGAACTGAGAAGTGGGAAAGGTGTAGCAACACTTATAGGGGTATATTATAGACCGCCAAATGGGGAACGAGAATTGGAAGAGCAAATATGTAAAGAGATAGCAGATATTAGTAGTAAGCACAAGGTAGTGATTGTGGGAGATTTCAACTTTCCACACATAGACTGGGAAACACATTCTGTAAATGGGCTGGATGGTTTGGAGTTTGTAAAATATGTGCAGGATAGTTTTTTGCAGCAATAACATAGAGGTGCCTACTAGAGGAGGGGCAGTGTTGGACCTCCTGTTAGGAAATGAGACGGGACAGGTGGCGGAGGTATGCGTTGGGGAGCACTTCTGGTCCAGTGATCACAATACCATTAGTTTCAATATAATTATGGAAAAGGACAGAACTGGGCCTACAGTTGAGATTTTTGATTGGAGAAAGGCTAACTTTAACGAGATGCGAGATGATTTAAAAGGAATGAACTGGGACATTTTGTTTTATGGGAACGATGTAGAAGAGAAATGGAGGACATTTAAAGGGGAAATTTTAAGAGTACAGAATCTTTATGTTCCTGTTCGGTTGAAAGGAACTAGTTAAAAATTGGAAAGAGCCCTGGTTTTCAAGGGAAATTGGACATCTTGTTCGGAAAAAGAGGGAGATCTACAATAATTATAGGCAGCATGAAGTAAATGAGGTGCTTGAGGCGTATAAGGAATGTAAATAGAATCTTAAGAAATAAATTAGAAAAGCTAAAAGAAGATATGAGGTTGCTTTGGCAAGTAAGGTGAAAGTAAATCCAAAGGGTTTCTACAGCTATATTAATAGCAAAAGGATAACAAGGGATAAAATTGGTCCATTGGAGAGACCGAGTGGACAGCTATCTGCAGAGCCAAAAGAGATGGGGGAGATATTGAACAATTTCTTTTCTTCGGTATTCACCAAGGAGAAGGATATTGAATTATGTGAGGTAAGGGAAACTAGTAGAGTAGCTATGGATACTATGAGTTTCAAAGTAAAAGAAGTACTGACACTTTTGAAAAATATAAAAGTGGATAAGTCTCCAGGTCCTGACAGGATATTCTCTAGGACATTGAGGGAAGTTAGTGTAGAAATAGCCGGGGCTATGACAGAAATATTTCAAATGTCATTAGAAACGGGACGCCAGTCCCCGAGGATTGGCGTACTGCGCATGTTGTTCCATTGTTTAAAAAGGGTTCTAAGAGTAAACCTAGCAATTATAGACCGGTTAGTTTGACTTCAGTGGTGGGCAAATTAATGGAAAAGATACTTAGAGATAATATATATATAAGCATCTGGATAAACAGGGTCTAATTAGGAACAGTCAACATGGATTTATGCCTGGAAGGTCATGTTTGACTAATCTTCTTGAATTTTTTGAAGAGGTTACTAGGGAAATTGACGAGGGTAAAGCAGTGGATGTTGTCTATATGGACTTTAGTAAGGCCTTTGACAAGGTTCCTCATGGAAGGTTGGTTAAGTAGGTTCAACTGTTGGGTATAAATGCAGGAATAGCAAGATGGATTCAACAGTGGCTGAATGGGAGAAGCCAGAGGGTAATGGTGGATGGCTGCTTGTCGGGTTGGAGGCTGGTGACTAGTGGGGTGCCTCAGGGATCTGTATTGGGTCCTTTGTTGTTTGTCATGTACGTAAATGATCTGGATGAAGGGGTGGTAAATTGGATTAGTAAGTATGTAGATGATACCAAGATAGAGGGCGTTGTGGATAATGAAGAGGATTTCCAAAGTCTACAGACAATTTTGCATGTTCCAGTTAATATATACAAGAATTCCAGATGAAATATACTGTAATTTCTAAACAATGCCATTTGCATTTAATCACAAAACACACGTTGTCTTTGGAAAATCAGTGCTGAATCTGGTGACAACTACAAATTGGACAAAGAAAGGCAGGTGACCTAAATTCATTATGGTGGCTCGAATTCTACTCTCCCTGAATGAAACGCCTTAAGCTACCCGGGTCTAAAATTCTTCCGAAAACCCTTTGAACTCCTAATAATTTATGCCATTCCGTTAAAATTTACCTAATTAGCCAGGCTTTTGATGAACTGCCCTAATAGCTCCTTAAATAGCTTTGCATCATATAGTTTACAATCATGTTAATGTAAAACCTTTTAGTACCTTTAAAGAAGTAAAATATCCAAAGTGCTAATAGTTGGTGTTTGGTTTGAAATGTACTCCAAATGATATGGTTTTCTAGAATTGCAAAATTCATGCTTGTAAGCATGGCAATGGTAATATATATCAGTTCTCCCGCTAACATCTATTTTGACTCCGCTCTTTTACATATTTCCAATCCAATTCATTTGTAAAATATTAACTGGATGAACTGTTTCATCCTTTTTCATCCTTGATTCGGTTCCAAGTCAGTAAATGATTTCACATATGATTATTCCCCAGTGCGCAACCATTCTTCATTCATCATTCTGGATTAAATTGCAGTGCCAGGGCTCAGAATCTATCATGGATCCTTCAATTCTTGAAATCATTGTTGGATGGCAATAGAGTTCAACCACTTGCTTTCTAATGTAAATCCCCAAAAGAAGCACTAAAATTAGGGTAACATTTGATATAATTACTTGTGTGACAGGTTTAAGGTTATTTAGCACAGTCAAATTGAATGCATAACTGAGAATGACAAAGTCATTTTTACTAACCTATTTTCATAATTTTTTAATAAGTAACTGTTCTATGCATTTTGGCTTTACGTTTTACATTAGAATATTTATATTTTCTCTCTTGTCTCTAGGATATGATGGTAATGTGCCTGGTGTGTATGGAACTACAGCTCGATCAGTGGCTTCTGACTAAGTCCAAAAGTACCACAGGTATGAAGCATTTAACTTCACAGCATCTCCTTCATAGTATTCAAGAGAAAGTTGGATTTAGCTCTTAGGGCTAAGGGAATCAAGGGATATGGGGAAAAAGCCGAAACTGGTTACAGATTTTGGATGATCAGCCGTGTTCATATTGAATGGCGGTGCTGGCTCGAAGGGCCGAATAGCCTACTTCTGCACCTATTTTCTATGTAATAATTGATTTTTGACAATCATTTGTTCAGCTTTAATATCTACAATGCGACTTACATTTATATAATCCTTGCGTATTTGCTCAGCCATCATGAGCAATTTAGAGTGCAAAATGGGCATCTTTTATCTGAAGATAGTTCCTTTATCACTATTGCCCACATTTTGGCAGTACGTTCAACCTTATGTGATTAGATAACTGGATGGGGATTACTTCTGAGACCCAGCTACTTGAAAATTCTTAGTCACAGCAGTCTATTTTATCAACTATACGTGAAAGATAATTCAACAACTATGGAAACACATTGGAATCTTCCAATATACTGTGTAAATGTGTGTTCTTCAGCAGAGCCAGTGATCAGAGATACGATTCTTTTAAGCTACTCCTGCACTTGACAAAATAAAATTCTACACAAGATAGAACTAACTGCTATAGTATGCAGATAAGAAACTGCAGAATTTTCACGGACTTGTTGCTAGTGGGTGGCAGAGGGTGGAGATAGGGTTATTAGGTGGTGCTGCATGTCCTAAAACGTATGAATTAGATTAGTCTCCTGGGGCTGAACAGGTATATCTGGCGACACCATGGGAAGCGAGAGAAGAAATTGCAGGAGCCCTGGTTGAGATAGGTGAATCATCATTATATATGGGCAAGGTAGCTGGTACACTGGCGGGTGGCTAATATTGTGTTTAGAGTGATATAGGGGAGGTGCAGGCTGATGGGACTAGCTTGTATGGGGCATCTTGTAAGGGGCATGGAGGAGTTGGGCCTAACGGGCTGTTTGTGTGTGGTATGACTTGATGATTTTTAGTTTTACCATGTGTTTGTTTTTTTTACTCCAGTTTCTCCTCGGAAATGTACCTCCAGTAACACAGCTGCACAGCTGGGGCCTGATTTCCCGGGAAGCCATTATTTGGGGGACCTGATTCAACTGGCCTTCACTTCCTCCCAGAGGGATCTGTTTGAGAATGACTGGCTATTTTTTGTTGTTCAAGTGTACTGGTTGAAAGCTAGATTCATGGCATTGCAGGTTTGTATTTTATGGGTTAAAGAACTGCTTGCATGGCGAGTTCAGTAATACTAGTTTTCTAATTCTCAGCTCATGGTAAAGGCAAATTAATTTTTCCAATTGATCCAGGTTCACTTTGAAAATTCCATTAAAATGAGGGAAAGTGGGTAATGCTGTCTCGACTGCTGCCAGAACCATTTTCTTCTCTTTATTGAATCTGGGTTGTCTGAGACCAGATAAACTAATGGTTGCCAATCTTGGCACGAAAAAGGAGATGGAAAGCAAAATTCTTCTTTTAGTCGGAGAGACTTCTCTGCCTCCCTGAACTCAGCAAGAGTGCTGTAAAAAGATGGTATCTTGCAGTTCAGGCTCCCCTTTTGTTGCTGACTTGCCTGAATCTTGAGAAGGCCACGCAGTGGCTGTAATATTTAAATCTGTTTCCTAGCATCCTATTGTCTTTACTCTTGAAACACAAATTTAAAAGATGTGATTATTATATAATATTAAATATATTCTGACCAAACGCAGCTCTTTTTTTTACTCTGCTAGATCAGATGTTGTGCAGAACAGGGATGATGCATACTGTGACCCTGCCAATAATTGTAATAATGTCAACTTGTGAGAAGTTGTTCATGAAGGAAACTGTTTTTGTATTAAAATGCTTGACTAAGATTCAAACCCACTAATTTGATGTTTTAATGTATTTATTCACAGGGTGATATGGAACAAGCTCTGGAGAGCTATGATATCTGCACTAGTTTGTTTTGCAGTTCCATGGGGATTAAGGTTGGCAGCAGGAATGGTGATAGTTTTACTATCAGACTGCCGAATTTACATGTGGATTCTGCCATATCGTTGGAAGAGGTACAAAGCTTTACTTACTATACTGAAAATGTTGTGTAACGATAGCAGAAGTGTCAACTGTTAATTCACCAATGTTTAGTCCCTAATGGTACTTTCTATTCTTTTCCTTCTGTCCATACCAGATTGATAAAAAACTCAAGTCACTTGAGAGATGCCAGAGTCTTGAGGAGGTTCAGCGACTGTATGAGATGGGTGAATATGATCAGGTTGTGAAGCTGTTGCGACCCACATTGTCCCTTGGTGCAATTGGCCGAACAAAGCCTCTCGAATTTGTTACCTCCATCCCTGAGCGACCTGCTCAGCTCCTCCTGCTGCAGGTAATCCAGATATGTCGCATCAACAATTTGGAATTTTAGGTGGCACTACAGAGGCCATTGCTCAATAAACAGGAAGTGCTAAATATCCTTTGACTATAAAAAGGATTTACTTTGTGAATCAATGGGATTGCTCCTTGACTGCTCAAAGATGGCTTGTATCCTGCCTCCTCTTTTCACCCTATATACTACGGGTCTGTGCATGATTACCATCAGTCGGTTTAATTGGCAGAAGTAACATGAGGATTGCTTGTGAGGAATAGATTGGATCAATCCTTATCTGAGAAATTGTGTTGATATAAACATAAAAACATGGAAGAGTTCTAAAACATTAAATAATGTGCAGATGTACTAATATTTTTTAACCAAATGGCTTACAAATCCTATAACAGTGTAAATTAACAATTCAATTTGGAAAGCTTCATTCATTCTGTTTCTGCTTACACCACTGCTTCCCAAGCAACTTCCTCAATTTGGTGAATGGCTTCCTACTCTATTTTTTTGTCAGGACTCACTATTAAAGCTGAAAGATTACAGACAGTGCTTGGAGTGTTCTGAAGTTGCCCTAAATGAAGCTATTCCACAGATGAACAATGTATCATCTTCATCCTCAAAGGAAGAGTGGGTTTCAACAGTGACTCAGCTGTTGACTGGGATTGACTACTCTTTGTCTGGTGATAACAGTATCCTGGAGGAACAATCCATGAACCCTTGTTTTGTCAGATTTGCCAACAATCTCATCCAGGTAAGAAGAGCCTATTGTTTAATGCAACGTATCCATGTTCAGTGCAGTCAATTATTATTTGCTTCTTTGTCGTTTGCTTGCATTCATCCAAAAGTAATCTGGTTCACTGGATATTTAAGATCACATTTCCTACACTATTACCTCTTTCTGGTACCCATTTGATTTGTTATGTTCTGTTTTCATTGGAATAATGGCTCAACATTTTGATACTTGTATTCTTGTCCATTTGTAAAAAAAAAGAAAACCAGAAATGTTGACATTGTATATACATGGTTAGGTAAGTTTATCCAACTCTAATGCATCTGTCTTGGGTGCCACCAAGAATTTTCACTCTCTCTGCGTGTCTCTCTCTACAGATGCTGCATCAGCTGCTACTTTTGCCAATTTCTGGGTTATTAGTTATTATTCAACTTAAGAAATTCTACCTTTGTGCAGATGTGCCTTTAAAATATACTTTTCATGTAGTTAATTATTTCCCTGCACTAACCCTCTACATCTCGACTGACTTCTTGTCCAAAAATCTGTCAAATTCTAACGACTTTAGAGGTACAGCACAGAAACTTCGGCCCATTGAGTCCGCGCCGCCCAACGATCACATCGCGAATCTTGAATCACTGAGAATCGATTGACCTATGTAGTGAATTCCGACGATTCATTCCTCCTCTGGGTGAATTTTTTGTCCTTTGGTCCTGAATGCTTAACCGCTTATTTTGATCTGTAACCATACTTTCTAGACATCCAAGCCAGAGGAAATATCTATGTAATTGTACATTTCAGTGAGATCACATGTCGTAAACTACAGAGAAAAAAAGTCAACCCTGTATAAAGTCATAAAGCACGGAAACGGGCCCTTTAGCACAACTCATCCGTACCGACCCAGATGGCCATTCCAAGCTAACCCCATTTGCCTGCGTTAGGCCCATATTCCTCTAAACCTCTGATATCCATGTAACGGTCTAATTGTCTTTTAAATGCGTGAGAGTGCGTGTCACAAATTCTACTTGCTCTGGCAGCTTGTTCCATAAATAAACTACCCTCTGAGTGGAAAACATTGCCCTCCAGGTTCGTATTAAATCTTGCCCCTCCCCTCACACCATAAATATATGCCTCTTGTGTTTGATTCCCCTACCCTGCATAAAAGACTGCCATTCACTCTATCTATTCCTCTGTTGAAACACACTCCTGTCCAATCTCTCCCAATAGCTTGGTAAGTGCAACACTCCCCAGGGCCCCACCATTCACTGTGAAGGTCCTGACCTGATTTGACTTCCCAAAATGCAACACTTTGCACTTGTCTCCATTAAACTCCATTAGCCATTCCTCAGTCCACTTGCCCAGCTGCTTAAGATCCCACTGTAAATGTTGATAACCAACTTCACTATCAACGATAGCACCCACTTCAGTGTCATCTGCAAACTTACTAATCATGCCTTGTACATTCTCATCCAAATCATTGATATAAACCACAAACAGAAATGGGCCCAGCCTATTTGCGCCTCATACCTGAGGCACATCACTAGTAACAAGCCTCCAGTCTGAAAATCACCCTTGCAGCACCAATGGCAGGGTAGGTTATTGATCTACACCCAAACACTACTCATCTCCATATGCTAATTATTGTGAAATCTGCAAACTTCCAAATCATATACATTTTCATTCACATCCATGTCATTAATATTTATGTGAGGTCTCAGTACTATCTCTCTATCAATATTGGACACAATTTGCTGGAGTAACTCATTGGGTCAGACAGCATATTTCTCAGGAGAAAATAGATGGGTGACGTTTCGAGTCGTGTTAGGTCTAAAGAAGGTGATATTTTGGGTCGAGACCCTATCTATTTTCTCCAGAGATGGTATATGACTCACTGAGTAACTCCAGCATTTTGCGTCTATCTTTGGTGTCGACTTGGATCTGCAGTTCCTTTTTATTGCCTCTATTACTCTCTGACTCCTTTCACCAATCCAAATTTTGGGTCCAAATTCTCTGGATTTTATGGGCTTTTAACTTTTGGACGATGTCATATACTGTACATTGTCAAAGGCCTGAAGTTCCTGTAGACCAGCTCAGCTCCACTACCTTCATTGACACACTTAGTTAAGACCAGCTCAGCTCCACTACCTTCATTGACACACTTAGTTACTTCCCTAATTCAATCAAATTAGTCAGGAAGAATCTCCAAACAAAGCTAGACTTCTATCTTTTATTAATCCCTGCTTCTTCGTGCAGATCAATGTTGTCCCTCTTTTCCATGTAATTTCCCTACCATTGATGTTAGATTTGCTGCCTATGAACACCTGTCTTATCCCTTTAGCCCTTTCCAAATGACGGTGTGATTTTTATTCTTCCTGTCATCTGACATCTTGCCTGTGGCCAACAATGATTACAAAACCGGTAAGGGTAAAACTATCTCCTCTATTTGCTCCTTTAGCTGTCTGGAAAAAGTCTCATCAGGTTCTGGGGTTTATCCACCTTAAACCGCTCTTCGGTATCTCACACCACTTCCTTTTTGACCATGATTTGTTCTTTCAATTCCACCACCCTCCCTCTCTGAATTCTCCAACACAATGTCATGCTCTGTAATGAATACCAAGTGCTCATTTACCACATCACCTGCATTTTCACTGTGACCAGAACTTTACAGGAACCTAAGGAAGTTCAGTAAAGAAGTAAAAGGAGAGCACCACCTTCCAAATTACCTGCATTCACACCAATCAATAAACACCTGCCTCACTTGAGCCAGAATCTGTGTCCCAAAGTGATCTCATCATCACTTCACAACCCATAGAATTGGAGTGGAAGCAATTCATTCTCAGTACTGAGGGGATGATGGCGAAATGAAGCATCTGAGTTCAAATTATGTTACTTTAGCTTTACAATGTTGTCTCTATTTAATAGTGCGTCCACCCCATCTTTGTTCTCTAATCGTTCCAAATATGCTGTGATCTAGAATATTGTTGAAAGTTCAGTCCTAACATAGAAACATAGAAACATAGAAATTAGGTGCAGGAGGAGGCCATTCGGCCCTTCGAGCCTGCACCGCCATTCAATATCATCATGGCTGATCATCCAACTCAGTATCCCCTACCTGCCTTCTCTCCATACCCTCTGATCCCCTTAGCCACAAGGGCCACATCTAACTCCCTCTTAAATATAGCCAATGAACTGGCCTCAACTACCCTCTGTGGCAGAGAGTTCCAGAGACCCACCACTCTCTGTGTGAAAAAAGTCCTTCTCATCTCGGTCCTAAAGGATTTCCCCCTTATCCTTAAGCTGTGACCCCTTGTCCTGGACCTCCCCAACATCGGGAACAATCTTCCTGAATCTAGCCTGTCCAACCCCTTAAGAATTTTGTAAGTTTCTATAAGATCCCCTCTCAATCTCCTAAATTCTAGAGAGTATAAACCGAGTCTATGCAGTCTTTGTTCATAAGACAGTCCTGACATCCCAAAAATTAGTCTGGTGACGCATCGAGTTGCTTTGCACAGCTAATGCCGCTATTTTGTTTATTTTGTAGGAAATGGAGAATAAGCCTATTTTACCAAATGTTGCATCTATTTTAGTCCTATCAGATTTCTTGAGATTTGTACTTGTTCCTGAAATGTTTGTTAATCCACAGACCATTGTGAAATCTTTACCCTCGTCTTTCATTTTCAGACTTAATGTGATATTTGCCAACGACCTATAGCCCTTAGAAGGAATTACACATTTTAAAACCTTCTGGTTTCCAGATTATCATTTCTGCCTGGATGTTTTTCCTCATTTGATTTGGGTGGATCTCATCCCAGAGACGGTTTATTCCTGTCTGGTGCTTCTATATTGTGAAATGGAACCATCCTTTTCCAATTGGCTCTTTTAGCCATGATATTCCTATTCTCTACAAATGTTATGATTGCAACGTATGAGGTCCATTTTTCTTTAATTGTTTGGTGATATTCCTGTGAAGTGATGTGGTATATTTTGCCCTACATAAATGAAAATTATTGGTGTCGGTGTTGTCATCATTCCACTAAAAAGGAAATCAATTACATCATTCACTTTGGTGAAAGGATAAAGGCCAGTGTTAATTTGAGATATGAGTGAAGTGTTAATTACTCATCCTTCTGTGGAATCTAGCCAAGTTACAGATCAGTGGCCATTGTGATTGCTGATCCATGTTGGCTTCTACAAGATCTGGATTATTATTATTAGCAAATGATTCGCAAATAACTTATTAGTATTAGTTATTTGCCCCTTTATTGTTGACTGTTACACTACACTAAAAGCGCTTTATTGGTGGAGATTGATGCAGCTATATGAGGTCTTGGATTATCAACTGCATGATGCTTTTGGCTCTTACGGGTTCACCGTAGAAGTGAACACCATTCCATGGTGGTATGATTGTGCACTGCGGAAATTATGAATATTAACCGGAGTTTATGTACTGTTATAGATAATCGACAATAGCATGGGGATGTCAGAAGACGCCAAAGAACCCCACGTGTCATCGGTGCTGCCTTGGATAACCCTCTACAGAATCATAAAACATGAGGAGGAGGAATTTGACACACTTCGCCGTCAACACTGTAAGAATGAAGACTCAGGTTAGTATTACTGCCTGAACTTGAGCATAAATCAACTACCTCTTGTAGGGTTTATACATACTAGTAATTTCAATTGTTTTACTGTTTGAAAAATGTATACTTTATATACCTGTACAACAATTTGTAACTTTAGTCAAGCTGTTTTAAGATCCATTAGCCTTTTTGCATAATCCCTAATATCTGAATTGTTTTTTGTTTTGTGAGGAATTATTCACCCTTTCCTGTTCTGCATCTACATTATTAAGATACCATGAATGTGCTCCAATACCTCAAGTAGACATTTTCCATCTAGAAGTACAGTCAGAGTATTTTCACAGTAGAGCTAAGGCCAATCAATCTTCCTCAGCTACCTGCAACTCCCAGTAAAAGTTATTGCTTTGAGATTTGCAACTTGATTGAATTCCTCTGCACATGGCAGACCTGGTAATATTAGCAGCCTTCCTTCTATGAAGGACATTAGTGCACGAGGTGGGGTTTGACCTAGTATCAGTGATTTCATGGTTATCAATGTTGTTCTTAATTCTAAAATGTTAGTTTAATTTATCCGCATGTTAGGATTGAAAGACTTGAAAATGAGCCAATGGTGCAAAATTGGCTGCTAGCTCTGTACTTCAACCACTGTTTTTGTACCCATTTATGCTTGTTGCTTTTCTCCAATTCTCTTGCTTATATTATTTTCAAAGACT
Source organism: Raja brachyura (assembly GCA_963514005.1). Next base: position 15,537,300 of record OY740808.1, read on the forward strand.
CTGATTTTTTGTAGACCCTGAAACTCCAATGCTGCCTTCCTCTCTAATGCTACTGAACACAGCACATGAATATCTGGGACGACGATCCTGGTGTTGTAACTCTGATGGAGCATTGCTTAAATTCTACGTAAGTAGCGTGACTGAGATTATGGAATGAAAATGTGCAACATCATCCCTCCCTTAATTGGTTCTACCTATTACATACCAGCCTCTGTCCTTTCCCCCTCCCCCTTCCCCACTTGGCTTGATCTGTCCATCAAACCCCCCCCCCCCCACTCTGCCTCCTTGTCCCGCCTATTACCTACCAGCCCCTATCTTACTCCTCACTCTCACTTCTATACACTAGTTACCTGCTCGCTACACACTCAATCCTGATAGAGGGTCTCATCCTGAAACATCGACCATCCCTTTGCCTCTACAGATGTTACTAGACTCGTTGAGTTATTCTAGCAGTTTACTTTTTGGTCCAGATTCCATGATTGCAGTCACTTGTGCCTATGGTCATAAGTACTACTCAATTACTAAAACATTTGAAGGAAAAAAATCACTGTAAATTATTTCATCCAGAGGATGTTTAGAATGTGGAACTGCAGAATGTAGTTTAAACTGCGAAATTAGAAATGCACTTAAGGGAAACGTGGATGAGCACACAAGGAAGAAAGGGTTACGACACGCTGAAATAATTAGATTAAGTAGACTGGGAACATAACTGTAGTCAAATGGCCTGGTTCGCCACTGCACAGCCAACTATGTAGTTTTGAAAACTTCATGGAATAAATTGATATGTCTGAAGAAGGGTCTCGACCCGAAAAGTCACCTATTCCTTCTCTCCAGAGATGCTGTCTGTCCCGCTGAGTTACTCCAGCTTTTTTTGTCTATCTTTGGTTTAAACCAGCATCTGCAGTTCCTTCTTACACGATATGTCTTCCTCAACAGGTTCAAGTTCTTCAGAAGGAGTTGACTGCCTCAAGAGCTGAAGATGCTCACCCCTTCAAAGAGGAACTTGAAACTGCACTTGAGCAATGTTTTTACTGTCTCTATGCCTATCCCAGTAAGAAAAGTAAAGCCAGATATCTGGAGGAACATTCGGCTCAGCAGGCATGTACCTATGTATACACTCTATGTGACAAGCTAGACAACATGGGATAACAGTATAAAAGTATATTTTTGTGGTATAAAAGCAGGCACAAAAAACTGTATACGTATGTGTGAAATGCATCCACTGTGTGTAGACTAGCCCTAACAAACTTAAAACCAATTCTGCTCTCTGTGAATGCGGGTTTCTGCCTTTCCCATTGTGACTAATATTTATTTGCTCCTGGTCTGTTCTTTAGGATTCAGTTTGTTTGTTTGGTACAGTTAACTGAAGAGAGGATATTTGTTGAGGCTGCATTTAAAAGTTGCTTTGGAAATACGAACGCTAATTAATTTTTGGAAGAACAAACAGGGAATTAATGGAAGAGTGAAGAAGTATTGAAACTGATTTCTGGATTACATAAAGCATTTAAATATTAGCCAATCCATTCCATATCATTGTGCTTGTATCTCTTCTTCAAACCTCATGTTTCTGGATGTTTGTTAATGCTGTTGCCTTATTGGTGGATACATTCTAAATCAGAACATGGCAAACTATAACTTGAAAATTGACACGAAATGCTGGAGTAACTCAGTGGCTCAGGCAGCATCACTGGAGAAAAGGAATAGGTGAAGTTTCAGGTTGACACCCTTCTTCAGACTGAGAGGCCCTTCAGTGTAAACCAGCATTTGAAGTTTGTTCCTACAAATTATGACTTGAAAAATCTTAAATTTTGTGGAAACACTGATTTAAGTTTGATGTGCCCTTCCCCCTAGGCACCATGATGTGCATTGATAGAATAAGTTTAGAGATCTGGTATAAATATATCTTAATTCCTTCACCCTTTGAACCATTCATACTGGTTTATGGGGTAATAATAAAAATGAATTCATTGTTGTTACTCTGTGGGTAACAATATCAGCTTTTGGGATTTTATTTTGGGCATGTGTAGCTTTAAATACTGCCAGTGATTTATTGTATTCTCCACTATAATTAAGGGAAATTAGTAAAGCTGGCTAAAAGATGAGTAAAATTTCAGTCGTTTACAAAGTAGTTCTGCTGCAAAATACTTAGCCTTGGCTGCAAGAGATCTATTTTGAAATGTTGATAATCCATTAAGCCCTAATTGCTGCTTATAGAAAAAGATTTACCCAAAAAACATTCAATGTTTGGTCGGTATTGCGATCTATTCATGAATGTTTCAGTTTTAAATATTTCAAAACTCTTCTATTTTATCATATTTGGAATTTCGGTTTCTTTCTAAATAATATATATATTCTCATCTTTGTTTAGCATTTTTATAAAGTTAAATGAAAAATTGTTTGTATGTTGACTGTGAATTATCTTTAATGTGATTGACTGCCGAGTCAACCGTGATGACATTGAATCTTAGGACTCACTTTGATCAGAGGCCCAATGGCATTGTTTGTTGGAATAGGTGATAACGTTGTGTATCTTTGTGGGGAACTTTCTTCGAACTCAGCAAGGGCTATTGTTTTGGCATTGATTGTAAATTCTGGGCTATCAATTTATTTTGTGTTGCCCGAAGGAAATATTTAAATGATTTCTACAAAAGTTAATTCCTCCTGTTTTACTTACTTACTGGTGGCTGTTCTATGAACTAAAAACAGTGGCTCAATGTAAATCATTGGGTTTTTTTCTCTCGTGTCAACTATAGGTTGAACTGGGCTGGAATGATGCAGAATTTATGTTTGACTATTTCAAACCTAAGAATTGCCCAGAATTCGATAGTTACAAGACCAGCACTGTGTCTGCAGATTTGGCGAATCTCTTGAAGAAGATTGCTGCGATAGATCGTGATGAAGATAATGTACCTCTTTCGATGGAGAGTGTTACAGCATATATTGAAGGCTCTGTTGACACGGTAATGATAATAGCACTGTGGAGGAACTGTCAAATGTAAGAATTAAGGGCCTGTCTCACTTGGCAATTTTGCCGGCATCTTATCAGTGTCGCCAAAATATTTCAAACATTTCAAAATTCAGCGGCGACAAAAAAAGTGGTTGCAACACATGAAAAAACACCGTGTGTCAAATGTCGTCACGCCGCTTTTTTTTCAGTGTGACATGATACGTCAGTCAATGATGCTGGCTGTCGCCGAAAAAATCGCCAAGTGGTACAGGCCCTTTAGGAGCAGCAATAGATGACTTGGAGCTAGAGCCTGTTCTGCCAGTCTGTGAGATGGTTGCTATCTTAACTTTCTTGCCTGATTCCCATGAACACTTCCATAAGTGTCTGAAGATCTTTTGAACTTGTAAATAATGACAACATCCACGGCTCACTGGGGAAGCTGATGCTAAAGATTTATAATCATCCGAGAGAATAAATTGCTCTTCAACTCTTTTTAAATGGGTGTCCAAATTATCCTGATTCCCCGTTGGGTAACATCCTCACATCAACCACTGTCAAGCTCCTCAAAATCCGGCATGATGACAAGATGACCGCTGATTATTTTAAACTACAGAGAATATAGATCTATTCTGCTGAATTTTCCCTCATCAGGCACTGCTGACACCTTGGCAATTACTGTAGCAAAGATTTACTCAATTGTCTCCTTGGCAGATACATTCCTCCTTAAACGAGGAACACAAAACTGTATGTAGTACTCCACTTGCTGTTTAGCAAGGTATTCCTACTTTTGTATTTTAATATAAACCTTTAGTTATAAATGCATTTGCCTTCCTAATCACGTTCTACCTTGCGTTCATTATGTGAAGAAATCCAGATCAGTCTGAACGGCAGCATTCATTCGTCTCATGTTTAAATAGGAAAATAAACTGCATGTGTGAAAAATCTGAAATGAGATAGAAAACACTGGAAATACTCAGCAGGTCACACTTTAATGTTTAAAGTAAAAAACAGTTAGACAGAGCTGGGAAAGATGGGATACAAATTAAATTTAAGTTGGCGAGAGGGTGGGAATAGTACAATCTGTTACAGGATGAATCCAGCATTGTTGGATGATAAGCTGCAGATAAAGCCATCCACTTAAGACATTAATGACCGAAGTTACTTTGAATATTCTCAAACAAAGAACGTAAAAACTATGAAATGCATAGAACTGCAGAATGAAAGAGAAAAAGAGAAGACAAAACCAAAGGAGCACAACAGCTCTGAAATGCAGAGCTGTAAGAAATGCCCATTGGTCAGTCCGCTAGTGGAGAGGAAAACGGAACCAATGTTACAAATGGAGCAAAGCTAAACTGAATGACTGCAGTGTGCTCACAAAGTGGGTAAAATACTGTTCCTTATGCCTACTACGCTGGTCTTCATTTAGTTCAAGAAGCCATCGCCAGGTTAAAGAGGGAGTGGGGTGGAGAATTAAAGTGGTATGCAAACAGGTAGCTTTGGATTATCCCTGCAGATTCGGGGCAGCTGTGGTTCTTATTCTTATTTCTCATGATTCTTATCCTTCTACTCTTAAAATTAAAATCACTTTTTATTATGAACAACTTCTCTCATTTTCATATTGGTTTATCTGCAAGGGTAATTCTTTCTCCTCGTCTTTTTGCGTTTTATCATGTATCATCTGCTTAATTATCTTTCAGATTATACAGTGCCCTCCATAATATTTTGGACAAAGAGCCATCATTTATTTATTTGCCTCTGTACTCCACAATTTGAGATTTGTAATAGAAAAAAAGCACATCTGGTTAATGTGCACATTGCCAGATTTTATTAAAGAGTATTTTTATACATTTTGGTTTCACCATGTAAAAATTACAGCTGTGTTTATAAATAGCCTCCCACATTTCAAGGCACCATAATGTTTGGGACACATGGCTTCACAGGTGTTTGTAATTGGTCAGGTGTGTTTAAATGCCTCCTTAATGCAGGTATAAGAGAGCTCTCAGCACCTAGTCCTTCCTTCAATCTTTCCATCACCTTTGGAAACTTGTGTTGCTGTTTATTAACATGAGGACCAAAGTTGTGCCAATGAAAGTCAAAGAAGCCATTATGAGACTGAGAAACAAGAATAAAACTGTTAAGAGACATTAGCCAAACCTTAGGCTTACCAAAATCAACTGTTTGAAACATCATTAAGAAGAAAGAGAGCACTGATGAGCTTACTAATCGCAAAGGGACTGGCAGGCCAAGGAAGACCTCCACAGCTGTGACAGAAGAATTCTCTCTATAATTAAAAAAAATCCCCAAACACCTGTCCGACAGATGAGAAACACTCTTCAGGAGTCAGGTGTGGATTTGTCAATGACCACTGTCTGCTGAAGACTTCATGAACAGAAATACAGAGGCTACACTGCAAGATGCAAACCACTGGTTAGCCACTAAAATAGGATGGCCAGGTTACAGTTTGCCAAGAAGTACTTAAAAGAGCAACCACGGTTCTGGAAAAAGGTCTTGTGGACAGATGAGACGAAGATTAAATTATCAGAGTGATTGCAAGAGCAAAGTATGGAGGAGAGAAGGAACTGCCCAAGATCCGAAGCATATCACCTCATCTGTGAAACACGGTGGTGGGGGTGTTATGGCCTGCGCATGTATGGCTGCTGAAGGTCCTGGCTCACTTATCTTCATTGATGATACAACTGCTGATGATAGTAGCATAATGAATTCTGAAGCGTATAAACGCAATCTATCTGCTCAAGTTCAAACAAACAACTGCCTCAAAACTCATTGGCCGGCATTTCATTCTTCAGCAAGACAATGATCCCAAACATACTGCTAAAGCAACAAAGGAGTTTTTCAAAGTTAAAAAATGGTAAATTCTTGAGTGGCCAAGTCAATCGCCAGATCTGAACCCAATTGAGCATGCCTTTTATATGCTGAAGAGAAAACTAGCCCCCAAAACAAGCATAAGCTAAAGATGGCTGTAATACAATCCTGGCAGAGCATCACCAGAGAAGACACCCAACAACTGGTGATGTCCATGAATCGCAGACTTCAAGCAGTCATTGCATGCAAAGGGGAGGGGGGGACTATGTATAAACGCTGCTGTAATTTCTACATGATGAAACTAAAATATATTAAATGGTCTTTATTAAAATCTGATAATGTGCACTTTACCCACATGTGATTTTTTTTTAACATTACAAATTTCAAATTGTGGAGTACAGAGGCAAATAACTAAATAGAAGCATACATAGAAACATAGAAAATAGGTGCAGGAGGAGGCCATTCGGCCCTTCGAGCCAGCACCGCCATTTATTGTGATCATGGCTGATCGTCCCCTATCAATAACCCATGCATGCCTTCTCCCCATATCCCTTGACTCCACTAGCCCCTAGAGCTCTATCTAACTCTCTCTTAAATCCATCCAGTGACTTGGCCTCCACTGCCCTCTGAGGCAGGGAATTCCATAAATTCACAACTCTCTGGGTGAAAACGTTTTTTCTCATCTCAGTCTTAAATGACCTCCCCTTTATTCTAAGTTTGTGGCCCCTGGTTCTGGACTCGCCCAACATTGGGAACATTTTTCCTGCATCTAGCTTGTCCAGTCCTTTTATAATTTTATATGTTTCTATATAAGTTCCATTCATCCTTCTAAACTCCAGTGAGTACAAGCCTAGTCTTTTTAATCTTTCCTCATATGACAGTCCCGCCATCCCAGGGATCAATCTCGTGAACCTATGCTTCACTGCCTCAATCACAAGGATGTCCTTCCTCAAATTAGGAGACCAAAACTGTACACAGTACTCCAGATGTGGTCGCACCAGAGCCCTATACAACTGCAGAAGAAACGATGAGTCTTTGTCCCAAACATTATGGAGGGCACTGTACTCCTTGCATTTCTCAGTTTGAATTTTTATCTTGTATGTATCTGCTCGATTCCTAAAGCCTCTTGTCCTTCTTTAATCGGGCATCTGTTGTGAATGTTCACACTTGCAGCACATGACTATCAGGTGGACAGATGTTACTGCTGAATATTTCTAGTATTTTCTGTTTTTTATAATATTAATGAATCACAGTTTTACATGTACTCCCACTGTTTTGCTTTTTCGATAATTATTGCTTCTGTTTTCTATCCCTCACCCAGTTTCCAGTCAATGTTAGTGTTTTCCCATTGATAATTTATACTAGTCTAATTCTATGATTTGTTCTCCCTTTTTTGAGGAAAGTATGTTACGTCAATAATCCACCAGACGTTAGATGGAGATTAGAGAATATACCTCTATTTGAGACAGGTGATCAGGGGCTCGGCTATTTCCCATCTAATGTACTAGTTATGCTTATTGAGGGATAAATATGCAGAAGGAGGAGCTTATATATTGTGAAACCTGTGAAGTCACATCCTTTACTAGAGACCGTTATTTGGAAGTTGAAGAAAGTGTGAAATAACTGTTTACATAGAACAGTACAGCACAGGACCAGTCCCTTTGACCCACAATGCCTGCGCCTAACATAATGCCACAATATCGCTAAATCACACCTGCCTGAACATGATCCATATCCCTCAATTACCTGCATGCCCATGTGCCTATTTTTAAAGCTTATTGAAAACACTATCATGTCTGTCTCCACCACCACTCCTGGAAGCGCATTTCAGGCATTTACCACCCCGTTTAAACAAATCTTGCCCTGGACATTTCCTTTAAACTTTGCCCCGCTCACCGTTCAGCTGTACCCTCAAGACTTTGACATAATTTAGCTACAATAATTGAGTAACAGCTATGTTACAGACCTTCTCTAAACATTTTCACTTCAACTTTATTTGGGTCGATTAAAATGGGTTTCTAGTGAATATCTTTTTTTAAAGCAAATGTTACAGATTAAAATCTGATGATCTTAATCTTTTTTGTCTTAGGTGCCAACACTTCCTGAAGGAACAGATTCTACACTTCCTCTTGTTAATGAGTTGTATTACCTCTTGGCTGATTATCATTTCAAGAACAAAGAACAGGCGAAAGCTATTAAATTCTACATGCATGACATCTGTGTCTGCCCAGGCAGGTATGAATTACTAGTTGTCGTGAAATCAAGAAAATCAATTGTGGTAGTATTTTGGGATGTTTTGCAATGACTGGAATGTGCTCTTCATGATTGAATACCCTTTACCCTATTCCCTGCATTAGTATTAAGATGTCTTAGCTTGTAGGCTTCAGTTCTTGTAGTTTACTGATTGCGAATGCATGCAATAACATCTGCTCGTGACTTGCTTCTGAAAGCTCTGCAACCTTCTGCACTATTACCAATCAGATTTTGCCTTCTCAGCTGTCTTGCTTAGGGTTAATTGTATATTTAAAAAATAAAGAATGTAGCTGTAGGGTCCACTGATCAGTTGGTACTTCTTCCTTACTTATGTTGTTTATTTCTTTGTGCATTACAAATTGTGACCTGAATCGAGTATGTTGGACAAAGTGTGCCCTATTTCTACTGTAGTTAACGCATGGATAAAGCTTTAAATGTTGCCAGTTAATCTTTTGATGTAGTTGCTTTGAGTTGCTAGTTAAAACTGCAGCAATGGATTGAACTGTTTGACATGGGTTATTCTTGACAATATTAAAAAAGCAGGAACAAAGAGCTCATTTAAAAGTGTATTATAGCTGGTGGAGTTGTAACCTCTCTAATTTGTTCAGCTACTTGTGTATTTGCGAAACACTGTAAACGGCCCAGGATATCCAATATTGCATCTTCCTTTATTTCAGAATTCAGAGAAAGCAGTTTAGTTTAGAGATACAGCATGGAAGCAGGTCCTTCTGCCCACTGAGTCCACGCTGACCATCGATCACCCTCTCACACTAGTGTTCTCATCTACTCCCTACACAATTGGGGTAATTTACAGAGGGCCAATTAACCTGCAGCAGCAATCTCTTCTCTCCTAGTTAGATTGTTGAAAACCGGTGAAGCATACCACAGATATGTTTTTTCCGTAGATTAATCTTTCTAATATTTTAAATTTCTGTTATGTAGGTTTGATTCATGGGCTGGCATGGCTCTTGCCCGAGCCAGCCGTATCCAGGACAAGCTGAATTCAAATGAGTTAAAGAGTGATGGGCCTATCTGGAAACACTCAGTTGCTGTTCTGAACTGCTTTAAACGGGCACTTGAGATAGATCATTCCAACCTCTCGCTCTGGATTGAATATGGATCCATGTCTTATGCTCTGCACTCATTTGCTTCACGCCAGTTAAAACAGCGGAAAATGGAGTTGCCATCAGAAGTTGTACAACAGGTGGGTGTCTAAAGGTCACAGCACTAATTCACATCATCAACAGCAGGTTTAATGGCTTGGAGAATTTTGGATCTGAGATTTTCTATGTCAATTACCGCTAGCTTAAGTATTTCAAAATAAATTGTGTCTCTAATTTCTGCTATCTGTACATCTTGGTTCTTAATATCCTTACTTTCTCTGCAATTCAGCAACTTTTAGATATTTTGTGTAATTAATTAGACCTGCCATAGTTCTATGTCAGCTGCTCAACTAACTCCTCTTTAGTTTACAACAGCACTAAAGGAACACCATACATTTTGAATCCTCAGACAAATCATTGCAAAACCATATTGCTTCTGAACACAATATATTGTCCATGTGAAGGTATATCTCACTGCCCATGATACCTAGTTAAATGGAGCCCTTTAAGGACAAAAATGAAAACTTGCCTGTGAATGCTGAAGCAGTGGTTAATTGACACCTCCACCTCTTGTTTCTTCAACATCTCTTTCTCCCATGCTCTCATCATTCGCCTCTCTGTAAAAGTATAGGAATTTCTTCATCTCAGGGAGTAATGATAAATTAATTTTGATTTAAACCTACTAGGTTATCATCTTTAACACTAATTTTAAATCAGTATATTGAGCTACAAATTCCAATATCTGCAGACTCTTGTGTCTGTAGGATATTAAACTTCCTTTTCAATTTTTCTTTTCGCTTGCTATTTACTGTTTTCATGAATGAATGAATGAATGAATAAGTTTATTGGCCAAGTATTCACATACAAGGAATTTGCCTTGGTGCTCCGCCTGCAAATAACAACAGGACATACAGTGACAGTTAGGAATGACACATAAAACATTAAACATGAATAATAAAACATTATTGATTAAACATGTGAATTTAAAAAAAATACCAGAGTAAAAGGAGGCTACAGAATTTTGGTTATTGAGTAGAGCTACTACTTGTGGAAAAAAACTGTTTTTATGTCTGGCTGTGGCAGCTTTGACAGTCCGGAGTTGCCTTCTAGAGGGACGTGATGTACATCATTCTGTGGCTGAAGGGACGGGTTGGTGATTACAGCCAATGCTGAGTGGTCACTGAAACAATCTAAACATTGTGACATTCACTGTCTTTGTTGTGCACCACAGATGGAAGAAAGAAGAGACAGCATGCTTGAGACAGCCAAGCAATGTTTCTTATCAGCAACGCGTTGTGAAGGTGATGGCGATGAGGAGGAGTGGCTCATTCACTACATGTTGGGTAAAATAGCAGAAAAGCAGAAACAACCACCAAAGGAATACTTGGAACATTACAAGCAGGTCAGAATTAATCTTGGATTCCAGTCAATTTTCAATATTCCAAGATTTCTGTAATTCATCGTGATTGAGAGGGAAGCAACGGAGATGGATGAGTTGCACTACTAATCAGGGAGACTGTCATTGCGACACTCAGAGAGTAGAGGGTTTATGGGAAGAGCTTAGAAATAAGCACTCTAATAGGATTGTACCATAGGCCTCCCAAAAGCAAGTGCAGATAAAGGAACAGATATGTAGACAGATTACCGAAAGATGCCTAAGCAACAGGGTTGTCTTGGTGGGTGATTTTAACTTCCTTGACTAGGACTTGCTCAATGCCATATTTTGAGGAAAATACATTTGTACATGTTTGTATATTCAAGAATCAAAGTGTTTTATTGTTATATGTCCCAGATAGAACAATGAAATTCTTACTTGCAGCAGCACAACCGAATATGTAAACATAGTACGCTAAACAATATAATAAACGAGAAAAAAAAGCGCGCACACACACACACACACACACACACACACACATATATATATATAATAGAAATTGTTTTGTTGTCATAAAAAGTGTTTTGAAAACATTTTATAATCTTGAGCATAGGTTCATACTCTATCTATGCAGAGGCACAATCTACCATTTAACAAAGAAAGACACAAAGTACTGGAGTAACAGCAGGTCAGGCAACATCTCTGGAGAACATGGAGAAGTTACCTTTCAGATCGGGACCCTTCTTTTGACTGGTGGTAGTAGTGATTGAGAAGATGGGAAAAGAGATGGGGGGGTGGTACAAAGCCTGGAAAGTGATGTGGAGACGGGGGGGGGGGGGGGGGGGAAGGGGGGGGTTGGTTTGGAATGTGGGAGGAGACCGGAGACACAGAGAAAGCCCATGCAGTCACAGGGAGAAAGTGCAAATGCCATATAGACAGGACATGTAGTCAGGATTGAACCTGGATCTCTGGTGCTGGTTCTAAGATTTTATTGACCCTTTACCAATTTTTATTTAGCCACAAATCCTCAACAGTTGTGCAAAACAGTTTACTGCAACTTGTGGTTTTTTTCCTTCTAATCGAAACCAGGTACAAAGTTTGAACATCTATCACACTTACTTCTATCAATTACAAGTTCAAACATCATGTCAGAAGCTTGATCAGATAATATAAGGCTTCATTCCTTCCGTTTATGCTTATTATCACGTGTATTGGGTTACAGTGAAAACTTTGTTTTGCATACTATCTAATCAAATCAGTTATGCTGTACCTAGATAGAATCTAGCCAAACTCAAATACAATAGGTGGAGGAAAGGAAAAGATACAGAATGCACTATATAGCTCTCAGCTTTGTAGCGCAACAGTTCCAGAGTTCGAAATACAGTGTAGCAGTGAAATCTTGCTGAGCTGTCAAAGATGTATTTAGATAAAATGTTAAACAAAGGTTCATTTTGCCTTTGTGCATTCGTAAAAATCTATTAGGGTGATACAGTGTGGAAACAGGCCATTCAGCCCAACCTACTCACACCGGCCAACATGTCCCAGCTGCACAAGTCCAATCTGCCAGCATTTGGTCCACATCCCTCTAAATGTGTTCTATCCATGTACCTGTCCAACTGCTTCTTAAATGTTGGGATAGTCCCTGCCTCAACTACCTCCTCTGGCTCATTGTTCCACCACCCTTTGTGTGAAAAAGTTACCCCTCAGATTCCTATAAAATCTTTACCCTTTCACCTTAAACCTATGTCCTCTGATCCTCGATTCACCTAGTCTGGGCAAGAGACCCTGTGCATCAACCCGATCTATTCCTCTCATGATCTTATTCACCTCTATAAAATCACCTCTCATCTTCGCGCTCCAAGGAATAGAGTCCCAGTCTTCTGCCTATAGGCCAGATCCTCTAGTCCTGGCAACATCCTATTAGCATGAGACGAAGAAGTGTTGGTGACATCTCTCGGATGTCCTGGCAAAAGCCATTATTCAGTTAATACTTCTAAAATATCATTGATGCTTCTTCAGTAAAGCCCAACTAAGTCAAAATTTGATGCCAAAAAACAAGATTACACTTTCAAAAAGATTTTATTTTATTTCAATAGTGAACTGGTGAGTTAATTTATGTTGTTGTGTAAAAGTATCTTTTTTTAAAATCCCAAGTGCTATGTTTTTATCAGGCAGCACATAATCTACATGAAGATGCAGCACATTACCCACGGAAGATCCATTACCACAATCCACCAGAACTGGCAATGGAGGCTTTGGAGGTACTGAATCAAGAATAGGCATACTAGGATCGAAGTGCTTGAGTATATTATGTGATTTATAATAATTATTTCAGTATGTAAAATGTTGAGCTTTTGGGAGATAACATTAGATGTAAAACAGTCTGAATGTGGTTTAACTGCAGAAATAAGCAAATTAATATTTGCTAGCTGTCGATTGTAGGATTTTTGTTTCAATATGAACTTATCTATAAGATATTCAAGATCTGTGTTACAATCTAGCATTAGGTGCTCAGACCCCAGGGAAGACCTTTGCCTTTATTTATTGTTTGTTATATCACCAATAAAAAATTATGGAGTAAAGCATGGTATGAAAGGATGTTAAAAGCATTAATTATGCAAGAATTTGCTAAATTCAAACACAGTGATTTCTGGTAGAAGTATTAGTTTCGTTTCATTAGATCATATTTCTGCTTCACTTTGTATTTTCTCAGGATTAAGGATTTTTTACTTTTGTTCTGTGGCGTTTTTATTATTGTTTGCTCGCTTTTACTATTTCAACAATTCCACTTTGTGAAAGAAACCACACTGGTATTAATTTGAAGCTTAGTGCAAAGGAAAGAGTACAAATGTAAACGTTTTTTTGTGGTGTGTTGGTTATAAATTGCAGTCTTTATTACAGATTAAAAGCCAGTTTGAAACTTTTTTTCCAGGTGGGCCTTATAACTAGGAGCCAGATTTTTAACACTTGCCATTTATCCTGGAATTATTGCAGTGTCTCGTTTACACAACTTTCTTTAGAGATGTTGACCTGTGGCGTTAATTCTTACAACACACGGCATATCTACTAATAAGTAACAATGAATCATGCTATCGTTTTTGCAATATATATGTTCTTCCAAATTCAGAATTCTTCCCTGTGAGAAGCTGGTGTAAATAGACATTGAGTGTAAAACATACAAGCAATGCAAACAGCTTGAATTGATGGGATACTGCTTACATCCCTCAGTCCTGGCCAGTAGTCCCATCATAACATGGCTGTCACTTTATGATGTGGTCTGATTTGCAATATAAACGTATAAAATTCCTTACTTTTACAATTTTACACCTCTAGAAATGGAAAAGTGACTAATGCAATGTAATCCATGAGATACTTGAATAATTATTGCTGGTTATCACTACATAAACGTGTGAGAATATCTGGAAGATTAATGATAGTTTAAAATCCTAGAATTAACCATTCATATAACCTTATGATGATGTTCAGGTCTACTTCCGACTTCATGCCTCAATCCTCAAACTGCTGGAGAAGGATGAAGTAACTGTGGACTGCGAGATGCTCTTCAACTACATCAAAGAAGCAGCACATGGACCTTTTGCCAGAGGTGAAGAGAAGAATACATTTAAAGTCAATGAGAAGTAAGTGTGATTAAATAAAGAGGACTTTAATGATAAGATATTCCTTTACAATTAGATGTACGATCTTGCGGCGTGGTTTTCTTTGGCAGTAGACTAAAACTTTTCCCTTTTACATACTATTTGAAAGTGAATCCATTGTGTAGTAAAATAATGGGCTGATAAACACTTGTGAATAGCTTTGTCATCTATGATTCAAAAGTAATTGTAAATGAGGACAGCACCTTTGCACAGAGTTTCTCCTTGTCAGCAGGATATGCAGACAATGCTGTACGATTAGCAGATGAGAACCGCCCCTTGTTAGAGAGGGGTGACTTGGGGCAAGAGAGGTTGCTTCTTAAACTATTTCAGTGTCATTCACCCATTAGTCTTTATCACAAAATTTCATTCACCCTCGACTAAATTTTCTTTTTCTTGGGGTAATTTTCATCTTATTCTCCCTTATGTATAATTTTATATACAATTAATTTTGTCACATGAGCAAAACACATAAATTAAATCATTTCTTAAGTGTTTATTTTATTCAATTTTTTGAACATCCTAAAAATATGTAAAGAAAACTAGGAGTGAAAAAAAAAGTTTAATTACCACTGGAGTTGGAAAATCATTCTATTAGAATAAAAAAAACATTCCAACGTCTAAACTCTGGGCTTCAGCCCCATCCTACCCTTTCATGCTTTGATTACTGCAGTTTTTTTTTAAACTAGCACTAGCTCAAAAAACCATGGAGTATGTGATTTTATATATTGGTATCCAACTAATATAACTTTCTATTAATCTCCTTGACGAAAGCTCACAATACCACCAAATATCTAGCAGCTAAATTGCTACATAATGTAAAGTTCCAGTTCAACAGTTGCCAACAGCGATCCTCCAGTGTTGCCATCTATAAATTTATCATCCCACTAGCTCGTCTGGTCTTCCCTAAAAGGTTATATTACCGTACATTTGGGAAATATCCTGCTACTTTGAAATTAGAAAACCATAGGTAGAGAGAAAAAAACATATCACATTTCCAGCTCCACTGCCTTTAAAACCAATGAGCTTACTAACCCACTTCCTTGGCAATGCCTTTTTAAGTACAGAAAAAAATATATAAACATCTGAATAAATTAAGCAATTCACCCTTCATTCACCCCTCTAGTGTAATTCACCCCAAAATAATTTCATTCGCACTTGGGTGAACCATTCACCAGTTTAAGAAGCACTGGGTTAGACAATGAACAACACAGTGAATTCATAGAAACACGCTTTGAAGTTTAAAGCTGACGGAAAAATACTTTGACATTGGAAGCTTTTTACAAAAATGCACAGCAAACTAAAACCTAAAAATGATTAAACTGAAAAGAAGGATGGCAAAATTACAGAAAGCAGAGAAAGGCAATGAAGGACAAGAGAGAGAAGGAAAGTGCGGCACCATAAGGTGGTTTGAGTGAGTATTGGAGGGGAAAATGTATCTTTGACCTACACCCTGAATCTGGCTATCATGTTGCTCTTAATTAGGGAATAGGATCGGACTGCATACAAAGAAAATATCATAGAGCGGTGGTGAGTTTCCCAAACAAGTCGCCTTAATCAGGCCAGACAATATTATGGGATCTACTACACTAACTGCGGGTGGTAAAATTTAACATTCTCACTGAATTAGGAGCCACATGTTGATGATTGTACTGTGCAGTACCCTGCTCCTAGCACCAATTGTTGCCCTCTTAATTACGACTTAGATGAGGACAACACACAAAGAAAATCTTGTGGGACTGTGGGGTGTTTCTCAAACAACTTGCTTCATTCAGGCCGAGTGAGTAATTACAGGTTCACCACAGATTTTCCGCCACCCTTGGTACCAGAGCATTGCTGGATTATCCGTTTTGTCAAACCAACAGAGGTCACATAATAATGATACAACAATACACCTCTGACGCACTAATTATATCCCTCCCTTGTCTTTAAAGCTCCATGGGCCGCTAGAAACTTAAATAAAACAAATATTAAATGTAAATTAAATTTACAGCGAACTTTGCATTTCTTACATGGACAGCCAGGTTAACGAGGTCAGCTAGCCAGGGCTCTGGTTAATGAGTTGCCTTTGGAAATCCCGATGAGGAACGGATCAGCAGCCGCCCGAGGTGCTGCTTTCCCGGCAGGACCTACGGGGCTGACTACCGTTGACCCGAGGTTTGCCAAATTTGCTGAAAATAGTGTAGGGTGGGCACCCTGCCGTCTGATGTACATCTCCGAGAGTAGTTGAATGGTACTGGAATTGTCCATCTAGGCAGCCGGGGGCCAAGATGCTGGCCCACAAAGTCGGCCTCGGGTGTCGCCTTTGGGAATGGATCTGCCGGCTCCGGCTGGACTGGAGTTCCAGAGCCCCAGCTGCAGGGGGCAAAGACAATATGCACTCGGTCTTCGTTAGGCTCCCTCCTCTCGCACTGCTGCCACTTCTTCCTGTCGGCTGCCACTTTTTCTGCTCCACCGCTTCCTCCTTCTCCCCCGCAGTTGCCGACATTTGCCAAGGTGGAGTATGTTGCCGACTCCGGAGGAGAAGGAGGAAGAGGCGGCGGTGAGCAGGGTGGAGAGGCTGAGTGGAAAGAGTGATGGGAGAAGGAGGATGAGGTGATGGTGGAGTGGGGATCAGTCAAAATGACGGGAAGAAGCGGCAGCTATCGAGGGGAGGGAGCTCCACGGTAACCGATCATGGTCTGTCGGTGTTGGCAGCAGATGAAAGTGTGGTGCCCAGGGCCTACAACATGAGCCGCAGCAATAGCTGCATCAACTGGACGGTGTGGTGGATGAAGAAGGGCTTGCTGGTGCACCTTACGATCCGGGATGGTGTCGGAAGCCAGGGCTGTAAGCAGCCAGAAAGTCGGCGTGAGCAGATGCATCTGCTATCAATGAAATCTGGTACAAAGAGCTCCGTTAAAACGAGGGTTTACAGTAAATTTGAATCTTAAATGATTTTTGGCTATTTAATGCAATGTGCATTACATTCATTGTGTGGTATGCCAAATGAACTTGTGTGTTTTGATTTACAGCACCTTCGGGTGTATGTGAGGTGTGTGAGTATCATACTTGTAAGAGGAAGCATAATTTTTAACTTGTCTTAGAATTTATTGTTCAAGTTGAAATAAATTGAATGTTAAACTGATCCAGTGTTTTTTTTGAGTATCTATTCTCAGAATAGCTTTCTTGCTGTGACATTGTCTTTTCAACAGTGATATTGACCCACATTGAACCTTGAGGGGTCCTGTCCAATGGATACTGTATAATTTCTGGATACTGCAGTCATTTCACATCTTTTCTGCAGCTTCCCCCAGCTGCACTATTATTGAAGCTTACAGTGCTTCCCAAAGGGCAAGGGACATTTCCCAAACTTTTCCTCACAGATGAACAGTCTCTTTCTACCTGAACTTAAAACCCTAAACTTTAATAGGTTGAAGTATCTTTTAAACTAAATGTTATGTAAGAATCAAAAGGTTTTTTACAGTTCTGCTATGTGCACCCTATATTTAGAGGAAGAATAACGCATGCGGTCAGGCCTAAGCTATTGCTCTGTCAAACACTTAAAGCCATGATCTATCTACATTAAATAAAATAAAGCATGCAGAAATCTGAAATAAATTGAAAATATTTGAAATACTCAGCAGGTCAGGCAGTATAAATGGAAAGATCATTCCAATGTAGACACAAAATGCTGGAGTAACTCAGCGGGACAGGCAGCATCTCTGGAGAGAAGGAATGTGTGACGTTTTGGGTCGAGACCCTTCTTCAGACTATATAGACTTCAATATCATCCCAATATTGCACTCAATGAGCCACTGAACCACAGTGAGATACAGTCAGCGGCTGATAATGTCAACACTCCCGTAAATACATTGGAGGCCCAAACGCCTGACAATTGAACTGGTAAACCCCGCGAGGAGTTGCTAGCAAAACCCCAGGGCGGTGGTTGTACTGCGCAGCACGTCAGTGGCACCTTGTGGTAAATATGTGACATTGCTGATTCTGTACTGCTCCCGAGGTTATGGCTACTGTTTCACAAAGGTGTCTGTGTTGTTCCACACCTGCAAACATTTCTATTCCTTTTACAACAAGAAAATATTTAGAATATGAATCGTGGTTATTACGGAGTTCTACATTACAGTGTCTCTTTTATTCTCTTATGTCTTCTTCAGGGAAAAGTCCTGTATAAACGATGATGACTCCCATTCTTCAGGTGGAACCGTACAAGGTCAAGGAAACCTTACCTCAGGTCCAGGTCTGACATCCCCACCTTATACAGCCACACCGATTGACCACGATTACGTCAAACGTAAAATCCCCCATCAGCAGGCTTCAATTGATGGTATTATACTTGTTATAGATAATGACAATCTCGGATGGTGATTAATAATTGGGCAATCATAAGTGGTGAATTCTGTTAAATGCTCAACACTGGGTGATGGTGTATAGGAAAATGGGCAATATGGCTGCTGTCTAGCTTCTTTAAAATTATGGGAATTAGATTTCTTTGAACTTGTTTCGATGCTTGCTTGGATTGTTGATGGCTTCTAAGTGTTTGCTGCTACGCTTGCATTTGTATGAAGTGCAGTTTGGCTGCATTCAGTGCCATAACTGTTATAGCAGAATAAGCGTACACTGAATGACGTCATAACTAGCTATTGCTTATAGATTTCTGGCTCAGGCCTCAAAACGTGGTTC
This sequence comes from Raja brachyura, assembly GCA_963514005.1. Next base: position 15,556,134 of record OY740808.1, read on the forward strand.
TTCCATAAAATGCGGCAGATGGCCACTACTATTAAGTGGTTTTATGGTAATACCTGCAAACATCTTTGGAATTGATGCAGATTGTATATGCTGCAATATTTGTCTTAGCCACGCGCATGCTTTGTGTTTGCTATTTTTCTGGTCCAGTAACTTTTATTTTATCATTATTCGTTAGCTTTTGCGTATAATTGCTGATTTGAGAATCCATAATTGCCAAGCAATTAACACATTCAAAACAAGAATATTTCCACCTACCCCTGCCATTCAATGGCATTGCAATCATTAAATCCTTCATCCTCAACATTCTGGAAGATTATCATTGACCAAAAACACAACTGGACCAGCGACATAAACAGAGCAGGTCAGAAGCTGGGTAGCCTGTGGTGAATGGTCTACTTCCTGACACCCCAAGGCCTTTCCATTATTTACAAGGCGGGGGTGAGATGGAGTATTCTTCACCTGTCCATGTACATGCAACTTCAACAGCATTGAAAAAAAACTTGATACCATCCAGGACAAAGCAGTCCACACTCCATTGACACATTTATATCATTCACTGCAGAGTAGCTACTATGTGCACCATCTATAACATGTACACTGCAGTTACTCAACCAAGTTTATCTGGCAGCACTTTGCAAAACTGTGAGCAGACACATATGAACCTGCAAGTTTTCCTCCAAGTTGTGCACAACCCTGACTTGAAAAAATATCACCGTTCCTTCATTGTGGCTGAGAGTAAATTCTGAAAAATTCTTCCCTACAATTGTGAGAGCACCTTAACTAAAAGGACAGCAGCCGTTCAAGCCGCTCATCTACGCAAGACCATTGGGGGCGGGCAATAAATGCTAACCATGTCAATCAAGATCCACATTCTGTAAACTGGATGAACCTTTTTTTTCCATACTCTATTGAGTCATTGATCATTTGGTCATTGATTCAACACATTTAAGTATACTCCTCGACTGCTAATCGTGCAAGGGGAGCAAAGCGAATTGCCGTGCTTTTTTCCTCTGGTTTATTTTAATTCCTGGGTAACCTTTTCAGTTATTCTAAAATTGCTTTGACACGTAACGTTATTGGCAATGGTGCTTCAGTATTCAATTATTGAATTCTGAGCCATCTCAGAAGTTAAGAGACTCCTGTTAGCTTTGTTAGTTAAAGGAGTTGTGCATTGGAATTGTATAGGGAGGGTGGCATAGTGGTGCAGCAGTAGAGTTGCTGCCTTCCAGTGCCAGAGACCCGGGTTCGAACCTGACTACGGATGCTGTCTGTACTGAGTTTGAACTTTCTTCCTGTGACCTCATGGGTTTTCTTCGGGTGCTCTGGTTTCCTCCCACACTCTAAAGATGTACAGGTTTGTAGGTTAATTGGCTTTGCTAAAATTGTTCCTAGTGTATAGGATAATGCTAGTGTACGGGGTGAACACTGGTTGGCGCAGACTCAGTGGCGCCGAAGGGCCTGTTTCAGTGCTGTATCTATAAAGTCTAAAGTATGGATTTTACTTTGTCTAAATTCAATTCCTCTAAGTATCTCAAAGATGAAGTAGGAGGCTGGAAGCAGAAAAATCATTGAGCAGGTGTGTCTCTTTTGGACAAATCTGTTCACATGATTCTGTTGTTGATGGTCAAGTTACAGCTGAAGAAATATCTTAATTTGTTTCGTTTTGAGATACAGCGTTAAAACAAGCCCTTCGGCCCATTGAGTTCACTCTGACCATCGATCACCCGTACACTAGTTCTATTTTATCCCACTTTCGCATCCTACGCACTAGAGGATTTATAGAAGCCAATTATCATACAAACCTGCACGTCTTTGGAATGTGGGGGAAACCGGAGCACCCAGAGGAAACCCATGTGGTCACATGGAAAATGTACAAACTCCGCACAAGAGCACCCGGAGTCAGGATCAAACCCGGATCTCTGGCGCTGTGAGGCAGCAGCTCTAACGCTGTGCCACTGTACCACCCTTTCTGCAATGGCATTTCCATTCCCAACCTCAACATGACCTCCTGGAGCCCCTCAGGCCAGATAGCACAAATGTGCTAATGACCATCAACGTTACTCCAGTCAGTTACTGGGCAGTACAAAGCCGTTGGGTTTGTTTCCTTGCCACGATTTCTGGCTATTGGTACTCTTTCTATCCTGCTACATGACCATTGTCAATAGCTGAACCAAGCCATTATCATTCTCTCCAATTTTGTTCAGAGAAGAAGATCATCTATCCATCTCCTTCCAATTCAATATCACTGTCCATCTCTGACCCTAGTCTAGCTCATTTGCTGCTGAAACTCTCAATGGAGCATTTGATACCTTGGATTTGACTATTTCAAATACTCTAATTTCAGACCACAGATGAAGCACTCTCCATGAACCGGAGGTGTTTTAAATCTTGGCTGCCTGGATCCCAACTTGCAACAGATCCAGTTCACACACCACCCCTATGATTGTTGACCTAAGTTTTCTCTGATCTAGCAAAGACTTGGTTTTAAAATTGTCTTCCTTGTTTTCAAATCTGCCCATGTCTCATTCCTTTCATTTTTATCTGCCCTAGCACACAAATTTCCAAATGTTCTACATTCCCTTCTACTTGTGGACTCCGAATGTCCTTGACTAAACCAGTAGCCATCAGATGCTTGGATTTTGAATGGGATAACTTTCTCTGGAACCCTCCACATTTCCCATTCTTGCCTCCTTTTAAGACATTTCTTAAAACACATATCATTGATAATTTCCTAACATTACCTTATCTGGCACAGTGTCACATAAAGTAAAGCATTTCAAAGTATTTCACGGGTGCATTATCAGACAAATGTGGTTTCACCTTTGTTTGATAATGCACTGGGAGTACTTTGAAATGTTTAACTCTTTGGAAGGAATGGTATAAATAAAGGTAATGGTAGTTGGGGGGGGGGGGGGGGGAATGCCAGTGCTGACGTCTGATTAAGGAACCAATACTGAAGATACATGTGAACTTTTTTTTTGATCTTTAAGATATGGAAAGGATTTCGCATGAAAAGGAAACAGTTTATAAGGGACAAATTTTGCTCTGTCAACGTTTCACTGAGGCTCAAGATGGTGGTTTGAGGATTGAAAGTGCAAGTCTTGCATCAATTTTATCAAAGGCAAAAATATAGCAGTCATTAGACTTATGAAGAAACTTTTTTTTGTGCTTGGATGGAAATTGAGATACAACAATGTACACAAAGGTTGACATTGAGTGCAGTGAGGAGTGAGTTGAGGCGTGCAGTGTACAACCAATAGTAACGGTTTGATTGATGCACAAGAGTTCATTTTTGTGTGTAGAAGGAACCAAAAAGGGAAAAACAGAATGTTGGAAACCACAAGGTTACTGGGAAAAGTCTTAAGAGGGTAAACTTTTGCTAATGCACAGTAATTTCAGAGGAAAATGGGTGATCTTTGTTTTTGTTTTGGGAGAAGGTAGCTGATGCTTTCCACAAATCAATGATTGGAATGACCTTTGTGTGGCATTGGTGTTCTTTGCTTGTGCTTTTGGCTATTTGTGTTGGGAGCTATGAAATGTCTTCCATTCATTGTAGCTTATAATGCCATGAATATATCTTCTCGTGCTCTTCATTTGTTTCCATTTTTTAATAGATTATGTCAATCCACTCGCTTTTGCTTTTGCAACTGCCTCTGCGCCCCCCCACTGCCGAAACCTTCAGCCACACCTTTATGATGATCTCTGGGCTTCTTGTGCTGTTTCACTGGATCTGATCCAGTGCTGATTAACTCTGATTCTTATCACTTGATAACTTGTTTCCACGTCTCTTGATCCTAGTGCAATAAGTGCACTATCAAATAATAAATTTCCTAAACCTAATTCCCACTTCTACAGCTTTATATGCAGTGTGTTTTGAGTTTCTGGCTCTTTTACAGTTCCATTTTCTGAACTCTCCCTTGTTTGTGCCTCCCTCTTCACAATGTTAATGTACCTCCCTCCTTCAAAGGTTCTTGAAGAACCTTCTTAAATGCTTACTGTTGACCACCGTTAACACATCTCCAGTGTTCTGTATCCGCTTCTCGCATTGGGATGCCAAACATTGTTGTTGGTGATGCTGGACTTATTCCACTTGTTATGTTAATTTTCCTGTCCTGCAGCCTGAAGATCATTCTGATGTGGTACCTCGCGTTTGTTTTCTTTGCTGTGCTATATGCATTTCTTATTTTCCCAACCACAAGATGCAAGTTTCACTTTTTCTGTGAATGCGCTATTATTAACCAAGGCAAATCTCTTCAGTACCACACTTCTCCAGTTCAGCTCTTATTATGTGGTAACCAGGGATATTCACATTATGTACCCTGCTTGTTTCCTTTTCCTTCCATCTCCTTTCTCACCTCCCTTCCTTCCATTCCCTTCCTCGTTAAAGATGTTTGGCTTTTCATATTTCTTGCAGGCTTCATGTTGCCAGTCTGCTATGTCTTAAAATGCCTGCTTTCTTAGTCCTCGTGACTTTGTTGGTTCCTGTACGATTGGCTCAGATTATAAAACCCTCACCCAGTTTTCTAAATGAAAGGGGAATATAGGAGAAATGTTTTTAACCTGTATCTTTACCCATTTAGGTTTTGATGCCAACATATTTTTGGTTTGTTTTTCCCCAGTTTTCATTTTTGGAGAAATATAATGTACACAACAAAATAATGGCTTATTTTCCCAATTCACTGTGGGGATTTGTTAAAAGTGTAATATTGTGGTATCAAGTGTATATTATATTTACATCATTGTGCTACACTAGCTAAATGGTTCTGATTATTTTTTTCGAATGTTTTAATTTACCTGTAAGCTGCATACCAGCAAATATATAGAAGGAAAATGAAGATGATAATGTTTCAAATCGATGTAGATCCTTTTATTTGTATGTATCCAAATGCAAAGGGGAATTTTCTCAATTTAGATTTAGTTTAACTACACATGTGTCAGCATGTTACCCATATAAGTAAAATAAGGAAGACACAAAGTGCACAGTTTCACAGCAGTTCTGGCAGCATCTCTGGAGAACATATATAGGTGAAATTTCGGTTTGGGGCCTTTCTTTGGACTGATTGTGGAAGGGGGGCGAGGAAGACAAAGCTGGAAGAGAGGGGAGCAGGATGAAGTGTGGCAGGTAATAGGTGAACACAGGTGAGAGAAGGAATGAAAAAGGGTCTTGACCCAAAACGTCACTCATTCCTTTCCTCCAGAGATGCTGCCTGTCCCGCTGAGTTACTCCAGCATTTTGTGTCGACCTTCGATTTAAAGCAGCATCTGCAGTTCTTTCCCACAGAGGTGAGAGGGGGGTGGGTTTGATAGAAAGATGGTTGAACTAAGGCAGGAGATGAAAAAAACAAAAGGTCTAAGTCAAAAGAATTGTAGAATAGTGAATTGTGAAGCTAGAGAAAGGATTGTAGGTAGAGGGGGAGGGGAGAAATAGGTAAGAATCCAGGTGGGAACAGAGGTGGGGATGCGGATGAAAGATGAAGGGGAGCGGTTAGAGGTTACCCAAAATTGGAGAATTCAATGTTCTTGCCATTGGATTGTGAGCTACCCAAGTGCAATACAAGATGCTACTTATCCAGTTTACGTGGCCTCACTCTGCAAATGAAGGGGGCCCAGGACGGAAAGGAGTGTATGGGAATGTGAAGAGGAGTTAAAATGGTTAGCAACTAGAAGATCCAATCTGTCCAGGGCCTCCTCCATTGCCAGAGTGAAACCACACGCTAACTGGAGGAACAGCACTCATATTCTGCTCGGGTAGCTTACAACACAGTAGTATGAACATTAAATTCTTGGTTTTAGGTAACTAACAACCTCCCCCCCCCCCCTCCCTTTTTCCCCTTCCCACTTTCTTCCCCCCCCCCCCCCCCCCCCCCAAACATGTCATTCCTGAACTTACACCTATTTCTCCCTTGCCCCTTCACCTACATTCCTTCCTCTGGCTTCATAACACCTTCTGTTTTACATCACTGGCCTTTGTCCAACCATCTGCCTATCAAACCTCCCCGTGCTTGTGTTCACTGATTGCCTTCCACACTTTGCCCTTCCCCTCCTCTTGTCCAATTTCTTTCTACCCCATCCCCCCTCCATCCACAATCAGTCTGAAGATGGGTGCTGACCCGAAACATCACCTCTCTAGATGCTGTCTGGCCCGCTGCACTGTCATTTTTTGGAAGCCAACATCAGCAGATCCTTGTTTCTACTTCTGACAGATTGTAGTAGAGGGGAGAAAGCTGGAAGAGAGGTGGGTACGGGTGAGGGCCTGGCAATAGGTTGATACAGGCGAGGAAGATGGTTTTGTTTGGCAGATGGTTGGACAAAGGACAGAGATGAAAATGCAAAAAGTGTGAGATTAGAAGATAAGGATAAAAGGGGTGTGCAATGTGAAGCCAGAGGAAGGAATACAGGTGGAAGTGAACAAGGGAACAAAGAAAGGAAGAAATGGGTGCACATCCAAGTGGAGTACAGGGAAGAGAGGGAGAAAAGGGGGAGGGGTTTGTTTGAAGGTAATTTACCAAACTATTGCAGTGTTTTGTACTGTTGGGTTGTAAGCTACCCAAGTGGAATATGAGATGCTATTCCTCCAAGTTGGCCTCAATCTGGGAAAGGAAGAGGCCCAGGACAGAAATGATATTAATGGGAATGAGAAGGCAAATTAAAATGGTTTGCAATCAGATGATCCAACAGGCTTTGGTGAACTGAGTGCAAGAGTTCAACAAAACGGTCGCTGAGTCTACTCATGTTCTTGCCAATGTAAAGCAGGCCATATCGGGTGCACTGGACGGACATGATGAGATTAGAAGAGGTGCATGTGAAACTCTGTCTCACCTGGAACGACTGCTTGGTACCCTGGATGGATGTGAGGTTGCAGGTATAGGGACAGGTGGTGCATCTCCTGCAGTTCCAGGAGAGAGTACCTGGGGAGGGTGTGGTTTGGGTGGGGAGACATGACTGAAGCAAGATTTGTGGAGCCAGCAGTCTCTGCGGAAAGTAAAACGGGTGCAGATGGGGAGATGTGACCCCTGGTGGGATCACATTGAAGGTGGTCGAAATATCGGAGAAAACCAAGTAAATCAAGACTCAGTTTTACCATTAATGGTGATTTGTTTGGTGTATAATTATCTCATGCTGATTGATAAATGATCTCATTTCCATGACTATGACCAAGCTGGATCTTTTCATGCTTGGTGTCAATCAGCCTCAGACACTTGTTTTTATGATGTGTTTTAGGGATTTTCTTAATACTGGAGGGAATTATGAATTTGTGTTCCCCAGGTATATAAGTATTACAAATGATTAGGACCCTTGATGCTTTTAAGGGAGAGTTGGATAGAGCTCTAGGGGCTAGTGGAGTCGATTGATATGGGGAGAAGGCTGGCACGGGTTATTGATAGTGGACGATCGGCCATGATCACAATGAATGGCGGTGCTGGCTTGAAGGGCCGAATGGCCTCCTCCTGCACCTATTTTCTATGTTTCTATGTTTTTGGTATTTAAAAATGATCTGGATTTTGGTCTGTTAGTGGAACTGCGATATACAATGAAGTGTACAGTAAATACAGTAAACCCTCATTTTAATAGACCTCTTAATAACGGATTTCTGTTATTGCGGAGGGACATACCGGTGATTGCGAAGCCACCCCTGGATTGCACCCCTTCCCCGACTGCTTACAGCCCCGGCTGCTCACACCACCCTCAACTCGTGCCGGCTGCCTACGTCACCCCTGTTTTGCGGGGCCTCCCTGGCGGCCCACGCCATCCCCGGCTTTCACCGCGTCCAGACCAGACCTGCCGCCGCCGCTGGTTCATGTAGCTTCCTCAGCCCCTTTCAGGCCAGGCCGCACATGTCACCGCCACTGCTGACCCTTACCTGCACTCAGGCCACTTGCGCGCTGCGACCATTGACTGCAGATCCTTGCCTCTCCCACAGCTGCCAGCAGGCCGGGTCTGTCAACTCACTTGGATTCCAGGTCCCGTTATGGACCGCGTGTCTGAAGAAGGGTCTCGTACTGAAACATCACCTATTCATGTTCTCCGGAGATGCTGCCTGACCTGCTAAGTTACTTCTGCACTTTGTGTCCTTTTGTGCATTAACCAGCAACTGCAGTTGTTTGTTTCTACTACTTATACAATGATAATATCGTACTTGTTTATAGCAGACAATGTGCAATAGCGGACACCATTTTCTCCCCCAATCCCCATTTTTGCCAGCCAAATATTATTATATTTATTCTTAACATTCAAAGACACTATCCTGATTTCCTAATGTATTATTCTTTTTATTATTATTATTATTATTAAACCATGCGAATGACGACAGCACGTTTTGATGTGCATCCAGTCCTGGTGGATCTGCAGTCATGCATCCTGCGTCTCCTGGCGCCAGCTTGTGATCAAGCTTACACAGATTCCACTGTCTCCAGCTAAACCAGATATTTTTGCCGCCATAATATATTATTTCACCCTGAACTGAGCTTTGTACATTTCAGAACTAAGTTTATAGATAGACACCGGTTGGACAGGACTAAGTATGCCTATTTGTTCCACTTTATCGCTGGAACAAGAGAAGTGATCTTTCAGTCCTTTAGTTCAGGGATCTCCAAATTGTGGCCCGGGGGCCACCTCCAGCCCGCCACGAGATGTTATCCAGCCCGCAGCAAGCACTTAACACGTTCCGTGCGGTGGGCTATTTAGCGGGTTCTGTGGTAGCGCAGCTTTAGAGATGCAACGTGGAAATGGGTCCTAGGGCCCATCAAAGCGATGACCGTACGCACTAGCACTATCCCACATACACTCAGGACAAATTCAATTAACCTGCAAATGTGGGGGGGAAACCAGAGCACCCAGAGAAAATCCACGCAGGTACAAACTCGGTACAGATAGCACCCGTAGTCAGGATGGAATCCGGGTCTCTGGCACTGTGAGGCAACGACTCTACCGCTGCGCAACCATGCCACTGCTCCTGTGTTGCAAAGGCAAGTTGTATGGGGTGGTAGCGTGGGGTGGGGAGTGGAGCGAGGGGGTGAAGGGGGGGAGCTAGTGTAGCGGTCTCCCCATGTGAAGGTCACCCATGAACAGCACCCTCTCCGGGATCACATTCACCTGGACCATTTGACCAGGTTTTTTTTTTTTTCTCTCTCGCTCTCGCTCTCTCTCGCTCTCTCCTTCCTGAGTGTTACTCAATGTCTCAGCCTATGAAAGCAAGCATACCATATGGTATTGGCACTTTCAAGAAGTTATGGACTTGGACCTCAAGATCCCTTGTACATAAATGCTGTTAAGGGTCATGGGCATTAATTGTATCTGTCTCCCTCAAAGTGCAACACCACACACTTGCTCAGATTAAACTCTTATCTGTAAGTCAACAAATAAGTAGCTGATCCTGAAAAATGAAAGGAATGCCACATCATACGTACAGCACTTAAAACTTGTTCATGGATATTTTGTTTGAAACTTCAAAGCATTGCAAAGCAAAGTCATTCCCCACCCTGATTTACCCAATCTGTTACTAAAAGTCCTTTCCCGGTTTTTCTCATACCCTGACATTGGTCTTCCATTATCATAGTTATAGACATAGAACAGTACAGCAAAGAAACTGGCCATTCAGCCTAAAATATCCATGCCGAACATGAAGCCAAGTTAAACTAATCTCCTCTGTTTACACGCAATCCATATCCCTCTACCTCCATACTTCATGTGTCTATCTAAGAGCCTCTTAAATGCCACTATTGTATCTGCTTCCACAATCACCTCTGGAAGCATGTTCCAGCACCCACCACACTATGTGTAAAAAAAAAAAAAAAAGCTTGCCCCGCACATCTCCATTAAACTTTCCGTCTCTCATATAGCTATGCCATCTAGTGTTGGACATTCCCACTCTGGGAAAAGGTTCTGATTGTCTATCCTATCTATGCCTCCCATAATTTTATATACTTCTGCGAAGTCTACCCTCAACCTCGGGTAAAACAATCCAATATTATCCAACCTCTCCTTGTAGTTGAAACCCTCTAATCTGGGCATCATTCATGCAAACCTTCTCTGCTGACGGGTGTTCTTTTAGAGATGTATAAAATCACGAGGGTTGATAGATAGGGTGAATGCACAGTCTTTTACATAGAACCAGAGGGCATAGGTTTAAGGTATAGGGAAATATTTAATAGGAACTCGAGGGGCAACTTTTTCACACAGAAGGTGGTGGGTATATGGAATGCGCTGCTGGAGGAGGTGGTTGAGGCAGGTACTATTAACAACATTTAAAAGATATTTGGATAGGTACATAAATAGAAAAGGTTTAGCGGGATATAGGCCAAATGCAGCCAGGTTGGAATAGCGCTGATCGGGCATTTTGGTTGGCATCGCAAGTTTGGCTGGCGGACCTGTTTCCTTGCTGTATCACTCTCTTTATGCTTTTATCCTTGGTGAATACAGATGAAAAACAATACCTCGCACTATTCTTTGATACCCAATCATAAATTCCCTCCTTTATGCTTGAGTAATCTTACCTTCCCTTGATCACCCTCTTGTGTTTAATGTACATATAAAAAGTGGTGGGATTTAAAAAGTGGTTGAATTCTTACCTTGCTTTATATTCCTGAAAGACCCTGTCTGATTTCATTTTTCTAAGGGCTGCACAGTGGCGATGTGATAGAGTTGCTGCCTCACAGCACCAGAGAACCGGGTTCAATCCTAACCAAGGGTGCTCTTTGTGCGGAGTTTGTACTGTGATCCGTTTCCTCCCATATTCCAAAGATGTGCATATTTGCAGGTTAATTGTTTTCTGTAAACTGACTCCAGTTTACAGAAAACCTCTATTAGCATCGCATCAAATCATCTTAATATTCTATCATAGAAGCATCTTATTCACAGGCCCCAGAGCAAGCTCATCCATTCATATCCTTAATCAATCTTGGCATTTGTAATAGTACCGGTTTCCATATAATATTAAAGGCATTAGTCCTCAACTGGAGTTTAGCAGTTATACTTTCCATCAAGTATACATTTTTCAATCTTTCCCTCTACTGTTGAACATTTGGTGGCATTTCCTTTCTCCATAGCACTGTTATAATCTTTTTAGCAATCAACAGCATCAACCCAAGCAAATATTTCAGATTTTGAATATCTGTCGCTGCTGGAGTATCTCCTAATATAAAACAAGCTGGTTCCAGAAGTAGATCCACTCCCAGAATTAATTTAATCTCTACCTGGATGTCTCTCCAGTATTGGTGCAATTTGAGACAATCCCAAAAAATATTTGTGTGATCACCTATCTTCCCACATTGTCTCCAGCATAAATTTGAGGTGTTACTGTATCTTGCCACCACTAGAGGGGTCCTAAATACTCTAATTTTAATTTTCCAATCGAACTCCCACCAAGAGGGGCTGCTTGTCAGCTTATGGCCCAAGAGACATGTCCTTTCCCATATTCCATTTGTAATAATAATGTTAATTTCCAATTCCCATTTCTGTTTTGATATAAATGGGATATCAAATTATTTTGTAACACTTCCTCTATAGTCATCAATAAAATATTTTCCAAATTTGAAGGTAGTCTACATATCTGCTCCCAATCTACATGTGTCTGTAAGTAGTGCCGTATTTGGATGAACCTAAAGAAATCTGACCCTGACAGTCCAAATTCATTCTGCAAATGCTCAGAACATTTCAAGACTGCCCCACAAAAAAAGCTGGTCCACAGTAATAAGCCCTTTATCTGCCCAGTTTCTAAATCCCGTATCAATTTTGCTGGGCATAAAATTGGGACTAGCAGCTATCTTCATTGCTCTAGATATCGAATTAAAAAGATTTAATTGTTTTCTGATAGCTAACCACATTTTCATCGTGAATTTAATCCAATCGTTATCTACTTTTAATTTCTTCCAATTTACTTGAGTTAGAAATGGGAGCCCCGCCAGGGCAATACTAGGACATGCATTTTGTTCTATTTTCACCCATCCCGTTTCCTCATTGTTCGTTAACCATGCTATCAAGGTTCTTAGCTGCGCTGCCCAATAATCATATTTAAAGTTGGACATATTTAGGCCCCCTTTTTGTTTTGATAACGACAGTGTCTTAAGTCTAACTCTGGGTCTCTTATTTTGCCACACAAATCTTGTTAACTCTTTGTCTAACGCCTTAAATGCCGCACCAGGGACCCCTACTGGTAAAGATTGAAATAAGAAAAGCAGGGGCAAATGTTAATTCGAACAACCTCCACTCTACCAATTAGAGATAAAGGGTGGATATCCCATCTGTGCATCCCATCTGTCATCTGTCCCATCTCTGCCTTAATCTTCTTGAGTATTTACCATACTTGGCTTCATACAATGCGGTCATAGAGGAAGTGATAACAATACCTAAATATCTAAAACCCTCCCGAGACCAATGGAACCTGACCTGATCATTTAATTGCGAGGGCCACAGACCTGACGGCATCATTGCTTCTGATTTTGAGTCATTTATTTTATATCCCAATATTTCTCCATATTCCTGTAAGACTTGCATTAGGCGAGGCGCTGAGGAAATAGGATTACTCGCATAGACCAGGACATCATCTGCAAATAGTGACATTTTTTGCCCCCCCCGATCATCTTTAATGCCCTCAATATAGTCATGTTCCCTAATAGTTTCTGCGAGAGGTTCTAAACATAGGTAAAAAAACAGGAGACTCAAACTGTCTCCCTGTCTAACTCCCCTCTTTAATTCAAAAAACTCCGAGCAACATCCATTTACCCTCACTCTTGACTTTGGATTTAAATATAATGTTTTCACCCAATTAATACATTTTGTGGGGAACCCCATTTTATCTAGTGTATATTCAAGATAGACCCAATCTACTCTGTCGAAAACCTTTTGAGCATCTAAACTTAATAACATTGAAGTCTGATGCTTCCTTTTTGAAAATGTCATGATATTGTTATTATTATTATTGGCTGTCTGCCCAGTATGAACCCTGTTTGATCAGGATGTATCAATTGTTTTATAATTTTTTGGGTTATCTTGGTTAATATAGCAGTGAGTATCTTTAAGTCATTGCATAAGAGTCCTATCGGTCTGTAGCCTTCACATCCTGTGGGATCCTTCCCTTCCTTATAAATAACAGAGATTATAGCCTCGGCCCATGATCTCGGTGGGTTACCTTTAGCCAAGGCATAATTATAGACTCTAGCCAGAATCGGAGAAAGCTCATTCTCAAAACATTTATAAAACTCTCCTTCCTTACTCTACTCGATATTTCAATCATTTTGCCCCTTATTACTGTTTTTGCACCGTCCCAAAGAGTGGATAATGTTACTTCACTATTGTCATTGTGGTCAAAATACTCTTTAATACAATTCCTAATTTCCTGTATCACTACGTTATCTGTCAATAAAGAAATGTTTGTTCTCCAGTATTTAAAACTCTTTTGAGTTCCTAACTCCAAGGAAAGGATTATGGGCGCATGGTCACTGACTGTTATTGAACCAATTTTACAATCTACCACTTTATATGTATATTGTTTGAGAACACAAAGCATGTCTATACGCGAGTAACTCCCGTGCACGTTCGAAAATAAACTATAATCCCTCTAAACTATAATAAACTTGGATTTTTATATCTCCATGAGTCTACTAATCCTAACTCCCCTAGCACATTATTTAGTTTTTTTTTTTGTTTGGTTGTACTCATCTGGTAGTCTATCCAACCTCCCATCAAGGACCACATTGAAATCACCACCTAGTATTATCATACCTTTGGCATTTTCTGCAATTATATTTGCAATGTTTCTAAAGCAAGAGTAATCATCTTCCGTTGGTGCATAAATATTTATAATCGATACTACCATCCCACTTATTGTACCAATTACCATTACATATCTCCCCAATGTATCTTGGAGTACTTTTTCCACAGAGAAAACTACATTTCTATTGAAAAGGATAGCCACTCCTCTCCTTTTCCCATAGGAGGCACTAAATACCTCACCAACCCACTCTCTTCTAAGCTTTTTATGTTCAGTTTCCACCAGATGTGTTTCCTGAATCAATGCAACTCCACATCCTAAATTGTTGAGTTGGCTCAGAATTGTTCTCTTTATGGGGTGATTTAAACCGTGGACGTTATAACTTACTATCTTTAAATTAGTCATTATCCCACGTTGTGTAATCTACTAGTTGCTTTCTATACCATTGCTCTTGTTTCTTGCTCTGGTTAGCCTGTGAATATCCGCTGTGCTCAAAATATAATTTACTAGGGTGAGATGTAACAATGAAAGACATTTGCCCAACTAACAAATCGATAAACAATAAACAAATTATTAAATCAATACACAATAAACGTTTACACATCAGACAAAAAATAAATATAGAAAAAAGGGACTTCCTACCTAACAAACCCATCTGGACAACCTGAACTAACTGGTGTACCAGCTCCTCGTAAAAAGGCGAAGATGTGACTAGGTCTCTCACGGGTAGCCCACTTATGTGTGGTTGCAACTACAGTAAGGTTGCTCTAAATTCCACTTTGGGACTTTTGAATTACAATTATAAACAAAAATAAATGGCAGGTATCTTTCCCCCCCCCCCCCCCCCCCCCCCCCGAGAGAGCCCCCCTCAATCCTTCTCTTTGACAGTACATTTAAATCAATTAGAAAATATAATACATTAGAAAACCAGCTGTATATGTGCTGTAAAACGTGGCATAATTACCCTTCGTCAAGACAACAAAACAAAACCAGAGAGTATATGTACAAACTATTTACATATTATTTGTCTCATCTTATACTTTTATCTGATCGTGTGGATGTTAATCGTCCACTTCATTAACTCAATGGTCTCTTTCAGACTTTTTACCATTTGCACATATGACCCACGTTTCTGTGGTTATTTCAAACCTGTCTATAGTCCATCTCCTGTGATAACCCGTATGATACGAAGATCTTCCTCTGACAGATTTGCCAATCCTCTCTGGCCGCTTGCTTGAGCTTTATTCGTCCCCCCTGACCATTGGTCTCACAGCAGTTCTATATTCAACACATCTCTGGACTCCAATCTGATGTAAATCCCCATCTTCTCCAGTGTAGGTATTGCCTCAGTCAATGTCCTGAAGGATTTAACTCCAGAATCTAGGAAGATCTTGAGTTGTGCCGGGAATGGAGACTTGGCTTTAATATTTTTCTCCCGCAGTTGCTTAATCACTTGTCGTACCTCCTTACGCTTTCTCTGGACTTCTGGCAAGTAGTCTAGATCAAAATACACTCTGTACCCATCATATATTATCTTTCGCTGCTTCCAAGCCTGTTGCAACACGAGATCTTTTGTATAATAGTCTAAAAATCTGACTATTATAGATCTTGGTGCGGCTAGCTCTGCACTCGGTATAGCTACGAGGGACCTATGTGCTCTCTCTATATTAATAGTTAAATCTTCCGGGAGTTCTAGGGAATTCCTGAACAATTCATTTACAAACTTGAACCTGTCCTTTTTTTCCTTTCCCTCTGTGACTCCATATATCCACACATTTTTACGCCTCGCTTGATTTTCCAGTTCCAGACATTTCTCTGTTAACTTAGCTTCTCTCTGTAACAGGTAGTTAATCACTCTCACGCGTCTCATTTCCTTATCTTCTGTTGAACTTACTCTGACCTCCATTCCCTTCAATTTTCCTTCCAGCTTTTCCATTCGAGCTGTTAAATCCTTAAATTTATCCTCCACTCTCGTTAATCTCTGTTTGGTATCTTCTGAGGCTTCTTTGTGTTCTTCTCTCAACTTTCTCAACTCGGAGAGAATTAACAGGCTTTCCTTATCGGACTGGGCGTCATCTTGCGGAGAGTCTGTCAGTTTCTGACCTTCATTCTTTCGTTTTCCTCCGCGCACGGACGCCTTATGTCGACCCATCATGTTCAGACAGCCGTTAGCACTCCTTTCTCCTCGTAAATCACAATATTTTTATTTCTTATGGCTGGTTTGAAGGGGGCCTCCCGGAGAGCAGGTCAATGACTCGGCCTTCACTGTCATGGCGTCACCATAGCTTTTTTCTTTTTGACCATATTTACCACCTCCGGACATCTAAAGTTCCATTACTTTGCCCCCTTATCCTTCCTTCTTCCACGTCAATTCTGTACTCTGATCAATTGGCCTTTAAATAACTCTCACATTTCTGATGTGGACTTACTAATGACAACTGCTCCCAGATTACTCTCCCTAGCTTGTCTAATAATGTTGTAATCTGCCGCCTTCTAATTTAGTACCTTCCTCCAAGATCCAGACACATCTTTCTTTACAACTATCTTAAAACTTATGGAGTTGTGATCACTGTTTCCAAAATGTTCTTCCACTGATGATTCCCGCTCATTTTTTCTAACTCCCGCTCTCGAACAGAGCAACTCTGAAACAAACAAGATAATGGGCTCTGGGACTACACTGGGCCACACTTTTATCCTATGATAAAATAAATTCTGACCTATTAAATAAAATGCAAACTCATTGTAAATTTGTATTCTTATTTCATATATGGAATCTTTCAATGTAAACAAAGTGTATTGTCGCTGGTAGAGTACAACTCGGTGATCTGTGTGTTTGTTGTAAATTAACAAATTCAACTGATGGTATAAGTGATATACGGAGTACATCAGGGAAAAATTCTGGTATTTAAAGAAGATTTATGTTCCATAGCAGATGAGCTCAGTTTGCCCCACTTTGAACATCTGAAGGAAAGGCTTGCCCTTGTTGAATACTTTTCATAACCCTTTTCGTTGCAAAGAGATAATAAATGTTTTCAATGAAGACGTTTTGGAATGTAACCGAGTTGGGAGATGTAGCAGGTAATGGGTAATTATTGATTAACAAACTCCCACAAACAGCAAAAGTGATAATGACTAGATAATTTCTTTTTTGATGGGTTATTGGAAGGATCGGCTAGAATACGTGGCCTAACATTGCAACTTCTTGGAATAGCGTCTTGAGATCTTTTCTACCATTTTAAAGAAGGATGGGGTAATGGGTTGACATATTATTGGAAGGATGTCATTTCCAAAAATGCAGCGCAAGAATTGGTACACATTTCTCTGGAGTTTTAACCGTTTTTGCTTATTCACAATCTATCGATCACTTTCTTTTTTGTTGCCTCTTGTTGTTTTCCTGGGTATTGTCGAAGGTCCACTGATCTTTAGCTGCTTTATCTGGATCTGGACTTGACCCAGACTTCGACTGAAAATTGCCAAGCAATATGTGCCAAGCAATGACCATCTCTAACAAGAGGAAGTTTAACTATATTGCCTTGAGACTGAATGAAATTAATGTTGTCAAGTGCTCTTTCAGAATCCTTGGAGGGTAGGAAATGATCAAAGAGTTGTGGCGGGACATGAGATACATCATTGACAAAAAGCTTGAGAGAACTAGTCATAGAAATGCTGTAGCCATAGGAGCAAGCATGCAAAAATGAATCATCCCCTGTCTCTCTACCCCTATCGACAACATGACTGAAATACTCATGGCTTTCCTGTACAGATCCAGAACCATTCGAGGAGCTTAGTATCATCCAGGACAACACAAGCAAGTTCATTGACACCCCATTCTCCAGTCTTAGTGCAACACTGTTGCAGCATGAACAAACCCTAAAATGCACATAAATGACCCATGGTTTATATGATAAAATCCACCAAAGCCCTAGCTTCTAGCAAAAAGAACTGCAAATGTAAAGAAACACCAGCTAAATTTCCATTCATGTTGCACACCATCGTGATTTCAAAGTAAACTGCTATTTCTTAATTGTCATTGGATTAAATTCTTGGAACTTCCCCATGGCGTGGTGAAGGACAATCACCACATAGACTGCATCAGGTTAGGAAGGGATTCATTGGCACTTCTTCAAGGGACTACGTGCTGCCACATAAAATAAGCGTGCCAATGATGTCCACCTTCCAAGGACATTATGTAAACCATGTTGTCTCTCCGTATTTGTAGCACTGGTCACATCTGTTTTGCCAGCGATTTCTGGAATGGCTTCAAATGACACTCTATGTCCTATGATAATCTGCGTTTCTTGTTGATACAAAGCACAAGGTGACAGGGTTTCTGGGAATTCCATATCTAAAGTTGTTGAGTCTGTTGATGTTTGGATGAAGCGAATATTTACTTTTTACGTTGCTAATTTTATTTTGAGGTTGAAGTTTGAAGGTATAAGTTGTGTTTGTTGTTTGTGAAACTTGTGTTTGATATTTGTGCGGTGGTCTGGTACCGTGTTGAGTGTGTATTGATATCACAGAACAGCCATATTGCCCAGTTTGCCTATTGCCTTTCTTGGATAAAATGCCAATCAATCTTTGCCTGCTTGCACCTGACAACATATTTGCTTGATAATAAAACACATTGCATGCTGAGCTCCAAATGAAATTGTTTATAAAAAATTGTCCTAATATGCCTATTTTAATTGAGGAAAGTTACTTTCTTAATCTGAGAAAAGTATGTTTTATTTCTATGCTTTGCTGAATAAGCAGGAACTCTGACCTGTATTTAACAAAAATACTCTGTTGAACATCTAAGCTTTTCTTAAATGTTTAAATGTTTGCAGTCATTAAGAGACTCGAGAGGAAGCAGCAGTTTTAAACAATAATATTGTAGTCAGCATCTCAACAAGTCTAAGCTGAATAGACTGCCTGACAATATTAAAGAGAGAAACAAGAAACTGCCAATGTTGGTTTACAAAAAAATACGCAAGTGCTGGAGTAAATGAGCGGTGACAATTTTAAAACTGAAACATTGGAGTAAATGATATAAGGATTTGATGCGTCAAGACAGGGGCCCAAAGTATTGGCTGACCTCATATTTGTAGAGACCAGACAGGGAGAGGTTTGCAAGGATGCGGGTTTCACCGGAAGAAGAGACAGACAGATCCAGAAGATTTCAGAAGGTGATGGAGTGTATATGTGGATGGAAGCTCATTTGCAGATTGCAAAAAGGCTGGTTCAGTCTTCAGTTTCCAGAGGAGCGATGGAGTGGAAGGTAAAGGTTGTTTATGATGAGATGTAAAAACAGCTACATTGGTTTATGCTATAATGAATTTGATGAAACATTTGCTCATCTGTTTGTGGATGTTAATTACCTAACGTGACAATTTAGAGATATTGGAGAGATTGAGAACATTGATGTTAAGATGGAGCTGGATATGAGTTATAGTGTCATAAAACATTGAAACAGGTCCTCCGGCCCAACCTTGCCCATGCTGACCAAGATGCCTCATCGATGTTAGTCCCACCTGCCCATGTTTGGCTCATATCCCTCTAAAGCTTTCCTATCCATGTACCTGTTCAAATGTATTTAAAATGCTAAAGTACCTGCCTCAACTATCACCTCTCGCAGTGTTCCATATACCCACCTGTGAGAAGCTGGCTCTCAAGCTCCTATGAAATCTTTCCACTCCTGCCTTAAACCCATGTCCTCAGTTACTGGATTAGCGTACTCTGGGGAAGAAGACTCTGAGCAATCTCTCCATCTACTCCCTCATGATTTTATATACACTTCAGCCTCATGTAAGAGCACAGAAACTGGCCCTTTAGCCCAACTAGTCCATGCCAACTAAAATGCCCCATCTACGCTCATTCTACCTGCTGCGTTTGGCCCATATCCCTCTAAACTTTTCCTATCCATGCACCTGTTCAAATGCCTTTTAAATGTTTTAGTACCTGCCTCAACTACCTTCTCTGGCAGCGTATTCCATATACCCACCACCCTCTGTGTGAGAAGCTGCCGCTTAGGTTCGTTTTAAATATTTCCACTCTTGCCTTAAACCTATATCTTTTGATTTTACAGTGCCCTCCATAATGTTTGGGACAAAGTCCCATCATTTATTTATTTGCCTCTGCACTCCACAATTTGAGATTTGTAATAGAAAAAAAAAATCACGTGATTAAAGTACACATTGTCAGATTTTATTAAAGAGTATTTTTATACATTTTGGTTTCACCCTGTAGACCTGTAGAAATTACAGCTGTGTTTATACATAGCCCCCCCCCCCATTTCAGGGCACCATAATTTTTGGGACACATGGCTTCACAGGCGTTTGTAATTGCTCAGGTGGGTTTAATTGCCTCCTTCATGCAGGTACAAGAGAGCTCTCAGCACCTAGTCTTTCCATCAGTCTTTCCATCACATTTGGAAACTTTTAATGCTGTTTATCAACATGCTGTTTATCATCAAATAAGCCATTATGAGACTGAGAAACAAGAATAAAACTGTTAGAGACATCAGCCAAACCTTAGGCTTACCAAAATCAACTGTTTGGAACATCATTAAGAAGAAAGAAGGCACTGGTGAGCTTACTAATCGCAAAGGGACTGGCAGACCAAGGAAGATCTCCACAGCTGATGACAGAAGGATTCTCTCTATAATAAAGATACGTCCCTGAAACACCTGTCCGGCAGATCAGAAATACTCTTCTGGAGTCAGGTGTGGATTTGTCAATGATCACTGTCCGCAGAAGATTTCATGAACAGAAATACAGAGGCTACACTGCAAGATGCAAACCACTGGTTAGCCGCATAAATAGGATGGCCGGGTTACCGCTTGCCAAGAAGTACTTAAAAGAGCAACCACAGTTCTGGATAAAGAGTGATGGCAAGAGCAAAGTATGGAGGGGAGAAGGAAACAAGATCCAAAGCATATCACCTCATCTGTGAAATGCGGTGGTGGGGGTGTTATGGCCTGGCCACGTATGGCTGCTGAAGGTACTGGCTCAGTTATCTTCATTGATGTTAATAGCATAATGAGTTCTGAAGTGTATAGACACATCCTACCTGCTCAAGTTCAAACAAATGCCTCAAAACTCATTGGCCAGCGGTTCATTCTACAACAAGACAATGATCCCACACAAACTCCTAAAGCAACAAAAATGCTTTTCAAAGCTAAAAAATGGTCAATTCTTGAGTGGCCAAGTCAATCGCCCGATCTGAACCCAATTGAGCATGCCTTTTATATGCTGAAGAAAAAACTGAAGGGGACTAGCCCCCAAAACAAGCATAAGCTAAAGATGGCTGCAATACAGGCCTGGCAGAGCATCACCAGAGAAGACACCCAGCAACTGGTGTTGTCCATGAATCGCAGACTTCAAGCAGTCATTGCATGCAAAAGATATGCAACAGAATACTACAAATACAAGTTGCCTTTATTGTCATTCAAACAAACAGAGGTTTGAACAATTTCTTTTTTCATAATATAACATAACTACTTTCATTTACATGACATTGCTGTGTCCCAAATATTGTGGTGCCCTGAAATGAGTGGGGGGGAGGGACTATGTATAAACACTGCTGTAATTTCTACATGGTGAAACCAAAATGTATAAAAATGGCCTTTATTAAAATCTGACAATGTGAACTTTAACCACATGTGATATTTTCTATTAAAAATCTCAAATTGTGGAATACAGAAGCAAATAACTAAATGAGGGGTCTTTGTCCTAAACATTATGGAGAGCCATAATGATTCAATATGATCATGGCTGATCATCCAACTCAGTATCCTGTACCTGCCTTCTCTCCATACCCCCTGACCCCTTTAGCCACAAGGGCCACATCTAACTCCCTTTTAAATATAGCCAATGAACTGGCCTCAACTACCTTCTGTGGCAGAGAATTCCACAGATTCACCACTCTCTGTGTGAAAAATGATTTTCTCATCTCAGTCCTAAAAGATTTCCCCCTAATCCTTAACTGTGACCCGTTATTCTGGATTTCCCCAACATCGGGAACAATCCTCCTGCATCTAGCCTGTCCAACCCCTTAAGAATTTTGTAAGTCTCTATAAGATCCCCCCTCAATCTTCTAAATTCCAGCGAGTACAAGCCGAGTCTATCCAGTCTTTCTTCATATGGAAGTCCTGCCGTCCCAGGAATCAGTCTGGTGAACCTTGTCTGTACTCCCTCTATGGGAAGAATGTCTTTCCTCAGATTAGGAGACCAAAACTGTACGCAATACTCCCAGGTGTGGCCTCACCAAGACCCTGTACAACTGCAGTAGAACCTCCCTGTTCTTGTACTCAAATCCTTTTGCTATGAATGCCAACATACCATTCGCTTTCTTCACTGCCTGCTGCACCTGCGTGCCTACTTTCAATGACTGGTGTACCATGACACCCAGGTCTCGTTGCATCTCCCCTTTTCCTAATTGGCCACCATTCAGATAATAGTCCACTTTCCTGTTTTTGCCACCAAAGTGGATAACCTCACATTTATCCACATTATACTGCATCTGCCATGCATTTGCCCACTCACCCAACCTATCCAAGTCATCTTGATGCGTCCTAGCGAAAGTCACCTTGTGCCTTCTAGCATCCTCCTCTCAGCTAACACTGCCCCCCAGCTTCATGTCACCCGCAAACTTGGAGATGTTGCATTCAATTCCCTCATCCAGATCATTAATATATATTGTAAATACCTGGGGTCCCAGCACTGATCCTTGCGGTACCCCACTAGTCATTGCCTGCCATTCTGAAAATGACCTGTTTACTCCTACTCTTTGCTTCCTGTCTACCAGCCAGTTCTCTATCCACATCAATACTGAACCCCCCAATACCATGTGCTTTATGTTTGTATTCTAATCTCTTATGTGGGACCTTGTCGAAAGCCTTCTGAAAGTCCAGATATAACACATCCACAGGTTTTCTCTTATCCACTCTACTAGTTACATCCTCTAAAAAATCTATAAGATTCATCAGACATGATTTACCTTTCATAAATCCATGCTGACTTTGTCCAATGATTTCACCACTTTCCAAATGTGCTACTATCCCATCTTTAATAACTGACTAGCATTTTCCCCTCTACCGATGTTAGACTAACTGGTCTGTAATTCCCCGTTTTCTCTCTCCCTCCCTTTTTAAAAAGTGGGGTTACATTAGCTACCCTCCAATCCTCAGGAACTACTCCAGAATCTAAAGATTTTTGAAAAATTATCACTAATGCATCCACTATTTCTGGGGCTACTTCCTTAAGTACTCTGGTATGCAGCCTATCTGGCCCTGGGGATTTATCAGCCTTTAATCCATTCAATTTACCCAACACCACTTCCCGGCTAACCTGGATTTCACTCAGTTCCTCCATCTCATTTGACCCCCGGTCCCCTGCTATTTCCGGCAGATTATTTATATCTTCCTCAGTGAAGACAGAACCAAAGTAGTTATTCAATTGGTCTGCCATGTCCTTGTTCCCCATGATCAATTCACCAGTTTCTGACTGCAAGGGACCTACATTTGTTTTAACTAACCTTTTTCTCTTCACATATCTATAAAAACTTTTGCAGTCTGTTTTTATGTTCCCTGCCAGTTTTCTTTCATAATCTATTTTCCCTTTCCTAATTAAGAACTTTGTCCTCCTCTGCTGGACTCTGAATTTCTCCCAGTCCTCTGGTAGGCTGCTTTTTCTGGCTAATTTGTACGCATTATCCTTTGCTTTGATACTATCCCTGATTTTCCTTGTTATCCACGGATGCACTACCTTCGCTGATTTATTCTTTTGCCAAACTGGGATGAACAATTGTTGTAGTTCATCCATGCAGTCTTTAAATGCCCTCCATTGCATATCCACTGTCAACCCTTTAAGAATCACTTGCCAGTCTATCTTGGCCAATTCACATCTCATACCCTCAAAGTTACCTTTCTTTAAGTTCAGAACCCTTGTTTCTGAATTAACAATATCACTCTCCATCCTAATGAAGAACTCAACCATATTATGGTCACTCTTGCCCATCTAAGGAAGCAGAGGCGTTTATAAGATTTCTTGATGAGTGCATCAATATGATGGATCCAGGACAGATCCTCCGAGATGTGCGCTCCCTGGGACGTGAAGTTGTTGAATCTCTCACCACCGGTCCAATGATGAAGACATGTTCTTGGATCCTAAGTCAACAGCTGCGTGATCTTATTGATGTTGAGAGCAAGATTATTGTTCTGGCACTATTCAATCAGAAGATCGATCTCTCCCCTTTATATTTTCACATCATTACATGTAATGCTTCTAAGAATGGTGGTGGTGTTTGCAAATTTAAAGATGGAATTGGAACTGTGTCCGGCTACACAGTCAAGGGCATAGAGTGAATAGAACAAGGGACTGAGTCCAAAGCTTTGAGATGCTGATGGTTGTCGAGGAGGAAGTGCTATTGCCAATTCGTACCAATTAGGTTATGTGATGAGGAAGTCGAGGATCCAGATGAAAAGGCATGTGTAGATATGAGCCATAACCAACCTCAAAACATTTCATCAGCACGGATGTTAGTGCCGCTGGCTGGTAGACATTAGGCACATCACCTTACTCTTCTTGAGCACCGGTATTATTGATGCCTATCTAAAACAGGTGGGTAACTCAGATCTTAATAATGAGAGGTTGAAGACATTGCAATAACTCCATCCGGTTGGTCTATGCAGGTTTTGAGAAAGCTACCAGGTATACCATTAGGTCCAGACGCTTTCTGAGGATTCACCCTCATGAAGGATCTTCTGACGTCTGCCTTGATGACTGAGATTACGATACCATTGGGAGATATGGAGGCCACAGAAAGCACATCACTATTCACTGTATTGAAGTGTGCGTAGAACACATTGAACTTGTCGAGGAATGATGCCTCTCAGTCACTTGAGCTGCCAGTTGGTTTTGCATTGCAGGAAGTGATGTTGTGCGAGCCCAGCCACAGCTGCCAATGTCCGTCTTATCCTTGCATTTAGAGCAAAAGTCTCTTTTAGCCTTTTTGATGGCCTTATTCAGGTCGTACCTGGACCTTGTATGACCTCGTATGTCGTCAGACTTGAATGTCCGAGATCTGGTCCTCAGACGATTGTGAACCTCCTGGTTCATCCAAGGCTTTTGGATGGTGGAACATCTGGATGGTTTTGATGCTCCACACATTTCCTTATGAAGTCGGTAACAACCATGGTGTATTCTTTCAGGTCCCTTGCCATGTACTTGAACATTGGCAGTTTATCAACTTCAAGCAATCGTTGCTCATCCTCCCCCGTGCAATCCTCACTGCAGTGGCTATGCTCTTTAGATGCTGCCTGTACACAGGAAGAAGGAGCACTGCCAAGAGGTTGGAATTCGTCAGCGAGGGCAAAGGATGGAGATTTAGGCATTTTTAGTTTAGAATTTTTTTAAGTTTTTAGAGAGCATGGAAACTGGACCTTCGCCCCACTGGATCAACCCGAACCTTTCACAGTAGTTCGATGTTATCCCACTTTTTCATCCACTTCCTACACAATAGGGACAATTTGCAGAGGCCATTTAATCTACAAACCGGCAGTGGGATGTGGAAAGAAACTGGAGCACCTGGATGAAACCCACGCGGTTACAGGGAGAATATGGAAACTCCGCACAGGCAGCACCCAAGGTTAGGATCGAACCCGGGTTTCTGGAGTTGTCACTGCACAATTGCACTGTTTTCATCCCATGTGCCGCAGACATGTTTGTTAGTAGGTTAATTGATTACTGTAAATCACCCTTAGTGGAAGTGAGACTAGGGTGCATGAAAATTGGGGTGGGGGAGAGAGGGGGATGCAAGAGGAAGTATGGGATTAATTTAGTACATGGAAACATAGGAAATAGGTGCAGGAGTAGGCCATTCGGCCCTTTGAGCCTGCACCGCCATTCAATATGATCATGGCTGATCATCCAACTCAGTATCCTGTACCTGCCTTCTCTCCATACCCCCTGATCCCTTTAGCCACAAGGGCCACATCTAACTCCCTCTTAAATATAGCCAATGAACTGGCCTCAACTACCTTCTGTGGCAGAGAATTCCACAGATTCACCACTCTCTGTGTGAAAAATGATTTTCTCATCTCGGTCCTAAAAGACTTCCCCCTTATCCTTAAACTGTGACCCCTTGTTCTGGACTTACCCAACATCAGGAACAATCTTCCTGCATCTAGCCTGTCCAACCCCTTAAGAATTTTGTAAGTTTCTATAAGATCCCCCCTCAATCTTCTAAATTCTATCGAGTACAAGCCGAGTCTATCCAGTCTTTCTTCATATTAAAGTCCTGCCATCCCAGGAATCAGTCTGGTGAACCTTCTCTGTACTCCCTCAATGGGAAGAATGTATTTCCTCAGATTAGGAGACCAAAACTGAACGCAATACTTCAGGTGTGGTCTCACCAAGACGCTGTACAACCGCAGTAGAGCATCCCTGCTCTTATACTCAAATCCTTTTGCGATGAATGCTAACATACCATTTGCTTTCTTCACTGCCTGTTGCACCTGCATGCCTACTTTCAATGACTGGTGTACCATGACACCCAGATCTCGTTGCATCTCCCCTTTTCCTAATCAGCCACCAGTGCAGAAGGATGCTTGATGGTTGGTGCTAATGTAGTGGGCTGTAGGACCTGTTTTTTTGATGTAAGGCTCAATGTATTGAGCCTGCTATGTATTCAAGTCAATTTTGTCAACAAGAACACTGACATCCATTTGGCAATTAATAAATTGTCATTAGATTTAAAGAGAGAATCTGAGAGGAGTTGATGGGAATGTGAGGAAAATAAAAATGGACCCGTGTATGCTTAGTGTAAATGTGTACTTGATGGTCAGCATGAACTTAGGGGGCCAAGAATTAGAGATCTATCTTATTCTGCTTCTTCCTTATATTTCTTATACAGATATTTCTTATTATATAAGAGATAAGAGAAAAGTATGCTGCTTAACTGTTGCGAAATTGGGATCTAATGGCCTATTACCTGACATGCTCAGGAAAGTTCCAGGATTTTTCTGCAGCAAGGTTTCAACGGATGGTACACAAAGTTATGACAAAGCCTAAATACTGTAGATCATGGCATTTCAAATACGCATCCAAGTACTGTTTAATTGTAATGAGGGGTTCTGTCTCTGCCACTCTTTCAGACAGTGGGTTCCAAAATTCTCATAATTCTTCTACCAAATATTTTGAATACATGATCATTGGTGTTTTATTCCATTGCTAAGAAAAAAATATCCTATTTACTCTTCCTGGGCTCCTCAGAAGTTTTATGTATATTAATTAGGTTCCAAAGGAAAAAAATCCAGTTTTATCCCAACATTCCTCATAGCTACAATACTTTAATGCCTGCTGTAGTGCAACCAAATCTTTCTGTAATGTGGTGGCCTAAACTAGATGTAGTTCTCAAGCTGTGGTGTATATTAACAAATTATATTTAATCCTACTAAATCATTGGCCCGAGATTCATACCACTGGGTTGTAAGCTGCCCAAGTGAAATATGAGGGGCTGTTCCTCTAATATACACGTGGCTTCACTCTGACAGTGGACGAGGCCCAGGACAGAGCCCACACTGAGAACAACTGATACAGTATTTAACAAAACCTCATTCAACCTCGTCTACTGTATCCATTGTTCCTGGTGTGGGCTCCTATGTATCACACATGACGTTAAAGTGTGTTTGGTAGGGGACTGAGAACACATCCTTGCGGGGCACTGGTGTTGAGAGTTATTGTAGAGGAAGTGTTCTCAATTATTGAGTTTGATGATGAGTTTGCATGGGAATATGATGTTGAAGGCAGTAATAACTGATAAATATGAGTCTAACGTAGAATTCCTTGTTGGCTAGGTGTTCCAGAGATGGGTTTAGGGCTATGGAGATGGCATTTGCTGTGGACCTGTTTTCAGCAAATGAAGCAGCACATGCCTTCAGGCAGTAAAACCTCTCCAATCTTCGGGCTGCTCATAAATGGAAAGAGAGAGAGTCGACCTAACTACTGTTGAATTGCTAATGAATTGCTGTTCATTGCATCCCCTTCATTGAATTGCCAACCATTAACACCTCACCCATAGTTTGGGTTTGCGTTGTTTCAGTTAAATATTATGTTTAAAAGTGAAGCTCAATTTGGTTCTCCTAAAATACAATTATCTATATAGGTGCAGAAACAATATGTTGGTAATTGGCCCAAATCTCTCACTAAAAGTTAACCAAAAATAACCCAAAACAAACTTTATAACAACAAGAGTTTTTCTCTCATTATAATGAGGAATCTGTTGAATAAATTGCATTCTCGCCAGATATTCCTTTTGTTCAACATGCACCAATAAAGATTTTCACTGTTATTTAGTTTTGGAGATACAGCATGAAAACAGACCATTTGATATTACTTGCAAAAGAATGGTTTATGCAGTAAAACTCAAAATTCAATATCTGACTATTCTGAAATCTCAATGGTTCAGCATGTACTTTACCAGGTAGTATTTACTGTTTTTCCCTTTCCACTCACTGGGGCCCCAGTTCTTGCACTCCCTTTAAACTGAAAAGTTAAGTTTAAAGGCCCTGTCTCACAGTGCGAGTCCACCCACGAGTGACCACAAGTGAAAGAAAAAAAAAACAGACTCGTGGTTATGCACGAGATTCAAAGTTTATGTTCAAGTGTTTAACTGAGCTCCCGCGGGTATGTCATTTCTGCGATGTTCCAAGATGCTCTCCCGAGTTACCAAGTTCCTCTCCCGTTACTCTTGAGCCAACCGTGAATGAAGGTAAGTGTGTGAGGGTGTGAGAAGTCCATGCCGGGTGGCAGCCGGCCGGCCGCAGCCGCTGTTCTTTCATATCAGTTGCACATCAGATTGTTGGGAGACGGAGCTCAGGGTTTGCCTCCTGGGCTGCATCGGTCTGGGGTGACAAGGCTCTTGGGTTAGGCTGGGATCATTCTCTGCAGGATGATCTTAGTGCGGGAGACATGTGTAGGAGAGGTGTACTGACTGTGTGGACACTTGGTAGTGATTGCCCACCAGTCTCAAAAGTCGCTGTGTCTCCCTGTCCCTGGGATAGCAGGGGGCTTTAGATGGAAGCTGGGGTAACAAGGGTACACAAAAGGCTGAAGAAACTCAGCGGAAGAAACCCTTGCTTCGGCCCGAAACGTTGTCTATCTCCTTCACTCCTTAGATGCTGCTGCACCCGCTGAGTTTTCTCCAGCCTTTTGTGTACCCTCGATTTTCCAGCATCTGCAGTTCCTTCTTTAACAGCTGGGGTAACAACGCGGGCCAGGTAACATCTCTGGAGAATGTGGATAGGTGACGTTTCGGATAAGGGCTCGTCTTCTGAAGAAGGATCTCGACCGGAAAAGTCACCTATTCCTTCTCTCCAGAGTTGCTGCCTGACCCGCCAAGTTACTCCAGCATTTTGTGTTGGGCATCAAACAAACCCTCGTCCTGTACTGACTAATCTATTTATTTTAAATGCCAAGCAACATATTTCCTACTGCTTCCCCTAATTCCCATTCCTCGAGAAAGGGTTGAAGCATTAACTTATCACAAAAGGTCACAAAATGTTGGAATAACTCTACGGGTCAGGCAGCATCTCTGGAGAAAATGGATAGTTGACGTTTCGGGTCGGGACTCTTCTTCAGGGCCTTTTGTTTAGTTTAGATACAGTGTGGAAACAGGCCCTTCGGCCCACCGAGCCCATGCTGACCACAATCACCTGGACACTAGTTCCATCCTACACACTGCGGGGCAATTTACAGACGACAATTAACATACAAACCTGCACGTCTTTGGAATGTGGGAGGAAACTGGCGCACCCGGAAAAAATCAACGTGGTCACTGGGAGAACGTGCAAACTCCGTACGGACAGCACCAGTCGTCAGGATTGAACTCGGGTCTCTGGCGCTGTGAGGCAGCAACTCTAATGCTGCGCCACCAATGTGACGTTCCAAGTTTTAGAATGAAGTTAGCCGCTTACAAATCCCATTCTCTGCCCAGCGTGGAGAATCATGAATCATGAATTTGTCCATACTCAACTTAAAATTGTCCATAATCTAGTTTTTTTATAAGCATTTAGTGGAACACTCCCCCCCCCCCCCCCCCCCCCCCCGCCCCCCACCTTTCCCTCCCAAGTCCAGTCCCGTCCCGACCCCCTGGGAAACAGAAGGGAGTAACAATCAACTGCCACGGATACAAATAATGTCATACACAAGAAAGGGCAGATGTTGGTTGACAAAAAGTGAACACATGGTGCTGGAGAAATTTGGAAAAGTCATCCCGTCACCCAATCCTTCTCTCCAAAGATGCTGCCTGCCCGCTGAGTTAAAGAGTTCCCACGGTAGACTCACGAATCACTAAGGTAAATGCATGGGCCACTACGTTATTATAACGAGTTTAAATGTTTCAATTTTTAACTTGAACAGTAAATTTGACTTGTGGAAAATTTCACGAGATAACAAGTTTCACAGGTACCTGCCGTTAGCGCCACGAGTCGCTAAGTTGCTCGCGCGAGTTCCGACGTTCCCGCTACGTTGATTGTACGGGATTACTGCGAGTGAAAACTCGGGGTACCTCATGGGACAACTCGCACAGTGAGACAGGCTTTTAATACTGCCTAACATCTCAACAAAAAAAGTAAATTAAAAGTGTATTGGGATATTAATAGGAATAACATCCAGAAATCTGAAAAATCTGTCAGCCGGGCGCACCAGAGTACTAAATGTGAGATATTATTGGAGTGTTGTTGTATACTACTTGGTTAAGTATAAATAGCAGTTAAAGCTTAATCTTTGTGTTTTGCCGATAATGACATCATGAAACTGTTAGTCATGTAATTAGTAAGAAAGGTTTTTTTTAATATTCAGATGCCTTGTTTCTGATCATCGATAAGTGTCGAATAGGGCCAGTAGGTTTTAAGGAATTTGATTCTACGTTGGAATTTTATTGTTTTGGCAACATTTTTAAAAAACAATATGATAGGTGTGCAATGTAGGGTTTTGCAAAGTTTCTGATGTCAAGCTGATTCTTAGAGTACTGTTCTCCCTCATTTTCCTATCTTCTCATCTCCTTATTGGAAATAGCAATAGTAGTGTGATCCTCCCCATATGCAAATTGTACTCGGAACTGCACGGAGTGAAATTATGTTGAGGAAAAATTAGAAAATCACGAATAATAAATTGACTTTTCTGACCACTAACATTTGTGCTTGAATGCTGAGGATGGCTCAGTGACTGGGAATGTAACGTCAATTTGAGCTAGGCCATTTAGGAGAACATTTTGTACACGTAAAAATCTGGACTATGTCCCAAAAATGGCATTGAATTTGGAGATCAGTTGAAACTAGAGACTGAGCAACAGATTTTCATTTAGTAAGGGTGGCTCAGAATGTAACGCAATGCAACAAGCTTGAGATACAAATTTCCCTCCAGAAACGTAGAAATCACTACATTGCAAGGACATTCAATCGAAGCATACCGCAGGTGATTATTTGGACATTTGGGAAATAAATAATTGTAGGGTTGTGGGGAATGGGTTGAGGAATGGTTCTGGCTGAATAGTTCTTGAAGAGAGCAGAATCAATCCAAATAGGCAACTTCCATGTTGTAATGTTTCTATTTGTCAAAGAACTGCAACCTGTAATTGAATGACTTGTGTTTTATTTTCAGAGAGAAGTCAAGATAGCGTGATTTTGGTACTTTCTGACTCTAGCTCAACCCAGGACGTATTCACAGATGCAGCCAGTTCCCAGGACAGTAGCAAGAAGATTCACTCTGGTAAAGGTAGTCCTTCATCTTCCTCAACCGTGGAGGCTGCTGTTTTATCCAGGGAGAGCCATGGAAAACTAGAAGAAGAAGATTTTGGGTTACGAATGTCATCGGAGGATTGTAGAGGAGGCAATGCAGAGATTACAGACGCCATTGATGCTTTGACTTTGAGATTGGCTGAACGTACAGGCCACAGAGCACCTATGGAAACTGCTATACCATCAAGGGAGAACTATAGGAAGTTGGAAGAAGAGGATTCAGTGGGACGAGTCTGCTCTGAGCTTTGTAGAGGAAGCAATATGGAGATCAGTGAAGGCATAGATGCTCTGGCTTTGAGACTGGCAGCACAAGCAGGGGCAAAATTGCATACTGAGTCACAGTGTCAGATTGGCATCATCAGCACAGCTATTGTCACTCCCACCAGGACCACCTCCTCATCTCTCTGTGACTCAAAAAAGAAAACAACCGAACCTTCAGGAGATACAAAAGACACCTACAGATTGGAGGACCTCCCTCAGAGCCTGCCAGGAGATGAGAAGGAGCAGCGCCGAGTCTTGATCGAGCAGTGTACTAGAGCACTGCATCTGTGTCTCAGCCGATTCCCTCAGCACTACAAGAGTCTCTACAGACTGGCGTATCTATACATTTACAGCAAGACACACAAGGTAAATGCATGTCATTAATTTAGAAAGACATTCTGAATTTTTTTTAACATAAATTCCTGCTTGAAAAGGTCAAACTTTGTGTTACTGAAAGGACTTGATTAACATGAGGAATGTTAAATCGTTGACAGTTGATGCTGGGAAGGGATGAGAATTCTTTAGAACAATTACTTACCAATTTGAGGACTTGGCTGAGAAATTCTGTGGCTTTTTTCTTGTGTGGCATTTTCAAATTTTATCTTGAAGCTGATCATTCCATGCTTAGCGAATGCTGTCCCCTGGTGTTCCATGTGTCTAATGCACCTATACAGTACAAATAACTCAGTGGAGGGAAAAGCAGTGACATTAAAAAGCATGATCAATTTCACTATTCTGATTTTGTTCCAGCATGGATGTGGCACTGACCTAAACCGAAATAAGTCTTATGTGGGTAGCAGATCTTGCATTACATAATGGACCCAAACCTACCTGGGCCACTGCTGGGATATCCACTAAGGATGATTTCAGCAATGCAGGTCATTATTCGTGAAAGTAGCTGGTTGAACTGTTAGAAAGCTATACTGTTCAACCACTCTGTCATAGGCCCCTCTACTGCCATGATGAAACCTCACTTGGGGGTGGCACTGTGGTGCAGTGGTAGAGTTGCTGCCTTACAGAGCTAGAGATCTGGGTTTAATCCTGACTATCTTCTTCTTGCGTATGGCGTGCACAGCCTAAAGTTGTAGGATAACTTGTTCTATTTGATCTTATTTGATTGTGCACGCCAGGTTGATTGCATTCGTCAAAACAGGGCGGACCACGTGAAGGTTGCAATCTTCCACCCCATCCTGACTATGGGTGCTGTCTATAGGGAGTTTGTCCATTCTCCCTGTGACCGCGTGGGTTTCTCCGGGTGCTCCGGTTTACTCCCTATTCCAAAGGTTTGCATGTTAATTGGCTTCTGTAAAATTGTCCCTATGTGTGTGGGATAGAATTTAATGTAGCTGGTCGGCTCGGACCTGGTGGTCCAAATGGGCTGTTTACACGCTGTCTGTCTAAAGACTAAAAAAAAAGAAAAAACACTTCCTTCCAATATCCTTGGGAGGAATGATATCCTCGTTCCTCCAAAAAATGAACGTTCATTGTTCCTTGTTACAATGTATCCTTTGTTCTTTCTGAATCATTACTCAAAATTCATCTTCATTTGAGAGCCTAAATTCACTATATATCATACTCGTAAAGGATGTAAATGAGATGAACTTTGGTGCAATGTGCTGGGATGACTGGCAGATTTAGTGGTATTAGATGGCAATTAGATGGTTGTTGTTTGAAGACTCTAAAATTCATGTATAATTTAGTTTATTATCACATGTACCTAGGTACAGTGAAAAGGCTTTTGTTTACTTGCTATCCAGTCAAAGAAAAGACTATACCTAAATACAATCAAGCCGTTCACAGTGCACAGATAATGGGTACAACATTTAGTATGATAAAGTCTGATTCAAGATAGTTCAAAGGTCTGCAATGAGGTAAATGAGAGGTCAGGACCATACTTTAGCTGATGAGAGGATCGTTCAATTGCCTGATAACCGCTTGGAAGAAACTGTACCTGAAACTTGAGGTATGCGCTTTTAAACTTCCGTACCCCTTGCCTGATGGGAGAGCGGGGAAAAGGGGGGGTGAGGCTGGTCCTCCATTATGCCAAGGCAGCGTGAAGTGGAAATGGAATCAATGGAAGCGAGGTTGGATTGCGTGATGGTCCGTGCTACATACGCAATTTTTTGCAGTCTTGGATGGAGCTGATCCCAAACCAGACTGTGATGCATCCCAATAAAATGCTTTCTAGGACACATCTGCAGAAGTTGGTGATGGTTGTTGGGGACATACTGAATATCCCAAGTTTTCTAAGAAAGTAGTGGTGTGTGTGCTTTATTGGCCATAGCTTTGATGTGACTGGTCCAAGACATTGCTGATGATATTTACTCCCAGGAACTTGAAGTTATCGTCCATCATTGCCATTAATACTGCTTCGCCTCCTGAAGTCAATAACAATCTTCTTTAGATTATACTGGTCAGCTAATTGCCTTTTCTTTGTCCCATCTCTAATGTTATATATATATTTCCAGTGAAGGGCACAATTCAAAGTGAGCTAGCATGTGCAAGATCCGGAACCATGTATGGGGTATTCTTAAGCAGTGGAAAGATCAAAAGGTGTTACACAATCTACCTCTCACTGTGGTCAGAGTATATTTCGTCATGTTGCCTCTTGATAAGCTGTTAGTGGGTAGAGAGACAGGTTAGTTTTCCAGATTATCAATTTCTCCTGTACCCCGGGAAGCAAATCACTTGTTCATTCACTGACTGAGGTTGAAAGTCATGCCTGAAAAAAGCTCCTCAAATCAGTTGTAACGGTTGTCTCTGCTGTTGTGAGGAAACTCTTGCATGCTGTACAACAATGTGCCATGTGCTATATGGAGTCCACTGTTTTCCCTTTACTTTCTCCTTGGATCGGCATGGTCCCCTGGATGTCTGGCAGTGTTTTTCCATGATGATCTATGAACCAAGGATATGGGTGTTTCCGTAAATAAGGGTACCAACCTGTGACATGGTTGGCCAAATTTGACAGTTATTAAATCATAATGAAATGCCACAGGATTAAAAATTGGCCTAACTATGATCCTTTAAGTTAATTTGTGATCAAAATCAACTAAAATTTGTCCAAAATTTAATACTTTCAAAATTTGAAATAAAAAACAAAAACATATAAGACATATGGGACACTTTCTGATTTCGAAGCTCCCTTACAAAATGTCAGCACCTAACCCACCATGTGGCCCATAGTTCACTCCAGGGTCATTATAATTGCGTTGTTTGAATTTTTTTTTAAAATTGCGACGAGTGCAAAAAAGCCCCATTATAGCGCTATAAATAGCATTGACAACGGGAGGGACTACAGAATGAGACCGCTAAAATAGGTGAGCAAACTAGATTTTTATTTCATGATTTTAAGTTCTATTCGTTATTTAGTATTTCAAGGGAAAGCTTAAATGCAAAATATAAACAATAAATATAAAAACGGTTCACATGTGACACATTTCACACGTGACCAAAGGGGCACCGTACTCACATTCTCCTGCAAAAACCTGGGACATCAGAAAACCATATAATCGGGTGATAAATGATAAAAAAATCATAAACATAATCAAGATTTGGCTTGTATAGTTATTTAATTGCAAAATTAATTTAATCTTTCTGGTATTCATTCGCCAAAGTATTTGATGAAATCCTGCTTGAAAAATGCCACAAAAAAAGCCAAGGGACACAGGGACATATCTGATATTTTTCTTTGTAAAAACAGATTTTTTTTTTTTGCTTTATCTCATTATTTTGGCTATACACCATGAACTATACTACTTAAAATACAGGATATGAAACAATGGAAATATTACATAAAAAACAAAGAAATAACCGGGAAGTATGGAGACGTTCAGTTTCAGTACTGACTGCTGTATTTACCCATATCGGTTGGCTCAAGGCAGCGAATGAGGATTCTGCAGTTGTCATACAGCATTGTGAACTCCCTCCAGTTTCTTCCTCTCACTTACATTCTCGGGTCAAGTTATAGGAGCCAATAAATCTACCAACCCCAACATCTTTGGGATGTGGTAGCAGACTGGAACAGATGGAGGAAACTACTGCAGTCACAGGGAGACCATGCAAACCCCATGCAGACAAATCAGGATTAAACCGGGTTTGCTGGACTTCTGCGGAGGCTGCTCTGCTAGCTATGTCACTGTGCTGTCATGATCCATTTGTTGGATAAGAATTATAGATACAGTTCAATTAAAAATGAATGGTTCAATAACATATCACAAGTAATAAAGATCAGCATTTACCAGTAAAGATCTTTCGAAATCTGCACAAAATATTTCTCTGCATCTGAGTTCCCTATTGCTGCAATACGTTAATCATAGAAACATCGAAAATAGGTGCGGGAGTAGGCCGTTCGGCCCTATGTGCCAGCACCGCCATTCAATATGATCATGGCTGATCATCCAAAATCAGTACCCCGTTCCTGCTTTCTCCTCATATCCTTGATTCCGTTAGACCCAAGATCTATCTCTCTCTCTCTCTCTAGAAATCTTCTTTCCATGGATGGTGAAGTGATGCTCGTAGTCAAAAGTCCAGTTAAGCCTGTGACAATAAAACTCTTCATTGTTTGCCATGAGTTCTTGCTTACCATCTTGTGAAGCCTAATTTTCAAAAGACAGACAATTCTAGCAGAATGAAGCTATTTATCAAGGAGTAAACACTTATTTTGCAAGAATTTTATAATTGGAAATATAGTCCTGTGATTTATATTACAAATTATATTATATTATGGGGAACAACAAATTATGCCACTGCATCCATATTAATGAATACACTTTAAAAATTAACTATTCCTTAACTTTTTCTCTTGAGTTATGTTAATTCGTAATTCAGTCTGGTGTCTTTCTCAGCTTCTGTTTTGATCACAAGAAAACAAGATTTTTTCTCACTTTCTGCAACTTCCAGGGTGCACAGAAGGAAAACTTGCTTTTACTCCTCTGTTTCCGCTCGACTTGTCAAATCACCAATCACAGCTACTGCATAGACAGAGAATATTTTCCCATCCCCACCTTGATGCTGCAACTAGATTCTGTTCAGTCTGTAATGAAAACGCAACATGCTTTCTAGCATCTACAGTCTTTCTTTTGTCCTTTTGTTCACCTGCTTTTGGCTGATTGTGATAAATGAAGACCATTCAAATAGCAAACGGTGTGATCATCTATGGTACGTTTACATTGTAGTATAAGGAGGCTGCAATGCTTTTGAGTTGCCTGGTATGTTTCAAACCTAGATTGTTTGTCTTGCTGGAAGCTAATTGTTTGCAAATTGGTTAATGTCACTAACAGTCAGGTGAACCCTTTCATTATGATTTCAATAGACAGTATTAACATAAAATCAAAACAAAGCCTAACCCAAATCAAAAAGGTAAAATCCGAATGCCATTGCATTAATGGTAGATAATATTTAATATATGTACAATTAGATTCTTAAATGCGCTGCATATATTACTATTTCTAAGGTTGTTTGAAGCTGAATCGCATGCTTAAATGATGTCCAGCTGCTGATGCTGACCTACTGCTTGTGGTTACATAAGAAACTGCCTATGCTGAGATCTTGAGTAAAACAGTGCTAGATTAACTCATCCGATCAGGCAGCATCCCTGGAGGACTTGGATTAGCGGCATTTCGGGTCAGGACACTTCTTCAGGCTGCTTGTGAGGTGCCTCGGAAAGGACTGAATAATGGAGGGTGAGATAGAATAGAGGTATTTGGAGATGAGTTTGAAGGGGGGGGAAGGAGCATGGAGAAACAATGGGTCCGCCAGGGTGGTTCTGCTTGTGGTTTTTGAGGAGATAGAAAAGGGCACTGCGGGGTTTGGGAACTGTAAGGTTGGAGGCTGCAGAGGGGAGATTGCCAGAGGTGATGAGATTGTAATGGTCTTGGAGATGAAGGCCTGGTGTTCTTCTGTGGAGTCATGGTCGAGAGCTAAGTGTGAGGCGGTGTCTGTGAGCTGGCACCTGGCCTCAGCACAGTAGAGGTCAGCCTGCCAGATTACAACAGCAATTCCCTTGTCCACAGCTATGATAACAATATTAGGATTGTGCGGAGGCCTGCGCATTCAGAGGAGTGAGATTGGAGTGGGTAAGGGGAGTGGAGAAGTCAGGACAGATGATGTTGCACCAGCAGTTGGAAATAGAAAGGTTAAGAGAGGGTAGAAGGTCATCAGGGGGTGTCCACGAGGAGAGGAAATGTTGGAGATGGGAGAAGGGGTCGTTACTAGAAGGCAAGGCCACCGTGCCCGGGAAATAGGGCCGGAGGCAGGGGTGAGGGAAGAAGAGCTCAATAAAAAGTGTTTATCCTGTGCCATAATAAAACTAATTTCATCCAATGCTGATGATGGATTTTTATGCTGCATTTCCTGTCCAAGAATGGGCCGAGTGATAATAGATGCAGAGAAAACTTGAAGCTATAGATATAAAATAAGAATAGAAATAAAGCAAAAAAGTGATCGTCAAATGAGGAGATCCCCATAATACTTGAGAATGTTGAAGCTTTAAAAAAAAACCACTTATTCAATGTATTGATATTGTAAATCCTGCCACTGATACCACATTAACATTTACTGTAGATGATTCTGGTAAATATTTGGGGGCTATTCCCAAAATGCCAATCATCAACTATTTGCCAAGTATTTATGGCTTCAGCTTTCAGCTTTCCTTCGTTCCTTCTGTCCTTGCTGAATTCCTGATAGAGTGGGCTGTCAGCAGCCAAGTAAATCCAATGCAACAACTGCATTTCCATGAAATGGTCAACATAGTTCTTCCATCTGTATTTGACCTCAGTGATTTTGTTTCTTGTCCTTTTACACTCTCAATTTTTAATTTTATATTCTGCTTTTTATGTCATTTATTCTCAGTCCTTACTGTTTTAAATCGTATTTTTGTTTAGACCTGGGTTTTTGTGAAAAGCACTTTGTTGCATTCAATTGTATGAAAAGTGCTATACAGATAAAGTTATTATTACTACATTGAAGAAGTTAGAGCACATTGTACATCTTGACTCATTGTCCTGACGCTCTATCTTTGCCCAACAGCAACAGTAGCCTTTCTATACCTATATTAAAAGATGTAGAGAAAATCATTTTACATTCAAGCCCTTTTAACAATGGGCTAATAGATTCTCTGATCTTAAGGATTTCTGGATTTTCTCCCTTGTTGCCTTTTTATAACTATTCTGAATTTGTGGCAAAGATGGATTTCCACGCTGTTCAACAGCAGTCTGTGACCTCAGCCAGTTGGTCATTTTTAACCAAGGACAATGAAGGGTTATTTTTGGCTGGCTTTTTGATCCAATGAGACTTTGATCCTTTCCTAATTCAGAGCCTTCAAGCATGTTCCAGCTTGGATCGCCGAGCCAGGGTCCCGTCCCCTCCAGCATCTTGCCGAGCCAGGTGCCCCGCCCATCCAACCACCGAGTCTAGGGTTCTGTCTTCTCCAGCCTCTCAAGTGGAGGTCCCATCACCTCATCGAGCTGGGGCCCAATCTTCCATGGCCTCCTGTCCATACACGGGCCCTTGCCAAGTCAGAGGCTTGGACTTCCCCGTGGATTTGTGCAGTTCAGCCCTGACTAATGTTGGCTCTATTCGGATCGCCAGTGGCAATGCAAAAGCCTGGTGATACAGAACATTTAATGGGCCGGGATGGAAGAATGCGGATGTGCAGAAAATTAATTGCCTCTCGCTTGATAAGTAAGTCAGTAGGCTGGAACTGTCTCCTATATAACTGTTCTGGGTTTATAAGAGGATCTGGCCAAAGGCTTTTAAAATTTGTTTAAGAATTTGATCTTCAAGAAATTAAAATATAAATGTGTGTATGTTTGTGCACCTTCCACCTTGCTCAAATGTGGTTATGGTATAAACAAGATTACCCAATTCACCTGCAATAATTGTTTATAATCTCTAATTTGAAATTTATCATCTATTCTTTTTGTACCACAAGCTAACTGCCTGTCAAGGTTGTGTCATGACATTGGATTTGTAACTGGTGGATGAGATGAGAAGAGGGAGGAATATGATTTTGCATCCATGGAAAATGTTCCTTCCTGCACGTGTTTAATCCATCCCATAATATGTGCGGCTGTTTCTCTTTGGGTCCTACTTTCCAGTTAATACTTTCTACATGATTCGCCAGTTGTGGTTCATTATATGAACCACATGCTGTTCATGATGCTTGGGCACCGTGGGGTGAGACCATTCCTTTTCCTTCCTAGATGGGCAAGAGTGGGCAAGTGGAATGTATTGACAGCATGGTGGACAGCATGAATCTATGCGAAGTGAAACCACAGTTTCCTCTGCAATCTGCTCAAGCATTGCGTTGTTATTTTCTCTAAAACAGTAGGTTTGCTGTGTACATGTAATATGACATCAACAATTGATGCAGGACAAGTTAGTGACTGAGCAATTAATAATCTGTAAATTGTTTGGATGACACTTTCTCTTTAGAAACTGGCTGTACTTAAAAATAAAGGAGCATTAAATCTTGATTGTAAACATTTTTTTTGCTCCCAACCTTGTGTCTATAGTGTAATTTTTGCTATGACTGCTTTGGGCTATCTGCTTTCTATAATCCATGTTACAGACAAAAGCTTACAAGAGAGTTGGGATAACGTTTCCCTATAGACCGGGAAAAAAGGCGCTGGGTTCATTGTCTTGATCTTCGGATGTCCACAGAGTTCACTGGTATTCTGAAGCCAATGGTGAATGTCATCGTGGAGATAGACCTTCATTGAGAAGTAGTTCCTGAGTGGCAGGAAACGAGGCCACATTTTTCAGAGTCTTGTTATGAAGGGTAGTGTTGTTCAGTGGTGGCAGGGTGGTAGAAAACTTTAAATTTGTGGATGTGACGTGTACGCATCCTACACACTAGGGGCAATTTACAGAAGCCAATTAACCTTCAAACCTGCTCGACTTTCGAATGTTGGTGGAAACTGGAGCTCTCGGAGAAACCCCATGCAGTCATTGGGAGAATGTACAAACTCCGTACAGCAGCACCCATAGTCAGGATTGAACTCGGGTCTCTGACATTTCCTGAAACTTTGATAATGTGATACTCAGTTCCACACATACTTGAGAATGTTGTCACAGTCTGCTCAGTCATGCTCCAGATCCTCATATTTCATATTTTTTTATGCCATAGAGGGCTTGTTGACTCTATTCTGGCTCACACCACAGTTCTATTCCTTCCCTGCTTTTAACTGTAAACTGTTCTCTCCACTACCCACTGATTTGTCACTCCCCTAAATATGGTGGGCAAACTTGTCATTGGAATGTCTGGAGTTTGGCATCAATGGAGTATTAATGCAGTGCTGTATTATTTAATGATATTTATGTTCATAAACTATGACTGCACTTATTTTTTCCTTTTAAGCAATGTGCATTGAAGGCCATGCCAATGAACTGGCTTGGAAGAACATGAGGAAAATATGGCTAAAGTGGATGAAGCCTAAGGTTTAACAACTATCTCTAGTGATTATCTGTACCGCTGGATGGTGTACCTCCCCTCAGCCAGTTCTCTTGACAATATCATGTGACTTTGCTCTTCAAAGCAGAAGTATTAAAAGCAAGAAAGTCAAAATGTACAGAAATAGAGTCTTGATGAGTACCTGTAATGATCACATTAAAATGAAATTGATTGTGACATACTCCTGTTTCCGCTGAATTAAAGATTTATGCATAACTTGCACAATGTCAAGCATCTATTTATAATGCAGTTTTGAAGCATTTAATATCTGTGGTTAAACAACATTAAAAGGTGATCATTATCATTATGGAACTACTTTGACCAAAGTTGACCCATTGTACATTTGATAGGCATGTAGTAGAATCTGAATGAATTGGGGACAGCTGATATCCCATAACTGACAGTAATTGGTACTGGAAAGGATGTGTTATTACATATAAGCATATATACAGAACCAGAACTAGGTGATTTGATCCCTTACACCTGTTCTGGCCAACAGTAGGACTATGGCTGATCTTTTACAACGCACCATTTTCTTGAACTAACCCAATCTCCTTAAATGAATTTAATATTCAAAAATCTAGCTAACTTTGTCTTTAATATACTCAACAACTGAGTTTGTATAGTCTCTTGGTAGAAATTACTAAAAACTCACCACCCTCTGGATGAAGACATTTCTCTTCATACCCATCCTGAATAGTTGACTGCCTCCACTTGATTTGCAAATGTTAACCCCTGAATCTAGATACACCTGCTAGAAGAAATATTATCCCTATATCTACCACACCACCCCTGCCAAGCTCTGGAGTCACAAGGAATTACAGATGTCGGAATCCTGTGTAGAACACAAAGTGCTGGAGTAACTCAGTGATTGTATCTCTGGAGAACATGGATAGGTGATGTTTCAGGTTGGGATCCCTATCCATGTCCTCCAGAGATGCTGCCTGAACAAATGCGTTATTCCAGAACCTTGTGATCTGTGTAAGAGTTTTGAATGTATCTTTTATTGTTTTGAACTCAACAGAGCTAGGCAAGCCAACTTAATTTCTCCTTATTGGAAAATCTGCCCTATTCCATGAATTAATTTGTGAGCATTTATGGATTTTGGCACAGTGGTCCTGTGAAACTCACCAGGTCCTGTGAAACTCACCAGGTTCATGGGAAAATTTATAGCACTGACCTATGTAATAGCTAAAAGAATGGTGTTTAAGAAGTGTTGGGTTATTAATATGAAAGAACATCAATTGTCTGGAAAGTTTTCTAGATCGCCACCTTCATTTCCCAATTCTCCCTGATTGATGGAGTTTTGCTGTATTTGAAATGTCACACATTTTTAAAAGCTACTGAAGAAAATGTAAAATACATTATGTTAAAAAAATGATGGAAGAATTTAGTGATATTTAATACATATTAACAGTT
This sequence comes from Raja brachyura, assembly GCA_963514005.1. The sequence continues at coordinate 15,598,749 of OY740808.1, forward strand.
ATTTTTGTTAAGTCTTAACAAAGTTAAAAGTTTAATTAAGAGTACCATTAAAAGACTTGCAAACATGAATCCACTAACATCCAGAAACGGGCTGCATGAAAGTAGCTGGATACTGAAGCCACAGCCATTTCTAGAATATTCAGCCCAATGTGTATTCTTTTAAGTCGTAATTTTTAGTTCCATTAGTAAATCCAATTTACTATGGCCAAGTTTTTGTTTAATTGTGTGCCACTTTAAAGTATGTTAACATACTCCTTTGAGCACTCTTGTAACTTTCCCAATTTAATCTTTCTGCAGAACCTGAACTGGGCTCGAGACGTGTTGCTTGGTGTGACTGTTCCATGGCAACAGTTGAAGCATATGCCAGCACAAGGGCTCTTCTATGAGAGGAACAAGACAAATTTTTTTAATGTAAGTTTATGGGGAAAGAAATCACATAATTTGCTCCCATCACTTTACTATATTCAATATATGTTGTGAGCAGTTGCGCTTAGTAGACGTCACCAAAAATAAACAATTAAGCAGGATTATCTTACCTTTATTTAGTGCAACTGCAAACTTGGCACTTCTTCCTATCTGTGCTTTTCATTTTTTTAATCATCTGATATCTCAATGGTACTGAATCTTGTCCACGTATAAGTGGTTTGGATATTACATTCAATGATGAAGTGATGGAACTTCCCACTGATTTGGTGAAACCTGCCTATGGGAAATACAGCATTCACCGAGATGTAGTACTTCTCCTGTGGTGTTAGATGCCGTGACAATCTGTTCAATCTAATCCCTGAGATCCACAACCACTGACATCAACCTGGTAATCAAAACAAAGTGTCCTCACTGGCTTACTTATTATTATATAAAATATATTATTTTGAAATGAGTGATTATAAAGCATGAAATAAAGATTGAAACTAATAGGATTAAAGTAAAATCTACAATATCATAAACTGTTTTTAAAGCTAATGAAATAAATGTAAAATACATTATGTTTTGAAAGTCCATTTAAGGGAATTGGAATACAGGTACACAGAATTTTTTTTCTTTAAGTGCCAGTAAATTTAGGTAAGTCGTTATTATAGCCTGTTTAACCATTTAAAAACATATAATTTATAATAAATTCATTTTGCAGCATTTTGGCAGGTATTTTGCAGCAGGAGCAGTTTTATTAAATACCAGATTCCTAATTACCCTTCATTATGCTGACAGCTGCTGCAAAACTATTTGAACAAGCAAGTAACCGCAAGAAGCAGCTACTGGATTTCCATGTCCAGCGGCACATGTGCATCTTCTAGTAAATTGCAGTCTGTTTCACAGTGTGATGATGGTCAATGCTGATAGTTGTGTCATAACAGACACATTTTGTGTTTGCAGTCATGTGCATTCATTGTTTTTAATAAAGATTCAGATGGAGTGACCCCAGTACCAATAGCATCTGTCTGGTTGTACCAATCGCAACACAGATGAGAAGTGCATGCAATAGAATAAACAGTTGTCAGTACAGTAAACTTTATGCATCTGTGAACTGAATTAGATTTGCAGTTTAAGTAAAGATAGCTGTCTCTCAGGGAGGATGACTGGGATGTGAGTGGTCTTCGATTATTATGCTAGCTGCTTTCTCGAGGCAGCATGAACTGTAGAGTGGGAAGGAGGCTTGTCAGTGTGATGGACAGGGCTGTGTCCACAACATTTCTTGCAGTCTTGTTCGGAGCTGGCGATCATCCCAAAAAGTCACTGCCGTACCACATCTGCAGATATCTGCAAATGTCACAGAGGACGTAGAAGACAAAGGAAATTCAGCATGTCTCAATGACTCCCACCAGCTTACGTCGCAGAAAGCATCCCATCTGAAAACTTCACAACTTTGTGTAGGAAGGAACTGCAGATGCTGGTTTAAACCGAAGATAGACACAAAATGTTGGAAAAACTCAGCGGGACAAGCAGCATATCTGGAGAGAAGGAATGGGTGGTATTTCGGGTAGAGACCCTTCTTCAGACTGCAGTTTCTTCAACTTCAGCTGCAGCAGCTTCACAATTGTATTTGACAGCTGCTGTGCCCAAGGCTGCAAGAAACTGGTAATGTATTGCCACTTGTGCTGAGATACAGTGAAAAGCTTTTATTTGCATCCTTATGAAAATCAAATAATTCTATACACGGGTACAATGAAGTGATTCAAAAGTGCAACAGGTTGTGCAAAGAGAAAAATGCCAGAGTGCAAAAATATAATGTTGCAACGTCATAGCATCACAATTACAGAAAAAAGGTTCAAGGTCCACAATGAGGTAGGTTAGAATATCAGGACTATGTCCTAGCTTATGGGAGGACCATTCAGTAGTCTGAAAACGATGTGAAAGAAGTTGTTCCTGAATCTGGTGATATGTGCTTTCAAGTTTTTGTATCTTCTGCCCGACTGAAGAAGGGAGAAGAGGGAATGACCTGGGTGTAAATGGCCCTTGATTATGTTGGCTGATTTCCAAGGACAACATGAAGTGTAGACGGAATAGGCAGTGAGGAGGCTGGTCTGAGTGAAGAAATGGGCTAAGCAACTCTCTGCAATTTCTTGCTGCCTTGGGCAACGTTGTTGCCAGACCAAGCTGTGATAAATCCTGATTCTATGCGTTCTACAGTGCATCTAACGAAGTTGGTAAGAGTCGTTGGAGAAATGCTGAACTTCATCTTCTGAGGAAGTGGAGGCATTGGTCTGCTTTTTTGGCTGTAGCTTCAATGTTGTGGTCCAGGATGGGTTACTGGTGATATTTATGCCGAGGATCTTGAAGCTCTGGATCATTTTCGCCATTAATGCTGATTGGAGCATTTACTCCATCACACTTCCCGGTCAATAACTAATTCCAGCGTCTTGCTGACATGGAGGGAGAGGTTGCTGCCTTGACACCATATTACTAAGCTCTCTGTCTCCTTCCTTTATTCCTATTCGTCATTGTTCAATTTCCGGCTCGTTACAGTGGTGTCTTCTGCAAACCTGTAGATAAAGCAGAATTTGGCCTCACAGTTGTGAGTGTACAAGGAATATAGCAAGGAGCTGAAAACACATCCTTGAGAATCGTAATGAGCATTGTATTGGAATGTTGATGATCATTGAGTCACGTATGTTTTTCTGTGTTAAGCAATACAACAAATCTGTGTTATAAACCTTCACAACATGGCTTTTTTTCCTATCAACAGTTCTGTGATAACTAGCTTGCAAGAAGAAATCTAACATTCCAGGAGACCAACTGATTTTTGGCACAATCTAACTCTATACTTGTGTCATCGCATTCCTTGAATTCAGTTGAGTTTGAAACACGAGGGTCCAAAATTGGTGTTTGAAGAACCAATTTAAAGTTGGTGTGGAGTGACCCCAGCCCAGGAACTGTAGTTTGGATGCTCCTAGTCAAAACATAGAGTTTACTCGGGGAGCAGGATATTTCTCTGTCTTTGGGTGGTTCTAATTTGGGGAGATCAGCTTCTCTTTTGGTCCTGCCTTATGCCGACATCTACCTACATTTACCTATCAGTAATTTCTCAACGTTTAGCAATTAGCAATGAGTATTGCAAAAGTTTCTGCTCATAGTTCTCCCAACCCTAGTAGTACAGACTCTCTTGTAGCATCCCTTCAGTTGCCTGGTTAAACTCCATGAGAAAAACACAGCTGAAGTCTGTGTGTGTCAAAGTGATTAGAATGTCTATTTGAACTTTTTATCCACCTTACTGTTCATACCTCTTTCCTGTGTACCTCTCTCCACAATGTTCGGATTGTTTCAGTTGACAAGTGTACACTCTCATTGTGTCAATAAACCTGAAATGTTCTATGAAAAATCCTGTCAACTATTTTGATCAAAGAAACAATCCTTTCTTTCAGAATCATATGCTACGTTTCTTTTATGAATTCATTTTGTGAATTTGGGTATCAGTGATGTCCAGTCATTATTGCTCGTGCCAAATTGAGAAGACGATGGTGAGTTGTTTCCCTGAGTCCGGCCTGGGAGAATAGTCAGGGTGAGGTGTTGCTGTGCATTTTAACTGGGTGGACCCTTTGGATAATGACTCCGACAGAACCACCAGCCATTCAGTTGCTGCCCTCCCTTTGGGTGCTTGTTTTCCCGGTTCCTGGAAGCCTAGCCTAGCCATTGTTAAAACGGAAACACAGGTGAAATCGGAAGTTCTGAATAAGAGTCATTGCACTGAAATGTTGACTGTTTCTCTCGACACCTGCTGAGTGATTCTGGCATTTTCTGTTGTGTTTGAAGTCAGCAGTTGCCAGTCTGAGCCAAATACTTGAATTTCCATCCTGCCTCCTGGGAGCAGGTTGGCTGCTTGTTTCCTTGCTCTCCTTCTGTTCAGTTCACAAGTGAGCATATTAGAGGCTGTTGGGTTTCAATAAAATGTTAATATTTATTCTGATCCCATTTATGGCCGTTAAAACTCACCATTATGCTTCTACATAGTTAACCACGGCTCTTGTGTGTTCTGAAATGGACAAGCAAACAAAATGTTAAAATTCCTCACTTTCAAAGTGTAGATTATGACTGGTAGCTCCTATCTTGCTGGTGCCCAGTAGTCAGCTGGTTGTCAAACTTGATATTAACAGAAAGTGACACATTTCTACGGGCAGCATACTGTATTAGTTTGACATCAGAGTCCTTACTTGTTTTACAAACAAAGTCAATTGCCTTTGTCATGCTTATTTCCAATATATCCTCTCTGCTGCGCTAAAACTTAAACAGATGAAGGCAGAGGCTGTTTGGACAGAGTGAACATGGAGCCCCTTGAGGAAAATAGTTTCAGAGACCCTTGGAAGTCCCATTTGTACCTTAAAGGGGCTACCTTCTTAAATTTGTGACTCCTTGTTTTAGATTCTCCCATAAGAGGAAATATCCTCTCTACGTGCACTTGTGGAGATAGGTGGAATTTTCATCAGCCAGGAGGTGCAAGATTACCGCAGGAATGTTGAGTTTATAATCGGATTGATGGTGATTTTATGAAATGTTTGACCGGGAAGAGACTAAGCAGCCTGCTACAGCTCCCGATTTATTTGTGCTATACATTTTCAAATTATGGATATTAGTTGGAAATTTCTATCGTATCGCAGGCTGATGTAAAGAATTCTGTTAAAGATTTTGGTACATTTCACATGACACAATATTAACTTGTCATAAAGCAGCACCTTTAATGTAGCAGAATAGACCAAGGCACTTCATAAAATATGGAATTGAGTCGCCTGAGAAACTAGTGTTGATGGACAATTTTTTTTAGGGAAAAAGGTTTGTGTTGGTTTTCATTGTGTATTGTGTGTGTTCTTTTATTTCAACTGTATCACTGCATGGCAAGTTCATTTCACTGTACCTTGGTTGGTGCATGTGATGAATACATTTGACTTTGACTTTGAAAGGTGAAGGATCTAGGGAGGGAGTTCCAGAGCCTAAGGCTTTGGTAATTGAAACCATGACTATTATTGACTGCTGATTGTAACTGGGGTATACAAGAAACCAGAAGGGGAGAAGGACTGATGTTGAATGATTAGGAGACTGGAAGAAATGGCAAAGAATTAAGGGTCAAGGCCTTAGAAGGTTTTGAAAATAAAATGTGAATTTTCACATTGAATTGTTGTTAGATTGGCAAACTCCAGTATAGTGTGAATGGAATCATGAGTTAAGGATTAGGGCAAGCAAGCCAGATCTGGAGGTTTCAAAATTGTGAATGAGGATTTTCAACAAAAGCAGAGCTGTAGGAGGATCCAAGTTGGGCATTGCTACAGAGAGAGAATTGTGCTGTCTTTCAGTGATGCCTTCAAATGAGATATAAAGGTTGCCAGCAATTTGTTTCAGTTTCAGATAGTTGCTGGAGAAGAGAGGCCACGTCAATGAATATTTTTAAGGCGGAGATTGATAGATTCTTGATTAGTAGGGGTGTCAGAGGTTATGGGAGAATGCAGGAGAATGGGTTTGACAGGAAAAGATAGATCAGCCATGGTTGAATGGCAAAGTAGACTTGATGGGCTGAATGGCCTAATTCTGCTCCTAGAACTTATGAGAGTTGAACCTGGAGGAACGATGGCAGCTGCACATCCAGCACTAGATGTCTGATGGGAAGCTTTAGAATACAAGGAGAAGATTGATAATCTGATGGAATGGTGCCAGCACAACAATTTTGCTCTCATTGTTAGCAAGACCAAGGAACTGATTGTTGACTCCAGGAAGGGAAAACCGAGGATCCATGAAACTATCTTTGTCGACAGGACTGTGGTGGAGAGAGTCAACAGCTTCAAGTTCTTGGAAATCTACTCAGAGTCCAGCACTTTGTTGCAATCACAAATAATGCTCTTTGACACCACTGCTTCCTTGGAAGATTGGGAAGATTTGATAAGTTATCAAATTCTCTATTGAACTACTAGTGGTGCACGGTAGAGAGCTTGCTGAATGGTTGCACCTCGGCCTGGATCAGTGGCTGGAATGCCCAGGAACGGAGGCTGTAGATAGTGGTAAACATTGCCCGGTCAATAACAACTAATGACCTCCCCACCATTGCAGGGATCTACGGGAGGCACTGCCTCAAAAAAGGAGCTAGTATCATTAAAGATCCTCACTCTTCCTAGCAATCATCAGGCTCTTGAACACTGCACAACACCAACCACTATCTTACGTCAGCAACTATGACCTAATATGGACTTTGTTTTGGTTCCTCTCTGTACTTCGCACTATTATAGTCTGGTTACCTTGTATTACTCATCATTAATTTATTGTATTACTGATTTATTTGTGTGTTATCCCATTAATGGAAAGGATTAATTGCATTATAAGAATTTAAATAATTCTACAACTTGAATTTGTAATCAAGCCAGGTTGAACAAATGCAAATCTTTTGCCAGGTTGAAGGTTCTTTGTGGTTGGTTTCCCTGAGTACAGCTCTGGTTCACTTGCTGAAGAATAGAGCACTGTTGGAGATGTAATATTTCAGATGTGATATTTGCCTGCCGTATCAGATGATCATGAGAAGAGCCTGTGGTGCCACTTACAGAATTACAGGGGAGTTCCCTGGCACTCTGACCAACATCCAATGTTTATTTGTCTCAATACTGTGATGGGAGCTTCTGCGTGTGAGCAAGCTGCCGTGTTGTCTAATCGCTAATCACTGTATCAATACATGCTTCTTCTTTATTGCTTTGTATTTGTTTCTCGCTCCATCTCTTTTTCCTACATGTAAAAGTTGGAATCATCTCTGACTTGACAAACTTAATTTTGAATCCAAATTCCAAAAATCTCCTGTTTGTCTCAGGCCATAATTACTTGCCTTTTCCCCAATGTGAAATTACTGGTGATTTGCTGAGAATGTCAAGAACCAACAGACTGCTTTACTTTAGGATGTCTAGAGTGTTTTATTGTCATGTGTCCCAGATAGAACAATGAAATTCTTACTTGTACACTGTAAACAATATAAACGAGAGGGAAAAAAAGTTGTGTGTGTATAGATAAATAGATAGATATAGATATATTTATATAGAAATATAGATTGATAGAGATATAGATTGATAGAGATATATATGATAGAGATATATATGGCTCTCCCTTAACTTTTTTTCCCTGGTGCCAGCCGGGCAACCTTGTCAGCTTTTTAGGTTGCCAAATAACAGTTTAGATGGTCATTTAAGATGGTTTGCATGACGCGTGCGATAATGTGCTCGGACGAAGTGCGTAGTTAACAGTCAGAATTATGCTCAATGAAGCATTCACATATTATGTTCAGAAAGGAACTGCAGGTGCTGGAAAATCGAAGGTAGACAAAAGTACTGGAGAAACTCAGCGGGTGCAGCAGCATCTATGGAGCGAAGGAAATAGGCAACTTTTCAGGCTGAAACCCATCAGTCTGAAGAAGGGTTTTCGACCTGAAACGTTGCCTTTCCTTCGCTCCATAGATGCTGCCGCATCCGCTGAGTTTCTCCAGCACTTTTGTCTACATTCACATATTATTTCTGCTTTATATAACTCACAAACTAAACATATTCACCAATCATGACATGATATATACCACAATGACATGCAGCAAAATTATAATACAATATCTCAACTATTTTTACACATTGCAATTAATGCAATTTCTATTAGTTCTTTCCACTTCCAAACAAAAATGTGGTTGGATTATTCAGCAAATGATCAACCTGTGTCAATAAATCCTGGACCATGCACACTACAGATTGATGTAAGCATGTTTTCTGTGAAGGACCGAAAATTACCATGACATGGCCATAGCATGGGTCGTTATTGCTATTGGCACAGAAACACTCTGGCTTCCCACATAATTTATCCATAACAAAATATAGAGGTTGCAAGGAAATTTCTAAAGGCATTTCATGATAATAGTTGTTAAAACTGACTATACCCATCTGACAGGTTAAACATGACACTAACTGACAAGAGATGGCCAAAAGACATAACTGCAGCAAATGTTCTTTTGGTAATATGTTTAAAGGTATCAAAACAAATAATAACATTGGGAATCAAAACACATTTGATTGCATTCCATTATCAAACATAGTGAATGTTTGCTCAGAAGACAATGAATCACAATAGGGTCAGGGGGTGTATGAATCAGTGCGGGGTGGATAGATGGCAGGGGTGGGGGGGTTGAGAAAGCAATCGGTGCGGAATGGATGGATTGAGGCAGGTGAATTAGTACGTGTTGGTTGGAGTATGTAAAATTGTGAGGGGAGAGCACGGGGGATGTCAGTGGTGTTGAATGGGGGATCAGTACGGGATGGATTGGGGCGGGGGGATCAGTATAGGACGAATGGGATGTTCAGTACAGGATTAATGGGAGTAGACAAAAATGCTGGAGAAATTCAGCGGGTGAGGCAGCATCTATGGAGCTAAGGAAATAGGCAACGTTTCGGGTCGAGACCCTTCTTCAGACTGTTTCGCCCCGCCCCCCCCCCCCCCCCCATTCTTCTTGAATGGGGGATCAGCACAGGATTAATGGGCCGGATCAGTTCAGGATGAATGGGGTGGGGGCGGGGGGGGGGGGGGGGGGGGGGTCAGGACAGTGTGAATCGGAGGGTCTGTCCTGGATGAATGGGAGATCAGTACGGGATTGCATGAGGGGATCAGTACAGGATTCATGAGGGAATCAGTACAGGATGAATGGGGGGGTCAGTAAAAGATGAATGGGAAGATCACTACAGGGATGGGGGGTTTGGTGCAGGGTAAATGGAAGGTGGGTCAGTGCAGTATGAATGGGGGGTAGAAGTGCAGGATGGATGGGAAGGGGGGTCAGTACAGGATGAATTGGGGGACCAGTGTAGGATGGATGGGGGGGGGGGGGGGGAGGTGGCAGGAGAATCAATGCGAGGTGGGTAGGGTGATGAATAGGTTGGGGGGGTAGATGGGATGGGGAACACAGGGGATGTTAGTGAGGACTGAATAGAGGAGGGAATGGGGGATCAGCGCGGGATGGAGAGGAGGGGTCTCAGGATAAGAGGGGTGTAGTGGGCGTACAAGAGAGAAAGAGAGGGGGGGAAGGGGCAGAGGAGGTGGGGAGGAAGGAAGTCAGCGCTCCTCGGACAACATCGCCACGCTGCCTTGGCCGTCCCTGTCCATCGCCAAACTACCGCCGCCAAAGGGGGAGGCGGTTGGGAACTCCTCGCCACCGCCTCCCCTCCTCCGCCAGCTGACAGCAAGGTGCGGGGCCGAGCGGTGCAGCTCAAAGATCCTATAGCTATAGGATCTTTGGTGCAGCTGCTTCAGTCGGCAGATGGAGGCCTCCCCCTCCTTCTCTCTCCCTCTCCCCCTCTCCCCCCCCCCCCCCCCCCTCGGCGTGCGAGAAGGGTTGTTTTGAAAGCGGCGTTAACAGACTTGCAGGCAGCGGTCGTTATCAGGGCGAATCAAATGCCTGCAAATCAAAAGATACTGCTGCAAATCCACCAACTGTGCTTTCAAAACAACCCCTCTCACACGCCGAGGAGGGGAGGGAGGGAGAGGGAAGTCTTCTTCCGCCGGGCGGGGTGTGGGAGGAGGAGACGGTGGAGCCGCTGTTCGAGACCCGTCATTCGCTCCGACCATTCGTCACCCCGCACCTAGTATCTTTGCCCCACAATCAAAGATACTAGGGGAATACAGCCGCCGCAATCGACACAAAACGTCACGCTATTATTCTCCAGAGATGCTGCCTGACCCGCGGAGTTACTCCAGTGTTTTGTGTCTATCGGTATAAACCAGTATAGACGTTCAGGTTGGCCGGCGGCACTTTGGGTGGTCATTGGCACCCGGGCAACCGCTAATTTCGAGCCCTGATACACACACGCACACGCACACGCGCACACACACACTCAAAAAACAAACAATGGTAGTGCAATAATAATGATAATGATAGTCTATTGAAGTTCAGAGCTTATTTAAGATTGTAGTGTTTAATAGCCTGATGTCTGTAGGGAAGAAGCTGTTCCTGAACCTGGACGTTAGTTTTCAGGCTCCTGTGCCTTCTTCCCGATGGCAGGGATGAAATGAGTATGTGTCCAGGATGGTGTGGGTATTTGATGATGCTGGCCGCCTTCTTGATCTAATAAATCCCCTCGATGGTGGGGAGGTCAGAACCGATGATGGACTGGGCAGTGTTCACAACTTTTTGCAGTCTTTTCCGCTCCTGGGCATTCAAGTTGCCGAACCAGGGCATGATGCAACCAGTCAATATGCTCTCTACTTTACAAATGTAGAAGTTCAAGATAATCCTCTCTGACATACTGAATCTCCGTAATCTTCACAGTTCTTCAGTAAAACTTTAAATTGTACAATTACTTGTGCTTCCTAACTATAACCACTTTCACACTCCCTCTTCCATCCTCCACCCTCTCCTCTTGCCCCAATTCTTCCTCCCCTTTTACCCTGACTCTCCCTCTTCTCTTGCCCTGACCCTCTCTTTCCCTTCCCCATGCCCTGACCTTCATTCTCCTCTTAGTCCCTCTCTTACCCCTCTCCTTTCCCCGACCTTCTGCTCCTTGACCCTCTTCTCCCCTTGCCTTATTCCAATCCTCCCTCTAAATGTACAGCAACCCTCACCCTTTCTTATCACCTCTCTCTCCTTCCCAACTCTCCCGTTGCTTTTCATCGGCTCCACACGACATGTCCTTTGCCCCTCAGTGCTTTTACCTATAATTCTTTTTCTATGATCTTTTGTACAATTCTGACTGATGACACAGTGCCTGATCTATAGTGTAAAACTTTCCTCAGGCAGCTGAAGGCACTTTGGCTGTCTCACTAAAGAATTGTACAGCCACAGGATGAAATGACCCCTGAGAAGGTTCGAAACAGCAAGCCGAAGAGCTAAAGAAGGAACTGCAGATGCTGGAGAATCGAGGGTTACACAAAAAGCTGGAGAAACTCAGCGGGTGCAGCAGCATCTAAGGAGTGAAGGAGATAGGCGACGTTTCGGGTCGAGACCCTTCTTCAGAAGAAGGTCTGAAGAAGGGTCTCGACCCGAAACGTCGCCTATCTCCTTCACTCCTTAGATGCTGCTGCACCCGCTGAGTTTCTCCAGCTTTTTGTGTAAGCCGAAGAGCTGATGCTAGCAGAGTACAGCGAGTCACATTTACTAAATGTGCTAGTTCCGCTGTGTCATCCACAATAAATGAGCATAGAAGCACTTGCTAATTTGTTGGTTGTAGAGCTGAAAAATTAACAGCATAAAATTATGAATTTGCAATAAACTTTGTGATGCCAGCACTAAAGAGACTCGTGTTCTGAAAAAGGTACACCACCATGGTGTGAGACAATCTCACGCGGTCAGCTGTGCTAAACATGCTCTCGAGCTGCTGAGTGTTTTCTATCCTCTGCAACCTTGTGGATATTTTGCAGAATCACAACACCCACTGACTGCTAACTTTGGCAATAGTTTGTAAATGAAAAAAAAAAAAGTTGATATGTTGATTAATTGTTTTGTGCCATTGTTCACAGCAGAGGAAGGAAATAACCTGGAAATTAGTGTTGAATACAGAACATTAACATTACAATTAAAGTAAATGAAACAAGAGTATTAATAAAATTAAAGACAAGCTCCCAGACCAGAAATACCATCCCTGAGTTCTAAAAGAAGTGTGGGGGAATATCACACATTCCCTAACTTTCACCTAACAAAGTTTTGGGAACCCTCCCTTTGGATTAGGAAATTATGCATCCTAGTCTGATATTTAGGAAAGTTGAGAAATGACAATGAAGGAATTCTGAATGAGGTAGCCTCATTGTTGGAAAATTTAATCGAGTTGGTGGGGAATAATGACTGAGCATCTTGATCAGAGAGGCCAGCATGGAAGAAGGCTCTCGACCCGAAACGTCGCCTATCTCCTTCGCTCCTTAGATGCTGCTGCACCCGCTGAGTTTCTCCAGCTTTTTGTGTAACCCTGGATTTGTAAATGATAGATCATGCCCGGTGAGTCAATTACATCTTTTGAAATACTGAGTAAATTAGTGGGCAGGTGAATGTGAAAGGATGCTCTTTGACCGACGTCCTAGAAAGCATTTAATAAAGATGACTTTATTTAATAAAGACCCTTGCACACGGTTGTTAGATAAGCATTGGTCATGTAGTTGAAGAAATGTATTGACCTGTTTGGATGAGCAACGAGAGACTGAGTAGCGATATTTTAAAAAATGCTTAAATTGGCAGGATGTGTGCGCAAATTTCTATTTTGAGGCCATCACTATTCTCCATAAATGAATCAGATGTTGAGATGGAAAGCTAAGTAGCCAAGCTTAATGTAAAGATATATGGCATTGTAAGTAGTGTAGATAAGATTTTTATATTTCAGAACTATATTCTGTTGAATGAATGGCATGCTGGCTTCTACTGTGTTGATGGCAGATGCCAGCTGACGGACTCCACTTCATACCTACTTCATGACCATGACCCCACAAATGAACACCAGGCCCTCATCTGCCAGACGATTTCCGATTTCATCACCTCTGGAAATCTCCTCTCCTCAGCCTCCAACCTTAATTATTCCCCAGCCCCGCATAGCCCTCTTCTGTCTTCTTCCCATAATCCACAAACAGGACTGCCCTAGCAGACCCATTGTTTCTGCCAGGCCTTAATGCTTAAGATATTTTTATTCATGTTTCTCCTACCCTCATTCGACCTTCCAAAGTGCATCATCCTGCACTTGTCAGAATTAAAGTTGTTAAGTAAATTAAAGTTGCACTAAACTTTCCAGTTCATCAGTATTAAGCCATCATCTTTGCAATGTACAACTCTACAAATGTTTGCATTACCTGCAGACTCATTAACCATATGTCCTAAATTCATACCCAAGTCATTCATATATTGATATATATCGCAGACATCAAGAAACCCAGCAATGATCCTTGTGGTACACCACTGCTCACAGATTTCATATCAGAAATGCTACCCTCCGGCAGCCTCCCCGCCCCCTCTCTGTCTCCTGTTACTAAGCCAATTTTGGATTCAAAATTGCAATGTAGCTATTTTTGTCGCTGTGACAAATGAATCGTTTTCTACTTCCTGCAGAGTAGGAATTTTGTTTTTTCATATCCATTGTGGCATCACCGTAGGGTACTTTCCAAAAGGTGTTTTTTTGTTGTTTTATTTGGACGCGCTGTACTGAATCTGAGTTACATTGAGGCAAAAGGGTAGTTCATGTCTGCATTCTTAATGGGCCATTTTGAGAGATTCAATCTGTGGTCACTGTTGATGTAACACCAATTTGATGTTAAATTTTTGATTGTTTCATCCCATCGTTTATGGCCTTTTCACAAATGGCAACAATTTCTGTCACTCATACCTTTCATGATTTGCATATGTCTAGCAAATCACCTTGCGGTGGGCGACACAGTGGCGCAGCGATAGAGTTGCTGCGTTAGAGTGTCAGACACCTGGGTTCGATCCCGACTACCAGTGCTGTCCATATGTATATGTCTAAACTAAACTAAACTAAACCTTCTCTGCTGCTAGGAGAAGAATCCAATTCTTTCCTGTCAACCAAGTCTCTTCTTCTCCTTTCGTGTGGCGTGCACAGCCTAAAGTTGTTGGACAACTTGTTCTATTTGATCTTCCGTTTGTGCACGTCGAGTTGATTGCATTAGGCGAACCAGGGCGGACCACGTGAAGGTTGCAGTCTTCCACCACCGAGTTATCCCACCTTCCATCACTAGGTTTGCCATAAAGCAAGTTTCTCTTCCTGTCAGTCCATGTTTAAGTAACCAAGTCTCTCATTTGTGAAATCACATTTGTAAATCCCTTCTACATCCTCTCTAAAGCCTTCACATCTTTCCACCCGATTGTGGCTGAATCAGTTTATCATGACTTCCTTGTTCTTGTATTTTACTTTTTATTTATACAATACAGGAACGTAAATAGATTATAAACCACTTTCTTGACTATTCTGCACTTTCAACATTTCATTACACATAGTATTCAGATCCCACTGTTCTTGTGGACATTAGAATTGTGCTCCATAATTTATATTGGTGCTTGCTACCGAAATGCATTGGGTTTCACTCTGTTAAATTGCATCTGCTGCCCTTTCTGTTCATTCAACCAGTCTGTGCATATATCCTCAAATTCTTTTCCCCATCCTCCACACAGTTTGCTGTGTTTGTATATAGACTTAAATGGCCCCACTCTTGGCATAATGAGTGCGGTTTCCAGTAAAACTGGTGACTGGTCTGCTGTTTTGTACAGTCTACTATCTTAACATTTATGAGTCTTGACTTAGTCCAAAACACATTTCATGGCTGCTGCTTTCTCCTGTCATGGTTAATTGTGAGCTTCACAGGCATGTCCTTTTCATCAGTCATCCAACCACTTTCCTTGATTCTTCACTATCCTCATTACCTGTGTGAAATGTGTGGATTCTATACACCTTCATCGAAGTTCATTACAGATACATAGAGCTCAGAGTATATGCAGTCGATTTAGAGGGTCTGCAGAGCATAAATCGTCTCTTAAACTTTTAAAAGAACATTGTTGCTATCCGGAGAGCAATTGTCACGTGGTTATACCATTAAAGGCGGCTCTTGGCTGACTGGTGAGTTTGTGCTAAGTCTGAGAGCTTTAAAGACACGATCATTATTCACAAACAATATGCTAAATATATATCATAACCAGTGCTGTCGTAGTAAACTATTATCACTTTGGTGTACTCACCAAAGTATGTGCCTGAAAAACTGTAATTTCAGATTAAAATAAAATAGTAATTGTATTTTTGAGCCTTTTCATTGCTGAACGGACACAGAAAAGTCTCATCGAGTTTTACATCTTCGATCACTAGCTATTCTTAGTCGGTAATCTCTTCTGATAAATGGCACTGAAATGAAAAACAGTTTGTCTACTTGTGATGTCTTTTATCGAGTAAGATTCTGTTATCAGGACACCAGTGAAATGTGTTGTAAAGTAGAAAAGAATGATTCATTGTCTTTGATCTGTTTCTCTCCCAACAGCAACTGTCTGATTTGCTGAACTTATTCAGCATATTTTTCTAAAGAAGGAACTGCAGATGCTGGAGAATCGAGGGTACACAAAAAGCTGGAGAAACTCAGTGGGTGCAGCAGCATCTAAGGAGCGAAGGAGATAGGCGACGTTTCGGGTCGAGACTGAAGAAGGGTCTCGACCCGAAACGTCGCCTATCTCCTTCGCTCCTTAGATGCTGCTGCACCCACTGAGTTTCTCCAGCTTTTTGTGTACCCAGCATATTTTGCTTTTAGTTTCAGATATCCAGCATCCAGAGTATTTTCTGCAAGGTACATTTTGTTGTCTTTAGAATTGTCTCAGAACCCTAATTTGCAACTGAATACAAAAATAGGATCTTGTTAATGCCTCTTCCAAAGGACATTGTAATTCCATACTCTGTTTTAAACTAGATCTAATAGCAGTCTCCTGACGAGATTCAAATAATGGATGTGGTGCTAAAAGCTCCTGCGGTTCAACTGAGTTGCCAGAAGTCCTGCCTATCCTTACTTGGACTTTTGACATGTTGATCAATGGATAAATATTGGGTATGCTTAATGTGCATTGAAGTTCTAGCATTACTTCTACCTTGAATAGATTTATTTTTAATTGCATAGTAAAATTCAAAGCATAAAAGCAGCTTTGAAGCAAATGTGTGAATGAAGTTTGCCTTCAACAACTTCAGTGCTGAGTTGGATGTCTATGTTACTTCAGTTTCTGATTTTCATTATGCATGTATGGGATTTTTATATATCATCAGCATCCCTGATGCAGTGGCATCTGCTGCAATAAAAAGTTGCAGGCTGCACGGCTTGAGAAATCACTGTTAAAGCAGAAGCGATGCTTGTTCATTAGTGTATGTATTACCAGGATTATTAGAATACTTGGCCCGGTGATAAAGAAAAGCAGAATGTATATGACCAGACAGTCCATTCCATTAGACTTGATACTAATATAACGGATTTACTGAGCTATCCTCCTCCTCAAATTGACGGAGATTGAATACAGAGCATCCAAACCAAATGCCATAATGGATATCTTATTGATACCACATTGGATGTAGAGAAACAAAACTTGTACTCTGCAGGAAGTGGGAAATAATTTGTCACAGCAACAGAAAAGGTTAATTTCCTTGGAATTATGTCATGGAATTGGAGAAAATTTAGGACATAGAATGAGGTTGTTTGGCCTAGGGCAGTGGTTATTAACCTTTTTGACATACAGTAGTTTGTTCGCCAATGCGCATACGTATGTGGTATGTACCTTTGTTAGGTTCCTAAAAATGGGCTCAACAAATGGATATGTTATTTATGACCCCTTCGTGTGTAAAGCCCCAAACGACTCCCAGGTGAAGAACCACTGGCCTGGGGTCAAGAAGGAGCCACCGAGTTATCCCACCTTCCATCACTAGGTTTCTCTTCCTGTCAGTCCATGTTTAAGTAATCAAAGTTTCTACCACCCTTTCAGGTAGTAGGTCCTTTGTCAAGAAAGAGTCCCTGAAAGTGGCCACACAGGTAAATAGAGTAGTAAAGAAAGCTATGGCAAGCTTACCTTCATTGGTCAAGGGATTGAGTATAAAAGTCAGGAATTCATGATGCAGCTTTAAGAGTCACCAGAGTGTTTTACTGTCATATGTCCCGAAACAGAATGATGACATTCTTTCTTGCAGTAGCACAACAAATATGTAAACATAGTATTCTCTAAACACCATAATAAAAAATAGTTTATAATTGCCTCAGGATCTTTAATTTGCAACTGAACCCTGATGGTTAATGGGAAGCAGCTGTTCATGAACCTGGAGGTAATGGTTCTTAGACCCCTGTACCACTTCCCCGTTTGTAGTAGAGTGCTAGCTGAGCCCCTCTGTCGCAGGTTCGAGGAAGATTGGGACAAACCTGAGACCACCAGCATCACAGTGTAGTCAAGAATGGGCTGCCAAGAAGAAGGCCCAGATAATCAGCGCTACTGAGGCTTTGACTGAATGGCTGGGGCGAGCCTGTGATGCCAGTACCACTTCCTGCCTAAGGCAATGAGGGACTGTGCCCACAAACAGAGGCAACGACTGAGCTACCAGGAAAAGCCAGCAGCTGCCAGTGCCGCCTCATCAAGAACAAAGCTGAGCCTCCAAGACATGCCTGAGACCGACAGTACGTCCTTCGAGGTAAGAGTGAACTGCAGGGAGATTCTTGAGATCACCACGTCTCGTCCTTCGAGACCAAGGCTGAGCTGCTGGGAGAAGCCTGAGGCCACTAGCGCTACCTCACATACGCTCGGGTGACAGGGACAGTGTCCCATGCAGTCCTTGCCCTTTCGTGTCACTAAATAAAACATATCACATCAGTTCATCCTACTGCGAGTGTTGGTGTGGTCATTGTTGAACATGGCATCATCCCCGACGCCACAAATGTTACATGACCTCCTTGCTCATAGTTTATGCCTTAACTCACAAAGGAAAGCATCAAAGAGTCGGATGACTTTCCCAGATTTAATACATATTCTTTTAGCCACCTTATTATCTTATACCACACACTTAAATAAAACTGTAAATGTGCACTCCAAGGTCCCTCTGTTTCTGCACCGCTTGGTATCCTTCCATTTTTTGCATGTTTCCTCAACTTATTGAATCGCCCACATACATCACCACAATCATTACCCTCTACAAGAACAAGGGCGAGAGAAGCGACTGCAACAACTGCAGAGGCATCTCCCTCCTCAACATGTTTAAGAAGGAACTGCACATGCTGGAAAATCGAAGGTAGACAAAAATGCTGGAGAAACTATTTCCATCGCTCCATAGATGCTGCCTCACCCGCTGAGTTTCTCCAGCATTTTTGTCTACCTCCCTCCTCAACTCGGGTCATCTTGATCCGCCTGCAGAAGCTGGCAGAACCAGAGTCACAGTGCGGTTTCCGAGCTGGAAGGTCAACATGGTCTTCTCCATTCGCCAGCTCCAGGAGAAGTGCAGAGAACAGCGGATGCCCCCAGTGTGTTGCTTTCATTGACCTCACCAAGTCGTTCAACCTCGTCAGCAGAGGCCTATTTAAGGCTCTGTCAAAGATCGTCTACCCACCAAAACTGCAGAACATGATAGAATCCTTCCACATCAATACGAAGGGGACAGTGCAGTTCAATGGCAGCTTCTCGGAGCCCTTCGACATCCGCAGTGGCGTCAAACAAGGCTGCATCCTCGCACCCAGACTCTTTGGGATTTTCTTCGCTCTGCTCCTGAAACATGGCATCGGCACTGTAACAGAGGGGATCTATCTGCGTACTAGATCAGATGACAGGCTCTTCAACTTCACCCGCCTCAGAGCAAAGACAAATGTACGTGAAGCTCTCATCAGAGACATCAGTCTGAAGAAGGGTCTCGACCCGAAACGTCGCCTATCTCCTTCGCTCCTTAGATGCTGCTGCACCCGCTGAGTTTCTCCAGCTTTTTGTGTAATCCTCATCAGAGACATGTTGTTTGCCGATGACGCGGCAGTTATGTCTTACACCTAGCAGGAACTACAGTCCCTGATGGGCAGCTTCTATCGGGCTTGCAAGGACTTTGGGCTGATCATCCGCCTGAGGAAGACAAACATGATACAGAGGTGCCGCCTGTCATCACCATCGACGACTACGGACTCGATGCTGTCCATCGGTTCACGTACTTCGGCTCCACCATCACCAACAACCTCTCCTTGGATTGACAAGAGGATCGGGAAGGCAGCTACAATTCTCGCTCGCCTCACAACTCGAGTGTGGACCAATCCAAAGCTGACGGTGAAGACAAAGATAGCAGTCCACAACGCCTGTGTCATCCACACGCTGCTGTACGGCAGTGAGACATGAACTACATATGCCAGACAGGAGAGAAGACTCAACACCTTCCACCTCAGAAGCATTCGCCGTATACTGGGCATAACCTGGCAAGACAGAGTGTCCAACGCCGAGATCCTGTCTCGTGCTGGCCTTCCCAGTATGTATACTCTACTCAGGCAGCGCAGACTGCGGTGGCTGGGCCATGTCCACCACATGGAGGATGGCCGTATTCCAAAATACATCCTCTATGGAGAGCTGACATCTGGGAGGAGAACCATTGGCCACCCTCAGCTACGTTACAAGGATGTCTGCAAGAGAGATATGAAGGCGCTCGACATCGATGTGGAGTCCTGGGAGAGCCTTGTAGCTGACCACACGAGGTGGAGAGGTGACCTGAACCAACAACTCAAAACGGGGGAAGAGAAACTGATGAATGCAGACGCAGACAAGCGGGCACGCAGAAAGGAGCGCAGCGGCAGACAAGCGGGCACGCAGAAAGGAGCGCAGCAACTTCAACAGACCAGAGACCACACACAAATGTGATCTTTGAGACAGAGACTGTCACTCCCGCATTGGTCTCTTCAGCCACAATCGGTGATGCTCTAGCCGAGGTTTGGAGCAAGCGCCAACAACTAGGATGCATCACCCGTGGTCAGTCATGATCGAGGGGGGCCTACTATTACTTCTCTGGATTGAATTTAGTTTTTACATTTTTCTGGCCAACTGACCAGACTTTAAAATTGAAGGTAGACACACAATGCTGGAGTCACTCAGCGGAACAGACAGCATGTTTAAATGTAACTCGAGTCTAAAACTGCCTTCTCTATCATCAACCACGTGACCATCTGTAGGATCAAATATTTCCTCTGCTTCTTTTGTGCTAAACCTGCAAAGCAATCTTGTTATTTTTTGTTAATTGCACCAATATGTGAAATTCTGCACACATCATACCATTGGATAGGATTTCCAACAGGGTAGGATAATTGTCATCCATGTACATGCAATTACCAATAATGTTAACTTATCTCAGATAGTCTCATTACTCTGGAGTTATTTTTCAAATAGATTGCATTTCAGATGTTGTTGCTGGTAGAGTGGGATGACCTGCTTCTGTTGAGAAGGGAATTAACCATGTTGTTATATCCAGAGGAGGAATTTAGCCATTTTCCATGCAGTAATTTATCATGTGTCACCGTGAATTGGGCCTCATTTTACCTGCACTGATTTAGCATTATCAAACCTTATTCATAGAATTGGTCTCTCCAAGAGTAAGGTTTTGAGTCAGCATCAGTATTGACAGATTTTTCTGTTTAACCGCTTAGTATATGGTAACTCCCAACAACCTACTGAGTAAACAAGTGCGCATTTACAAAAAAAATATCCATCTATCAATT